>CM053581.1:407821773-407906840 GCA_028627135.1 Pseudochirops cupreus
AGAGCTCTGGCCCAATAACAATCGCTCAGTCCCCCTGCTGCCTGCAGGCCCCGGGCGGGAAGCTGCAAAGCCGAGGGGGGTGCAAAACCTCTGCCTTTTGCTTTTCCACTCTGGAGGCCTTCTGGCCTGACTGCTTATCTCCCCCTTTCACAATTCCCATTCACAGCTGCCGCTAATCCACTCCCCTGAAGCTCCTCAGCTCCTCCACTCCTCCCATCCAGCCACCCCCGGGGCACAGCCGCTGCTTTAGGGCAGGCTGGTTTTCGCAGTGCTGATATGGTTCCTCATAGCTGAGCTGACTTTAGTGGGAAGTATCTTTGTGTGCGTTTTGGAGTTCTAGGATTGGTTTAGAGTCCTATTTTATGGGTATTTTGGGGTGGCTATATGAGAGCTGCGATATGTTGCCGCTGCTACCCGCCATCTTGGCTCCGCCCCCCACCTACCTCATTCCTAAAACATAATCTTTTCTTCTCCAGCTTTTAAATTGCTTCTTATCCTTCAAAGTCAAGCTTTGAAGTCATGTTCACCATGACTCCTTAGCCTCAGCACAAGGATATCTCTCACTCCTGAGCTTGTCCTGGAGTAATTTGTCTGTATTTCTTATATACTTCCCTCAAAGTCTACCTTGCATCATATTTATTTGTGCATGATACATTGCTACCCTCCTTTTTAAGTGCAAGCTTCTTGAGGGCAGAAACTTTTTTCATATTTGTATCCTGTGTTGAGCATTGGTCTTTTATAGCTAGTAAAAATTTGTTGACTTGATAGAATTGAAGATTTATTTGAAAATAGTAGATTTTGAGACCTTTGAGGTGGTGGTTTGGATAAATTCAACTAAGTATGACTTATTACTTCGTTACTGGAGTTATGAACACAAGGTGCATTGTTGCTATACTTCCAAATAACTTTTTTGAGTGGTGATTAACCACAAGCCAATTTTTGTTTTCATTTCAGCAGAAAAATATAAGAATCTAAAGTAAATTCTGAGGCTCCTACGTAATCTTAGAAGGGATTGGTCATCCCTTCATGCACTTACCCTCTGACCCTCCTCCCCCCAGCTCCCCTCTCCCCACCTCATTCCCCATTCTTTCCTATGCTTTTCTTATTCACATTGTGGCTGAGACATCAACCCACATATGTGCATTTCTGATAGCAATGAATAATGTAAGCTCTGACCCTTGACAAAAACCTCTGCCAAGTCTTCTGATCATCTTCCATATTAGGAGACATTTCCTTGAGCTCTGTCAAGGAGCCCTGCATTATGTCAACCAATATGCGTTCTGTCAGCTCTTAAAAAGAAGCCAATTGAAGAAGAGGACTCTGTGTGCATGGACCCTGGGATTTTGCTGGTGATAGGAATAGCTCAAGAGAAAAGGGAACCCATGTGACATGACCCTAAAGAGAAAGGGGGGCTAGCTGCTCTAATTGGAAGGTTAGAGATTATTAAGAAACTACAGAAATTGTGATAGGGAATCATGTATATACTTGAATTGAAGATTATTTTTTATTTATCAGAAATAGCATGAATAGAGTCGTGGACTTGGGTTCAGATCCCACTTCTTTGCCCTCAGGCAAGTTGTTTAACCTTGATAAATCTCAGTTTCTTTATCTGTAAAACTAGGAGTGATAATACTTCCAGTACCTGCCTTACTTAAAGGGTTGTTGTGAGGATCATAGGAGGTCATGTACATAAAGTGCTTTTAAATACTTGAAAGTACTTTCTAAATATTAGTGGTGATGATGATGATGATCATGATGATGATGATGATGATGATGATGGTGATGATGACGATGATGTCATACTCCCCGTTAGCAACATTGTCAGCTTGGAAAGTTAATCAGGATTAGGAGGCCTGCATTTTGTTATTGATCAGATTACTGATTTGAGTATGGTCAGTTAAATTTTCAGTATCTCATGTTACATCTGTAAAATGCAGGTAAGTGATTCTTATGATCACTAATGTCTAAAATCATCCAAAGAAAGTTGAACTTCCTTATATCTCGCTCCAAATCAAAGGGCAGCACAGAGACTTTCATTCCTCCCTAGACAAATAATGTTAAGTGAATATAAAATAATACTCTTTTCATTTTACAAAAACAGCTTGCACCGTGTTAGACAGCGCTGTGGCGAGATAGCCGGCAATAAGTTCTTCAAAAATAATTCCCAGGAGAACATCCTTTTTGACTCCTGATGATAGTCTTGGTCTGTACTGTGAAATCTGGAGGGATTGTATTCATTTCAGGAGTTTGCTGAGGAGATTAAAAAGCGGTTTGATTGTCCCAAAAGTTAGCTGGATGAATTTGAGATTTCAAGTGATGTTTGTTGTTGTTCTGGTAGAAGCTCGACTCCTTGAGGCCAGGGACAAGGCCATTTTTTGATGATTGATGTTCTAGCACTTTGTATATAGTAGGTGCTTAATAATTCTGTTCTGTTTAACAGTATTTTAAAGCAACTTCTGTGTGCGCAGTGCTTGTGCTGAGGAAATAAAGATGAAGAAAAACAAGCAGATCCTGTGTTCAAGAAGCTTTTGTTGTGACCCTAGGGACACTACACAATCCCACCTAAGCCAACTTTTTGAAAGATAATAGATTCTGAGAGGCAATGATGAGAAGGATCACCTTCCATGGGGAATGGCTAAGTTTATATCAGTCCGTGAAAGTGAGAAATAAAATGCCAAGTGTTATCTTAACAAGCATTTTCAGGTAGGGAAAAATAAATACTGACCGAGTTCAAATTCATTAACACTGAGGCATGCACACAGTGACTCTTGAGAAGTTTTTTATTCCTCCTTTGGCTGTCCTTCCCTGTTTTGCGGTGTTTCAGGGTAGGAGGTACATTCCATCCTGGCCTCAGTAGTACAAAGGGCTGCTAGGATGTTCCAGGCTGGTTCAGCTGTGACAAACCTAAACCCCTTAGCACTACCCCTGAAAAGAATTTTAAAGCAGTTACAAATAGCTCAGCCTCACAAAACAGGCAGCGTTGTGCTGTAGAAGATGGCATTTCACCTTGCCCACAATGCACTGAGAGGACTGTGCTGGTTCATAGTGCATTTTTGCGGATCTTTTGGGGCCAGCAAAATTCCCTGCTACAAGGGTACAGAATGCTTTACAAGGTGCTGTCACATGCGGCCTATTTCCTCCATTATGATTCTGCATAAGCATGTATGTGGTATTATATGTCCTCTTGAAATAATTCCTGTTCCTGTGCATATTTCATGCTATTTTAGCCAAATTGTCCCGGGCCATTCCATCACAGCCCTTTGAGCAGTTGTCTTTACTTCCTTCCATGTTCCTTCCCCCACCAAATCAGATAGCCCATCTCCCAGGGCAGTTAGGATCAGGGTAACTGAGACCATGAAAGTCAAGGTGCTTTGGGAAATTTAAGGTTTCTACTAATGCATTGTTTTTGGTCAGTTCAGTCTCTGATGATGCTAAGCCACAGCTGTGTTCTTAATGAAACTCCCTGCATGGGACTCAGTTGTTTTCTCTCACATCTACCTTTTCATACAGCAATGGGTCCTGGCTACTTGATTCACTTTCCATGAGGTGAAGGCAGAATTGGGTGGTCTGTTCTTAAGCAGCACTACAGGAGTTTATTTTTCCAAGGAGGAAGCTCTTCCTGTGCAGACAGTGATCTGGGGAGGGAGCCCTTCCTGCCTTAGTGCCTGGTTAGTCCCAGACCGTATAGAGGCTTTGACCATCCCTGAGCACCAGGTCACCAGGTGGTACAGCCCCAAACGCTGGGTGAAAGGCTTCTTCAGGAACTTCTCTCTCCTTAGGAAGCAAAGAAGTCTGGCCACCCGCAACTGCCACTGGTATACCACTTTAGAGTGTACAAAGCAGGTCATATCTATCATCTGTAGCATTTGGTGAAGTGACTAGGAGAGAGCATAACAAGTCCCACCTCACCCCCTTGCTTAGTTACCAAGAAGTAAACTGAGGCTCACCAAAGTGGTGTCATCACCTGGTGCTCATAAAGCTGGGATATGCGGAGGGCGGAAATCAGACCTTGGTCTTCTCACTCCAAACCCAGTGTATTCCCAGCTGTTCCCCAGCTGCCTTGAATCGTCTCAGATGCTTGTGGTGATATTGATAAACCTGAGGACAAGGACAGATGCACGCCACACACACAGAGACACGTCACACACACGCACACACACGCACAGCCAGCTACCTACCTCCAGAAACAGAATGACTCTGTAAGTTCTCTGCCTCCCACATGCCCAATGTCACATCTTACAGATACACAGCCAGCATCTTTGCCATCACACTGTTGAAAGCAAAGTTGCATAGAGAAGGAACATTAGAAACAAAAACAACAAGGCAAACACAGCTTGGGCAGACTGATGGTAGATTGTGCCTAACTGCTTTGGATGTATATTACCTGTCTCCACCTTTCTCCATGAACTGGCTCCTCCTGTCTCATTAGCTCTTTGCTTGATCCTTCAGTATCTGACAGGCCCTCATGCGTAGCTAAATTTATGGTCAACTCCATTCTTTCACTCCCTTCTCTTTGGTGTTAGTGAGCTGGCTATTATGAATAGAGCCCTAGACTTGGAGTCAGGAATCCTGCCTCAGGCACTTATACAGTACTGTGTGACCCTGGGAATTCACTTAACCTCCTTCAGCCTCAGTTTCCTCATCTGTAAAAGGGGAACAGTAATAGTATCTACTTTATAGGGTTGTTGTGAGTCTTAAATGAGAAAGCATATGTAAAGCTGTAAAGTGCTATATAAATGCTAACTATTCTTTTTTTGTTTTTTGCTTTTTGGAGGGGGGGGAAGTAGGGCAATTGGGGTTAAGTGACTTGCCCAACAGCACATAGCTATAGTTTTTGTGTTAATTGGGTCAAATTTGAACTCAGGTTCGCCTGACTCCAGGGCCAGTGCTCTATTCACTTCACCACCTAGCTGCCCCAGTGCTAACTATTCTTAATCTGAAGTGTAAATGACCTAAGGCCATGTTCTTTGCGCTTTGATACGAATACATCATCTTGAAGACTGAAATGCATGTACTTAGGGTACTCCCTCTAGATCAGGGGTTCTGAACCTGGAAGCCATGAACTATTTAAATTTTTTTTTTGTATTTCAGTATAATTGTAATCTTTTGTAATCCTGTGTATTTAAGTGTTTAAATACATTCTTCTGAGAAGAGGTCTGTAAGATTTGCCAGGTTTCCAAACGGACCCAGGACACAAAAAGTTAGACCTTGATCTGTATACTAGTTCTCTCTACACTTAGATCCAACTAATCATGGTTTTCTCTTCTCAGACTCCTGCTGTGGAATCCCTGGCATTCCCTGTTACAATTCTAAATCTTCTCTACTTCACCTCTCCTCTCATTCTCAGACAATTACTGTGCCTTTTGCTTGATGGCTGTTTGCCATAAGGTTCCTCATCTCCCTTCAGAACCTTTCTAGGTCTGATGCCTTTCCTTTTCTTCTGTTGTAGAAGAAGTATCTTTTCTTTACAAAATCTAATCCCTTCACCTCAACCTCTAGTCTTTCTCTTCCTCCTTCCTCTAATACTTTATTCCTGTAAGTACCTTATTTTTTCTTGAATAATTGGTCCTTTAAGGAACTTCATTCCTTCTGTGTATAAGCACGTTCAGTTTTCCAACTGTTGGGGGATGTGGAGACGTGGAAGTCTTGAGGAGAGAAGAGAGGGGTTTGAAAAGTTTTTGGGGAGGATTCAGTTAGGGAAGAATGTGAGAATGCACCTGAAGTGGGATCACGAGTGAGCATGGTGGTGTTATTTCCTGAGCAGAAGTGGAGGAGGCAGAAAGGGAAATAAAGTCTACTCCTTCACCAAGC
This sequence comes from Pseudochirops cupreus, assembly GCA_028627135.1. Classification (NCBI taxonomy): domain Eukaryota; kingdom Metazoa; phylum Chordata; class Mammalia; order Diprotodontia; family Pseudocheiridae; genus Pseudochirops; species Pseudochirops cupreus. The sequence continues at coordinate 407,827,585 of CM053581.1, forward strand.
CTTGGTCTGAAGTGCCCACCAACTCCCAGCTTCCTCATCCACTCTAGAATTTTTACTAGGCTGGATGCGCACAGCAGCTTGGTGTTGAGATGGTTCAGAAATGTCATGGAAGCCTCATTTCAGGCAAAACAAGATCAAAACTCTTCCTGTCAGAGGCTGAGGTCCCAAGGACAGAATCCAGGGTTCCAGTGTGGAGAGGAAAGAGCATGATAGCTAGACTGCTAGCAATGTGATATGGAAGCAGTCAGGAGAAGTTATGGAGGCCTGGTTCTAGGCAAAAGGAGGAGAATAAGCATTTATATAGTGCCTACTGTGTGCTGGCACAGTGCTCCTGACAAATAGCTCATTTGATCAACCTAACAACTCATCAAGGGAGAGCTGCTGTTTTTATCCCCATTTTATAGTTGAGTTCACTGAGGCATTCAGAATTTAACTAACTTGCAGAGATTCACACAGGTAGTAGGTGCCTAGAGCTGAATCTGAACCCAGGTCTTCCTAATTCCAGACCCAGTGCTTGCTTTGCTGTTCCACCAGCTTTAATATGAGGTAAAAGCTCTTCTTGAGTCCTGTGGAAACTTGCCATGATTATTCAAGCCTCTTGAATTCTTAAGGTTCCTCCTATGACTCAGTAATCACATCCATAAACTCTCTCAGGAACCTGTGATGTACTTTTTTCTGTCCAGATGACTTGAGCTCATTTAGAGTATCAGGGTGTTCTCTATAAAGACTTCTTAACCATGTGGAAAGACCATTCCCCTTCATTGTTTTACTTTGTTTCTGTTGGATGGTCTGCTTCCCCCACCCTCCCCATCAGCCCGGCCTTGTTTGTCTTCCCATTCTGTGGATGTCAAAAAAACAGATCTGTGTGAGTTGTCTTGTTCCCGCAAGCTGAAATCCTTTCCTATTCGCACATGGTGCAACTACATGGTCACTTATTTCCTGAGCAAGGAGAGAGAGCGTATTCTCTCTCCAGACTCTCAGAGGTACACCTCCTTTATAGGTTTATTTCATTATACTTGGTATTATATTTATTTTTGTACATGTATCATCTTCCTTGGTGTGGTATAAGCTTCTAGAGGGAAAGTACTGTCTTAATCATCTTTGCATCTCCCTCAGGGTTTTGCATGACTCATTGTATATAAGCTTTTAATAAATAATTATCTTTTGAATAAATGCTGTTACCATGGAATCACAGGCTTCAAGTTGGAGGGCACATCAGAGGTCATCTAATCCAACTCCTACCTAAGCAGGCACTGCTTCTCCAGCACCTTAATGCAGCAGTCATTTAGCCCTGGCCATCATCACCCTCCTACACGGTTCTTCCTGCTTTTGGAATGACTCTTATTGTTGGGAAGTTTCCCCTTTTATATATGGAGCTGAAACTTCTGTCTTTGTGGTTTTCATGCATTATTTCCAGTAGTTTGGGGCTAGGCAAGGCTAGTCTAATCTGTCTTTCACATGAAAGCCCCTTAGCTATTTGAAAATAATATCCCCTCCTAATTCCTTTCCCCCCAGGCAAACCTTAGCTCCTTCAACCAGTCCTCATATGAGGAGGTATCAGGCAGGGCCCGATACTGCTTGCTCTCCTTTGGATACTCTCCAACTTGTTAGTGATCATCCTAAAACAGTACCCTGAAACTGAATGCAATAACCCAGAGGCAGTCTTTGAGGGCAAGCTGCTTTGGCTAGAAGAAGAAGTGTCCTGGGGTGCTAGGAACAATTTGAAACCACCTTGCACCTGGAGACTAGAACTGGGCAGCAGAAGGCAGCAGAGAGCTGCCAAAACTTCCTGAGCAGAGGACCAGTGAGTACGCTGCCAGCCTGGGCATGGAAGAAGAGACTGCAGGCCAGGAGACCAGCTTTCTGACTGTTGGACTGGACAAAGAAGGGATGATGGGCTAGCCACTCATGATGAAACATGGGTGATGAACTCAGTGTAGATTGAGACATGCATACATAAATAACATGTGTCTCTATGAATGACGTGTTTATCACAGGGTTTGGTTTTTTTTCCCTTGATTTTTCAGTGTAGAAGGTAGGGAGGAAGAAGGAGGCACTTTGGATTTTTGGGAGTGGTAGGATAGGGAATCTAATTTTTAAAAAAAAGGAACTGGGTCCTCGTTAACTTCCTTTGACTTAAAGAGTGAAATTGTTCGTAAAGAATTATCATCCTCTCTGATTTTAGCAGAGCAAGAACTGCTGCAGATCTGTATTGTTGAAAGGCCACCAGCCAGCCACCCATGCACAGTCGCTGTGATATCCTAATTCTGAGTCCGTTTCTAGAACTTTGCATCCAGGACTTTATTCTGGTTTGGGAGTCTACAGTAGTCTTCCACTACAACATTGCTTCTGCTCTCTGCCCTCTTCCATGTGTCCCGCCTTCCATTTCTGATTTTCCTGATGGGAATATAGCTTCTTGATTTTCATTGTTATTTGACTATTCCATTTGCCTAATCCATTGCCTTAAATTATATCAGATTCTTCTATTGTATATGTTTTAGTCATGAATTTACATGCCACCATATATATTATAACTGTGGGTCAGTCTCACTAAACTCTCTAGTTTTCTTTGCATATTAAATGTTTGGTGTACATTTATGTATAGCTATAGGATGCATGTGCATTATTCTTACATCTCTATGGCTATTATTTCTGACTAATTACTGAATCTTTTCACTGCTGTCCTTGTGTCCCTGTAGTATCTTACCTAGCAGTTCTGAGGTTGGAACTCTGAGGTTCCATCTCATACCCATCAGATTGGTGAAGACAACTAAAAAAGAAAATGATAATTGTTGGAGGGGCTGTGGACAGATAGACACACATTAATGTATAGTTGGTGGAGCTGTGAACTGGTATAGAAATTCAGGGAAACTGTTTAGAGCAGAGGTTCCCAAAGTGGGAGATGCTGCCTGCCTGATGGGAGCTGGAACAAGCCAGGGAGGTAGTAAGTAGCCTCCAGTGCAGTTGGAGAGCATTGAATAAAAATAAGGGGCAGTGAAAGCATAAGGAAAGAAAAGATGAAAATTTTGAGAAACCATTCATACATGTTTCATCTGTTGTGTGACAGAGTTAAAGTCATAGTGATTACATTACTTTTCAAATAAACACGCAAAATGCAGATTTATCCAGTCACTGGTCAGGTCTGCCAACAGGTCTTAATAAGTAGGTATTGGCAGGCAAGCATGTGGTATATTGTTGAGAAGTCTAGCATGCATCAGCAGGAATATGTACGTGCAATGTCTTGTTTACAATATGATACCATACGGTTATATGACACAATATTGCGTCATCAAAATTTCAGTGCAGGAAAAAATCTACAAATTTACAATAAATTATTAAATTTAAGAGGTGTCATTTTTTAAAAAAGAATATTTTTTTAAATGATGCAAATTTCAAAGAAACTGTTAAGGGGTTAAAGAAAGTAGATTTCCAGGGGGGACACTAAGGAATTTTTTTAAAGGGGGCAGTGGGCCAAATAAGTTTGGGAACCTCTGGTTTAGAACCATGCCCCAAAGTCACTAAAGTGTGCCCTTTGACTGCACAATACCACTATGAGACCTCTGCCCTAAAGAGGAAAAGGACACATGTATAAAATCATTTTATGTTAGCTCTTTTTGTTATAGCAAAGAATTGGAAACTAAGGGGGTATCTGTCTACTGGGGAATGGCTAACAAAGTAGGATATTATTGGGCCATTAGAAGTGACAAAATGAAAGGTTCCAGAGAATATTGGGAAGACTTATTTGAATTCATGAAGGGTGAAATCAGTAATCAGGAGAATAATTTATATAATGACAACAATTGAAAGAAAAATAATTTTGAAAGACTTGAGAATTCCAATCAGTTATTGACAAGCCATGATGCCAGAAGGCTGGTGGTAAAGCATGCTATCTTTCTTGAGACAGAAAAGTAATAGATTCAGTATCTAGAATAAGACACAATCAGTGTGGGAAGTTCTTTTGCTTAATACAGATTTGCTTCAATTTCTCTTTTTTTTCCAGTGGGAATGTGGGGGGGGGGGAGGTGAGGGTAAATAAGAATAAATAGGAAAACAGAAGAAAAAAGAAGAGGGTCATTAAGGCGTCTTTTTGGGAAAAAAAGTAGGAAACAAAAAGAAGCACAGAGAAGCTGGATAACTTTGAAAGTGACAAGTGAACATTAGAAATCTGCAGTTTCATGAATAGTCTTTTTCTGTTCAGAAAAATAAACAGAAATGTCCATTTTATTTGGTGTCTTTTAAATTATGAATTTTTAAACATTAAATTGAAAAAAATACAAAATAACCAAGACTCCCGAAGTTTTGTAATTGATTCTTCCCCTCTTTAAATCCATTTTCAAATTAAAACTCTCTGATCAGCTCCTCAAGTATTTTTTATAGGTCCCTATTCAATGTAAAAAATGTTTGGCGGAGAGCCCTGTAGCTTAAGCACAGGTCCAAATTAAATTCCTCTCTCAAATGATATTTTTTCATTTCCCTTTTAAAGTCCCTTGCCTTTAATAAGCAGCTGGAATAGGGGACACTTATCCCTCAGTTCTTCAGTTTCTTGTCTAATAATGTTTTCTAGGTTCTGTCTTCCAGCATTGATTGTTCTGTCATGTGTTCAGAAGTAGTCCTCAGGTGTGGCAAGTCTTAGGAGGGTTTCTGCCCTACCCCAGATGCATCTTTGGGAAAGTTGCATGCCTCTTGGTTAGGCATAGTTGTCTTTCTCCCTGGCCTCCTTTGGGTCATATTTTACCCTCTAACTTCTTTGTAACATAGGCTTAGATTGTTTTTGGATTATTTTCTCTCTCTCTAGTGACTTGCCCAAAGTCACATGGCTAGTGTGTCAAGTGTCTGAGGTTGGATTTGAACTCAGGTCCTCCTGACTCCAGGACTGGTGCTCTATTCACTATACTACCTAGCCGCCCTGTACTTTGACTTTTTTTTTTTGAGAGGGGAAGGTAGGGCAGTTGGGGTTGAGTGACCTGCCCAGGGCTACATGGCTAGGGGTGTGGGGGGGGGGGGCACACAAATGAAATGGAATACTACCGCGTGACATGAGGAAAAAAGAATTTTTGAAGAATTCAGAGAAACATGACAAGTCTTATATGAACTGCTACAAAGTCAGTGGAACAAGAAAAACAATATACATGTTGACAACCACAATATAAACCAGCAGAACAGAAATGCAAAACTAAATGTCATGACATTATACTGATTAAAGATGAGAAAACACACTCCTTCCCAGGGGCATGTGGTCAGAGCTGTACTTTGGGAAGATCACTTGGGCAGTTGAATGGAGGGAAGGCTAGACTGAGGAGAAACTTGAGGCAGAGGGATCCCCCAGCCCCTACTTCAGTGAGAGATGATGAAGCCGGCATCATGTATCATGGTGGGGGCAGTGTCAGTGGAGAGAAGGGTGCGCATTTGAGAGATGTTGCACAGGTGAAATCAGCAGGCCTTGGAAATTGATCGGACTTGGGGTGTGAGAGGTAGTAAGGCAAGGATGGCACCTGAGCTGGAAACCTGCAGGACTAGGAGGGTGTGGGCTCCATTGATAGTAACAGGGAAGTTTGGAAGAGGAAAGGGTAGAGGGGGAGTGTAGAAAAGGGATTTCAGACCTGTTGAGTTTAAGATATCTGCAGGACTTGTAGTTTGAGACATCCAGTGGACTGTTGGAGACTATAAGACTTGGAGGTCCACAAAGAAATTAGGACTACATAAGTAGATTTGAGAATCACGAGATAAATGAATCTATAGGAACTGATGAGATCACTAGGTTAAATAGATCAAGGGAGTAGGGAAGAAAGCCCATGATAGAGCCCTGTAGGACACTGGTTAGTGAGCCTGAACTGGATGAAGATCCAGAAAAGGGGACTGAGAAGGAACAATGAGAGAGGGAGGAGGACCAGGAGAGAACAATGTCTTGAAAACCTTGAAAGAAAAGGGTATTGATGAGAAAAGGGTGCTGAGCAAGGTGCAAGGCTGCAGAGATGTCAGGAAGGATGAGCGTTGAGAAAAGGCAGTTGCTTTGGAGAGAGCAGCTTGGGTTGAATCATGAGGTTTGGATCCTGGCTATGGAGAGTCAAAAGGAGAATTAGGGCAAAGGAAACCTTTCTAGACCTCAGTTTCCTTACCTATGAAATAAGAGAGTTAGACTAGATGGCTTCTAAGGACCTTATGACTCTGATTTATTTTGGACTTGGCTTAAAAAGCAAACAAAAAAACCAAACTTCCGCCAAGCTGATTTGTGGCCGTAAGGATGTATGTGGCTAGTATAATGTTTTAATACTCTCACTGTACCTGAATGTTTCTTATATATTTAAGCTGATAGGCTTGTCCATATTCGAAGGGACTCCCTAATTCAAAGGTTCTTAACCTGGGTTTCCATAAATGCATTTTTAAAAAACTGCATTTCAAAATAATGGCTTCTTTTATAATCCTATATATTTCATTTCATGTATTCAAAAACACAATTCTGAGAAAGGGTCCATAGATTTAGCCAGACTGATTAAGGGGTCCATGAAGCAAAAAAAGTTAAGGATCTAAGATTCTAGTACTACCCTCAGTTGAAGCAAGAGTTAGTGCCACCTCTACAATGTCCTCTCATTCCAAATGACTGAAATCTTTTTGGACTCTCAGTCTGTATCATCATCTGTCTCATCAATAAAAATTTTGAATAAAACAAGGGTAGCCACAGAGCTCTATAGCAGTGTGCTAGAGATCTTTCTTCAAGACAGCATCATTTCATTAATTGACACAACACTGGATTCACTTAGGTGGGAATCCACCTACCGCATCTTTTTGTCCTACCTTTCTCTTATCTTGTACATATGAATACCTTAAGAGATTTTGTCAAACCAAATTCAGATCACTGTGTCTAAAGCATTCACTTGATCTACCTTAAAAACTTTGTTCAATAGCCTTGTTCTTACTGAATCTGTGTTGGTTCCTTGTAATTACTACTTCCCTAACTACCAACAAAATATTAACTTAACTGTTGTAGATATCTGTTTGAGGTGATTGACATGCTGCCCGTCTGTTTTTAGTTTATATGCTTCACCTTTTTTCTCCTTTTAAAAATTAGGACATTTGACTATTTCCAGTCCTGGGTCACCTCTCACATTCTCTATTATTCCCGATGCAACAGCAGCACAACAACCACAGTTAATGAATTTTCAGTACCATGGCAGTAAGGGAATTCTGGTTCTAACTTCACGAGAGGTACCTTGGAGTAGTGTATCTTGTTGGCCTTGGAGCCAAGAAAACCTGAGTTCAAGTGCTTCCCTTCCCCCAGTGGGTATGTGACCCTGGGTAAATCAGCCAGTGCTCTCACCTGCTCAAGTATGGAGAAGATAATGGTCTACGTTGTAGAGAGAATGCCCTTCTTTAGTAGCTCCCTATACCAGTGAAATCATGGGTGTAGTCACAACTCATGTCTTACCCTAAGAGACCTGAATTCATTTAGAGGATTGAGGTGCTCTCAGACTATATAGGATCTTGTCTCTCTTTGGTTCCCTAACTTTAACCACGGAGAGACCTGATATGTGCCATTCTCCCCCAGCCCACTACTCAGAGGGAACATTAAGCTGAGAGAGCAGTCTTTCACATGCTTGTTTTTCTTTTAACTTTTAGAAAATTCTTACTGTTTTTTCATAACTTTCACTTCTAAATATACCCCCTAATGTCTTACCTAGCAAGTCATCCATTGTAACAAAGAATAGAAAGAGAAAAAATTAATCACTTACTGGCTATGTGTCTGTGGGCAACTCACTTCCGCAACAGTTTCCTCATCTGTAAAATGAAGGGGTTGGACAAAATGTTTTCTGAGTTCCTTTCCAGCTAAGGCCTTCAACACTGTGATCCAGGCCACCTTCAACACTGTGATTCAGGCCAATTTATCGCTTACAGAGTAGGAAACTGAGGCTTCAGAGAGTCTGAACATTGACCAAGGCCACACAGGTAACTAGACTTCCTGAATGCCAGTTGTTAAATGAGAGAAAAGGCCTCCATCAAGGACCTTCTTGACTTCCACTCTTCAGACTTATACATAAGGATATCTGGCTTATTACAGCTATTTTAAGAGAAGAGGGCATTTAAAACAAAGACAGAAAAGTGAAAGGAGAGTGGCCTCCTGATACATATCCCAGTTGGTATCGATGTTTTTGTGTGCCATCATGTGCCTGGCGCACTCTTATAAACCATGTGGGACAACAATGCTTTGCTTCCCAATAAACTACTAACTGATTCCATACATTGTCTTATGAGACCGATGACTCAATTAAAGCCAAATCATATCATTTTTCACCCATTAGCAATGTCATCGGACAACTTTGAATCAACATTGATTCACTAGTTTTTTGTAAAACTCATATTTACACTTAAATCCGTAGAAAGACTAGCTTTCTGTCACTCATTTAAAAAGCAGTTATCAAGCACCTGTGTTCAAAGATAAAAATGAAACCTTCCTTGAAGGACCTTTTCCTGTTTGTGGTTTTGTCCGAGCAGTGTGTGGGCACAGACAGGAGGGGTGGAAACCCACATTTCAGTCCATGAATCCCAGCTTGAGATCTCAGCAGTATCTTCAAGTCCACTTGTCTAATCCAGCCTCCTCTTGTTACAGATGAGGAATGTGAAGCCAGCAAAGACACAGTGGCTTTCCCAAGGTCATACAGTGATTAAGAACTGAGCTAGAACTAGAATTTAAGCCTTTGGAATTTTGATCCGGTGGTTGTCCCACTGTACTATCCTGCAGAAATGTGGACCAGCCCTCAGGAGCCTTAAGGTCAATCCTGAAAAAACAAATGTTTGCTGGAAGTAGATGAAAAAGTTTTATCAAGAGAACCATCATGTATAGTTGACTGCTATTCAGAAAATAGCCTTCTTTTCTGGGATATTTAGCTTGAGAAAAAGAGAGAAAACAATTTTTTTAGGGAAATTTTTCCTCTTTGAAAAAGGCATTTTTGTACCATCTACCCTCATGCTTTTGAACTTAACCATATGTCATTTAAGAAACCTAATGCAAATGCTTAAAATACTAACAGATGCAGTGGATAGAATGACATGGAAAGAAAAAATAGACATCCGCTAGTTGAAAATGAAGTTAACCCTGTAACCATCCAAATAGATTGCTAGCCTCTAAAACAGCTTTCTTCGCATGTCTGTAAATGTGTATTATCATTAACCTCAACTAGTATTCCATACGTGGAAAACTCTTGGCTTGACACAGACCTCACTCTGCCTCATGGATTTGCTCCAGAAGGGTTCTGCTTAAATTAAACTTCTGAACATTGAATCATTTCTCCCTTTGTTTTATATCAGTTTTATTTCTGATTGGAATTCTTTGGCTGTATCCCAACTATGGGTAAAGTCACTGATATACACAGTACTAGGCAGCTTCTTCAGAGGAGCGTCAATTTGAACAAATTCTTTATGGGGTAGGAATAATTAACCCTTATTTAGTTAGCATTTGATAAATGTTTGTTTTATTGTACATAAATGTTCATTAAATTCACTATATTAGGGAAATTAAATTTGGTATGCCTCTATAGGATGTCGTATTGAACTTCTAATATTATTGTGCACCTGTGTAGTCCTTTATCCTTTTCTTTCTGTTTTTATTGGCATTAATGCCTTCGTTTGTACATCATTGTCATAGTCATTCATTAACATGCTCCTCCCATCTTCCTTCCCTTGTAACAGAAGCTAGAAGGGGATGGGGGTGGGAGGAATCTCCAGAACCCCCTAAACATATCTGCACTATCTGATAGTGTACTTAACATGCCAAAGCCATGGCGTGCGCACGCACACACACACACACACTCTCACGCACACACACACACACACACACACACACACACACACACACACACACACACCCGTCCAGTGAAAGGAGGGGCGAGGTCTATGCTTCTCTCCTTGGCCAAGCTTGGTCATGATAATTAATCACACAGAGTTCAATTTCACTTTATTATTCTTTCCATTTACCTTTTTTTTGGGGGGGGGGGGAGCATTGTGTCTCTTGTTTTCCTGGTTGTATTTCATATATCATCCCATGTTTCTCAGAACTCTTCCTATTTGTCCTGCCTTTTAGGACATTCCATTACTGTCATGCCTCACTATTTAGCCATTTCCCATTTGATGGATGCCTACCAGCTTTCTTTCCACTTCTTTATTACCACTACTTGAAAAGGCTCACTTAGCTTACTTAGCCTTTTCAGAGTGATTTCTGATATGTTAACTCATTCAGACATTAAGGTAGGCTTCCAAACTTTGTGGCTGTAAAATGTGTACAGCTACTTTCCCTGTGTTTGTTGTCTTATTGAGAATTAATGCAAAGAAAATCTAAGTTCTAACAGTGAGTTTGGGTTGATGGCCATAGACCTAAAGCATTCTGGTTTAGTTTCAAGGCAACAAAGCTAGTCAGTGTGGGCTTGCTTCCATTTGTAGCTTGGAGGAGAAGGGGAAGCTCTGTGTAACCAGCTGCTGGCAAATATGGAATTTTCCCAAATTAGATGGAACTTGAAGGAGTTAAAGGAGAGCCTGTGTAGTGGTAAATGAGACTTGATTCTTATGGTCTCATTTAATTCTGTCCAGGCTCCCCCTAAGAATAATAGATAAGGTTACACTTATTTCTCCCTGTTGTGCGTTTTGTTATAACTTGAAGTTACTACAAAAGCAGAGTTGTCCAGTCTTGGAGAGAAAAATAATAACAAAACATACAGACACAGATAGAAACGAGTGGTTGTATCAGGACTTACTAAGGGATTGGATACCTGACATGATCCTATGTGAAAGGTCATTTCAAATTGATGGCATGGGGTAGAGGAAAAATTCACATTTTAGTGTTTAGTTTGGTTTCGTTTTTGGTCTGGATCTGAGAGTTGATCAATCTGTTGTGCACTTTGTGTGGAAACTCCTCCACAAATGCAGACCCATCTGTAACTTGCCGAGGGCAGTAAGAGGTTTAACTTTATTGATTTGCTTAGAGTCACAGAGTTTTAGTAGGTGACTCAGCCTTCCCATTTAATACTCTCCCAGGTCCACAGGTTAGGATTCTCTGATGCCCAAATATTTTATTTGTTTACAGCTTGCATCAGAAGCAGTTCCTTGGCCCCTGAAGAGTCTTGACTGATAAAATCAAAATGTATTTATAGGCTTGCTATAGAACATTCTGTGAAGTATGAATCCAGTCAGAGGGCTACACTTGAGGACTTAGAGGGCCAGATGTGGCCACAAGGCCGCAGGTTCCCCACCCCTGGACTAAAGACACCATAAAGTATTATCCTTTCCTGCCATTGGCCCTCTAGACAGGAAGATGCATTCTCATCAGATCTGCAAAGATTAAGTCACAAAGCTTGGGGTTTCTTGGCACCAACCTGGCAGTTGCCCCTCACCTTGGGCCCCTGATTGAGCAGAGACTTCTATTGAAGTATAGGCCCTTCTTTGGCCCTAGCATTCCCATATTGATCCTAGCAAGACCCCCTCACATCTCATCTCTAACCATTCCCTTGCCAAGCTGAACTTGTTTTAAAATTTAGAACCTGTGCCCCCAAGGGAATGGAGGTAAAAGCCACAGAGCATGTCACATCTTTAGCTGACTCAGCTACATGTTCTACCCACTATTCTGTGTTCTCAGGTATATGTTTCCTTGAGCAAGGCTCCTTCTCAGGAGAATAATCACTTCTACCCTTTTTGTCTTTGGCAAATAAGGACAGGATCCTTGTGCCACATCCTTAATAATTGATACCAGTGTTGCCACTCACCCATTAGATGGGTTCCTCTTCACCACACCAGATTAGAACATTTCTCTCAGCCATATATTTATGGTGCTATATTTGGGGAGGTAGAGAATAAGCCTTCTGAAGGAGCTGTATAACAAACTCCAGAAGAGAATCCCAAAGGTGGCATGGAGTGGGCACAACATATTAGATATACCCAACTCTCTGAATGTCTGCTTAATAAGTTACAAACCTCTTAAGTGGAAGAACTTTAGAGGAATTCTTGATTTGTCTTAATTTCATCCTTCAGAGAATATAGGAAGTGATGATCAGAACGGCTGCCTTGGACCTGATTCTGACCAGGAAGGAGGAACAGTTGTTGAAGTGAAAATGAAAGTTTAAGTTTATGATAGAAACAGAGAGAAACATTTGGCATAGGATTGTGACTCCTATCTGAGGTCTCTGGATGAGGGACTTTCAGTGATTTAAGAGAAAAGATAAATAGGATTCCCTGACCTGAGCTTTGAAAGAGAAAGTCAACTCCATGAGGACGTGGACACACACAAGACTCCAAAGAAGAAGGACTTGGTGACTAAATTATTTTTTAAAAAGACTCATACCAAGAGCAGATACAAGCACAAATAATAAAGAAATGAATACAAAAGAGTGACATCCATGTTTCCTTCCCGTCCTTGGTCATGAGCACTAGAGCCCCAAGATGCTAAACCATGCAGTGAATGCAAGGCTACTTTGCAGTGTTAATGGGAAGAGGAGGACCAAGGAAGGGTCAAGACTGGCTGTAAATGGGGAAATAACAGATGGAACGCCATGTTGAGTTTAAGTTTGCCAGGGGAAATGATCTGCAAAACAGGAAGAAGGGAACAAAAATAGTTGATAAGAAATTGAAAACCAAGTAAAGTGAGGAGATCCACCTAGCTGTCCTCAGTTTGTTCAAGGCATCAGGCTAGATGAACCCTGTGTCAGGGTGCCACGGTAACTTGCCAAGATGCTATTGAAAAATACTGGGGAGATGGACTTTGTAGGTGGAGACTAGCAAATGTGATTTTGACTTTTGTCAATTCATTAAATCTGTATTGAGGATCTGCTATGTGCCAAGCTCTCTGCCAAGTGCCGGGGAAACAAGAAAAAGACAGACTCTGCCTTCAAGGAGCTTAAACTCTAATGGAGGAAGACAACATATAAAAGGAAACTGAAATGGAGAAAGAGGAGGAGGGGATGGCCTAGGGGAAGGGTATGATATTCCTGTGGAATAGAAACCGAGCACAGCCACAGATAGAAAATGGAGAAGCACCTGGAACATTATGAGCACTCTAAAAAGGAAGACTTTGGGAGGAGTTTGTTGCTCTGTCCTCCAGTCAGAGAAGAGAGGTAACTGAAGGAGTTGAGAAGGTATTGAATATCAAAAACTGAGTCAGTCTGCATGGTGATGAGCTTTCAGGTGACCAGCTTATCCTGAAGGAGGCATGATGTTCCAGGGAGTGCTTCAGAATATAGGCCAATGGCCTTGACTTTAATTCTTGTTGAAATTCTTGATTATAAAGTTATAAAGCAATGTCTTAAGAGCACTCAGAAAGGGAAGGTCACAATTACTATAAACTATCAAGGATTCTTCAAGAACAATTAGGCTTTAAGCTTAGTGCGAGTTAGCAATGTGACTTGACAGCTAAAAATGCTTTTAAAAAAAGTAAAATAAAATTTCTACCTCTCTTAATATGAATTAACGTATTAATGTACAGAATAACAGACTCAGTAGTTATGGTATACTCTACCCTCGTTAGACCTTATCTGAAATATTGTATTCATATTGGGATGCCTTATATTAAGGGCAACATTGACATATTGGAGGGTGACCAAAATGATGAGAACTCCAGACTGTGTCATACAAGAATCTGATAAAAGAACTGCAGATATTTTACCTGTAGAAAAGAAGATTGGGGTTGAGGGTAGGGGGAGTACATGGTAGACAGCTACCATGAGAAAGAACTAGATTTGTTCTGCTTGGCCTCCGTGGTCAGAGATAGGATTAAGATGTGGGCATTAAGAGAAGGGCATGTTTTTCTTCGTATAGACAAATTGCTCAACAACTAAAACTGTCCAGTTGTAATAATGGTCTATCGCCAGTATGGCAGGTGCCCCCTCACTGGAGCTTTTCACAGAGAAACAAGGAGACCATTAGAGATGTTGAGGAGGAAATTCCTGTTCAGATTTTAATTGGACTAGTTATCCTCTGATGCCCCTTCCAGCTCTTAGATTTGGTAAAGTCATGTTAGACTAAGCTCATTTCATTTTTAAACAGGATTATTACATTGAGGAATGAAAGGAATTGTATAAACATTATATTTGAATTTTAGCAAAGTGAGAGAGTCATTCAATCCTTTTGTAGTAAGAATGGAGGGATGTAAGCTTTATGACATAATTAGCTGGCTTAGGAACTGTTTGAATGACCAGATTCAAAGAGGTAATTAATAGATTCACATGTGCATGTGTTGGAGAAAGTGGGGAAGGGTGCCTTAGGTGCCTTTGGTCCTGTTCTGTCTGGCATTTTGTCAGACTTGGGTAAATAATGTAATTCTACAATTGGTCAGTGACATAAAGCAAAGAAAGTGAGCTGCTGGCATATTGAATCAGGTACACAAATGTACTGAGTAGAATCTAATAGAACCAAATAGCATTAACAAATGTAAAGTCTTGTGCTTCTGTTCAAGAAATCAGCAGGAGGCTTCTGGGAAGATGGTAGAATAAGACAGGAAATTACCTGACTCTCCCAAATTTCCCTACAAACTATTTAAATAACACCTCAAAATGAACTTTGAGTGGCAGAAAGAATAATCTAAGACTATTTGAGAGGACAGTAGGAAAGACCTAACCTCATTGAAATGCAGATTCCTCTGGGCAGATTCGGCTGAGTCAGCAAACCACAAGTCCTGGGGGTAGCAGCCTCAGCTCAGGAACTTTTGCCCTACAGACAACATGGGAGTCAGAATGCTAATCAGGAGAATATCAAAGGGCCCTCCACTGGTACTGAATATGGAACCGAGGTGTGCTGACCAGAACTTGTACCAGGCTGTGACTGTGGGTGAGGAGAAGTGAGTGCAGTTAAAGGGGACTGGGGGACTTACTGGCAGTGGAGCCTCACAGGAGAGGAGAGACACTGGTTTTGACTTCAGGGCAAAGGAGCAAACTTAAACTTACAGTTGTAGGAGGGAATGAAGTAAGAGCATTTGCAGTGACAGTGTTTCTGGAGCCCTGGTCATGGCACAGGGCAGAGAGGAGTACCTTAGGTCAGGCCACCAACAGACCTCTTAAAACAATACTACAAAAAACCTAAAGCTTGAGACATTCTCTCCTCTTCCCCTCCCACCCCAGGACTAGAGCCTGACTGTTAAGTTAATAGCCAAGAAATAAGCTGCTTTAGGGTGGAAAAATGAGTAAGCAAAAGAGAAAGAACCCAACCATAGATAGGTACTATGGTGATAGAGAAGATCTGGGTTCAAACTCAGAAGAAGATAGTAAAGTTAAAACAGCTGCTTCTGTTTCAAAGAAAAATGTGAAATGGTTGCAAGCCCAAAAAGAGTTCTTGGAAGGGCTTTAAAAAAAGGACTTTAAATCACAGAGGTTAAGGAAAAATTAGGGGGAAAAGTAAGAGTAATGCAAGGAAATTATGAAAAGAAAGTCAGACAACTGGAAAAAGTGATCCAGAACTTATGGAAGAAAATAAATCCTTCAAAATCAGAATTGGGCAAGGGGAAGTTAATGACTTTATAAGACATCAAGAAACAATAAACCAAAACCAAACAAGTAAAAAAATAGAAGAGAATTTGACACATTGCATTAGAAAAACAACTGACTGAAGAACAGATTGAGGAGGGATAATAAAAGAATTGTTGGACTACCTAAAAATCATGATTTTTTAAAAAAAAAGTCTAGACACTGTATGTCAAGAAATTGTTAAGGAAAATTGCCCTGAAGTTTTAAAACTAGAGGGTTAAATAGAAATTGAAAATATCCACCAATTACCACCTGAAAGAGATCCCAAGATGAAAACTCATAGGAATATCATGCCAGAGTTTTAAAGCTCCCAGGTTATGGAGAAAATACTTCAAGCAACAAGGAAAAAACAATTTAAATACTGTGGAGCTATGGTCAAGATAATACAAGATTTAGCAGCTTCTACATTAAAAGACTAAAGGTCATGGAATATTGCATTCTGAAGAGCAAAATAGCTAGGTTTGCAACCAAAAATAACTTACCCAACAACAATGAGTGTAATTGTGCATGGAAGTAAGTGGATATTTAATGAACTAAAGGACTTTTGGGTATTCTTGAGGAAAAGAGCAGAACTGAACAGAAAATTTTACCTATAAGAATGAGGAAACATAAGAAAGTGAATGTTAAAGACCAAACATAAGAAATTTCATGATGTCAGTACTTATATGGGAAAATATTATTTGTAACTTTTTAAAATGTTGTTACTAGGGTAGTTTGAAAGAGTAAATAGAAGTTTTGGGATTGAGTTGATTATGATGGGATGATCCTAAAAAATGAAAGTGCGTAAGGAGAGGTGTAATGAAGCAAATGTGTAGCCAGGATTAGAAAACAGAAAATTGGAGGGGGAGGGGAGGAGAGGAAATTCTTTTATTCAGCTCCTTAGATAAAAGTCTTATCTAAACTATATAAAGAACTTCGTCAAATTTATAAGAATTGAGTCATTCTTCAGCTGATAAATGTTCAAAGGATATGAACAGGCAGCTTTTCAATGATGAAATCAAAACTAAATATAGTCATATCAGAAAGATGGTCTAAATCATTATTGTTTAAAGAAATACAAATTAAAACAACTTTGAGATATCCTCTCACATCTGTCAGATTGGCTAAAATAGTAGAAGGGGACAATGACATGTTGGAGGGGATGTGAAAAAATTGAGACATTAATACACTGTTGGTGGGGCTGTGATCTGATCCAGCCATTTTGGAGAGCAATCTGGACGTATGGCCAAAGAGTTATAAAACTGCGCGTACTTTTTGACCGCGCAATACTGATAT
The DNA here is from genome assembly GCA_028627135.1 of Pseudochirops cupreus. NCBI lineage: Eukaryota > Metazoa > Chordata > Mammalia > Diprotodontia > Pseudocheiridae > Pseudochirops > Pseudochirops cupreus. The sequence goes on from CM053581.1 coordinate 407,844,348, forward strand.
TAGATCTGTTTCCCATGGTGATAAGGAAAAAAGGGAAAGAACCCATATTTATAGCAGCTGTCTTTCTGGTGGCAAAGAAGTAGAAATTGAGAAGATGCCCATCAGCTGGGCAATGATTAAACAAGTTGTGGTATGTGATTGTGATGGAATACCATTGTGCTAGAAGAAATGATGAGCAAGTTGATTTTAGAAAAACATAGACATAGTTGCAGAGTTAATCTGAGGATTTTTTAAAATTAATTAATTTATTTATTTTTAGTTTATAATGTTCAGTTCCACAAGCTTTTCAGTTTAAAATTCTTCCCCCTCCAAAAAAAAAAGTTCTTCCCCCTCCCTCCCCTCTCTCCTCTCCATGATGGTGTGCAGTCTGATATAGGCTCTATATGTACATTCTCATTAAACATATTTTCACATGAGCCATATTGCAAAGAAGAACTATAACCGATGGAATGAACCATGAGAAAGATGAAACAAAACAAAAAAAGAGAGACAGCAAATAGTTTGCTTCAGTCTGCATTCAGCCTCTGTAGTTCTTTCTCTGGATGTGGATAGTATTTTCCATCGTGAACCTTTTGGAGTTGTCTTAGAACCTTGCATTGCTAAAAAGAGTGAAATCTATCAAAGTTAGTCATCGCAATATACTATGGTTCTGCTCCCCTCACTCAGCATAAGTTCATTTAAGTCTTTCCAGGTTTTTGTGAGATCAGCCTGCCAATCATTTCTTTATAGCACAATAATATTCCATTACATTCATATACCACAACTTGTTCAGCCATTTCCCAATGAATGGACATCTCCTCAATGTTCAATTCTTGGCCACCACAAAAATAGCTGCTGTAAATATTTTTGTACATGTGGGTCCTTTTTCCCATTTGTATGATCTCTTTTGGATGTAGCCCTAGAACTAGTATTGCTGGGTCAAAGAGTAGCCCGTTAGGCATAGTTCTAAATTGCTCTCTAGAATGGTTGGATCAATTCACAACTCCACCAACAATGCGTTAGTGTTCCAATTTTCCCACATCTCTACCATTTATGATTTTCCTGTTTTGTTATGTTATCCAATCTGATATATGTGATGTGGTACCTCACAACTGTTTTGATTTGCATTTCTCTGATCAATAGTGATTTAGAGCATTTTTTCATATAATTATAGATATCTTTAATTTATTCCTCTGAAAGCTGCCTGTTCATTTCCTTTGACCATTATCAATTGGGGGAATGACTTGTATTCTTATAAATTTGACTCAGTTCTCTATGTATTTTACAAATGAGGCCTTTATCAGAGATATTGGTTGTAAAAATTCTTTCCTAATTTTCTGCTTCCCTCTTAATCTTGGGTGCATTGGATTTCTTTGTACAAAAACATTTCAATTTAATGTAATCAAAGTTATCTATTTTGCATTTCATACTGTTCTCTGTCTCTTGTTTGGTCATAAATTCTTCCATTCTTCATAAATCTGGCGGGTAAACTATTCCTTCCTCTTCCAGTTTGCTTATAGTATCAGCCTTTATACCTAAATTGTGTACCCATTTTGACCTTATTTTGGTATCCGGTGTAAGATATTGTCTATGCCCAGTTTCTGACATACTGTTTTCCAGTTTTCCCAATAATTTTTTGTCAAATAGTGAGTTCTTATCCCAGAAGCTAGAGCCTTTGGGTTTATCAAACAGTAGATTACTTAAAGTCATTGACTACTGTGTCTTGTTTATGTAACCTCTTCCACTGATCCACCTCTGTTTCTTAGCCAGTACCAAGTAGTTTTGATGACTGCTGCTTTATAATACAATTTAAGATCTGGTACGGCTAGACCAACTTCCCTAGCATTTCTTTTCATTAATTACCTTGATATTCTGGAGCTTTTGTTCTTCCAGATGAATTTTGTTATTATTTTTTCTAGCTCTGAGTTTTATAAATACTCAAATCAACTTAAAGGACCTATGAAGAAGGATATTCTCTACCTCCAGAAAAAAAACCTGATAAATATAAGTATGAATAGTACGGTTTTGCATATATATGTACGTGTGTGCGTATGAGAGAGAGAAATGGTGGCCTTCTCTGGTGCGGAGCGGGGAGAGAGAGGAGACAATTTGAAACTTAAAATGTAACAAAAAAAAGAAAGAAAACAGCAGCATAAGTATAGAGTGACAAATGCATGGGTAGGCAATAATTCATATTAGAAAAAATCAAGGGGTGGCTAGGTGGTGCAGTGAATAGAGCGCTGGGCCTGCAGCCAGGAGGACCCAAGTTCAAATGTGGCCTCAGGCACTTAACACTTACTAGCCACGTGACCTTGGGCAAGTCCCTTAACCCCAATTGCCCTGCCTTCCCCCCTCCAAAAAGCAAAAAAGAAAAAAAAAAAGAAAAAAACAGGCTGAGAAGGTCTTAGTAGACCACAAGCTCAGTGGGGATCCATCAGCAGTGGGAAGCATCAGCCAATCCCAGCAGCCATCCTGAACCGTCTCCATAGTAGGGACACTGACTCATTCAGGTAGAGGGCAAAGAGAATGGTGAGAGCACCTGAAACAAGGCTATTTCAGGACCATTTGAAGAACCTTGGTGGGGATGTTTAGCCTTAGAGAAGAGAAAACTTAGAATAGGAGTGTGATTGCTACCCCTAAGCATTTGAAGGATTCAGTGATTTTAATGACCTCAGAGACAGACTTCAGCTCCTTATTAAAGACTTGGGCAAAGGCTTGCTGTCTAGAAACCTTAATGGTTGGCCTGCTGAGATTGTTGGAGGTGTTCAGCCAAAGGCTGGATGTCTGCTTGTTAGAGATATTACTGGTGGTGTTCCTACTCAGGTAGGACCTGAAGTCCTTTCCATTTCTTGTCATTCTCTTAGACCTGTTTTCCTATGGTGTTAGTAGCCTGCTAATTTTTTTTAACCTCTGGATAAATAAAGGAACACTGAAAAATATTGCCTCTAAGTAACTAATTTTAATTTTTGCTATCATCTTATACTTAGCCTATAAAAGAGCCATATTAAAAGAATTATTTCATCCTGTACTTGGTGCAATTGATAGAGTGCCAGGCCTGGAATCAGAAAGACTGATCTTCCAGAGTTCAAATCTGGGCTTAGACGTTAATAGCTGTGCAATCCTGGGCAAGTCACTTAACCCTGTTTGTCTCAATTTCCGTATTTGTAAAATGAGCTGGAAAAGGAAATGGCCAACCCCTCTAGTATCTCTGCCAAGAAAACCCTAAGAGTTAGACACAACTGAAGACTGAATAACAACAAATTTCCTCTTCTTGCCTTGTTTTCATGATCTCTTGCTTTTAACCCTTTCCTTCTCCCTTCTGTGTCCCCTTCCCTTATTCCTCTTTTCTCCTTCCCTCACCACTACTCCCAGGATGATAAAAGTGATCCACAGAAATGTTGTGAAGATTGTACTCTCTGAACCCATAAAGCACTCTGAAAAAGAGAATTGTTTGGTCACTGTGAAATCACTGAGAGAGACAGTAGAAGGAGCTAGGGGTGATAGGGTAGATGATGCACAAGCAAAATCAGTGCCCTGAGTAATGGAGCCAGTCTTTGATGTAGTCAGCATGAAGTCTCAGAGTTTCTGTAAACATAGCTCTTGAGACATATCAGAATTCTGGAACCTCCCCTGGGAGGGGAGTGCCTTGATCCACCCTCTAGTTACTAGTACGCTATGTGATAAATGGTGATGGGTTTCGTGTGTGTGTGTGTGTGTGTGTGTGTGTGTGTGTGTGTGTGTGTGAGAGAGAGTTGGATTAAAAATGCCAATTTGTGCTAAATTTGAATGCTCTCCTAGTAAAGAAACCTTTAGAAGCAGTTTCTAGGTTGAGTGGAGAGCCATTTTTAGCCTGGATCACTACATAGAAAGATTCCGCTGGGCCCTGCTCAGCTCAAGGGGTTGGGCTAAGGGCAGATGTACGTGCGTTAGCCACGTGATTTCATCAGGGTAGCTGCTGCCAATCCTCATTCCACACTTCCAGTAAACAGACTCTAGCATACTCTGTTTCATCTTCTGCCCAGTGAATAAATTAGGTCAAACAATTACCACAAAAGGAAAAACAAGACCTTAGGAGGTTGTTTCTGCAACCAGTGAAGTTGCTCAGCAGCTAACAATAGAAGACTTAGCCCCAAGGCAGTCCTGCCCTGACTGACATTTTCCTGAAAAATGGTTAATATCTGTGTTTACAGAGACCAAAGCCTGAGCCCTCTTGTCTGTTTCCCATCTCTGGCTCAACAGCAAGAGCTCTTCTTGCAGCAAGGCTGTCTCTAATTAGAATGAATTGCAAGGGATTCTTATATTAAATGGGGGAATCTAAAGACTCTTCCACTTTGTATTATTAAATTCAGCACAGCCTTGCTCAGTATACAGTTTCTGTTTCTGCACAAGTCTTCAGTGTCCAGCACCTCTTATTACCACTTTAGTTGTAATTTCATGTAGTTTCTTAAATACATTCATTTTTTCATCTCTCCCCTTGAGTGAGGCTAGAATTAGAGGCCTACTATGATCTAGTTTTCCTAAAATTCAATCTAGCAGCAGATTGTCTGAGAATCCAACGAATGGCTTTTTCCTCACCTTCAAAATGGAGTGAGGATCCTTCCTGTGCATGCAGGTATATGGTAGATAGTTTTATAGTACAGTTATGTAGTTATAGAGTGTTAGATAGAATCTGAGGGCTCCCAGGGAATCACGGGGCCTCATTAAAGCAGCCATCCTCCTTTGTGCTTTAAACCCCACTGAGAATCAGGAGCTTCACCTTAAGAGCTGACCTCTATGACCAAGCTTTTAGGTTTACTGAGGCACCCTTCCCTCCCCCCCCCCCCCCAATCACTATCTTCCTTCACAACCACTAGGAAGGGCAGATAGTGCACATGTCCATGGATCCCTCATCTCACGGTATCCAGTGGCACAAAGCACAGCCCATTTCTACCTTCTCCTCTTGAGATGCTCATCCATGTCTGATCATAAGTAGTGCAGAGACCCTTCCTTCTGTTTTACACATGAAGAAACCAAGCGTCAGACAGGTCAGTTGTCTGGCTTGTGGTCACATAGATAGCAAAACTGAGATGCTTTTAGAAAAGTGATACTCTGGTGTTTTCTTCCCATCTGATAGATTAGGCAGCAAGTTGTATGGTGGATAGAGGGATTGACCTGGAGTCAGGAAGAACTGAATTCAAATTCAGCCTTAAGACACTTACTATGACCCTGGGCAAGTCACTTAATTTCTGTTGGCCTCAGTTTCCACATCTGTAGAATGGGGATTATAATAGTACCTGTCTCCCAGAGTTGCTGTGAGGATCAAATGAAATAATATTTCTAAAGCATTTTGCCGTCCTTAAAGCACTGTAGAAATGTTGGTTATTATTATTATTATTAGATGAACCAGTCTGGTCTTTGACCTTTTTTAAAAAAAGTGACCTAGGCAGCAAAGAAGCAGTTCTGGATATTAATAAGTACTAGAAATAGCTGTTGTGATGATGTATGGTGGAAAAATCAGTGACTCCAGTGCCGATTCACACACAAATGTCCCAGATTGCCGGATGCACAGAGGGTATTATCAGTCCATAAAGAAGCCAGACTGGGGTTTGTGGCCTCTTCTCTCTCCTTTGTAGCCATACTTTTCCCATTCATGGACACATCTAGTTAAAGTTCAGGAAGTTATGTTTAGTGTTTTTAGGTTTGAATGGAATTATAGTTTTTGAATATATGAGAAGAGAGCTTGAGGCAAATCCGAAGGTATTTCCTTAGAGATAGATTGAGTTGCCTTTTGAGCTACTTAATGCTGTTTTAGTTATTTTGTCTCCCGTCTGAATGGATTTTGTTCTGTTTAGTCTATACTGTGCTTAATTTGATAATTGAAAATCTGATATTTTTGCTTAGCAGAATTTCATAGTTCTCTTCTCACTGCTATTTTTTAGTTCAAATAGACCACATCCATTTGTGCCCTCTGCATGGTCTGAATGGAACAAAACAGAAAGCCATCATCATTAAGCTGGATACTGTGAAACTCTACTTCATGTGTTCTTAATGCGTTCCAGATAGTCTTTTAAATTTTAAAGTTTTGCCACCTTTTTAAAGTGGTATCCTGTTCCTGAACCCTAAAGGTCTATGTTTCACAGCTCCTCTGTGTTTGTTCAGATGGGGACAAATGGAAAGAATCCCTTTTCTATCTCACAGAAGACCTATAACAAATGAGAGTTGAAAAAAAAATTTTTTTTTCATTTCTAGCAAGGGCTGGAAAAGGGCAGCTAGAAATGCAGCAATTGCCATAAATAAAGCAGATGAATCATTTTAGAAATAATGTGACTGAAAAGAGAACAGTCCTGGGAATAAGGAGATGACAGCTAACTGCCCAGGAAGATGCTGTGTTCATGTATGATTAGGGTGGCATGAAGATATTTGGAAGACATAAGGTTTTCCCATCAGTTATAACTTTTTTAAGCTTTGGCTTATTATTTTTTTTTGTTTTGTCTCTTAGAATGAAAAGTAGCAGCCATAGTTTTACCCAGGTACTGAGTGTGGTACCAAGAATAAGTTGCAATTGGGACTAGATCTTTAACTGCCATACATGGTGTTTGTGAAGTGGTGCTCTTTTTTTCAACCAGTATCTCCTGTTTCCTTTATTTTCAGCAGACAGAAGGAGGGGCACAGACAGATGGACAACAGTCACAAACACAGAGTAGCGAGAATACCGAGAGTAAATCTACCCCTAAACGATTGCATGTCTCCAACATCCCCTTCCGATTCCGAGACCCTGATCTCCGGCAGATGTTTGGGGTAAGTCTCTGATGTGCATAAGTGCTTAATAAATAAATGCTTATCAAATCAAGGTAAACGGAATCTCAAGTCATTTTAAAAGATTTTACAGTTGTCATGTAATCACCCCAAGACTGTGTAAATTATCAAAACATTTACATAGTGGCATGGTCTTACAGATACACTGAGGAAGATCTTTAGGCCTCAAAACCTATTCGTGATCCTAAAAAACCTAGATTAAAGGCTTATTTTAAGGATTCCATTGTCCCAGTGATTCTGTTCTTTGAAATGCATCTTGGGTGTCTTTTTGAGAATGAAGTACAAAACAAGGATTTCCTAGTAATCCCTAAGTTGCCCTCTCTACTGCCTAAATTTTATAGGACGTTCAGGAAATAAAGTGAGGTATCCACTTACCTGTTGCAGAATTGGCCTTCTCTTCTGATGACATCTCTTGACAAGAAAAGTTGGTGGGGTCATTGATGTAGAAAGGTTGAGACACCTCTGTGACTGACTAGTGAGGTCTTAAATCTCCAGTGGAAAGCAGGTCTGGCCAACCCAGCCTAATAGGATTCTGCCATAATGGCCAAATAGCTATCTGTATATTCAAAGAGAGTGATTCTTTATTTCTGTGCTGCAGTTACAAAGTGAAAATGAGCTAAAGCAGGTCTTAAAATAGAGTAAGTAGGCTTAGAATCAGGAATGGAAGATTTTCTTTAGTAGGAATCATTTTAAAAAGTGGAGGGATTCAGTATTTTTCTTCTCCATCAAATCATCATCTGTAGTGTTCTAGGATCTGAGGAGCAGCAGTTAGTTGTAAAAGAGACAGTTCCCAGTCTAGAGGAGCAACAATCAGAGTTAGGTGATGCAATATGAAATATTAAACAGTTTCTTAAGCAAGGAAAAACCCTTAAGAATCTCAGCAAAAAAGACAACAAGGGAGTTGGCTGTATTAGTGTCTCTTTCAAGCCCACAGACCTCTGGACCTTTGAATAATATTGTTCACAATGTGAGGTTGGGGGGTGCGGAGTGGGAAAGGGAATGTGCTCAATTAGCCTTGCTCTTCAGTCTGCTGTCTTTATGGTGGTGAGCAAAGCAAGCAGAGCCCAGGGGCTCAGGGACCTATTAACCCCCTTGAGCAAGAGGCTAGCCCTTGGCTGTGGGAGTTTCTGCTTGCTCTGCTTGGGTGCATATGGGGACGCATGGTTTCTGCCCCCGGCTAAGTCACCTTGAAGGAAGCAGGGAAGATTGCATTTTCTTCCTTAGCTGTGGTTTGATTCCTTGGCTTAGAAGACAAAAGTTGGCCCTCTCCTCCCCTCCCCCAAACCCTGAATTCTGTTCATCCATGTTTATGAATGAATTCTGTGGAAAGTTAATTTGTCTGGGGTCCCATGGCCCTCATGGTGAAGGCAGCACACTGTGTTCAGCACATCAGAAATCAAGATTCTTGTCTATGAGGGAGAACTTGGACTCAAATGACCTTGCTAGTTGTGAGAACTTTAGTAAATTTCAACTTTTCTTGGTTTCCATGTCTTTATCTGTAAAGTGGGGGTAGGAGTAGACCATCCATCACATCTTTATAGCTCTGAAATCTCATTGTCCAGTTTCAATGTTCGTTTTCTATTGGCTCTTTGAAATTATTCAAATTAATGTTTTCCTCTAGAATGACTAGTAGTCCATTTTATGACCCAGATGAAAAGAGAGAATATGTTAGCTGAATCTCTTTCAGTTCTGGCCTGCTTGGTTTTGCCACTTGGCCAGTAAGACCCATGAGCTCCCTTGGCACCATGATAGCAAGTTGGCCTTCTTTTATTCATCATTTTTCAAGAGTTGTGAGAACCTCTCAGTGCATTGGAATAACCTTCAGCCAAGGGGTTTCCCACTTTTTTCTTGGTGTTATTTCCATCACATCGTATTTCAGAAAGCCTAGAGCAAGAATATGAATCTGTGATTCCACTGACTAAACAGTTTTACTGAAATGAGGTTTGAGTAGAACAGCACTAATTAGAAGGCTTTTCCAAGCTTATCTGCCATTTAGGTGCATCTTGATTTCTTCACTCCCATCTAAAAAACTAGAAAATCCATTCTTGAAACTTTTCACAGGATAGCATTAACAGGAGAAAAATTTTTAAGAAAAGAGATGAATGGAAAACAGAGGAAGGAGAGAACCATGTTTGCCAAGAGCTGCAGAGGAACCTGAAGGTCGTCTGTCTCATGCCCAGCAGAGCACAGAATGATACGATTTAGGGTTGGAAGAGAGGTCCCAGAGACCATCTGGTCTCCCCTTCTCAAGAGGCCTCACCCAGGGCCACCCAGGGATACAAGCTGGGATTCCAATCCAGGGCTTCTGTCTCCAATGCCAGGGCTTTTTCCAGAGTGTCATCCTACTGGTTCAGAGTAGAGGTTGATCGTACATAAGTCCATGATTTCTAAAAAAAATGAAGGAATTAATCCTAATGGGATTATTTTTAAAAGCAAAAATATGAGTAATTTTCTAACTATATTCTATGCCCCTAAAGGAATCCTAGAATTTCTAGGTGATCTAATCTAGTTCAGTATCTCTTTTCCAGACAAGACTGAACCAAAAAAAGGGAGGGGGAGGGGGTGGTCTATACTTGTATTTATGTGGTATTTCCCCTCAATAGTTTGGGGAGGCTGCTAATGCAGATATTATCTACCCATTTTACAGAGATGAGAAAATGGTGACTCTGATTCTTTGAAGACCCAGGTCACATAGCTAATCCATGTCACAGCTGAGGTTCAAACTCAGCTCTCCTGGTTCTGTGTCTGCTTGGTTTTTCCACTAAGCTGTGGTGCCCTCCTCCTTTAGCAATCAGTTCTAGGCTTTATTCATATTAACCATCATTTAGATCTTTGTCATCTCAACTGCTTTTACTTTGAGCCTGTTTGCTCTAGTTCTGGGGTTTTATGTGTTCTTGGTGGTAATTAAAAACAACCCAACTTTCCTTGATAGTTCCAAGATTATAGAGCTATCTGTGGATTGATTCACACTTTGTGAACCATCATTTCAACTCATCCATTATTTCAGTTCATCCATTGTTTCAACTCTTTCAGCTTTTCCCATTGGTACTTTTTTTTATCTTTTCCCTCAGTTTGGGGTACTGCTTCTTCTGGAAGCATTATTGTTTTCTACACAGTGTATCCCTAATGCAGCCTCATTTTGTTAGCTTTTCTGTCTCAGTAGTGCTTTCTGGCTTGTTTTCAATTTGATGTCTACCTTGAGTTTGAATTATTCATTTTTGTTTAGTGGCTTTCTTAGTTTGATCTTTGAGACAATTTATTTTTGATGGGTTATTTCTCTAAATTGTCCAAGTCACCCTTGATTTTTTTATCCTATCATCGAATGCCTAGAAGACTCAGTGTTCCTTGAAGAGTCATTGAGCACTTCATCAAACCTATTCATCTAAGTCATTGATTAAATGCATTAATTAACCCAGGATCCCCCAGTAATGCACACTAGGTTTTGGATGTGACCTTTTTAGCCATTTGTGTAATTTCTGAGAATTAGCATAGACTTTATAGCCCAACTTCTTTTTTCTGCATGATAAAGTAAAGTTCTAAAAGTAAGGTCTTATCAAAAACTTTCTTTTAAGCATTAATTTTTGCTAAGTAAGATTTGTTCCTTAGAACTGAGATTTTTAATATGAGCAGTAATGCACAGAAGGGATTTTAAAAAAATACTCAACTACGTGTGATTGGAAGAACCCTTTAAAAGTGGACCAGAGAAAGCCTGAGGAAAAAAGCCAGTCTCAGATTTTACTTTTCTAGTAACAGAGTTAAATTCAGTCTGTTGTTTTGGGATGTCCAGTCTGCTGCTAGAGCCTAGAAGAGCTCCTACATCTGGATGGATCTCTTCTCAGAAAAATAATACACAATATTATTACACTTTATATCTTGAGAAATTCAAGACTTGGGGGCAGCTAGGTGGCACAGGACATAGAGCACCAGCCATGGAGTCAGGAGGATCTGGGTTCAACTCTGGCTCAGACATTTACTAGCTGTGTGACCCTGGGCAAGTCACTTAACTCTGATTGCCCTCCCACCCCCACCCCACCCCCGAATTTTTTTGAGACGTATTAAAGCGCTCAGACTGAAAGCAGGAGCAGAATGTAATAGGCTCCTTAGAGTACTTGATGTTAAAAGACCTCCAAGTAGACAGCAGTATGAGGGAAGAGCAATGGTGCATTTCCATGCCTCATTTATTAGATGAGTCCAGGAATGCAGAGACTGAGGCTTATTCCTTGTATTCCTTTAAATGTCTTTTCTACTGTAGACACTCCATAATCATTTTTGGCATGAATGATTTGTAAGAGGGATATTCCCCCAAAATTCTTGGCATTAATAAAAGTCAAAGATGGTTTGGGGAAGGGTGAAAAGAGAATTTGTTGTTATGAAGAGATAAACTTATTAGACTTTAATAAAAGGCAAAAATGTGAAAGTTAAATTATTAAAAATTAAACTTCTTCTTCCTGAACTGAGAAAGAAGCACTTTCAAATTTTGTGTTTTGTTTTGTTTTTTTTCAATCTCTGCAGCAGTTTGGCAAAATCCTTGATGTAGAAATAATCTTTAATGAACGTGGCTCCAAGGTAAGTCCTGTTTCAATGTTCATGGCCCTTGTTACAGTAATTCAGTTACTCTTCAATGATCAGTAGGAACAGATATATTTGAAAAATGCATAAGCTGTTTGTTGAACTTCAAAGACATCTCTCAAGCCTGACTAGTTCAGGGCAGATGTCCCAAATTATAAAAGCATCAGACCCTAGTTTTACTCTTGTGGAGTAAAGGGAAGTCAGTGTGAGAAGTGGGAGACAGTCACCCTTGTTACACCTGCATGTATCTCTTACACTTCTATCCAAGAAGACGATTGGAAACAGAGACCCAAAGTGATAAAACCCATTTGCCTTTTGGAAGCACCCTTGGTCCTTTTTATACCATTATTTTGTCAGTGAGGGTCGCCGTATAGTCTGTACAGTTTGCTGTAGCCAACGTGAGAGTGAACCTTTTGAGCATGGGGCCAGGCTAGGTAGTCAGACAGCAGACAACAAGTTGCCTTTCCAGCCCAGCAGCTCCTGCCACACCTCATCTGCCATGGGCGTTGGAGAGTCAGGGTCAGTCACCCCTGTGCCCTCATTACAGCCTTTACATAAAGCCTGCAGTAAAGGCTTTTGGAGTACATTTAATATTGCACTTATGGAATTGATCCCCCTTCGTCTTTCAACCAATCTAAGCTGCCCTCTAAACACAACAAAAGCAGGTTTTCAGGGCCTCAGTTAAAGCAACCCACAGTGCCCCAAGTTTTCACCAGGAACTGATTTATTTCCATCTTTTAGCTATTGTAGAAGGAACCTCTGCCCACCTGGAGGCCCCACAGCAAATATCCCTCTGTTCCCAAAGGCAAAGACTAATGATGTTTTTTCATCAAAATTCACAGTGCAGGGTTTGACAACAGATTTGACTCCTCCCAAGGAAATTCAGTATGAAACCTGCACCATAATGGCAGGCTAGGAGAACTCTTATCAAGGAATGTTTGGCTTCACTGATACCAGATTTAATACTTTAATTACAATAAGCATTTCCTGTATTCCACTAATTTATTTAGCATCTTCAGTATCTGACTTGTGTGATTTTAAAAGTCTATGCACTTGGGGTGGCTAGGTGGCACAGTGAATAGAGCGCTGGCCCTGGAATCAGGAGGACCTGAGTTCAAATTCGGCCTCAGACACTTAACACTTACTAGCCATCTGACTTTGGACAAGTCACTTAACCCCAATTGCCCTGCCTTCCCCTCTCCAAAAAGCCCCCTCAAAAAAGTCTATACACTTACAAAAATGAAAGGCAAAATTGGGGTGGATAAGTTTATTACCTTCAATAAGTGTTATGAGCAAATCTTTAAGTAATGGATTTTTGTGTAGTTTATTTTGAAAATGCTTCTCCTGTTGGCAAATCAAATAAATCCCACTTGGCCATGGCAAAATTGCTAAATTTTACTTGCTCTCTTCACTTTTCTTGATGTATATACTTAAAGATCTGTTAGCAGAGCTGAAGCACAAAGCATTTTGTGAGTGTTCCTTAAGTCAGGCGTGAAACTTATGCCTGCCCCCAATACATTTGAACATTATGCTCTGCTTTTCCCCCAGGGGCATATACTGTGATGAACCGTCACTGTAATACATGGCAATCCCCTTATCCCAAAATAAATACGCTGCCATAGAGGACAGAGTTTTCTAGCATTAGAAAGGGGACATTTATAAAGAAGAATAGTAAGCTGCATCCATCCCTCCCACATGGCACCATAGTCAGTCGCCAGCCTTGCCAGTGCTAGTCCGGGCTCTACTTGTTGACCTAGTTTTCATTCAGTCATTTCTGCTCAAATTTGGCAAGAGTGTTTGGCTGCAGCCAAATGTCATCACTCCAGACGGTGATCAGAAAAGAAAAAGAAGGCCAGTTGGACTGTCATCCGAGGAGTGAGTTCCTTTCCCTCTCGTCCCCTGTCCCCATCTGCATGGTCCTTGATGCAGTTCCAACCTATACCTAGGATCGTTTTGCCTAAAATCCTGTGTGTGTCCTCCCACCCCCATTTCTTGTGCCCTCCACATGTATTCCCACATCCACCCCTATTTGAGAATTTCTGCTCCTGGAATTAACCACAGGCCAGGCAGTTTAAAGCGCTTTCAAAAGCATATACACCTTGGCCTCCTTGATAAGAAACATCAGCCCTGAAGACTTCAAGTGGCATGTGTCTTAAGAGTATTGAATTGTGAATGTCAGCCTTTGTTTTAACTGTGTAAGAAGGTAATTGTGCTCCAGGCTTCCGGTTTTCAGTTAAAACAAACAAAAAAAGATTGGCTGCTGTTAGCCCTACAGAATTTTCCTCAGGAGTTTCCTTGGTAAGTATTTTTAAAGGGGACATGATTTGGAGGTCTCTGCACGCTGGACCTCTGCTCCTCTGTGGCACAGTTTCCCATTGCTTGTTGATTTCTCCATAACAAGCAGCTGCCAAACTGATGCTCCAGGCTCCAAGGGGAGGGGAGCAGGCATGTCTAAGATAAGTACCGGCCACAGAGCCTGCACACAAAAGAGCGTGATGGCTTTGGCTTTAAGTACTTGCTTCATTGATGCACCTCACTAAAATCTGGAGACAAGAAGCCCAATGTGATTTCATGAGATGCAGGTGCTCTGGGGCACTGAGGACCTGCTCCGTAGTGGGAAAATAAGTTAAAGGAAATGAATCTTTCTTATGGCATCTTTTTCTCACTTCTGGGGTGTTTGCTCCCCCAAAATACGGTAAATGCACCTGATGGAATTTCCACTGCCCTGTAACTTTCTTTCTAAACTAATGATAGAAACCTTATTTCTTTCTCTCTTTTTGGAGTCCAAAACCAAGTTGTGCTGCTGTCAGCTTTGTCCTGTGTTCCTCACTGCCCCTTTCTTCTTCCCTGAGTTCCTAAAGGATATACCTTATATTGGGGGGGATAAATGTTTTTAAAGCATAGCACTAAATCCTAAAATAGCCCTGGATCTGCCTTCCAGCACTGATGGGAAACCCATCCATGGGTTCAGGGCGTGGCTCTTTGTCCATTCTTAACTCTGTCCAAAGTTCTTGGCTGAAATGGGCCCCTGAAATTGCTCTGAGGAGGGTGATAGAGGCAAGAATGGGATCTCAAAACACTTGGGTCTTTTCTTCAGGGATCACCTGAGATAAGCTGATGAACCTTTTCTATCAGTGGTGGAGCTACATTTCTCATTACAATAAGTACTTTTTCATATGTTGCTAAGAAATTTGACTTAATGAGGGCTTAGCATATAAGGTGGGCCTGTGGTTGGAAAGGGACTGAAAGAAAGGGAAACTCACAAGAATGACCTTGTTTTATAAACCATTCTGCAGGAGTGTTTATCTTTAGAAAATGGCCGTCCTGAATAGGGAATAGGAAATTAGTTATGAGATACCATTGAGCCAAAGCATCTGTAAAACTGTGTGTGCTGGATAGGTAAGGGATTGCACCACCCTCCGAGAGACATGTCTCTGTCCTGTTCTGAGGTCACTGACTCACAAAATTCTAGGGTTTTGAGAAAGGGCAGTATTGGCCAGTGTTTTGTTTTCCTAAGTTGACTAAGGGACCTTAGGGACCAATTTGTCCAGCTACCTTATTTTACAAATGAGGAAACTGAGGCCAGAGTCACACCAGTAGCAAGGAGCAGAGCCAGGATTTTTTTTCACTTCAGTCTTTTCAGTCCTGCCCTCTTCTCACACCTCCAAGATTGCCTGCTGCTTATTGGTTTAAAAGCATGGAGAAGTGTCCTACAGCCTCCTGGCTTGCCATTGTTTCAGGTTGCCTATAGAGGGTGACTTTTTTTTCCCTCATGTGGAGGTTTTTTGATTGTTTCTAAGGAAACTATTTTCTCATTTTGCCTTGGAAGTTCTAAATCCTGTTTATCTAGATTATTTTGGATGGCCTTGTTGTTCTTTGACCCTATCATTTTACATCCCGTTTCTCCTCACTTCTTGTATCTTCCCTCCCTCCAAAAAGAAGAAATTCTACTTTCTCATTTTCTCAGACTAATTAAAACAAGGGTAGAATATCCTTCCATCTTTTTGAAAACATACATTAAAACTATGATAAGAAGTGTCATCCTTGCCAGCAGAGTCACTAGTGCGCTAAATTGTTTTTCCTGATGACTGTCTCACAGGTGGAATAAGGAACATGACTGGATATTTATCCCTGTACGTTTAAGCTACCAACACTTCTAAAAAATTGACCCTAGCATTACTGGGGAGATATATATCCTTTAAAGCTTAATTATAATGAAATGTCTCACAACTGAGAAAATCATTGTAGAAGTCCTTAGGGAAAAAAACCTTAGAATTAAGAAGGACCTAAGGGATTAACTTGTTCAGTCTCCTACCTAGAGTAAAGGTCGGCTATCCAGCCTCCCTTCCAGCCTCTACCTCTACCTCTGGTAATGGAGAGCTTGCCACTTTACAAGGCAGTTGAGTTTGTTACTGGACAGTTTTTCTTATTAGAAAGTTATGGTACAAGTTCTGACCTCTGGAGTCACAGAATGAAGTTATTTCTTGTGCACCATCACCCTTCAGGTATTCCAGAATATGCATTGTTATGTCTGTCTCTTCCCTAGCTACATAGCCCCACTTCCTCAGTAGGTGCTTTTTGGACTCTCCCCTTTCTACTCCACCTCCTGGATACCATTCCAACTAGTTAGTGACCCTTTTAAAATTCTAGTGTGTATACACACACACACACACACACACACACACACACCATCAAACATGCTCTAGATGTGGTTAATTCATCCTTCCAGAAAAATAAGAAAATAACCAAAATGTTAGACAATATTGGCTTTTCACTTTATATGGGACAGCCTATAATGTTCTAGGACAACCTCTTCTCTCACCACCATCAGGAAGAAATGGGAATATTGTTTGTGTCTAGAATAATATGCACAGTATTGGATAATCAAGTTGCCCATGCAGAAATACACAAATTCTAAGTATTCTTCCTGGTTTACGTTAATGTTTGACGCAATTGAAGCAGTGTTGCTGTCCTTGTCCCTGGGAATCCAGAAGACTACTTACTTACTTACTTCCCTTGAGAGATCCACAGCTGATTGAGAAATTACCCTGAACATGGGGAAACTTGAGGTAGGAGAAATCGCCTCCGAGAGCCCAGTGGGGAGCAGAATAGTTACTGCTGTTATCTCGAGCCGGTCCCCCTGTCAGCTCCTAGGAGCTCGTCACTTATCTCAGGTGTGTTCTTCCCAAGATTGTGGGGAGAGGGTGGCAGTTGCCTCGGACCCCCGAGCCTCAGAAGCAAGTCACACTGGTGCTGGGGCTGCCTGGCTTTTTCCTGGGGCTTTCAGCCTTCATTGACCACAAAAGGAATTTATTTTTGAAATACGTGCAAGATCAGTTTTGGAATGTAATAGTAAAAATAAGGCTTGATTGGTATTTAGCATCTTGGGATAAATAACGCTGTAGAGGCAAATAATTTTTCACTGTGCTTAAAACTAAGAGTTAACAATGCATGGATTTTAAGAGGGCTTCGTTTACTTTCCTTTTGTTTTCACTTTCTGGGTTTGGGGCTTTTGGTTTTACTTTTGTTTGGTTTTTGTTTATTTTATTTATTTTATTTTTTAATTTCTGTGTTCTGGCCATACCCAGGAGAACCATCTGCTTTTGATTTCTCCCTTAAAAGTTACATGGTAAATTTTCTTTCTCATACTTCAGAGATGGAAACATTCAAAGATTATCTCAATATATTTATCTACATTTTTTTTCTTTTTACACTGCTCATCCTGTTGCTTGTTATTTATTGCAGAGTCGGAGGCCAGACTAAAAGGGTGACAGTTACTCGGTTCCCCAAGCACCCTTAATTGGAAATGGTGCCAGGATATGGAGCAGAAATGGCTATAAGTTATATGCCTGACAAATAAAAATCTTCTGTAGGAGACCTGAGTCAATGACAGCACTGATGGCTAGTAGAATACAGAACTACTCAGTCTTATAATATTGCATTTCTTCTTAGGGGTTAGATCTCAAACTGTAACATCTTGTAGCTAATCAAGAAACCTAGGAAACAGTATTTAGGTTGAATGTTATCCCAGAATATTGGGGGAAGAAAAATTTCTTTAAATAGAGTTTGGGTATCAAGAGCTCTCTATTTTACTGTAGAAGGTCTTTCATCTGCTGTTTGAAATTTTACTCCCTCATTCTGATTGATTCCTATTTCATAGACTCTTCAATTGCTAGCACTGGGAGAACCCTAGAGCTCATCTGGCCTTGATTTGGTTTATAATAGGAGTTGCAGCTATTCTAAAATTTTGAAGTATCAGTTTCTTGGCCATAGGGCCTAACTAGCTTTCTGCAAAGCCAATGATCACCAGTGCCTATTGGGATGCGAATTGTATTTCTTAAAAGAAAATTAAGGTTTTAAAATAATTTGCTATAACTTCATGTTTCTAAGTTTTTAACTTACTAAACTACTAGCAGCTTCATAATATGTCAAATAAATCAACAGAGGAACCACCTAAAATGATTATCCCTTTCTTCCTTATCCTGTCCAACTGCTGTCGCTTTCTAAGTACACCAACATACACAGGTCGTCCCTTGCTTTACTCAAGCCACTGAATTCTCTTCATTTCAGGAGTTTCCATTAGAACAAAGAGGCTTCTCTCTTCTCTCCCCACCACGCCCCCAAACTATCTGTAGTGGTAGTATCAATTGAGTATAAGTCAGTTTGTCTTTGAAAGCCCAGGACCTAATAAAATAGAGGTTTCTTAGTATTTTCTGCCCAATATAGATTCTTCTGTTCATAAAGCATCTTTTATGTGATTTAAGGATGAAGTTGGGCTCCAAGTCTAGACTACGAGATTATTTTTGTGGAGATACTAAGCAAGCAAACCAAGATGTTTGTATTTTATATTTGCTGATTATTAAATTTTTAGTGTTTTTTGGATGTCATCAGAATTTAGTGTTTGTGATGCCACCCCTCATTCTTTGGCATGCACATGCAGTCCCATAGAGTCTGTGAAACAGAAAGAAAGGTTATAGAAAAGGGGCCTTTGAGGGAGCCCTGAGAAATGAGAAAAGGCACTGATGATTGAAAGGTCCTTGTAGGCTTTCAGAGAAATTCATTCTTGTCCCAGCTTCCTCTCCAGCTGCAGGGGTGGCTTTATTTATTTTGATTTGTAAATTGGGACAGTACCAGTATCCTCTCCCTCAGAAAGTTACTGGGAAGGCAGAATGATAATCCCCTAGGAATGTGCGAGAAGCAGTTCTGAACAGGGGCCTTAAAGAAACCCAGAGGGGCCTTACTCCTTCTGTAGTCTGTGGCTTTGTCACTCTAGCTTCTCTCCCCCAGTGTGGGTCACAGCTTCCCCCAGGACTTAGTAAGTAGGTGTCACAATTCCAGTTACCAAAAATTCCTTCTCCTGAGCTGGACCATGGCGTGAATTTCTCTGACTGCAGATAGAAGGCAGACTTCCAGGCAAGGCTTTACAGCCAGGGTGGTCCCTACTGCTATCACCTTAGGCATTCTCACTTCCACACGTTCTCTTTTCAAGAGAACTTAGGTTCTTGTAGATGATTAGTTATTGATTACTTCCTTGAGACCCGTTCTGTTCTACAGCAGATAAAAACAAGAAGATTGTGGCATTATGGAAACCAACACAAATGTGACCTCTTTAAAAGTGCTGAAGAACTTCACACTTGTTAGCAAGTGGCTTTCCTTAAAGTTTAAGTCCCATTGGAAGGTTCTTTATTCCCAGGATTGTGGCCACTATGGTGATAATTAATCTGGCCTCTTCTTTTCTGTAGTAAAAGCTTGTTCAGATAACTATGATTCAGGCTGTCTGATAAGGGCTGATTCACTTGTGAATTGCCCTGACACACTTTGGGGTGGGAATTTGCATTTGAAATTCCATCCCTGTTTACACTTCAAAGCAGTTTACAAACTCACCTCAAAAAGAGTACTACTGAGCACAGCCACTCTCTCTAACTCCGCTCGTTCCATTGCATTGTGGTAGTCTTTGAATCAGCTTAGTTTCATAATTCTAAGAGTTCTTTGTAGTGGGCATTGTTCAAGAAAAAAGAGGACTTTATAAAGGTAGCTCCGTGCACCTAAAGAAGGACTCAGTCTCCCTCAGTGTTCAGAATGGTTCATCATTCCTGGGAAGAATTTGGTTACTTGTGTATACTGCTGACCATTTCAATTCAGTGAATTTGTAGCTTACCCAGGGGCTCTGAGATAAGAGAAGATAATGTTAGCAAACACAGAATCTTCCTGGTTGCCCAAGAATAGGACAATACTTAGGGAGTACAATGTGGCTGTTGTTGATGGAAGATGAAAGCTTTTATTGGGAAATCCTGAGACTCTTCCACAATGTAGGGGAAGTGGACAAGCAGGATCACATTTTTGGGCGCTTGCGGTGGCAGGGAGGATAGATGAGGACTGAGCTGTCAGAAGAAAGTAATACTAGCATGATGGTAACTAGTAATTTGCCATAAGATCCAGCCAGTGGCACCACAGAGCCTGTTATGGCTGTGGCCTCCTTGATGCCATTCTGCCTACCTCATGACTGCATAGGAAGAGGTTAATGCATGATCATTAATGCATGATCACAGTCCTAGAGCAGGAGCCACACCAGGAAGAGGAATCCACAGGGAATACAGATAGCTGTGCCTTCCTTCTGGGCAGGCATGTCATGGCAGCCTGGTGTAGTGGGGAGCACTTTGGACGGGGGCCCAAGCCTTCATCCCCTCATCTATGAAGTGAGTGTGATGCTCTTCTGAAGTCGCTGTGTCATGTGACGTGTTCCTAATCTTTCAGGCATACAGCTGTGTGGAGGAGCATGGCTTCTGCAGTTCTTTGTGAATCCTAAAACTCCAACATCACCAGACTAATTTCATTTTCCCATTACCTTTACCTCATTTGCATTTTGGGGGGGACAGTACTGGTACGTTTGACAGTAAATCACAGGATCGTAGTGGAGGCAGCTTCTCTCCTGTCATTCACAGGAGCTGGTTTTCAAGAAGACCCCAGTCATTGTGGCTCATTGTGTGGCATGTTTGGGTTGTCCTTCCGTGAGAAGACATCAGTTCTCTTTCCAGTCTGTGCCCTGCCATCCAGGGGCTCACCCCTCCAGGGCTGGTTCTGTGGAGAGTAAAAGCGCTTTCTGTTAGGAGCAAGTGGAAGGTCAGCTCAGTGCCGGGACAGTGACGTTGGTAAAGTCTATGTGGATTTGACAAGGGAATCTCCAGACTGAAAGTGGGCCTGAGAGGCCAGGAAGCCTTTGCAGTTGCAATCTTCCTAGGTCTAAAATTATCCAAAACTTTAGGTGCTTCCTAGTACCTCGTGAAGATTGCCGTGTTGGACACCGAAAGTGGCGAGAAAGGAGTTTGAACCAGCAGCCTTGTTGGGGCACTCAAGGGGCCTCATTTATAAATACCGTTAAATAGTAGGGTCCGAGTAACTTTGTACCTTCATTTTGGTCTGGCCTCAAGTGCTTTATGTTTTATTTTATTATTACTGTTATTTATATTATTACTATTGTTCTGATTATAATTCTTTATTCTTTTATTGGATTTAATTTCCTTTTATGAAACATGCATGAACCGAAGATGTGACTCTAGGAGAGTATTGCTGAGTTGTGCTGATGTCGATTTCATACTGTGATATTTTTTCTCTATTTACCTAGAGATCAGTACTTCAATATAACGATGTGCATGTTTTCCCCCCTTCTCCCGCTGCATGCAGGGATTCGGGTTCGTAACTTTCGAGAATAGTGCTGATGCAGACAGGGCCAGGGAGAAATTACACGGCACCGTGGTAGAGGGCCGTAAAATCGAGGTGCATGTCTTCAATAATTCAATTTCTTCTTTCTATTCTTTTTATTTCTTTTTTTGTGTCTTGCCTCCCTTATTTCACATTTGGAACCCTGTCTCGTGTGCGTGTGTGTGTGTGTGTGTGTGTGTTTGTGTCTCTATGTCTATCACCTTCCTGCACTGACATGTATAAAAGTGACACCCCTACACCTCCCGAAGTTTTTGGTTGTTTGGGGATTTTAAGTTTAAATTTTGATTTTTTTGTTTGTTTGTTTCTTTTTCCCCCTTCTCCAAAATTTTCACCCTTCTGCTGTCTTGATTTTCCTTTGCTTCAGTTTGCGAGGCTCCGAATTTCTGATATCAGACCTGAAAAAAGCTAACTAGAAAAAATACTATCCAATTTCTAACTCTGTGTCTTAGAATGAAGCAGGGTGCCAGCCAGTATCCTCTCTCTCCTTAGAGGCCAGTTCTCCTCCATATGAGTGTGAGGTGCTAGAAAGGGGGAGGAGATTGTTTTTGATAGAGTTTGGGGGGTGGGAGTGGGGTATGGTTAAGGGAAGAGGGACTAAGCTCACAATGGGCTTCTAAAAACAACTTCACCGGTCTGCTTAAAAACCAGAGATTTCAACAGTTCTGGAAATTATTACCACAAACCCTGCAATCCAGGATTTGGCTGGGACCAGCTAATAAAGGACTGTTGTTGTCTAGGCCACCACCTGGTGCTCACTAGCTTTTCTTTTACACTGAGGTGAAGGTTAACTGGCCCCTTCTCCCCTGCCCGCCTCTAAAAAGGAAAAAAAAGTATTAAATATAAAAGCCGCTGTTTTGAGTAAGATGTCTGCATATTTTGCTTTTTTTTTTATTTCCTTTTTCAATGGTTTAGCGTTTAGGGCCCTTCACTTGACTCACTCTTTCCATGGTAACTATACACAAAGCTGGCGATGGTACGAGTTGGCGGTAAGTGAAATAAAAGCGCTAGAGAAGAAGCTTAAAAAAACAAATTTAATTACAAAACAATTAAATAAGAAAGAAAAATCCATCTGCCATCTCACATTAACACTACAAAATGTGATTTGACTTGTTGTTTCCCCCCTCCTTTTCCCTTTCCCCCTTTTATTTTCAATGCTGTTGAGTAATGCCGCCTGGATTTTGGATGTCCATATCGTTTTGTAGCAGTCTGAGCTGTTTGATTACTGACTTCATGGTGATTTTCCCCTGCACATCTTACTCAGAGTTACTGAACTCCAGTTTGGCTGGTTTTATTAATGCACCCTCACCTCCCCTCCCTCTTTCTCGCTCTCTGCCAAGCCTTTCATATGTGGCTCTGAGTGTTCTTTGGTCCCTCCCCTGCCTCCTTGTCTTCTCTGGAGCCCTCCACTCCTTCCCACTTTCTTTGCCTCTGTTCCTTCTCTCCTTTCCCTTCCCCTCTGCCTGTGTTTTCTGCTGCCTCGTCTCTCTCTCTCTGGTTCTCTTCTTTCTCATCCCTCTTCTCTCTCTGCCCTTCCCTTTTCTGCTTAATCTCACCTCTCTATTCTGTCTTGTCTTCACTTCTCCCTCTGTTCTCTGTCTTCTCTCTTTGTCCTCTTGTTCATCCCTTTCCCTCTCCTTCTCCTCCACCCCGACCTCCCATGCCGCTCTTGGTCTCCCTTTGCTGACTGGTGGTCTCTGATGGGGTTTGGCCATTTTTCCTTTAAGTGCTTGTGCTGCCCTCTGCTGTAGCAGCTGATTTCAGGCTCTCGCGCCATCTTAGTGGTTGTCTGTGAGACCCATTCTTCCCTTCCTCTCCTAAATTGATTGTTTTTTTTTCTTTCTTTTATCTCTGTGTGTGTGTTTTTTAACTTGCATGCTTCAAGTCTCATCATTGTTGTATCCCATTCTTTCTTTTTAAATGTAAAATGTTTATATTGTTTGGTGGGTCAAGCTAGAGTAAATGTAGTTTCAGCTCTTCTTGCACCGATTCTAAACTCTATATACCCCAAGAGAAAGAATTAAGTAATTTTTTTAGTTTCTCTTCTACTAAAAATGGGCCTTCTTACGGCTTCTGACATGAGAATTCAACCAGTAATTGAGTTCTGTGATGAGGCTTCACCCTCCTTGCAGTAGCTTTGAGGCTGATTCTGACACGGGCTGCAGTTTCTTGGCTTCCAAACCCCATTCATCTTTTCTTTATCAGCACCATTTTCTGTAACACCCACTTGCTGTGGCACTGAGAATGCTTGAAATTATACAGAGCTCTGTAAAGAGGGTGGAGAGCACTGTGAAGTGAAGAGATAGAGGCTATAAATTTTCATCTGTCACAAAAAAGATACATTTTATAGGTACTGTGAAAATAGATTGTGAGATATGAATTAGCCATTGGACGTAGAAAGTTGGAAATTACCTTGAACACCATCACTTGACAGGGACCAAAAGTCCTTGATTTTTCCCAACCAGTTTCAAATAGCAAGGCCCTCCACCAGTGTTAATGGATTGGGAAAGATCCTGCTAAATCTGATAAGTTGCTTTTCTGTCCTGTTTGGAAATCCCTTCAGTGACCCATATGAACTGCCACTTTTTAAATGAAGAATGTTTTTTAAAAGCATGGTGGCATCCCCTGCTAACTTTTCCTTCTTCCCACAAAGTAGAAGTTTTTCTGCTTCAGTCAGTCCTACAAGAATTATCACACCATTGCTAGGGTGCAAATGAAGATTCTAAACATGCCATTTAGAGCTAGAGAAACTACATTTTACTCTTTTTTGACCTTGTTTAATGAGTAATTTGATTAAAATATCAAATGTAGATATTTATCTTTTATTACTTAATTCTTAAAATTAAGACATAACTGTAATTAATTTACATTTTTATAAAGAGCTCTTTGCTTCTCTACTTAAAGTATTTTATTATGACAATGGATCAAGGCACCTGCATTTTCCCCTAATATGATCTGCTTCCTCCCCTCCCCTCCCCTTCCTTCCCTTTTTTTATTTGTAGGTGAATAATGCAACAGCACGCGTAATGACCAATAAGAAGATGGTCACACCATATGCTAATGGTAAGAGTCCGCAAGTTCGATTTGGGAAGGTGGTGTGTATGTCCTGGGTAGACCAGGGGACCTTCTCACAGACTCCCAAATAGTTCTGAGTCGTTGCTGGATTGGCATGCTGTCCCTCTTTCCTTTTAGGGTGTAACTGTACCCTCTGGTGCTCACTGAGTTTTTTTCTTCAGTCTTTAAGATTAGCCTGGACTTTATTCATGTGCCGTGGCCTTATGACCCTCTTACATTGACAGGTTTGTACTTGTAGTTACTTCATGCCTCTGTGGGTAAAAGCGTTGATCCCATTTTTCCTATCACTTGCCTCCTTTGTACACTCCCAGATGCTCACCAGACCTAAGTGGGACAGTGGATAGAGAACTGGGCCTAAAGTCAGGAAGACCCGAGTTCGAATTCTGCCTCAGACAGTTCCTAGTTGTGTGGCTCTGGGCAAGACCCTTATCCATATTTGTCTCTATTTCCTCAGCTGTAAAATGGGGATAATAACAGCACCTACTGCGCAGGGTTGTGATGAGGATCAAATAGGATCCTGTTTACAAAGTGCTTAGCACAGTTCCTGGCACATAGTGGGTTCTGTATAAATGCTTATTCCCTCCTTCCTCTTTGCCATCCCCCTCCCCAACTCAGCAGTGACCAGGTAAACATTTGTATGGTTAAACTGGGTTCTTCTATCACACTCAGTAAGGTGTGGTCCAGAGGGGATAATTGTAGTCTTTCTTTCATGCATATTTTCCATGGTGGCTAAGTAGCCACTGTGTCATGTGTATGATATAGAAGAAAGATCCTTGGCTTTGGGTTCAGAGAACGTGGGTTTGAATTCTGGCACTTATCAGTGGGACTCTGAGCAAGTCTGGGCCCATCTCTGGGTCTCAGTTTCCTGATCTGTAAAACATTGTGTGGGAGAGTTGGACTGAACCTCCAGAGATCATAGATTTAGAACCAGAGGTGACCTTAACAGGAATTGACCTCTTAAAATACTCTTAACTTTTCCTGAATTCAGCAAGCATGGAAGTGGCCTGGCTCACCATCTCACCCTTTTCCCCAGCTCCTGGCCTTACCCTAGAGGATTCCAGCAACTTGTATCTCCCTCCAAGCCTCCTCCCTCATTCTCTCAAACCCTTGACCTCTTCTAGCCAACCTAGACTCACACAGGGATAGTCACGCCCTGAATCTGACTGTTCCTTATTGTGTCCTGTGTCCTTCATCAGAAATTCTCAGCACTCCTCCATTTGACCATAACCCTTCATTCTGTCTCTCCTTGTGCCTTGCCCCCTCCTCAGCTACTCTTCTCTGCCCTCATCAAGCCCTCTAGGCCCTGCTCTACTAGGGTAGTACTTTCTTGGCCTTTACCCTACCTCTGATAGCATGTGTCTTCCCTTCCCAACCTTGACCTCCTTATTAAGCAGCCCACTGCCCAAGGGTCTGTTCTTAGCTCTCTTTTCATCTGTCTCTTTACATTTATTCCCTTGGTGACCTCATTGGCTCTCCTGGCTTTAATGACGATCTCAGTGCAGATGGTCCCAGATCTCTGTGTTCTGCCCCACAACTTTCTTGTCCCACCTGGGGCTGCCTCTCAGAGAATCTCAGCTTCCCTGTGTAAAGCAGAATTCATCTTCTTTCCCATCAAGTCCACACCTCCAAAACAAACCTGTTCTCTCACAGATGCCGCCCTCCTCCCATCTCCCAGGTTTGTCGTGTCAGCACAAGCCTGGACCCCTCTCTCTCCCTCCATTGTCAAATCTTTGCCATTTCTATCTCTGCATCCCCGCGTCTGGCTTTCTCCCTGTGCGCACGGCCTCACCTTATCCCTTCCCACAGAGCTTGTTACAGTGGCCCAATGGGTCTCTGTCCTCCACTCTGTTGCCAGGGTAGTTTCCTTTAAGCGCAGATCTAATCAGGTTACTCTCTTCCCTCTAGTGTCCAAGACTGCTCTTCCGCTCTGTCCAGGCCCATCTCTTGTCTCCATTCCTTTGGACCCGTCACCTCCCAAGGAATGCACTCCTTCCTGCCTGCCAGCCAGCGTGTGAAATCATTTATCTCCTTCGGCAAGCAGCGCAGTCATCACCTCTTACATAGTGCTGTCTGTTCCTTCCAGCCACTCACGCCCTTCCTCCCTCCTCACCACAGTGCGCTAATTGTGTATGTGTTCATGACGTGTGCACACCTAGACACACCTGCAGTGCGCACACATGTTGGTGTGTGGTTATGTGTGTATGCATGTGTGCATGTGCTGTGCACACGTGTACACATGGCACTGTGGGGGGGGGGGGAAGCTCCTTGAGGGCAGAGCCTGCTTCGTTCTTTTTTGTTTGATCTCCAGCACCAGCACATAGTATGTGTTTAATAAGTTTTTGTTGGTTGACTTTTGCCAGAGTTGAAGTTAGCCCAGGCAGGTGTTACATTGTCATCATTGAAGACCGTGATGACAGTTTATGGCCATTGTGTCTTTAACATCTGGGGGTTTGTGGGGCTGCTTGTAGTAGCATTGAAACAGTAAAAGCGGGGAGATGTAATCATTGCATCCATCCCAAGAGCTGACTGAGAAATTAGCCTTCCTGACCTTGCCCTAGAATCTCTTTACCCATCTCTTTACTTTACTTTACTCCATCTCTTTTCCTTCCATCTGCTTTAGAGGATCCATGTTGGGGATCTTCTGGACAGGCCATCCTAAATCAGCCCAGACCCTAGAAGCTTAGAAGACCTGCTCTCCCTGGAGGACCAGGCCATGTGGTTTTCACAGAGTGACGTGGAGCATTGAGCCTCCACATGAGTAACAGTCAGGCCTGATCGTGCACTTGTATCTTCTTCTCATCTGTCCTCTCACTTCTCTGCTCCTAGGGGAGTAAGAATGAATATGAAGGAAGGAAGGAAGCAGGAAAAGCCTGTATTAAGCATTTAGTCTGTGCACTATACTAAGAGCTGCTAGTACACCTGCACATATGGAAATTGAGCTGAGAACATTGCTACCCTGTGTAGTCCACAGTGTAACATTCTGTAGGTGAGTGCCATAAAACAGTTGAGGCCCACAAGGAGCTTCAGTTCTAATGGGTCAGACAGCACATACAGAGGAGGGGGATATTTTGGTCACATGAGCCAAGAAGATCATGAGTGAAAGCACACACATTTGTTGCCTTGACCTTTCTAGGAATATTCATCTTGAGAGGGTCGGTTTTTGCCAGAGCTAGAGATAAAAAACAAGGGACTCAGTAACATAATGTGAAGATGGCCAGGGAACAGTTTGGACTGGAAGCATTTGTGTCTCTCTAGTCAGGAGCCTGAGGACCCAGGCTGTGGGAGCTAAAGTGCCAGCTGAAGGTGGAGACTAGAGTGCAGGAACATGGCATAAAGATGGCTGGGGAGCTTAACTGAAAAATGGGGTGATAGAATTCCTAGTTATCTAGCAGCCTTTCGCCAAGCTTCCATCTCTATCATAAACATTCTGAATGTGGAAGTTTCAGGCCTCTTAGTAAAGCTGAGGCTTATTTTTAGCTACCTTGCTTCTGGATATAAGCACAATAGCCTGTTGGAAAGGAATCCACAAAGGAAATGCAATAATTGGGATGCCTTTTTAAGTGAGAAATTTGCACATGAGATGACAAAGGCTTATTTTATGACAGTTTTGTTGGCAAGTCACTTAACTATCCAGATTTTAGTTTCTTCATTTGTAAAATGGGCATGCTGGTATGACAGTGTCTGTTCTCAAAGGTTATTGTGCAGCTCAGATGAATGAATGAATGAGCATTCAGGTACTCTGCTAAACACTGGGGATGCAAACAGAAAAGGCTGTTGCTAAGCCCCTGCTCAAATCAGAGAAGGCACGCATGCAAGTTGAGCAGCAGAGCTGGTGGAAAGGCCCAATGCTCCCATGGCTACTCCTGTGGGTGGGTGAGTGGCCAGGCCCAGGAGGCTGTAGGAAAAGCCATGCACAAAGAACACACAGGATAGATGAGTCACAAGAGAATCAAGTAGAGGAATGACTGTGAACTGTGAAGCTCTCTGTATACAAGGTAGCATTAACATGGAAAGGAGGGATTTGGCGGCAAGCCTTAGTCCTTCAGCCTATGAGACTTCTTATTGCCCCATCCATCGCCGTAAGCTCACCTCTGACCTCTCTGGAGTTTCTATGTCCTTACCCATAAAGCATTATGGCCCTTTGAAGCCAGAAGACTCTACCCAGCTCTGTCTTCTTCATGGTCACTTTCCAGCCTAGCTGACCAGCCTTATTTTATGTTATTCGGCTCCATCATTTGATGTTCCAGCCCTAGTCTGTCTCTATCCCCCATTCTGTCTCCATGCCTTTGCACAGCCTGGCTGTCTCCCATGCCTGAATGTACCTTATCTCAACTTCTTCGAATATTGAGCCTCCCTCAAGGCTCTGTTCTGATGATGCCTCCTCCAGACAGCCTTTCCTTATCTTGCCCAAATTTTTACTGCTCTTTTCTTCCTCAAATTATGTTTTTACTTATCTGGGCACAAGTAGTATGTGCCAAGGAGAATGTACGTCTTAGTAATGGTGCAGATCACATCTCATCCACCCCTTCTCATCTTGTCCCTGTCCTTTCATGAAGCATCCATAGGAGGTCACACCCCCATCCTGGAGGACCTGCTGCAGCCCAGGAACCATTGTACATCTTCCTTTCATTCTCTGTGAATGGCCCACCTCCCTTTCTGGTTCTCCTTTCTGGTTGTAGCCTTTGGGCTACTTCTCCTGGCCAGCTTAGAGTCTTCCACATTACCCTCAACAGGACATATGCTTTGTAAATGCTTCTCCAGTTTGACTGAATCCAGTGCAGCCTCCACATTTTATAGATGCAGAAAATATATCCCCAGAAGGGTCAGGGACATGGCCGAGATGTCACAGTGACTAAATAACAGCTCCCTTGCTTATGCCATAGGGCCCATACAGTGATCACTTTAGAGATGTGGAGGACCTTGGAAGTTCTCCCATCTAGCCCCCCTCATTTCCCAGAGAAGGAAGCTGAGGCCCAGGAAAGCTGAGTGACTTGTCTAAGGTCTCACAGGTAGCCTAGTAAAGAGCAGAACTAGGGCTCAAGCCTGCTGGGCTCTTTGGCTTCTAATCCTAATGACTGATTCAGAGTGTGTGTGTGTGTGCTTGTGTAAGTGCTTGTAAACCAGTGTTAAGTGCAATTATTGATTCCCAGTCATTGTTTAGGCTTAGACATGTTGATTCTCAGGGACTGGTACATTCGTGAGAAGAGAGAAGAAAGTCTTTGTTATTAAAGCTAAGGTAATATTGAAGCCAGAAGGAGCCAGCTTTGGCATTACCCTGTGTCTGTACAGGGGAGGGCATGGGAAGAGTCTGTATAAAGCAGAGAATGTACATATGCATGTATTGGCCTGTTTATGTGAAGCTCTGGTCAATGCAGCATAAGTTTGTCTGTACTCTTTGAGGAGCGGTTCTCAACCTGTGGGTCACGACCCCTTTGGGGGTCGAACAGGGTCGCCTAAGACCGTCAGAAAACATGTATTTCCAATGGTCTTAGGAATCAAGACACTGCTCCTCTGTCTGTCTCCAGGCGGGTCCGCCCACATGCAGATACGCCCACATATGAGTATTAAAGGGTCACGGCATTAGGAAGGTTGAGAACCACTGTGTTTGAGTTTTCTCAGTGAAATTTTACCTTTTAGTGAATTGCAAAAAATATATGTGTGTGTGTGTGTGTGTCACCATTTCTTTTGAAATTTTAGGAAGTTATATGACTTAATTTGTATTACATGCTCTTAGAACTGGAAGGGCCCTCAGAAGTCATGTAGTTTCACCTAGATGCAGAAAGATGAAAGACCATCTGTCAGAGGAAGGGCTGGGGTTTGAGACCAGGGAAGCTGGTGATGAGAGCCCTGAAGACATCTGTGACTCTGTCTCCTTTCCTGTTACCATCTCTCCTGTCCACCCCACTGAGAGGAAGCCCTCAGGTCCTCTCTTACCTCACAGTTTCCCCAAAGATACTGCCCTGCTCTACTTTTTCCTTCACAATTCCAGAATTACCTTCCTGCACAGCTCCATTTCTCTTACTCTCCTGCTCAAAAGCCTTCCATGACTGCTTGCTATAGATGGGACAGAATGAATGCAGGCTTCCAGACCTGGCATTTAAGGTCCCACAGAATATAACTTAGGTGCTCCATGAACTTGTTGTGGTTCTTTAAAAATGTTTTTAGTTTCCGTATAATTGGTTTCCTTTGGAGTCCTGCATATTTAATTTCATGTATTTTAAAACATCATTCTGAGCAAAGGGGGCCATAGACTTTGCCAGAATGACTGCCATAAAAAGGTGAAGCTCCCCTGCCTAGCTCTAGCCAGCCTTCCCTGTTATCTTGGTCTCCCCCCCTTCATGTTGCCCACCCCACCCCCACCCCAGTCCCCTGAGTTCATCCTATCCGGTGTCATCTCCATGTATTCACATAGACTGAGCCCCATACCTAGAACATAGTTTTTTTCCTTCTCTGTTCCCTCTTACTCTCTTCAAACCCCCACTAAAAGTGATTTCTTCATTCTAGACATTCTTTGTCTAGGCCTCTTCATTGTTGATACCACCCTATTTTTTATCACACTTTTTTGTATGTGTCTCACTTTCCCATTAAAGTGTAAATTCATCGAAGGCAGAGACTATTGACCTTTCAAAGAACTTGCACACAATAGACATTCAGGAAATATTCACTGAATTGCTGTGTCATGGATAGGAGTCCGGAATCTGTCCAAGTAGAATATAGAAAACTGGGAGGGGAACAAAAAGGCACGTGTGGAAAATAGGAGGGCTGGTTTGTTGGATTCTTGTTTGAAGGGGATGATGCTTTTGACAATGCCCTTGTTGATGCTATGCAAATAAAGTCCTTTGATCTTTTCTTTCTTCCATTCCCTAAGTATCCATAGAGTGCTTCTCACTTATCACTCCCCATGGGGATGGGCAAAGAAACTCAGCTGAAGGGAGACAGACCCTGTGGGGAGGGTGTGGGTGGTGTAGGTAGGCAGAATGCCCGGCTGATGAGGAGGTGACAGAGCCCAGGAGCTCAGGGGCTTCATGTCTTTCTTCCTTTCATCCTGATGAGGACCCTTCTCTGGCTCACTCTGCCAGCCAGGTGTTAGGAAAACACCGTGACACATGCAACAGACGTGAATTAGTTCATTTAGCCTTTCATTGCTCCAAGGTAGACAATTTGCCATTGGCATTGGGGGGAAGGAGCCCACCTTATAGTGCAGTCACAGATGTGTGTGAAAACAAACCACAGGAAGTCAAGAAAATTTCCAGTGGGAGAGAATGTCAAGATGCCTGACCCAGGAGCACAGGGCACAGTAGGGACCTCCTTTCCCCATGTTCCTGGTACCCTTCTCAGTTCTCACTGCCATCTGACTTCTTGGAACCTCAGTCCCCTCATCTATAAAATGGGAATGAGGATCCCAGTTGTCCTGCTTCCCTTAGAGGTTTCAAATGAGATGATCTGTGACATGCTTTATAAGCCTTAAAGCCTTTTCTGGGCAGGAGCTGTTGTGGTGCCTCATGTCATGACTTACCTCTTTGCCTTTTCAGGTTGGAAGCTGAGTCCGGTGGTTGGAGCAGTCTATGGCCCTGAGTTATATGCAGGTAGGCTCCAACTCTGCCCTTTTTAACCTTTGCCTTAAGGGCTGTTTGCTGGTTCTAGGTGTGTTCCCTTGTTCTCATGTTTCTTGCCCTCTTTCTCCTTTGTTCTTTTAAACCCAAAAGCAGCCTCCAGTTTTCAAGCAGATG
Organism: Pseudochirops cupreus; assembly: GCA_028627135.1. Classification (NCBI taxonomy): domain Eukaryota; kingdom Metazoa; phylum Chordata; class Mammalia; order Diprotodontia; family Pseudocheiridae; genus Pseudochirops; species Pseudochirops cupreus. The sequence continues at coordinate 407,876,213 of CM053581.1, forward strand.
TCTCGCTAGGCAATGATGCAGCAGTGCCCCTGTCGGGAAGGGGGGGGATCAACACATACATTCCGCTCATCAGTAAGTAACGCGTCCCCCGGGCACTGAGCCCACCCCTGATGCGTGAACAGCCAGAGGCCTTGGGACCAGTGAGCATGGCTGCTGAGAAGTCTCCAGAACCCATCCCCTAGGCACAGCCCATAGACATTCTACAAACCATCCCCTGCCTCTGGCCTGCAGGACTCAGTGCCTCACATTTGCTTCTTGTCTCACAGTGACTTTCTGGAGCTCTCGGTTTTCTCAGTTTTGCTAGAACTGAAATGTCATTTTGCCCTAAACCAACTTTCTACAGCATGCGCTGTGATCACACAGGGACCAGGGGCCATGAATCTCCCGTCTGTATGTGTAGTTTCCCATTAACTGGCCCCTGCAAGAATGTCTGCTTCTCGAAAGGGTAGATGAGGAGAGCATCTTGCATCCTCCCCTTTTCTGGGTTTGAACTAACCATGAGGAATGAAGATAAGGTTTCTGACCCCCACCTGCCTCAGGGATATTGAGAGCATTAATGAGAAGAAATACTTGCCAGGTCACTTAGTTACACACAAAAAAGGGTTCTTTTGATGACAGCTTGTAACCAAATCTGTAACATGGTGGATGTCGAGAAGCATCATCATTAACCAGTCAAAGGAGCTCACACTAAGTCTGGTTCAAAAGGCCTCCCTAAATCCTCTCCTGGCATGCATGGTAGCAGGGAGTCCTGCTTCTTAGCCTGTAGTTCACCAGGGTGTGCTGGCCATGGCAGACCAGGGATGGAGGTGATAACCATTTTTGATGCTGTTGGCATGGAAACGTCCGTTTTTTTTTTCCTGCCAGGCCTCTCTTTCCATCTCCTTAAGAACTCCAGAGTGGCACAAGAGATGCTGTTTGTCCATAGCATCTCCGCAGAGAAGCTGTGGGCTGTGCCTGGGCCCTCTTCTAGGATGGGCGGATATTCTCCTGTTGAAGAGGAGGGGAGGGAGGAGTTCTCTCATCTCGTTCCTTGTCTTCCCCTGCAGTTCCTGGCTTCCCTTACCCCACTGCAGCCACCACGGCAGCCGCATTCAGAGGAGCCCACCTAAGGGGCCGAGGGCGGACAGTGTATGGCGCAGTCCGAGCGGTACCTCCAACAGCCATCCCTGCCTATCCAGGGTAAGCCCCGGATTTCATGATCACATGGACTCCTCCAACAGCAGCTGGACGTGAATTGTCGCCCTCCTGCACAGTCTCTAACTCATCAGTGCCTTGTACTTAGCAAAATGTGGTGATTGGATCGTCTGAACCAGAATATGACATCATGAGAACACAAAGCTAAATTCACTGTCAATTGGTTATTTAAAACTTCATTTGAATAACATTAAGCCATCTTGGTGGTGGCGTAAGCTAGTATCCAGCGTCTTCTGGTGTTTACCAGCAGTGTGTTAGTATGGTGTTCACTGAGCCTCACACAATTGTGGGAGCTCACTTCTGTCTGAAGAAAACAAAGGCCACTGACCATAGCTCTCTGCTCTCTCCACTCTTTCTCCCACGCTGTCTTGGGGCTGAGCCTGCTCCACACCATCCCCTTGGTTGTGCTGCCTGTGTGGGGACCACCAGAGCCAGCTACCCACAGTGGGTTTGCTTTCTTTGTAGGAAGTGATTAAAAGAGGCTAAATCAAAGATCAGCCAAGTCCATTTGAATGAAGGAAGAGGGAGAAGTAGGAGGAATTAAACTGCAGGTGCCTTCAGAGTGATGGTCATATTCCTGACATGGTTGAGCATCCTTCACCTTTGACTTTCTTGTATGGAGGCTGCCTCGTGCAGTAGAAGGGCTCCCTGGTGACCAGCTAGTCCATTGTTGCTGAGCTAGGGGAAGGAGTGAAGGCAGCAGGTTCTGTTTGGCTTGTTTCTTGAAGCCGGGTTTAAAGAATGTGGGGTTTGGGGTAGAGTGTGCTTTTTGTAAGTTAGTTTACTCGAAGATCTTTCTCTTTTGGATTCATGGATGCACCACTTAGGGTACTCATCTTGTCCCCCCCTACTGGACCATCCTTCCAGTTCTCAGTAAGGAATTCACATGGTAGGCCAGGCACTATTGTCTGCTGCTTGGCCAGAAGGCTGGGCATCAAGGAGAAGAGGCACCATTGTTGTCTCTCTTCCACAAGCTAGAGTTTGACTTATTTGACAAGTACCAAATGGGTCAGTGGAACTAGGAACAACAGCCAAAGGTCTTCCTTCTCTGTGGGAGAACCATCTCTTGGTGACAGTATTCACTGCCCAGTGCTTGTTGTGGGCAGGTTAGCTGTGTGGAAGAAGCTGCCACAGGCACTGAAATGACCTTGTATTTACAGTTTATCAGGGTTCCATTACCATGCATTTCACCATCTCCATCCTTTGCTTCTACTAACTTTATTTTTTATCCTTTTTTTCTCTAAACTCTGGGCCCTGACATCCTCTCTTTCCAGAGAAATTCATAGAGTACACTTACTATTTCAGCAGAGCGCACTCAGAGGAAGCACAAGAAGGCCTTTAGTTGTGAGAGTTGGACAGGATTCCTTGATGGGCTCTCTTTTGTCAGTCCGAGCAGTTGTCATCATTGCATTTCCAAAGTGAAGCTGCCCACGCGGATCTCCTAGGAACACTTGATTTTAATCACCCTCCGAGTTCACTCTCTGAATGGATAATTCCTTTTTAGTCCATTAAATAGGCTGTTTCTGTGCATTGGCAGAAGGTGAATGTCTGAGCTGGCAAGTGTTAATCTTTTCTTACGGGATGTTCCCTTTCTGTCTCGTCCCCTTACCTGAGTGCCTGATATCAGACACCAATTTCAAGTTTCTCTTTTAGGAAACAAACTTCCTACATTAGAAAGATGACAACGGCCTGGATTTGTTGTAAGAACTGGCTGACACGGCGACTTCCCCAGCAGAGTATTGGAATCTTATTGGTTAGATTTCCCAGGGGATGACAGAATAGAGGCCGTGTAATATTCCAGGCACAGTTCAGGTTCCACCAGCTTTCTCTGAAACAAGTTTTTGAAGGCTTTCCTTAATCCCCTTCATAAAAATAGCCAAAGATACTTAGGTCAGATCTGATGCTCTTGTTACGCATTTTCTAGCCTTTTGCTTATAGGTCATTTGTCTGGCCCCCATAAAGCAGCTTAGATTCCTATTGCCTGGTCAGTTTAAACCCTGAACTGACTTGTGAAACTGAGAGATTGTAGACTGGCATGGAAGAGGTTAAGCAGACCCCCAGAAGCTGAGAGCCTAGTTAAGGGGCCTCATGTCCAAAGGCAAAAGTAGGTCTCAGACATGCAGGGGTTTGTGAAGCTTTCTCTCTCCTGTGACCTCTGAACCCCTCTCTTCTCAGCTTCCCCAGCAAAAGCTCTGAGTTCTGGAGCCCAAGCCATGGTAGGGAATAGAGCCCAGCCTGCTCTACCCACAGGAAGCACATGGTTCTGTCCTTGAACCCTCCCTGCTGTGCTTATCTACACCTTGGTGTATGCAAGGGAGTATTCCCACCTTCTCTAGTTTTACCTGGACACTAGCATTGCTTGTGTTCAGGGCATGAAGAAGAGAACCCAGGCTTGTGTCTCCCTTCTCCTGGCCCAAGAGTGAGAGCCTTGGCAAGTCTCTGTGCACACACAAACACCTTAAAAGGTTCGAATTTCACTTGTAAAACACAAGTCTTATGTTGCCCGGAAACAAAACCAGCGCCATCCATCATTATGAGTCCCCGGGCTTTGAAACCTCACCACCATAGTCCCTGGCAAGCTGCCACCTTCTCAGTCTGTCTCCAGGGTGCCCCCCAGCTTCACTCGCTATTCTGTATTTCTCCCAGCCCTGAGAAAGCCACGTGGCCAGAAGTGACCCTGCAGGCCTTCTCGTAGCTCCTCCCCTAGGGATTCCTACTGCCCCTTTCAGTTCTTGGACCTTGGACCAATCACCTTAACCTTCTTAGCTCATTAGCTCTGCTTGTGAGAGCAATGCATTGTGGGTATTTTTGGTTGTGTTCCGTTTTGTTTTTAATCACATTTCTCTGTTTACTTTGGTCAGAATTGATTGACTTGTTTTTCTGAGGTGTTGCATTGGTTCTTTAAAATGCTGAATAATAATACTTTGCATGCTTGTGTGATCAGCCAAATCTTATTGCATGTCTAATGTGCAGGGTAAAAGCAGGTGATGTATGGATATCAAAAAAGTTATTTTTTAATGGAGCCACAAAACTGAAAACAAAACACTAAATGTCATTCTGAACCTTGCTTTGCATATAAATACAGTCCTTTGGGGCCTTTTGAGCTTTTTTCCCATATGAAACCCCTTGCTTAAAGGCCTTTATTATTGTTCTGTTTTGGTCTTGGTACCATTAAATTTATTCAAAGTATTTCAGATTTATGTAAAAATGTTTCCACTTTACCACCTCTGTAATGGGGTTCCCCCTGGAGTCTGATTCTTGTTTTCCCCGCAGAACATTCAGCTTATTTACGTTCTCAGCTTTGTAGACTTCTCCCTCTCCTTGCATGTCCCAGAGAACATCCTAAGGCCCCTCACCCCACAGGTGTGATCCCATGAGATTTTCCACCTCTCCCCAGCCCCAGAGCCCAGGGTGTGGATTCATACATCACCTGCCTATGTACAGCGCATGTGCATGCTGCTGTCCTCAATAACCGGAACGTGTTTCTGTTCTTTTGTTTTTTTGGTCTTGTTTTTGTGTGGATTTTCTGCAGTGTGGTTTACCAGGACGGATTTTACGGTGCTGACCTCTATGTAAGTACACATACCGGGGCCTTCTCACCCCAACCCCTGATGAGCCAGCCTTTTTTTTTCTGTTGGTTTGGTTTGGTTTGATTTTTTTGGAATATAATTTATTTACTTTGATTTTTCCTCTTCCTTGTGGACATAGACATCAATATTTATATAGTTAAGAATGCAAGCATGCTTCTCTGTCCCTGCGCTTGCCCCCAGGTGCAAGAAAGACCTGAGCCTTTGGGTTTCCTGATCACTGATTGCCAGGGTCAGTTCACTGAACATTTTCTTCTCCCTTTTTCATGCACAGGCATTCTCTGAATCACTAAGCCACCTGAGAAATGATTAGCTAATTAAAAAATTATCTTACCTCCTCGTAAGTACTTTGTATAATATGCCAACATAAATAACAGGACTGGTTCAGCCTTGCTCCTCTTCCTTACCCTTTTCTGCTTCCCATTTTTTCCCTTTCTTTTCAGTTTCTCTCCCTCTTTAAGTAATTTCGGTCTTGGTTTGTACAGTAGATACTAAGGCCTTCAACCTTTATGTTCCCCTAAATTTAAGGGAGGATAAGTTGTTACCCTATTGAAGGAAAACTGGAAGAGTCATGATGAGTTAGAGTATGTTATTATACCATTAGTGCTATATATATATATAAAATTATATATTATGCTTATATATTATAATACTGTTAGTGCTATATATATATTAGTGCTTCAATTTGGACCTTTACCTGAGGAAGACCAGACCTGCCCCTAGGTTGTCCCTTTTCTTTAAAGTCCTTCAGAACAGGCAAAATAGTGGGACGCTGAATGTGGCAGAACCAGCACCTCCCTTCCTTGCAAACACTTGGTCATGAAGAGATGGTTTCACCAAGAGACATCTTTTCTGGGTGTGTGTAAAATGTGACCTTGGCTCTCACCTTGTATCCTTTGTCTGTTAGAGCTTCCTGGCCCATGCTCTTACTGGATAAAATTGGATTCATGGTGACAAGGTCATAATGGATTAAGGCAGGAAAAGTGCCCTCTTGGTAATGTCTTGATTCCCTTAGACCTTGGGGCCTTCCCTAGATCATTAGTCAGAGTCACCTAGAATTTATTTTCAGAGATTACTCAGGAAGAACAAGTTGAACTTTTCTGGAAATCAGAATACTGATACAAGAATTTCTTTGCCCAGTCTTTCAGAGACATGTGGGATATCACAAATTGTGGCCTTCTGAAATAGCATAGCTAAGAATACTGGGAGATGGGCTTTAGTTGGACATAGAGAAAGATGGTGAGAGTTGTCTCTGCTAGTTGGTGGAATTGAATGGGCTAGACACAACACATCTGTGTGCACAGGCTTGCTCAGAGTTCACACTCTTCTGTGTATTCTGTTCATTTCAGCATAGAAAACAGTGAGAAATAGCTTTTTTTTCTTCCTTTTTGTTTCACAATGAAACTTTAGGTTAGGGAAAATATATTCCTGCTTAAGCTAAGTCATTCAGTTCTCTGTGTATACATTTACCCAGGACTTCTTCTATTTTCCTACATATACATTCTCATGAAACACCTTATTCCTAAATATAGACCCCCAAAATTGGTCTTTGGAGGCAAATGTCTTACATTTGGATATTTAGATAAAATATAAATAAATTTGATTTCCTCTTTTTTTAAATTCTCAGATTTCCTGTTTGCTACACATATTTGCTTAAAGTCCTTTTATCTCTCTAGGCCTCTGTAGAATAAAGAGGTTGATCTTGCTGGCCTCGAAGGTCTCTTCCAGCTCTGCAGATATGATCCTGCATACATTGGATTAACCCTGCTATGCAGTCATACAGAGGCTTCTCACATCCTGGACATGTCCCACCTTTGTTACCAATCTTAACAAGACTGTCCTTGGGACCAAATGATACTGTCCCTTGAGCAGTGTAACAGCCCTTGACCAAATGGGTGTTGCTGAGCCACCATTATAGCAGGACTCCCTGACCTTGGTTTTGTCCTGGACTCCTTGGACAGGTGGTCTGGAGAGTGTTTTTTCGATGCATAAAACAAGTACATAGGATTTCCAAGGTATCAAAGTATTTTTTTTTTAGAACAAGTTCACAAAACCCTGGTTAAGAGCCCCTGTGTGTACAAATCCTAGAATGGGCTTGAACCCTGAGGAAAAAATGAGAGCTAGTGGGCCAAGACCCAGGAGGTTAGCTAAGGGAGGTCAGTAGGGATGCTGTGGCCTGCTGCCCTGGATAGAAGAGCCAAGGGCTGCTTCCATACCACAGGGCCCCTGCCCTTGTCTCCCAAGCTGCCCGCTTCTTTGCACAGGCTTGTCCTGGAGGCCTTTTGGCTGCCTTCCTTGGGTAACCTGCAAGAGAGGACATGTCAGGCCACTCAAGGTCATGAAGGAGACCCAAGAGGCAGAGGAGGGGATTTGAGGGGAGGCCAGGGTCATTGTTTTGTTTTGTCCTCACTTGTTCCAACCTTCCTTTGTTATAGATTTAGTGTATGAACTATGGATCTTTTTTCCTTCTCCTTTTCTATCCTGGGGCAGCCGTCTCTACAAACCATCTTCTCTCCTTGAAAGGCCTAGCATTTCCTTCACGATCCGTTCTCCGTTGGAGGCCAGTCAGGCTATTTGTGTCTGCTTTGTAAAAGCCCTCCCTGGGGCAGATAAGGGGGAGGCGGGCAGCCAGGCAGGCAAATGGCTCCTCACCTTTTGGCTGGGAGGGCAGGAGCAGCTCCCCTGATTCACACATGGCTGGGACCACAGACTGTTCCAGAGACTCAGCTCTGTCTGTGAAAAGCATGCTTGCATCCAAAGAAAAGAAAAGGCTGGCTGGGCCCTTCGCGGCTGCTTGTATGATTGTTTCCTTCCACAGCTGTGTTTTTTTGAACTGCTCTCCCTGTGTTCTGTTATAGAATAGTCTTACAGGAACCAATCATTAGCGCTAAAATACCTCAGGTAGGAGTGCCAGTGTGACCTGCCAACCAATCAGATTGTGGATTGCAGTGGAAAAATTGAATTCTACTAACCATTCCAGCTCCACATTAGAGATGGGAACAGAGGCTTTTTTTGGACAGTGGAGACTTGTGAGCATGTGGCCAAAGGCCCTCTGCCTCCGCACTGTGCAGAGCCGTGTGTCTCATCCACAGAACAGGCCTGCTTCTAGACCTGTCCTCTTGTCCTGAGCCCAGGCAGCTGAAAGGCCCCCGCTCCCATCGCTGCCATCCTTTTTGTTCATCGCTCACCTCTATCTGCGATGTGTTAGAGCCTGCCCTTTTATTTGGTGTCTTAGCACATCAGACCGGAGTCTTGACTGTCTGCGTCTTAGGGAGGAGAATGGGTGTGGGAAGGCAGGGGAATGGCAGGAAGCCCCTGAGGTCAGCACACAGTGAGAATGCAGTGGGCATGTGGACTTCTGCCCACAGCAGTGCAGGTGTGCAGCCGCACAGCCCACTCCTCACCTTTTTTCTTTCTCATGTCTCTCAGGGAGGGCAGTAAGAGTAGACTGTAATAATGAGCTGAAAGGAGGTCTAGTCATAGCATAGGAGAAGAGTCACAGACTTAGAGAGTCTTCTTAGTTCGTGGGTAGGCCAGAAGGCTCAGATGGCATAGGAAAGAATAATTCCCATTGCTGTAGCCCTGTGGAGCAGAGAGTGGAAGAATGATTGTCACCATTTTGCAAAGACACTGGAGCCCCAAGAGGGTGGAATGGTTTGCCAGTGATCACACCAGTCTTGTGTCAGAGTCAGAATTCCAGCCCAGGTCTCCCCCAACCCTAATCTAACATCCTTTCCACCAGACCACCCTACCTCTTGGATGTTGTCGATGAGTTCATCTTCTCATGTCGCAATCCTAAAAATGAGAAACATCATAGACGAAGTGGGTCATAGCCAGTCCCTTCTCTAAGATGGTTTATTTGGGTTTTGGATGGACCAAACTAGCTATCTCGGTGCTTCTGGTTTGGGAGAACTGTTTGGACTCCTGTCCATTTCCAGTGGGCGCTGTTCACATGCTACAGAAAATCAGCATGTGACCACGTAGTCCTGGCACCAACTCCAAAAGCCCTCTGTGTATGTTTAACTTGCAAGAGAAGCACATGGTGGAGTGTCTTCCAGACACCCCAGATAAATCCTGCTGATGGTGGGGGCACACCTTTCCTCAGCTCCTTTCTTGTTCTCCCCTTCACTGTTTGTCCCCCAGACCTCCCAGTGTAACTCGGACATCATTTGCAAGATATCCTTTTGCTTGTAGGCCTCCAAACAGCTGTCACTTTCCCCAGGGCTCTCACTACAGGGAGAAGGAGGGAAAGGTGTCTTGATACCACATCTTTCCAAAGTCCGACTTCACTGCAGACCTGAACGCAAACAAAAAGTTCATTTAAAGATTGGATAGAACCAGAAGCAAGGTAGAGCACACCAGATGGGCCCAACAAGGGAGTAGTCAGATACGGATTATATTGGGAAGGTACCTCTTTGGTGGAGATTGAGCCCTTTGTGTGGTATTCCTCATGGTTAGGTCTAACTCTGACATTGGACTGCAAGCAGAGATATTTATCAGTGACTCAGGGATCAGCAGTCATTAAGATGTGATCTACATTACCAGCTTCCTAGGTCTTTATGGGCAGGAGCTCTGAGAGTAGCAGTTCAGGCTCCTAGGATGCAGAGCTCAGAGGGGCCTGACAGATGAGGTCTTCCGTTTCCCTTATTGTACAGCTGAGGAAACTGAGGCAGTGAAGTGGAATGACTCTCCTGGGGCCACGGGTAGTAACAGAGTTCTTTCTGCACATTGACCACCCAGCTCCTCTTCTGCCCCCTGACAAAGCTGGAGACGGCAGGCAGAGTCTAGGGTATGAAGGAGAAAGACCTGGCGAGAGTTTGGGGTCGTGTCTAAATGGAGACTAGTACAAATGATACTTGTGGGATGGTGGGAAAAGCGCAGAAGTTGGTTTAGAACAATAGGTTGGCATACTCACCAGACAGGGAGTTAGGAAGGAGCTGTGGGCAGGTTTTGCAGGGATCACAGTTACCTTGGAGTCCTATAGGATAGCATCCCACAATGCCAGAGAAGAGGGTCAGGCCAAGGAGACAGTGCAAGAGCACAAATGGAACAGCCACAGGCATGCAGGAAGAAAGATGAAGGACTGAGAAAGCCATCCCTTTTTAGGAGGCAGTTTCTCTTTGGCTTGGGCTCAGCCAGGCCTGTTGGATTGAGATCCCAGAGTTCCCTGAAGCTGTCCACATGTTCCACTCCATTGGAAACTTGATTGGGCCATGCTAATTCCCACTCTTTGTTTTATTTCAAATCATACACAGATAGACTCTGCAAACAGCTTCAGATCGGACAGGTCTGATTGTGTGTAAATACATATGTCCTTTTTAATTTTTATTAATGGTTGCTTCATTTTTGCATCAGTGCATGGTTCAAAGCAATACACATCAGCTATTTCATGACTCCATATATCCAGTGGATTATTTCTCCTCTTTTTGTTTGTTTGTTTGTGCAGTCAGCTGAAGACATGTTAGCACCTCACTCTAAATCTCAGTGGAGTCTCTGTTCCCTTCTCTGATATAACAGATGGGTTATTGCTTGTTATAATTATTAACATTGTGGTGTGGGACCAGGGGCTAGGGTGGGCAGGACTTCCTATTCTCCTTGGGCTGGGGAGGGGCCAGTTGTTAGGGGATGGAATGTTAACTCAAGTGGTGACTGACTGTCTCCGTAATACCAGGTCGTTGTGGCTGCACGCTCTAGTAATCGAGGCTGTGACTTCACCAAGCTTGTGGTAGCGCCTAGGGCAAACGGCTGTCCCAAGAGAATGCTGGGATAGATAGTCTAGCCAATACAGTCTGAACGTGGTGATTTTGCTGGTTGTTTTAGCTCCAGATGTCAGCATGCTTAGTTCTTAATGTGATTAATAAACGTGGTGCCATATTCCCTCCCACGCCTGAACCTAGTCTTTACCCCTCTTCCTTTTGAAGATAAACTTCAGTTAAGAGATGATGACAAGAAGCTTTTTGTTTCAAACTGCATTTTGTTCTCATGTTCCATAAAAACCGTAATATTTGCTCATTAGAATTTGCTAGTGAACGTTTGGGGAAATAGTCATCTCTGCCTTTTCAGACCTGAAACATTCACTGGAGGCTCAGGGAGAATGAGTCTCTCAGAATCTGCTCTCTCACCAACGTGCTGATTCACAACGTAACTCAGAAAGCAGGGCAGTAGACATAATTTGTCCTTCCAATTTCCCCAGTTCCAGGGTGTCCCTTTTCCCCACCGTTTGGGAGTCAGTGGTGAATAATAAAATCGGCCATCTGAGCCATGGCCTCCAGGGCCAGTGGAAGCCTGGACCCCTGGTAGGCCTCTGGGGATTCAGTCCAGTTCCACTAGGATAACAGAGCTCAGCCCAGGTGTTGTCAGATGGTTGTCAGCTTTTGGGAAACTCCTCCACAAGTTTGAGATTGTTATGATAGAGTCCTTTCTTGAAAGTTTCTTATTTACCAAAGTGTCCACATTTCTTCTACAGAGCATAAAATTACCTTAGATAGCATCACCTGTGTGCCTGCTGAATATACATTTTCAGCATCTCCTGCCTCCTTATGTTCAGAAGGAGACAAGGCTATCCCTCACAAAAGTCCTGTTTAAAGCTTTTTCTGTGGTCAGTGAAATGGTTGCCATCTCTTCTGGTTCCTTTTCCTCTTCCTCCCCCTCTTTCTCTCTGTCTGTCTCTCTCTCTCTCTCTCACACACACACACACACACACACACACACACACACACACACATCTGGCACTTCTCTTCTGCACCTCTTAAGTTTCCCTGTAGAAAAGAAGTTGCACTTCAAACCAAGATCCCCTTCCCCAAATCTGGAACAAAACAAGGAGATAACTTCCACAAATGGACCTTGTTCATTTAAGGAGTCGCTGCTGCCAGGAAAGTAATGAGAGGGACAAAGCCAGGCCTAGAGTAAAGCTGACCTTTCTGCTAAAAGAAAAACATGGGAACAAATGCAGTTTGAAACATTTCCTTTCCTTAGTGTGTGTGGTATATTGTGTGTGTGTGCGTGTGTGCGTGTGTGTGTGTGTGTGTGTGTATGTGTGTATATCTGCATATCTGCCCCTTTGCCAGGAGAGGTCTCTGTAAAGTCAGTTCTTTTTTTCCTTTTAGGGTGGATATGCAGCCTACAGATATGCACAACCTGCTACCGCGACAGCAGCCACCGCCGCTGCCGCCGCTGCCGCCGCTTACAGCGACGGGTACGTAGGGAGAGCTGGGGCCGGCGCCTGCAAGGTGATGCTGAGAGCGCCTGCCCTTCCATCCAGAGCCAGGGCCCAGGCTTCCCCCGTCTGCTTCCAGAAAAGGGCTTGGTCCATTTGGCGTCTGCCATACCCTGGTTCAGAGCCATTGGTTCCTAACTGGAGGACCTCTGGTCCAGCTTCCTTCCTTTCTTCCCCCTTTAATCATGAGCCCCAAATCCATGTCGCATCACCAGGATCCCAGCATTCTCTGAAACACATAAAAGAGTGGGAAGCATGGATAGCATCCTCGTGGACAGATTTAGATTAGGCATGTGAGAGGGAGCATCAGGGACCTGGAATATATCTGTTGAGAAGAGAGGTCCTTACTAAGGTCTTGGTCCATTCAGGCAAGGGTGGCAAGTGTGCTTCATGCAGTGTCAGAAGCTTCTAAGAACCCTGCCTGCACTCATGGGCCACCTAAGGTGCATTTCCTGAAGTGTTTGATTCAGGAGGTTGAGTGAATAAAGGGTGAGAGAATGTCCCAGGGACAGACATGGAGAGGAGCCAGCACCAGTTCTGAAGGAGGGAGAGGACCTGACTTGGTGGCATTAATTGAGACACGGCCTGAGGCAGGAAGGTGTATGTCCTACCCATCAAAGTGCTTTGTAAATGCCAGCTGTGAACTTGGGCATCTTGAGAAGAGAGGTGAGGGAGGGAGTGTGCCCAGCTGAGAGAAGCAGACGTGGGTCCTTGGCAGGTGACAGACAATTGCAGGGACTTGACCTACCCCCTCAGAGGACTCCCTTGCTTTAACCTGTGTATATAGTTAATGTCCCAGATCTGCAGTGGTCAACTCAGGCCGTGGTGTTCTTTTATATATAGAGAAGGCCCAAACCCACTCACTTCTCATGGCATCGACCCCAATTTCTCGCGCTCTATGAGGGGACTGATTATCTTTCTCTTCTTCAGTTATGGCAGGGTTTATACAGCAGACCCCTACCATGCCCTTGCCCCTGCCGCTAGCTACGGAGTTGGCGCTGTGGTAAGTAGGTTTTTCTTCTTTTGGGCTTTTCTCTTCTTCATCTCTTTCTTTTACAGATCCAGGGTGGTAAAAGATTCAGTGGGTAACAAGAACAGCCTTTACTTCCTTTCCAGGTGAAGTATTGAAACTATACCTCCTGGTGCTCCTTTGTGTCTGTGTTGGGAGGTGAGCCTAGTGGGCCACGTAGATGCAGCAGGAGGAGATAAGGGCAGTCTCTGTGTCTAGGAGGGTGCATCATTGCAAGGAAGGAAAAAAGGAAACATGTCGTGTCTATCTGTCTGTATGGCATTTTTCTTCTGCCTATGTGGTAGAGCTAGACTTTCTGTGCCCCTTGCGGAGAGCTTATGCCCACTAGGAGATTATCACAGAGGGTTCCCCCAAGATTCAGGGGCTTTCTGAGCCAGGATCAATAATGTCCAAGGCCCAGAGGTAAGGTGTGTAATAATGTTTCCTCATTGTAACAGAATGTGGCATTTTAATTAGCGACCAAAGCTCTGACCAGAATAAAACTGGGGAGCTCCTTAGAAGACACAGAGTTAGCAGAAGTTAGTGGGTTTGTTTTTGCAGAAAGGCAGTAGGTTTCCTAGAGAGTAGAAATAAAGAGGCACCTGCAGAGCTCCCCATGGCATGGAGCTGACTCTGGGAGTTTTGAGCTTTTGACAGGGAAGGGAATGGGCACATCCCAGAAACCTGGTAAGGCCCTGAATACCTGAACCTTCATCACTGGGCATCCCCAGAGATGCAGGGGCAGTTCCTGCCTCTGTGGGGTTGTGGGCCTCGTGAGATATTTAAGACTAAATAAGCACAGAGGGCCTTCATGTGGGCCTCAGAGCCCTGAAGGCCGATGAAATGAGAGAGGAAACCTGGTTTTGGGCCACTTAAGCTTCTGTTTTAGATTGCCAGAGGTATGTGAGAGGGAGCATCAGGGACCTGGAACATATCTGTAGAGAAGAGAGGTCTTTGCTAAGGTCTTGGTCCATTCAGGCAAGGGTGGCAAGTGTGCTTCATGCAGTGTCAGAAGCTTCCAAGAACCCTGCCTGCACTCATGGGCCACCTAAGATGCATTTCCTGAAGTGTTTGATTTAGGAGGTTGAGTGAATAAAGGGTGAGAGAATGTCCCAGGGACAGACATGAAGAGGAGCCAGCACCAGTTCTGAAAAAAGGAGAGGACCTGACTTGGTGGCATTAATTGAAACACGGCCTGAGGCAGGAAGGTGTATGTCCTACCCATCAAAGTGCTTTGTAAATGCCAGCTGTGAACTTGGGCATCTTGAGAAGAGAGGTGAGGGAGGGAGTGTGCCCAGCTGAGAGAAGCAGATGTGGGTCCTTGGCAGGGGACAATTGCAGGGACTTGACCTACCCCTTCAGAGGACTCCCTTGCTTTAACCTGTGTACATAGTTAATGTCCCAGATCTGCAGAAAAGGCAACAGGTGCCTTGTCCCTTTCCCACTTATCCCTTGAGACTATCGACTTGGCAGTAAATTTATTGGAGTTTGGTTTCAGCATGTCAGAGTAAGGTCTCCTGACCTTGTTGGAAGAGGACATGTGGGATCTGCTGACTTTGGGTTCCATAGGAAGCTGCCTTGCCAGGTTCTCTCCTGAGGCCCCCCTCTTAGCTATCTTTTTTCTGTCTCGCTTTCATTCCTACAGGCGAGTTTATACCGAGGTGGCTACAGCCGATTTGCCCCCTACTGAAGTGACGTGACCCTGCAGACGGGACAGCCCCCCATTCATGAGGCCTGGCTATTGCAATATGTACTCCTAGAGGAACTCTATAGCAAGATGAAGAGGAAAAACAAAAAAAAAAAAACCACAAAAACACACACAAAAAAAAACACAAAAAAAGAGAAAATACTTTTTTATACCTCACTATGTTCTTTGAATATGTATTTTTTCCTTTAAATTTCTGCCTTTAATTCTTTTGTTCCAAAGATTGTGCATTTTTCTTTTTTTTTTAACTGTGGTAAAAGAAAAAAAATTGATGCATTTCCATGTCTGTATGTCCGGGCGTAGCTTATTCTGCCAGTCATGGAAGAGGCAGTTAATGAGGAAGGAAGGATTTAGAAAGGAATCTGAAGTGAGTCTGGCACGGTCGGCGCCACTGTGGGACTGGCCAGCGGGGGAAAGAGGTCCTTTTCCCTCCTCTCCCTGACTCTAAGCCTTGTGTATTTCTGATCTTTGGTGGGCAATTCTGATGGAGTGTGGCTGGAATGCACACACGGAGGGGGCAGCAGGGAAGGAGAGTAGCCGAAATGCTTTCCTCTCTCCTCTCCTCTTCTCCTATTTCTCCATTCAGTGCTGATATCCATCCAATGATAACGATAACCATTGTCGAGAATGCACAGATGAGGCTGATTGGCGCCGAGATCACCAGACCTGCCCTGTGGGTAATTTTTTTTTTAATTTTTGTTAGGAAGCAGATCTTAGAATGAACTCTTTCCTTTTCTCTTTCCTTTCCTGTCATCCTGGCAGCGCTGCTGGGCTTATTCCGCTTTCTACTTTTACATCAGTTCAGCTCATCCATCTCCTTCTCTTAAACCCTTGCTTCCATATCCACCAATACCAGGAATTTAGGCCCCAGGGACAAAGGACTAGGCGTTGGCTTCTGTGTGTTTAGATCCAGGAATGTGAGGGTTAGAGTAGTCATTTCATGACTGCCTTCAGAAGGGAACTGGAAGGGAAGAGCTGAAAGAGGAGGGGGCGATTGCCCTGATTGATGTGTGGCTCTCATTCAGAGAGAATCCTGCCTTGCCACCTTCACCACCTCTTCTGTTAAGTCAGGAAAGTGGTCTGGTGGAAAAGATGAAGCACAAAATGTCATGGTAGTGAAGCTGTCCCTGGAGCCCCCTGGGTCATGAGGGCCTGTGAAGGACAGGCCAGGGCACTCTGTGTAAGTTCTAAAGCCATAGGAATTTCCATCTTCCAGAGCCCTTAGGAGTGAGTCACTTGAATCCACAGTCTCAAGTCTTGGTGGCCATTCCCCCAGCCTTTCAGTATCCCCAAAGACACAGAACTGAGCACCTGGACTACCTGGTGAGCATTAACACTACAGGATGTCCACTTTGGCCCCCAGAGTTTCTTCCTTCCAGTGGGGAAGGAATTTTAAGTGCAGGGATCTTGCATGTTGCCAGGAAGAGAAGCCCAGTGACCATTGGCAGCAAAGTGTTGTTCTTGATATCTGGTCTCATTTGGACAAATTATACCTGTCAAGTGAGAAATAGTTTCCCTTCCAGCTGTTAGCTAACTAGCCAGTCAAGTTAGGTGCTCTGCAGCATTTTCAAACTATAAGGCATTAGTGAAATAGGAAAGACTCTCGAGCCTTCCCCCAGTGGTACTAGGGTGACTTTTCACCCAAGAGGAAGGCCACACAAGGGAGCAGTTCAGAGGTAGAGTTTCTTGGTTTGTGGTTCCTTCTACCGCACAGGCTGTTAGCTAACCATGTCCCTGAAGTCAGACGAGGCTGCTGTGGGGCTGGGCAGAGTTATCTGACTGGTCCTCTGGCCATCCAAAGCACAACATGGGCCTTGGTTCTCCTTCAAACTCTCCTTCTTCCTAGGAGAAGAGTAGCCAGGGACTTGCAGAGTATGGGAGAGGCCTAAGGGCTATTCCTAATTCTTTGTAGGAGGAGATAGACCTAGGGAACACCAAACTGCCAGTCCCTTGGCCACTTTCTTTTTTTAGGTTTGTTTGTTGGATTTTTTTTTCCCCAAGCCAAAGTTTGGTTTGCTCTTCAGACGATTTTTGTTGTGTGTATATAAATCTTTTAGTTAGACTGAAAATTGGGAGGGGGGACAGGGGGCTTTCACAAACTCTAGAGAATGGGGAAGTAGATTTTGTTTTACTTCTTTTGACTTTTTTTTTTTGAAGGGGAGCATTTACTGATGAAAGCAGATGTCTGAGAGCAATCTGATGTCATGTTCGATCCAATGTCATTTCCACAAAATGTCCTTTGGAGCTGAGACTAGGCCAAGATCCCAAATATTGTAGCAGTGGTAGCAGCCCTGCATCTCATTCCTGGGAAGCGAAGGGACATGATGGGAAAAGTAGAGAACCCAGTTCCCAGGGACAGCAGTTTGAGCCAACGTTCTCCTCTCTGCCTTTCAGTTCAGCTGGTTCTGGCTGTAGGCTCCAGAAGGCCGGACTCTGTCTCTCTAGTGGGTTTGTGTTGTGTTCTGATGGCCCTTGGAGCAACTCTTCTTGCTCACTTCCCAAGAACGAGCAGGCAGACCTCAGCTCCCTGGGCTGGTCTTCCTCTCCTTGTTCTAAGTGAGGCTGGGAACTGAGGCCCTGCCTCCCCCTAGGGCAGCCCCTAGGGCAGCTGGGGCTTCACTACCTTCCCCACTTGAGAGAGGCAGGGGTCCAGCTCCAACCCTGGGGTTTCTAGAGGCAGGTTCCTCGAACATTCGTGGTAGGTCCTCTTTCCTGTTCTCATTTGATTTTTTTTTTTTAAAGAAAGTCAGAGAAGGATGAGGGTTTGAATCCTTGCTCAGCTTGTTAAAGGAGGTCATTTGGTAATCCCCAAACCCTTCCTTGTGGATTTGCTCTACCTGAATGAGTGAGTAACACCCTCCCTCAATAGCTCTTGGTCCAGACTTTGTAAATTAAGCCTCCCTCCACTGTTTCCTCTGGAAGCTGGGTGATTATATAGGGTTCCTCTAATGAAACCCATGACAGATCCCATGAGACCCTGTCTGTGCCTCGCTCCGTTCCTCTTTCCTTCCCTCTCTGCTCCTGGTCCTTCCCAAACTCCCTGTGGGACATTGGACCATTCAGATTTGCCTAGGTTTAGTCAGGTGGCATCTGGCCTTCTTGAAGATTGTTGTGGTTGCAGAATACAAAAGGAAAGCACTGTGTTCTAGCCAGCAGCAACAAGGCCAGTTGAGCCCACTTTGGGGGATTCAGTTCTTGAGACAGGCAGCACCTGAGCTGAGATCTCCGGGGAGGGCAAGGTCAGCATCGTCTTCATGCCTCCTCTCTCTGAGAGCTGCTCTTCTCAATGAGTCCGAGGAAGTGAATGAGTCAAGTTCATTAGGGACATCCTTATAAGTTATACTAAGCAGCCTCTGAAAGCAAGGGGCGTAAAAATGGGACTTGGAACATATAATTCCCAAGAATATGCAAATAGGGCATAATAAATTCCCCTTCCCTCTGCCCAGGGTAAAGAGGCTGGTGGGAGACAGTGTGGGGAGCGCCAGGAATCCAGGAAGGGAGAGGACTGGGGGGAAGGAGCCTGCAGAGCCTCCCCTCTTTACCAGGCCCTGCCCCAAAGAGGGGGAGCTGGGCCAATCCTGCCTTTGGCAGCCCTCTCGCTCAGAGCCCTTTGAAGGACGGTTCTTCCCCCTGGATGCTGGAGGAAAGGAAGCTGGGGGGAGGGGGCGGGTGGGGGTTGGGTAGTGGTGGTGTTAAAGCGTATGTTACCTGTTTGCACTGTTTTAAAATAGGAAAAAACAATAGTGGGCAAGGTAAACGTCAAATGTAAACTTCTGTGTGTCTTTATTTTTCTGTCATGCTCTTGAAAATGTTGACCATTTGTAGTGTACACCAGTGAAACTTGATTCTCGGTTGCATAAAACACTATATTTTTGGCTCTGTCACTGTCCAAAAGCCCCTCTTCACTGCCCTCTCCCCCCTTCCTTGTGAGTGCTCTCCCCCTTGGCGTCACTTGTCCAAAGGAAAAGCAGTGACCGCTGGCAGCCTCTGGGCCAGAGTTTGCCCTTGGTCTGTTGAAGGTGGAACCTCTTCCTTGGGATGATCTGAGCTCTAACCGCAGCAAGCCTTTCACTTCCCAAATCCAGCACACTAGGAGTGGGGGTCCCCAAGTCGTGTGATCGGCTGTTGCGGTTGAGCTCTCCTCCACGTTACCACAACTGTAGCCAGTTAAAGTTTACTCAGGAAAACGGTCGATCAATTCAGCCACGGTAGCGCTGGTTGGCAGGGATTCGGTAACTCCTGGAGAGCTTGCCCACTGGCCAAAACCCAGACCTTGCTTTAAGGAGATGGCCGACCTGGAGGAGGGGCACCAGTGCCTGGTGGGTGGTGGAAGAATGCCAGTACTGTAAGGGTTAATCTGAGACCAGCACGGAAAGAAAAGGGGCATCCTTTCCCTCCCCCTCATTCTCTTCCCAGAGGGGATTTGTGTTAGGGATTGGGGGGGGGGCCAGTGTTTTCATTTTTTTTTCTAGTTGGTTCCCTGGGGCCTAACGTACTTTGAGGAATGTCAATCCCCCATCAAGACTCCCAGCTTCAGTCTTTCTCTTGGTTTTGGGATTTTTTTTTTCCTGTTCACAGTGTGTGTGCGTGTGCGTGTGTATGTGAGCACGCCTGTGTGTTTTGGCAGCTCGGTTTGGTTGTATTGTATATTGAGTGAGAAATTAATCCTCCTCTTTCTCCCTAAGGGATATGAGTTGTTTTTTCTCTCTCTGTCTCTCTCTGTCTCTCTCTCTGTCTCTCTGTCTCTCTCTCTCTCTCTCTCTCTGTCTCTGTCTCTGTCTCTGTCTCTCTCTCTCTCTCTCTCTCTCTCTCTCTCTGTCTCTCTCTCTCTCACACATTATGATTCTGCTTGTGAATAGCTGGAGTGAAACCTGGGACTGATGGCACATGTCAGCTAGGGCTGCAGGGTAATAACAGCCAGTGTAGAGGTCACTTGCAACCCCCAGCCTGACCTACCTGAGACTGGGCTTTTCAGTTCAAATCATTGCAAGACTAAAAATGCCACAGAACCGCCTACTTTTCCTCTCCCTCCAGCCCCCCATGGCTGTGACTGAATCACACCTCTGTGCAGTTCCTCCTGCCCCCTCCCATTGCCATGGCAAAACAGGTACCTTTGGGGCATAGGGGGCATCAAATGGGATGCTTGTATATTTGACCACCTGGCCTTCCCTCCTTCCCTCCTTCCCTCCTTCCCTCCTTCCATTCCCCACCCACCCCATCACTTCCTAGGACGCCAGAGCTGCTTGCCTAGGGTCATGTTTCCCTGCTAACCCCAGAGAAGCATCCCAGGGCTTTGTGACAGTCTCTAATCCTCCTCCCCTCTCGTTAAGTATCATAATGTATAGTAGCTTTCAGACCATACAGTATTCATTGGGTTACTCCTATTATTATCAAGTAGCTGGAATTGTGAAGGTCGGAGTAGTTAGATCTTTAGCTTTTACTCATTTTTTTTTTGTATTACTATCCATGTGTATAAATTATTGATCATGTTGCTGGCTTTTATAAACTCTTCGCAAGGGAGGGGCACTGCCTTGGCCTTTGCAAATGGTAATGAAGCACTGTTTTTAAATAAAAGAGAGAAACACCAATCTCTGACTCTGTCTCAAGTCCTTACAGGCTTATGAGCTCCATAGTGGATTTCACTTGGATGAGAAAGTTTATTTTTTCTTTCTGGTCTTAAAAATGTATAGTTAAACGTAAGCCACAAGGAGCCGGAGCTGTGGATAAACCCAGGCCAGAGAAACGGGAAACTCTTGGTCTTTTGCTGGCCTCAGGTGCTCTTGGAAATGGGAAAGTGCTATCTCAGCAGAGTCTGGGTGGAGCCTTGTTGGAAGGTGTGGGGGGATTCCTGAGCTGGGGTCCTTCCCCTTCTTTCGGGTCTGACTCCACTTAGTCAAGGCAAGCCAGGGCTTCTTCAAAGCACCATGCTTTTTAAAAATTATGTTTTATTTTTTCCCAACAATTTTTAACATTTTTTTAAAATTTGAGTTACAAATTTTCTCTCTCCCTCCTTCACCTCCTCCCTACTTGAGACAGGAAGCAGTTTAATATGGATTATATATGGGCAATCAAGCATCACACTTTTTAAATGCATAAAATGATACATAAGATTATAATGGAAACCAGTTATATTGAAATAAAGTTATTAAAACATTTTTGATACTGTGAAATCACAGACTTGGAAAAACAAGTTTGTGCAGCCCAGGTTAAGCACCCTTAGGCTGTTCCTAAGATCACTTCCACAACTGAGGAGAAAGGAAGGGTTAGTGTCATCAACATCAGAGGTCAGCTATCTGGAGGACTTGAGATCTAAGCACCTTCCTCCGGACAATCCTGTGAGCTAAGGTAGTACAAGTGTTCAAATATATCCCCATTTTGTAGATGAAAGGACCCAAAGGCTTACAGAGCTTACTGAGCTACTAGTGCAGGGAAGAGCCAGGAGGCCCCACTGGACTCTCAGCCCATGGGTCTGGGTAGAGTTCTAGGAGAAACCACGCCATCTTGAGGAAAGCCAGTGGCCTAAGGTAAGCACTGTTAGAATGAAGAGGGGGGGAAATTAGTAGAGAAAAGAGCAAAGGGGAAAAGGAGTTGTCTGGGAGTGTGTAATGGCTGCCCAGACCCAACGGCTCCCGCCAAAGCTTTTGTGTCACCTTGGACAAGGTCTAAAAATTGTGACTTCCTCATGAGGTCCTCTCCACCAGAAATTTTGAGCCTTTACATCAACACATTTATGTGCATATGCCACAGCAGTCTTTTCTAGCATTAAAAGAACTTTTTAAAAAAATGTTTTGTCTTGTTTTTATAGCCCCCTTCCTTTCTAAATTTGTCCTTTACCTGCTCCCTTAACCAGAGAGCTGCACCTTGTAACAGAATAAAAGGGGGAAGGAGGAATAGTGCAGCAAAAGTAGCGCACTCACCAACCAAGCCAATGCTGCATCTGCAAGATGTGACTCGAGGCAGGTAGCACCTCACTCACAACTCGGCCCAAGCCAATTTCATTTTGGGTAATGCCCGTACCTGGAAGAGGCAGCTAGTGCGGGAGATCAACAGCCAGTCTTGAAGCTAGGAGGGTGAAATATTTTCTATCAGTGCTTCAGGCAAGTCTGAAAATTGAGTTTCATGGGAAATAGCACCTGTTGGTTGAGAGAACTTCCTCACTCAGCTGTCTAGATCAGTGAAATCACAGGTCCAGTCTGTGTGGGTGGGACGAAGGGAAGGAGAGAGGCAGGAAGACCTGAGTTCAAATTCAGCCGCATACACTTCCTAGTTGTGTGAGCCTGGACAAATTACTTCAACTCGGATTGCCTGACAGAAGGATCCACGATCCACTGGAGAAGGAAATGGCAAACCACTTCAGCATCTGCCAAGAAAACCCCACGGACAACTAATTGGCCCAATTAGTTCAACAAAGAGTTGGACACAACTGATCCACAAATTATATATATCCATGTGTATGTATTATGTGATACACATGCACATATACATATATGTCTTCCCAGCTAGAATGTAAACCCCTTGAGGGCAGTTTTCACTGTCTTTATAGCCTCAGTATTTAGCACATCAGTGCTGGAGGCCATCAGTGGTGCTAAAGCTACAAGTATACTCATTGTGAAGATCTAACATTTGATTCACAGATAATTCCAACCCAAGACTTAGCCCCAGCTCAGTTTCTGTTACTAGAAGTAGATAATCAAGCGGTCCTTTCTATAGAACTTCCCATTCCCATAATCTCATCAGAAGATGTTCTTAATAAAAATGTGGCATTGACTGACATCACATATGATATACCCCACTGTACTGACCTGTACTCCTCACTTTGTCTAGCATTTCTTGCAGGAAATGTTAAAAATGTTTTTAAAAAAAATTCAGGCCTCAGGATTTTTTCAAAACCTGGTTGATCATATTTTGAGAGAGGATATTTAGTTGTATCAATTACAGCCTGTTTCCTGCAGAGCAACAGGGAGAAGAAAGTGGGTGTCTTTGGTCAGAAAGCCCTGGACTTTGCAAACTTCTGCCCATTCTACTTGGGTCCATAGGAGAGGAACGCACTATTTCTGCTCACCAGATTAAATGGCTTGTCATGCATACTCCAGGGGAGCACACTGTGGATACTTCTTCCATGGTATGGAATGCAATCTAACTACATCTCATCCCAAGGGGGAAAAGGATTTCCCAGGAAAAGGAAACGAGTAACTCAAGCAAAGACTCAAGGGTTAGGACATGCATACATGTCTGGGAACACCAATTTGGCTCGAACATATCTCCAGTAGAAGTGAGTTGTTTTAAGCTGGGAGAGTGCAATGATTCCAGACTGAAAAGGGCCTTGGAAACCAGGCTGAGGAAGGAGGGGGCTGTGCTCTCAGTGATATAGGGGACTCACTTTACCAACGTGGAATGGCACCTTGCCTGCAATTTTTTGTCTCGAGACCACATGTGGCCCTCTAGGTCTTCAAGTGAAGCTTTTTTACTGAATCCAAACTTCACAGAACAAATCCCCTTAATAGAAGGATTTGTTTTATACATCTTCCATACATTTTTTTTACACAAACAAGTTCTTTTTATTTGCCCCTCTTTCTCAAAATGTATCCAGAAGGCAAAGTTACCATTTAATTAGACCTTCACTTCTGCCAAATATCTTTTCCTAGAAATTTTTCAAGAAGTTAGATTTCAATATTCATCATCTTTATCAGAATCCATTACTTTTCTTCTGTTGAATTTAACTTATTTTGTTTTCTGTTTGCTGACTTACTTTTCAAGAAATTTCTACCAATCCTTGCTCTGATACCTTTCCACTCAGCTGCCTGAATCTTGCCGTCTGTACGAGGTAGTGTTCTGCTGCTTCGGCCTCTTCTGGCTTTACAAGTGCTAAATCACTTACCCTGGCCTATGCTGACTGACCCAGAACTTGAACTGGAATGTGGTTCCTCATCTCTGCTTCCCTGTATTTGGCCTCCTCTTGGGCTGAGTCTCCAGAAGAGCCTCCAGGTCTTCGCCTGCCATAGTAACTCTAGCAGGGTCAAAGATGAGCTGACTAGATAGCACCAAGGACGGAAGCCCCCCCGACTCCACACCTGTACATTCTTATTTGATCCAAATGGGCCTACAAGATGGTTGCTCTGATTATTCCCATGTTACAGACAAGGAAACTGAGGCTAGGAGAGATTGAGGACTGCCCTCATGGCTTATATTTGCGTATGGCATGTATATGTGTACAGCTCACATTATTGGAGCCCTTAGAGATTTGCCTAGCACATTTTTTCATTTGTAGCAGATAGATGCAGGATGTACATAAGATTCTAGTTCTAGAACAGAAAGGGACCCCAGAGACGATTTAGTTAAAAACCTTTATTTTGCAAATGAGACCCTAGGGAGGTCATAAGTAACACCCAAAGTCAAAGTGCCAGAGGCAAGACTGGAGCCCAGGGCATCAGATCCCAGGGCTACTCACTGGTCTTTCCGCTACAAGATGGCAAGTATTTCATAAGCACCTCCTGTGTGCCTAGCACTATGCTGAGCATGGTAGATATGAACAAAACCAGTCCCTACCCCCAAGGAGGTCACAGTCTAATCAGAGAATAACATGAAAACAGGAGATGCAGTGAGGGAGGAGATGGGCAACAGGGGCCTGGATGTGGGCCCTGAAAAGAAGACCCACCAAGCATATGTCATTGGACTTGCTTGTTAGGTTAGACTTGCTGAGCTGCTTTCCCCCCCCCCACTTTCTATTTTTAATAATAATAATATTATACAAAGGAAAGCCCAATGGATTTAGCTATGGGTAGGCCATTGATGACCCTGGACAGAACAGTCTGGGCAGTTTCAGCTCCTATGTTTCTCATTCTGGTCTCTGCCTAGAACTTGTGATTGGATATAAGGTCTTTCTTTGAGAGTTGGAGCTGCTAAACCTCTTGTGTTTGTGTCCCCAGCACCAACTATGAGGGTAGGCAATAAGTATCTGATTCATTCAAATAAGTATTTGATTCATTATCCCCTGAGCATTCATTGGGAACCAAGAGGAGACAGTCCTGGCCCCCAAACCACTGGCATTGAATGGCACGAGGAAGGCCGACCAATAATGAGAGGCCCAGCACCTCTGCCTCGAGCTGATAGCATCCAACGCAGCCTTCTCCATTCCACTTTTAAATCTCTGTGCCGCCTTGCCCTGACCCATCTTTCCTACTTTGTGTGTTGTTCCCACTCCTGCATTCTCCAATTCTGTCCACCTGGTCTCTCACACGCTGCCTTTCTTACCTTCATGCTTTTGTATTGGCCATCTTTTTTGTCCAGAATGTTCTTCCACCTCCTTTCCAACTGAGCTTCCCTGACCTCCCAAGTCTCGGCTTCGTGTCCACCTTCTGAAGGAGGCCCCTCTCAGTCCCCCACCCTGCTCAGTGCCTTCTGAGATCATTTTCCCTTTACAGTGTATATACCTCATATGTGCTATTTTTGACATGTCTTCCCCAGTTAGAATGTGAGTCCCTTGAGGGTGAGGACTGTCTTTTTGCCCTTTTTGTCTCCTGAATGATTACCCCAGTATCTAGCACACAGTAGGTACTTAATACATGTTTGCTGACTAATTCTTTTCCACTGCCTCACAGAATCCTTCTTTTCCTTCAAGACATACCTCAGGCAGCACCTTCTGCTTAAAGGAAGTGTTTACTGATTCCCCAACTGCTTTTGTCCTACCTCCCCAACTACTTTGTATTTTTTTAATTTAATCTCTTAATTTTATTTAATCTCACAATCCTTTATTTATATTTTCTTGGTGCTCATTCTTCTTTGTATTTCTAAGGACATGTACTTATATACGTATATAAATATACATACATCTAGACACACACACACATATATACACACACACACGGATGGATGGATGGATAGATGGATGGATGGATGGATGGATGGATGGATGGATGGGTAGATGAATGTGGATGACAGAGAGATAGATCCCTCTTGTCTTCCATCATTAGAATTTAAGTTCCTTATAAGTAGGGACTATTTCATTCATTGTATTTGTATGCCCTGGACCTAGCACCATTCTTGGCACAGAGTACAGACTTAATATATACTTGGTGATTGGTTATTTGATTGAGGGAAATAATACTGCTGCATTGGGTGGGCCAAATTAACATCCACTGGCCATGGAATCAACATCTGGGTTCTATTCCAGCTTTGTTCTGAGTTTCTTGTATGACCTTGGATGACTCTCTCTCTCTCTCTCTGGGTCTCATTTCTCTTCATCTATAAAAGGAGTGTGAGCTGGATGTTCCAGGGATCCCTTTCAACAATCAATCATAAATAGTGTTGCCTGTCAGGAACCATGCCCTATGCTAAGCAAGCACTTTGTATCTAAGGAGCAAAGTTTCATTTTTGAAAATCATATAGACCCTGCCTTCAAGGGGCTTACGTTCTCAGTTCTGTGATCTATGACATCAACATGCACTTATTAAGCACTTACTGTATGCCAGGCTGTGCAAAACACAGTCCCTACAGTCTAATGAGGGACACAACATGCAAACAACCAAGGACAACTAAGCTATAGACAAGAAAAACTGGACAGAATCAATAGAGGGAGGGCATTAAGGCTTCTTGCAGGTGGTAGGATTTTAGTTGGAACTTCAAGGTACTTAATAAGTTCCTGCCTTCAAGGAGCTTATACTCTACCTGAATGCTTTTCAAAGAGAATAGGCTTTTGTGGGAGGGTAGAGGGTTAAAGAAAAGACATTACTTTGTGTTGGACAGGGCAATGTTTTAAGCTAAGAGGCAAACCATCATAGTTTAAACATCCTTCCAACCAAAGCAGGCACACCCCTCATGATGCTCCTCAATACCCACAAAATATGAACTTTGCTCTTGCCTCAAGAGTTGGGCTATTTCATTGAGAAGTAGCTGAAAAACAAGGCTTTGACCTCAACCTAAAAGGACCTTTGAATTGATATCATTTCCCTACCACCCATCAACCCCAGTTGGGTTGAAAAAATAGTCACTTGGAAAGATGTTAAGGTCTTGTGGTGCCCATGCAGCATAGCTTCCTCCCCTTTGGCCAATGCTGGGGGCCACTCCTGACTATTGGCACCATCTAGTGACTTGTCAGTAAATTCGAAGATGGCTTTTGGTGGCCGCTGTGATTAAACCATAGGAAGCTGCTTTGGAACTTACTGTAGTCTTCTCAAAGGATGGAATATTTCAAGGAAAGAAGGAAGCAACTGCCCCTATACATACTTATCAGAAGCTCACACAAAGCCAGGGAATAAAGGAACGACCTTTGATTTCACTACAGAGAAAAGGGAGGAATCTATTAGAGTCTAAGCTTCCTGAGGGCAAGACTAATGGGAAGGAAGTATGCTAGATTTGGAGTCAAAGTGCCTAGACTTAAATCCCAGCTCTGACACTTAACCAGCTGTGTGACAGTGGGCAATAATATAATAATACAGCTAACACTTATGTACCATCTACCATGTGCCAAGCTCTGGGCTAAGCACTGTACACTCATCTCATCTGGACCTCAGCAACCTTGGGAGGGAGGTTGGCAGGCTGGCCTTCTAGTAGTCACAGGTTCAGAGCACTTTGAGAGAGCCTCACATTCTGATTTCCACACCCAGAAGTTGCCTTTCCAAGACCATCAGATATATGGGGGTGGGGCTGGGGCTGGGGAGAAGCTTCAGGGGCCATGATGACAGACTTCCTAAGATGCAAGTCAAAGATTAGAACTTCAAGCTGTGTGAAAACTCCTGTGAATCCTAGACCTAATTTATTTTCCTGATCCTGCTGAGGATGTTTGTGTATATGTGCGCTGTGAGTGTGAAAAGACACCACCTCAGGATAAAAGAGAGTGAACATTGCCACAATTCATTATATGAAATGCTAAAAATGTTACCTTTGGGGCACGTGCATAAAGAGGTGTTATATCCTGCCTTTTCCCCATTTAATTCCATTTTTTGGCGAGTGGTATTTGTGAGCATCACATCTTACAGCTCCAAATGTAAGTCCTCCTAACTCAGTAGGTTGTGGATGTTAATGGTCATTTTAATGAGCAGTGTTTCTGCAATGGTGGGCTTATAATCCTCAGCTACTCAGAAAATTTGGTTCAGCTGAAAATTTCCTTCTCTGAGAACACTGATGAACTGAAGAAGCATATCTGTTCATTTTATTTGTCCATATTTGAAGAAAAGAAACACTTTCTCAGCAACTCTGCTCTGGTAATTAGCTGACTCATAGCTGCCAACTTTGTGTTGATACATTCAAATCTTCTTGACTGCTTCTTAAATTTCCCATGGTTTCTTACCACTGGGCACTGCCATCATTCACCACAAAGAGATGCGTTTCTATAGTAAAAGCAACAACAGTTCCCACTGCTGTTCCACCCTATTATTATTACTGTGGGTTTTTGTTATTGTTAAATATAGTAACTACAAGCTCGCAGTTGAAGCCAGAATCCTCTCATCTTCTCATCCTTTTTCAAACCAGCCACTTTCTCATTGTGGGACATTTATAACATAAATATAAGTTGGTTTAAACATGAGCTTAGTGTCCTAGGATCATAGAGTCTCAGAGCCCAATGAATGCAAGTCCCCTGTATGACTTCCCTCATAAGAGCATCTAGGTTCTGCTTGCAGACCCTCTGCTGACGGAGACCTCACTCCCCCAGGAGGCAGCCCATTACACTTTGGGAAAATTAATTATTAAGACATTTTTCCTAGTGTGAAAACTCAGTCAGCCTCTTTGCCATTTCCACCTCTTGTTCCTAGCTCTGCTGTTTGGACAAGTCTACATGATAGCCCTTCAAATCCTAGAAGACTAATTATTATGTTCTCCCCATCCTGTTCACCCTCCTCTGAACCTGTCTGAAGTGGTTGCTCTCTTTTCTAAAATGTGATTCTCAGAACTGAGCATGGTCTGCTCAGGCCAGATTGAAAAGGAGCTCTCTTGCTAGACAACTTCTCATCCTTCTTCTAGAGCAACATGAGGTTTCCATGAGCTTTTTTTTGTTGCTGCACCATTTATTTGGTGCCATTGGAATTTCCAGATGGCTTAACTCTCCAGATCATTTTTTTTTTCAGATGAGCTATATACTATAGCTATCCCTTCTTATATTTGGGAAGCTAAGCCCAAATATAGGTAATTTATTCCTATCCTATTTCATTTTGTGAAAAAATCATTCTAATCTGTTGAGTGAAATCTTTCTGGATCCTGACACAACCACCCAACACGATAGCAATCTGTAGAATTCTATCTATGTAGATAGAAATCTGTAGAATTCATCCTATTCCCTCATCCAAGGCAAGGACCAAAATGTCAAATGGCACAAGACCAATCCCTGGGAGCCATTCATCAATTGATGGTTATCCCCTCAATTTCCAATTCTTGGTCACCAAAAAAAGAGCTCCTATAAATATTTCTGTACATATGGGTCCTTTCCTCTTTTATATGATCTCTTTGGGATACAGACCTATTAAGTGGTATTGCTAGATCAAAGGGTATGCACAGTTTTAAAGCCTTTTAGACATAGTTCCAAACTGCTCTCCAGAATCTGTTCACAGCTCCACCAACAATGCATTAGTGTTCCAATTTTCCCACATCTTCTCCAACATTTATCATTTTCCTTTTCTGTCATTAATCTGACAGGTGTGAGGTAGGACCTCAGAGTTGTTTTAATTTGCATTTCTCTAATTAATGTTGATTCAGAGCATTTTTTCATATGACTATAGATAGCTTTGATTTCTTCATCTGAAAACTGCCTGTTCATATCCTCTGATCATTTATCAACTCAGGAATGACTCGTAGTCTAATAAATTTGACTTAACTCTCCATATATCTGAGAAATGAGACCTTTATCAGAGACACTGGCTCTAAAAATTGTTTTCTAATTTTCTGCTTTCCTTCTAATCTTGGTTGCATTTGTTTTATTTGTGCAAAAACTTTTATTTTTTTACCCACTTAATAGTATTTTATTTTTTCCAACTGCATGTAAAGATAGTTTTCAACGTTCACTTTTATAAGATATTGAGTTCTAAATTTTTTTCTCCTTTCTTCCTTCTTTTCCTCCCTCCCCAAGATAGCAAGCAATCTGATATAGGCTATACATGTACAATCGTATTAAACCTATTTGTGTAAATGTTGCAAAAGAAGAATCAGAACAAAAGGAAAAAAGACACAAGAAAGAAAAAAGAGAAAATAATATGCTTTGATCTACATTCAGACTCCTAGTTCTTTTTTCTGCATGTGGATAGTATTTTCCATCATGACTCTTTGGGAACTGTCTTAGATCAGTGTATTGCTGAGAAGATCTAAGTCTATCAAAGTTGGTCATCCCATGATGTTGCTGTTACTGTGTACAATATTGTTCTGGTTCTGCTCCCCTCATTCAGAATCAGTTCATATATGTCTTTCCAGGTTTTTCTGAAACCCACCTGTTCATCATTTCTTACAGTTCAATAGTATTCCATTACATTCATATACTATAACCTGTTCAGCCATTCCCCAATTGATGGGCATCTACTTTATTTCTAGGATTTGATGCTACAAAAAAAAAATGTTGCTATGAATATTTTGGTTTACATAGGTCCTTTCTCTCTTTAACCTGTGTAAGGGGCCCACTATCTCTGGGCCTTATAGTTCCCGAGGTCTCCGCCCTCACTTACCCATCTTGGGTCTTCGGTCGTCACCGGCCTCCGATGGAGGAAATACCAGACAGAACGCCCGAGGTTTACAGGAGTTGTTTATTCCACTGCAGCTACATCACGAGAGCCCCATACTTCCGTACTCAGGGCACTTTATACAAGGCAATATCCAATCACCATTCACCATTATACAAGGCAATATCCAATCACCATTCACCATTATACAAGGCAATATCCAATCACCATTCACTATATCCATTATGACCTTATATGGTCAAGCACTAAGCAAGCTTGCTA
>CM053581.1:407906940-407919802 GCA_028627135.1 Pseudochirops cupreus
AAGAAAAAGTAAAGGATTGAATAGTTGTTCATTTTTATTGTCCTATTCCATTCACCCTTTGCATAAGTTCCCCTTTCTTTAATCTTCCTCTTGCTACCAGCAGAGCTCATGTTGTCATCAGCCTCCTTTAGCTCCTTCTGAACTTTAGCATTCATGAAA
The DNA here is from genome assembly GCA_028627135.1 of Pseudochirops cupreus. Taxonomy (NCBI): domain Eukaryota; kingdom Metazoa; phylum Chordata; class Mammalia; order Diprotodontia; family Pseudocheiridae; genus Pseudochirops; species Pseudochirops cupreus. Next base: position 407,907,100 of record CM053581.1, read on the forward strand.
TTCATGACACAGGATCCTACCCTGATTTTGTGTTCTTTTTCTGTTGTGTACCCTTACTTCCATCTTCTGTACATTTCTTGTTAGATGTCATTCTTTTTTTTACTAGACTCGAAGCTTCCTCCTCATTGGGATGGTTTCCCTTTGTGTCTCTAGGGTTTCATTCTTAAAGGTTTCCCATCCTTCCTGGACCAACTTCCCCTGTAGAATTTCAGGCTGTGGTATTCTCCATCTCCTTTCTTTAATTTGTTTTAATCTATGATCCTGTTATCCAGTGTGCAAGCTAGAATGTGCTTGGATTTCCTCTACCTATCGAAACTCTAAGATGGCATGGTCGCTTCCTTCTAAAGTTCCCAATGCTTCTACTTCATTAGTGAGTTCCTCCTTATTGGTTGGGATCAGCTTCAGACTCACAAATCTCCTTCTACCTTTTGAAGAATGAGACTGTCATTAAAACAAGCTAAAATTTTACTTGTGGCTTTTTTTTAATTGGGAAAAGAATAATATATTTGCATAATTAGAAACCCTCATCACTGCCATGTCTCAATCTGAGATTTGTGATGTTTCCCAAATTCATCATCCACTTCCTCTGTCTGGCCTGGAGGTGTATAGTATGATATGTCTGTTTCTCCTTCCTTTGATTCTCACTCAAATACTCTCCCCTGCACTTCTCTTCTCAGGTACCTGGATTTCTTCTCATGAGTTTATAGTTTGAGTAAGATATAATGTTACCTCCCTGCTCCTTCTGTCTGTTTTGTTTCTTTGGAATATTATAGCTCTTCAGAGCCAGGCTCCAGGCCCAGGTTCCACCAAGTGTCCATGCTATGCTATGCTGTGCCTTCTTGCATTAGAATCTGTAGTTCATCTTGTTTACTACACTGGGTGCATATATATGTATGGCAAAGGCGGGGGGGGGGGGGGCGGAGAGAAAGAGATAGAGGAGAAACAGAAAGGGAGACAGTGAAGACAGAGAGAGAGAGACAGAGAATAGAATGTTAAGAATTAGGGTATACAGGCGCAGCTAGGTGGCGGAGTGAATAGAGCACTGGCCCTGGAGTCAGGAGGACCTGAGTTCAAATTTGACCTCAGACACTTAATACTTATTAGTCATGTGACCTTGGGCAAGTTACTTAATCCCAATTGCCCTGCCTTCCCCCCTCCAAAAAAAAGCAAAAAAAAAAAAATTAGGATATACAGCATATACACCTACACATGGTGCGTGTGTGTGTGCGCGCGCGCGCGCGCGCGCGCGTGTGTGTGTGTGTGTGTGTGTGTGTGTGTGTGTGTGTGTGTGTAGAGACAGAGAGGGATAGACATAGAAAAATATGGAAATCAACAACACTAACACCAGGTGCAAGTGCTGATAAATCTGTCCCTAGTCCCAGCACATGCCTTAGCTCTCCTAAGAAGTGTCTGAGCTTTCAGCTGTGCTGGGCAAACTGAATATCCCTAAAAACAGGCACTTTTTTTGGGCCCCTATTCAGTTGATCCTGCCTCATCACTCACAGCTTCCCCTGCTTTGTTGCTCTGTAGGGTGATGATATCCAACAGACTATTATAGGCCTGAGAAAGCTCCCCAAGTTTCCTTTCCATCTCTTGAGCCTGCTCCCTAAGTTCGTCTGCCATTTCAGCCTTTGCCCCCTCCAGTAAATGGTTCAGATCACGAATGAAGGCAATCACGTCCACCAGAGCCAATGCACCTGCTGAAATGGCGCTCACGATCCTGGAGCCTTTGGTCATGGCTAGGGCTGTACCACCGAAGGCCTTCTCCACCTTCCGGGCAGTCCGGGTTGAGGGGTACCCAGTGGTGAGGAAGTTTTTGGCAGTCATAGTTAACCGTGGATTGGCTTTAGCCAAGCGAAAAGCACGGATGTTCTTTTTGATTTCTTCCATGACTTGGTTACCCATAGAAACACACTTCTGAGCAACAGAAATAACTTGGGGTGCCTCCTTACACAACACCACCACAGCTGCCTGTCCCTTGGTCCCCTTTTGGTTGCTCACTCGCTCTCTGGCTGCTGAATTGCTGGCATGTTCAATGACGCTCGAGGAAAGGCTGGTGATGGCAGCTACTGCCCCCAGGCCAATCCCAGAAGCAGAGAGGATCAAGCTTCCTCCTGCTGTGACTGGTGCAAGAGCCAAGCCCAGGATACTCATGACACCAGAGAGGACGCTGGTGGAGCCTGCTACCATGTTGGTGATGACGCATTTCTTGTGGGTCTCGTCGACTTGGTCTGCAACAGCATGGAGGCCTTGAATATGCTCCTCTAGCTCTATCTTTTTCTCAGGAAACTCTTTCAGAAAGATTTTGTCCTCAGCTGAGAGGCCATCATCTTGCTCAATGGTGTCATCAGGCAACTTCTCTCCATATAACCCACACAGGGTCTCATAGGATGCTTTGGCCTCTTCCCTGTGAATGATTGAAGTCAAACGATTGATGATGATAATATTAATAATAAGAGCTAACATTTGTGTAGCCCCGACTATGTTCCAGGCACCAGCCCTTTGCAATTATTATCTCATTTGAGTCTCACAATCACCCTAGGAAGTAGATGCTGTCATGATCCCCACTTTATAGATAAGGAAACTGAGGCAAATAGTGGTCAAGTGACTTGCCCAGGGTCACACAGCTAGTAAGTATCTGAGAATGGATTTGAGCTCAGGTTTTCTAAGTCCAAGCCTGGCACATTATCTACTGTGAGTTGCCTCACCATCCAAATAACAAAAACATTGATTTTCTTTACTCAGATCATAGAATTTCAGAGCATGAAAGAAGTCTGTCAGAAATGGGAATCCTCTTGAGTCCTGAGCATTGGAGGCACCATGGAACAGGGGAAAGAGCATTAGATTAATACTCTGAAGTGCTAATTTTGACCTATTCAATCAATGGGTCAAGCATTAATTAAGCACCAACCACGCATCAGGCGCTACAGTTACAAAAACAAACAAAAGTCCCTGTTCTCAGGAAGGTTATAATCTGCTGGAATCCCCTTCTCTGGTTTCCAGGTTTCTCATCTGTGAAGTGATGTGGTAGGACTAAATGAACATTAAGATCCCCTTCATCTCTAAACCAAGGATCCTCTTCATGCAAAGCAGTGTGCTGGACACTGGGGGAAGGAAGACACAGTCCCTGCCCTCAAGGAGCTTACAGTCTAATAAGAAGAATTCTGAAAGCTAAAGGGCTTAATCTTTGGGGCTCCCTTCCAGCTCTGTAAGGAGACACTCCAATTTCAAATAATTGCTCTTTCAAAGGAGAAGTCAATTCTATTTACCTTAGCAAAAAGAAGATTGCTTCCTTGGGGGAGAGCATGAGGTAGGAAGTGGGGACCTGGTGTCCTTTTTCTTAAGGACCTCAGACCAGACCAAGGAGGTGGGGAGAGGGATACGTTCCTTCTGCCTTTACACTAGACTCTGAGCTCTATCTTATCCAAAACTTTCTACAACACAGAGCCCCCGGTACAGATATTTAAGAAATGTATGCTGCCTTGAATTGAACGAAAACCTCTGAAAGGTTCAGCCTGATGCCCAAGTTCACTCAGCCTTCAGCTAACATCTGCTTCTAGCTGAGGCACTCTCTTGGGGTACCACAAGGCTCCCCATTTAATTTCTGTTTTCATATCCCCAGCACCTGGCATAGTCTGCAGAGGAACAGGACCAGTAATGTCACTGATATGAAGGACCCCCATCATGAGGAAATTCCTTGTACTAGTGCAGGTTGGTACCTTCTCTATGTAGGCTCAGGGGATTCCCTAGAGAAGCAGTGAGAGGGAAATGACGTACCTAGAGCTACACAGTCAGTATTGTGAGAGGTGGAACTTTTTTATGTATTTTGTATTTACCTATTTATGTACACATCATTTTCCCTGATAGAATGTAAACTTCTTGAGGACAGGGCTGATTCAGTTTTGTCTTTGTAGCCCCAATCCCTAGAAAATAGTAGGTAGTTAATAAATGCACATCAATTTGAATTGAATTCAGCTAGCTCTTCTCTCCATTGTGAAGTGCTCTCTGGAGTCTTCTCTCTCTCTCTCTCTCTCTCTCTCTCTCTCTCTCTCTCTCTCTCTCTCTCTCTTTCTCTCATCTCACACACCCATTTTGTCTTTCTCTTTGTGTGTCTTTCACTGTCTCTGTCTCTCCCACTTTATCTCTGTCTCCATCTCTGTCTCTCTGTCTTTTTCTTCTTTCTTCTCCCCTCCTCCCTCTTCTTTCTGGGCCCTGGCATTTTCTTCTTTATCTCTGAACTTCATTCTTGGTCTACATTGACGCCACATCATGACCCTGGTAACTCTCTTGAGCAACTTAGGTTAGTGTGGTAATTAATAATATCATTCTTGAATAAGAATGACTGCTTTTTATCAGTGATTGGGGAAGGAGCAGACAGATGGTTATCCATTTGGCAGCGAGCATGAAGCTAGGGAGAGAGATAACATGTTAGATACCAGAGCTGGGATATAATTTATAGGACCATAAATTTAGAATTTAAAAGGCCCTTAGGTGCCATCAAATTCAATCCACTCATTTTACAGATGAAAAAATTGAGTCTGGAAGAGTTAAGTGACTTTTCCAGAGTTACACATTGAGTATTTGAGACAGGATTTGAACTCAGGTCTTTCTGCCCGCAAGGCCCAGTATTTTATCCACTATGCCACCTTAGTAGAGGCACATAGTAGATACTCAATAAGTGACTGATCGATTGATAGTGTCGAGTCCTCAAGCACCTCTCTAAATATGAGTTTAAAAGTTTCTATGGTTATAAAGTTCATTGTCAACCTGTGATCAACTCAGTGTTGAATCTCTTCATACTAGACTGAGTGGGTCCTTGGACAACAGATGGAGAGTCTGTCCCATAATCAAAGTGTGTCTAGCTTGGAAAAGTCCTGCTGGAGCACATGCTCTGTTGATATAATACCTCTATTTTTATTTTTTATTTTTTGGAGGGGGGAGGGTAGGGCAGTTGGGGTTAAGTGACTTGCCCAAGGTCACATGGCTAGTAAGTGTTAAGTGTCTGAGGTCGGATTTGAACTCAGGTCCTCCTGACTCCAGGGCCAGTGCTTTACTCACTATGCCACCTAGCCCCTCTGTTGATACAATATCTAAGGATCCAGAGTCACTGCCATACTGTGCCATGGCATTGGACAAGGGTGTAGCAAGGTGGGTTGAGATCCTAGGCTGTATCACTCAAGGCCAATGAGGGAGAAAAAAATTATTGTGTTCTTTGCCCCCCTCAGACCAAATCTGAGACACTGTGCTCCCTTGAGGGCACCTCATTCTGGAAAAGAAGCTGACCAAGATGGCGCAACACCATGATGTCCAATGACTGTTTCTGGAGAAAGGAAGACTCTGGTTCCTCGGAACTCTGCCATTCCCTGTTCTAGGGCCCCTCCCAACTCATCATTCTAGGTTCTTAGGTGCCTTCTGGCTCTGACATTACATATTCTAAAAGCATAAAGTTATTTTTAAGTATGTGAAGATTTATCATGCAGAAAAAGAATTAAACTTACTCTCTATGACTCTAAAGGACAGAATGATGGTAGAAAAAACACTATCAAAGAGTGGGTTCAGATTCCACTCCTTCTGTGGCCTGGACAAACCACCAACCTTTCCTTGGCCTCAGTTTCCTCATCTATAAAATAAAGATAATGATAGCATCTCTCTGCCAGAGTTATTGTGAAGATAAAATGGAATACTTGTCAAACTCTTTGAAAACCTTGAAGCACCCTATAATGGAACTACTATTAGCACCTATTTGTGCAATGCAACCCGGGAACCCAAACCTGACAGAATGGCGCCTGTGGGAGTGCATGGTATGCCTGATGGTGACACCTACTGACAGATTGTGAGATTGCGGCCTGGTTCAATGAGACCCTACAGATACTCAGGCCAAAGGGAAAGGACAGAGAAATTCATCATAGACCTTATGTGCTGGAAGGCTCCTTACAGGTGGTGAATCCCCCTCATTTTGCAGGTGAGGAAACTGAGATTGAGGAGCAGACTGGACCTCTCCACTGCCACACAGCTGATAAGGAGTGGAGGGAGCATTCGAACCCAGACTTTCTGCCTTCAAACTGAGGTGCATTTCTACTGCCTCCCACTTCTTTCACCACACGGTGTTTGCTGTGGGCGGCAGCTGGGTCACATACGAAGCCATTCAATCTCAGTTGTCCAATGGGATGCCCCACTGGACAATTATCACAAATCTCTTCCTCGTTCACCTTTGCCTATGCAGGTTTGGGAATATTTCCACTTAAACCAGCAGTTCTCAACCTGTGGGTTGCAACCTCTTTGGGAGTCTAACGACCCTTTCACAGGGGTCACAAGGGTCACCTAAGACCATCGGAAAACACACATTTCCGACGGTCTCAGGAACTGAGACACCGCTCCTCTATCCGTTTCCAGGCGGGTCCTCCCACATGCAGGTACGCCCACGTAGGACTATTAAAGGGTTGCTGCATTAGGAAGGTTGAGAACCACTGATCTTAAACTGTGATGTAACTCTGAAACCTTTTGACTGCTTGAGATTCAGATTTTGTGGTGACTCCACCACTCTGAGCATTAGTTTCTACATCTATCCAATGGGCGTAGTAACACTCAGTACCTGCCTCCCAGATTTGTTATGAGACTTCAATGGGATAATGTGTGTAAAGGGCTTTACAAACCTTAGAATACTACAGAAACACCAGGTTTGAGTGCCATTGCTATTGTAGTCTTAACAACAGAAGAAGTGTCATTAAGCTAGCCAGGCATTGGGGAGCTATAAAGATGAGTAAGTCATGGTCCCTGCCCTAGAGTCATAAGATCTGATGCTTAGGGAACTTTAAAAGAGCATTTAGTCCACCCTCTCCTTTCACAGATGAGGCCACTGAGTCCAAGAGAATGGAAGTGACTAGCCCAAGGTCATACAGATAGGAAGTAGTAGAAGGGATTCCAAGTCAAATCCTCTGACTAAATACAGTGTCCTTTCCACTAGCCCAGGCTTTCCCACTGAGATTTCTGTCTAGTAGAGAAGGCAGCTGTAGGGAGTCACCCTACGAGCCTCCTTAGGGACACCAGCACCCTGTGCCAGTCACCTCTTTGAGGCAGAATCAGCAAAGAATCTCTCCCAAGCTTCGTCTTCAGAGAGCTCATTCCGCCTCAGCTCTTTCATGCTCTTGGAGTCTGGCAGATCCTCAGGCATGGCAGGTGGAAGGTAGTTGTTTTCTAGTGGAAGAAGAAAAACATGGTAGAGGTCTTGCTTTCTTCTGATCCCTACTCTACCAGCCCCTCTTTTGGTAACTGGGTAATTGACCAAGACCTATCTGAATCTCAGTGTCTTCAGCTGTGAAATGGGACAATACTCCCAGTTCCTATTTGCATCTCCCCAATGTGGTGAGGAAAAGTGCTCTGCAAACCCTAAGAAGCTATGGCAATTTAAGCTGTAATTGTCACCCATCATTCAGTCTTTTAGGCCCTCAAGTTACCCAAGCTGCAAAATGAGGGAGGTGGAGTAAATAGTCTCTAAAGCCACTCTTCCCTCTAACATTCCATGCTCTAAGGGTCCCTCCCACCTCTGACATTCCCTGTTTTCAGGCCCCTCCCACTTCGGACAATCCAGTCCAAAATCCCTCCCGCCTCTAACATTCTGTGATTCTGTGATTCTAGGTCCAGAGTGGGGACTCTCAGGGTTTGGCCTCTGGTCTCTAAAAAATGTTGGAACCTTGGATTTGAATCCTATCTCTGATCTCTGCCAGCTGTGTGGCCCTGGGCAAGTCACTGGTCATGTCTGGCTCCGGCTTTCCTAACATATAGACCAGGGGAAATAAGACTTGCTCTCTCTTCCTCCCAGAGTTGTGATACAAGTGTTTTGTAAACCTTGGAGCACTGAGAAATGACAGCATGGTCTCCAGGGGATTCTCAGGATAATAGCTCCCATTCCTCTAGTCCTCCAAGGTTTACAATGTGATGCAAACACATACATCACAACAACTCTGAGAGGGAGAGAAAGCAAATATTATTTCCCCTGGTTTATTTGTTGGCAAAGCCAGACCCAACCATGGCCAGTGACTTGCCCGGGGCCACACAGCCGGCAGAGGTCAGAGCTAGGATTCAAATCCATGTTTCCAGAGTTCTTTCTGCCACATTGACATCTAATGGAGTGATAATGATACTGAGGGCCAGATCTGTGAGACTTGACTTCTCTGGGTCTCAGTTTCCTCATCTGTCAGATAAGGAGTTTAGATGATCATTGCTTTAAATGTAAAAATGAAAAAATCCTGTCAGTATAGAAAAAGGAAGTATTTAGGGCTTGGGGGTTTTGTTTGAGTGAAGGGTGAGAGAGGTGTTATCCATCCATCACATAGGGCCTGAACCTCAGTTTCCCCATCTGCAAAAATGAGGAAGTTGACTCTAAGGTCCCTTCCAGCCCTAGAGCTACATCTATGATCTTGTTAAAACTCTAAGCCCTATTTTTCCTATCCCCCCAATTCCACTAGACTCCAGCATGACTGAGTTTTCTTAGGCAAGTGAGAGGCCATAAGGCCAAACTATCCCATTTCTGGCTGAGATATATACTCCTCAAACCCAGGGAAAGGGGCAGGAGGAGAGCTTTGGAAAGCTTCATAACTGGGTTGAGAATTCTAACTCTATTTCCTTGTCTGGGATGGGATACATACTGTGTCTCCAAAGAAAAATGTAAGCATCTTGATGGCAGAGAATAATTCATTTTTGTTATTGTAATCTCAGAACTTTGAACAGAGCCTAACACAAGGTAAGTGCTTCATTACATTGCCCGTTGAATTGAATGAGTTGAAATGAACTGGGTTCTTCCAACACTGACATTCAGACACCACCCTCCCCCATCCAAACTCTCCCACCATTTCTTCAGTCCATTTGGAGACTGAGTCACAAAAGCAGGAAAACTGAGGACTAAAGGGTGATGACCATCGTTTCTAGGACTTGATGATGTTGAATCATTCTAGATTTGGACTATTGCAAGTCTAGATAATGTTAAATTACCCTGGGACTTGGTAGCGTGAAATTATTTCAAGTCTGTATAATATTTAATTATTCTAGGTCTGGATAATATTGAGCCAACTTGAGAAAAGGAAAGCGATACCTTGTTTGCATTTCCAGAACTTCAGAGTAACAGTATCAAGAAGGTGTTCCATCATTTTTTTCCTGTGTGGCTTGACTAGGTGAGTTGAGGTGAAAGAAATTATATTTCTCCCTTTAAAAAAAGAAAACAGAAAACAAAGATTAGGAGTAGAATCTGTTAGGGAAAGAATATGTTTATATATTATGTATGTATATATATATTTGTATATGTGTATGTATAGGTCCATATCTGTATATAAATATATCCACACTTAATTATAGCTTTGGGGAGGGGGTGGGAAAGAACAAAGTAAAAACAGCACAGCAGAGAATAAAAGAAAACTTAGAAGGAAGCAAAGTAAAGATGGACAGCTCATAACATTCTTAAAATGGAAATTTCATGGGTTTTTTCCTTTTCTTATTTTATATTTAAGTTTATAATGTTTCTTTTCTTACTGTGTATTCAAGTTTTAGTATTTAAGTCTACAATAAAAAAAAGGAAAAAAAAAACCAGACCTTTTAAGCCAGTGCATCTCAGAAATTGATTTGTAAGACAGTTGTTTGGAACTTGAAGTATATTTTCCTTTAGAAGCAATGTTACAAAGATTAGATTCCCGGGCTAGCTCCCAAAATCCATAGAACAAGTCCTTCTTTGCTACATTATCGAAGTTTGTAGGTGACACTGGGTTATTGAAGGCTCTTTCAGCAGAACACAAGCCCTGGTGGTTCTGACTTCAGATATTGGCTTGACAGAAAGCAAATGTTTCCATTATCCACAGATCAGCCTACATTTGGAAAGGCTCATGATCAGGTTAGCCACCTTTGGTCCCAAGAACTCACGAAGAAGAAATAATACTGCACTAAGGAATTAGGATCTACTCCATAGAAAGAATAACAAAATTAAATTTTTTTTTAAAAGTATATAGGGGCAGCTAGGTGGCACAGTGAATAGAGCACCAGCCCTGGAGTCAGGAGGACCAGAGTTCAGATTTGACCTCAGACACTTAACACAAGTCCTAGTCGTGTGACCTTGGGCAAGTCACTTAACCCCAATTGCCCTCTAAAAAAAAGGCAAAAGAAAAAAAGCAAAAAAGTATATAGATGTACAGAAACAGCACCTATGTGCTGCAGTGGTTAGAGTGCTGGACCAGTGGTGAAGACTTGAGTTCAGATGTAGCTGTGACCCTGGGCAAGTCACTTATATTCTATCTGCCTCAGTTTCCTCATCTGTAAAATGGGGGTGATAATAGTAGCACCTCCTTCACAGGGTCATCTAGTCCACACACCTCATTTGATTTTATTTTAAACTATTTTATTGATGTCTTTTGTTTTGATACCCCAATCATTTCTGAAATACTTCATCCAATTCCCAAAATGAACCCTCTCTTGTGACAAAAAAAGACAGTTAAACCAAAACACCCAGTGTGTGACAAGGTCTGACAATGTATGCAGCATTCCGCCCTGGTGGTTCCTCACCTCTCTACAAAGAGGAGAGAGACTGACCTGTTTTATTATTCATTCTTTAGGACCATTCTGTTTTGTTGTTGTTTTTCAGATTCTCAGTATCCAGTTCCCTTCTCTAATCTTTCCATTTACACGATTGCAGCGATTACTTTAAAGTAGTCCCCTCATTTCATAGATGAGAAGTCTAAGGCGAGGAAAGGGGAGTGTCAGAGGTGGTCTTCAGATGGAGATCACATGACTCCCAGTCTGCAGCTCTCACTGCTGTGACCGTGGCTCTAGTCCCATGTAGTTTATCAGGACCCTATTATACAGTGCATTCTGCCTTCCCTTGTACTTTGGAACCACAGATCTTAGAGCGAGAAGGGACCTTAGGGGCCCTCTATTTCAAGCCCCTAATTTTACAGAGGAGGAAACTGAGGCAAAGACAAATGAAGTGACTTATACAAGGTCACATAGATTGTTAGGAGCAGATCTAGGATTTGAACTCAGGTCTTCTGATTTCAGATTCATGTGCTCTTCTCCTGTTGTCTTGGATAGGAAGGGGTTGGTGTTGTTGGGTGATATATCTAGGAGGGGAGGGGAAGCAGGAGAATGGGAAAGAAGGGAAGGAGAGGGGAGGGGAAGAAAGAGAAAAGGGAAAGAAGGGGAAGACAGGGGAGAGAAAGGGTGAGGGGAAGGGGTAAGAGACGGTGGGAAAAGGGATAAGAAAGGGAAGAAAAGGGGAAAGAAGGGGAAGAGAGAGGAGGGGAGGAGAGGGACAGGGAAGAGAGAGGGGGGAAAGAGGAAAGAAGGAAAGGAGACAGGAGAGAAGAAAAAGGGAAGGAGTAAGAGGTGAGAAAAGGGGAAAGGAGGAGAGAGGAAGGGACAGAAGGATAAGGAAGGGGAGGAGAACAGAGAGGATAGGGAGGGAAAAAAAGGAGGGGAAGGAGTAAAAGGGGAAGGAGGAGAGAAAAGAAAAGGGGCCCCTCTTGGGGCAGGCAGAGCTCTGGGGTGACTTAGAAATTGGTGGGACCAGAGCCAGCTCCTGAAGCCTGAAGCCCCAAACCTGTTTCTCCAGGTGTGGGAGCAAGGGCATCTCTGTTTACAAAGCCGGGAGAGAGAGAGAGAGAGAGAGAGAGAGAGAGAGAGAGAGAGAGAGAGAGAGAGAGAGAGAGAGAGAGAGCTCAGTTCCCTGGGGCTGCCTCTGGGGCTGGGGCTAGGGCTGGCCCAGGAAGGCCCAGATGGTTTGTGTTCAGGAACTAGGAGAAATTACATCCGAAACTGTGACACCCAGAAAGCCTCCCTCCCCACTGCTGGCAGCAGGCATAGTTTCTGCCCTTCCTGGCTTCCAAGGCCTTCCACAGCCTGGTACCATCTGGCCTGTTTGATCTAACCTGTCTCCCACAAGGCTAGGGCTCTGAGCTCAAGGTCAGGAACATTCTAAGGGATTGGACTAGACAGCATCGGAGCCCCTATCATTTCAAAGTCTATGACCCAATCAATTAGCAAGCATTCATTTAGTACCTACTATGTGCACCCAGAACTCTGCTATCTGCTAGGGATATAAAGGCAGAAATTCAACAGTCCCTGCTCTCAAGAAACTTCTATTCTATTGGGGGAGACAACAGTCACATCTATAAGCAATCAGGAATTGGGGGCGGGGCAGAACTATGATTTCATTAATGTAACAGTAATAATAGCTAACAGTTCTATGCTGCTTTGAGACTGGCAAAGTTCCTGAAATACGTTCATGTTTGAGTCTCCCAATACCCCTGGGATATTGGCGCTATAATTATTTCCATTTTACAGATGAGGACACTGAGGCTGAGAAAGAAGTGACTTGCCCAGGGACACAGAGCTAGCAAGTGTCTGAGTTAAGGTTTGAACAGTCTTCCTGACTCCCAAGCTGACTCTGTCTACTACGCCAAGGCGGGTGTCTTAGCCATCGATTGAGAAAATACACGGTGACAACAAAGCGTTCTGAATCCAGGGTTCTGGGTGGCTTTGTCATTAGCTTTTTATCCAGTCCTAGTCTCAAAGAGCTGTGAGGGCCACTAAGGGGTCAAACACCTTGCTCAAGGTCACCCAGGCAGTAAATAAAGAAAGCTAGGACTTCCCACACCCACGCCCACACACACACACACACACACACACACACACACACACACACACACCCCCAAACGGACACACTCCC
>CM053581.1:407920302-408000491 GCA_028627135.1 Pseudochirops cupreus
CACACCCACCCACCCACCGACACACACACACACACACACACACACACACACACACACACACACACACACACACACACCACCATGCCCAGGTGACTCCTCTCTCCATTAGACCTTGTTCTACTTCTATGCAGGCATTATTAGTTCCATGTTACTGATTAACATGTTTGAGAGGCACAGATGTGAGAGAGTGATTGACCCAGGCTCACAAAGCTGATAGAACTGGAACTCAAACTTCCTGACCACAGGTCCAGAGCTCTATCTATTCTCCCTTGCTCTCTGCTGGTACTGAAGGGAGCTCCGGAAACCCCCCAGGGAAGGGCCCCACAGCCAGTTGCTTGTAACCTTGGCCTCAGGCCCTCTTTAGAGCCTCCTCAATATATTTAGACTCAAGTGGCAGCTGTGTGGAATGCAGTCTCCCAGGAGTGGGTGGGCAGATGGGCAGGTGGTCAGGCTGGCTCCTTTCTAAATATAACTGCAGCAGAACAAGGCTAGAGTTCATCAGGACCCAAGGCCCAGTCACTTTCCCTGCCCCCAGCCAAAGCCAGCTCAGCACTGAGCAGCTGAGAGCTGGACCCTAACCCTTCTTGTGAGGTGGGCTATGGGGAGCAGTGGGAGGCCTTCCTGGAAAGGGAGGAAGGAGGCCTGGGTTCTGGCCCCACTTCTGTCATCCTTGACCTTGGGCCTCAATCTCTTCATCTAGGAAGAGGAGGGATTGGAGGGAGCCCAGTGTCATGGAGAGAGCCCTGAATTCAGAGAACCAGGTCCTGAAGACCCCTCTGCTCCTTAATCCTGTGTGACTTCAGGCAGGTGACTTGTCCTCTCTAGTCTTCAGCTTTCTCATTTGTAGGATGAGAGGATCAGACCAGATGGCCCTTTCAGCTCTCAATCTATGACCCCTCCACAACAAGGGGCCCTTCACCCAGAATCCCCCTGGAATCCTTGGATGGATTTCAGTGACCTGGAACGGCACAAAATGATATCTTTCCTGTCCCTAACCTCTGAGTGAAGTGAGAACATTCTTCAAAAACATGATCTGAGAAGTCTTTCTAAAAATTACAACCTCATTTTATTGAGGACAAATAGAGGCGGCATTTCTACATCTAAACATTTACTGCTGTTTCTCAGTGTGGTTGAGACTTTACATCTTCCTCCAGATTAGGTGCTTGGTTTGTGTTTTATTTCGAAGGAAAGAAACACATTTACCTTGTAAGCAAAATAAAATTCTGAGCTAGTAGATTTTAAGGATGTTACAAATCTAAGTATCTGCTACAAATCTTATCCTAATATTACATTATAATTAATCATTTTAGTAATGAATATTAATTATATATAGTATGCCAAATGGACATCATTATTAATCTCAATAATATTGTTGTAATTACTTATTTGTGTTTGTTAATATCTTTATAACTCTTAATATTAATTACAAATCAAAGTTTAATTATCCTTCTCAGTTGTCAGCTTCACTAGACTGACTGCTGAGGGGGCGAGGGAGTGTCCTGGCTCCCTCCAGTCAAGGTTTCTTGAGCTCTGCTGGCCCCTTCATCACCCTCTTCTTCGTGGACTCTTCCCCATTCCCAGAGTGTCTGGCTACATATGGTCTTTCCTGGTTGGATTGATTGGGTCATAAACAGAGAACTCTAAATTCCCATGTATAAATTCTTATACGTGAAGAGACTGAAGCCCACAGAGATTAAAGTGACTCGTCCAGGATTAAAGCCCTAGTAAGTGCCTGGAATGGGATGGGAGCCACCACTTCTGTGTCTCCGGCATCTCCCAGGGATTACTCTACCAAGCGACAGAAGGGCTATCACTGGTACTAATGAGAGGACTTTCCACACCCAGAACTCTCAGATAAAAATCTCAGTCATTGGGTCTATTCGTGTTATTTTCACCATTGTTATCATGACAGACAAGTCCTCATATCCTGAAAGACAGCTTCTCCTTCATCAGTTGCTTTTTAAATGGAGGACTTCTTTTCTAAGTTAAAAAAACAGAAAAGTTGTAGATTCATAGCTCTACCTACAGCCTGGCATAGCTTCCACAGAGGCCACTTAGGGAGCACCACAGAGCTCTGGGCCAGGAGTCAGAAAGACCTAAGTTCTAATTTGGCCTCAGAGACTTACTAGCTGGGTGACCCTGGACAAGTCACTTACCTTCTGTTTGCCTCAGTTTCCTCAACTGCAAAATGGGGTTAATAATAGCATCTACCTCTCAGGGTTATTGTGAAGATCAAATGAGATAACTTTGTAAAGTGCTTAGCATGGTGCTGGGCATATAGTAGGTAATAAAAAATGCTTCTTTCCTTCCCCTTCCCAATTCATAGAACCTTGAAATCTGATGGATGGGACCTTGGAGCTCCCCTGGACCTACTTGCTCCTAGTTCAGGAGTGGCAAGAACACTGAATTGGAAATCAGGGGCCTGGGTTTGAATCCTGACAGAAAGCTAGAGCTGGGAGGGACCTTTGGGGGTCATTGAGCCCAACTCTTTCATTTTACCAAATGAGGAAACTGAGATCCAGAGAAGCAAAGTGGCTTGTCCAGGGTCCCAGAACCAGGACATGTTGAAGGCAGGATTTAAACCAGGTTTCTCTTGATTCCAGGTCCAGAATTCTTTCTGCTAAACCTCTCTTCTCCAGTTCCAATACTTCTGAAAAAAAGACGGTAAAGAAGGACAGCTAGATGGCGCTGTGGGTAGACCGCCAGCCCTGGAGTTAGCGGGACCTGAGTTCAAAATCTGCCTCGGACACTTACTAGCTGTGTGGCCCTGAACAAGTCACTTCAGCCTATTTGCCTCAGTTTCCTCATCTGTAAAAATGAGTTGGAGAAGGAAATGGCAGATCACTCTAGTATTTTTGTCAAGAAAACCCCACTGCAAGTCAGACACTACTGAACAACACTAGCCCTCCGCCCCTTGTTGTTGTGAGAATCAGAGGAGATAACATTTGTAAAGGGCTTTTCAGAGCTTAAAGGAGCCGTGTAAAGTTAGCTTTATTAATAATATTCCCGTAATTACCCAAATAAGCAGCTACAAAGGATAGTGGGGACTGTCTGACACACAGGACCTGCCCTCCCGTGGGACTCAAGCCTCGACATCTGAAGATTCGCTGGGGTGTTGCACAGCGTGACTTATTCTGAGCCCTGTTACTGGCATTGAATCAGAAAAGGGTCTTTCTCGTCTCTGTCTATGAGGTTCTAAAGGGTTTGCTGAAGTGTGATGTTGATTGAATCTCTGGGAACCAAAAATATTTCCTGGGAGAATGACCCTTCAGCTTTCCAATTTACCAACATTTTCAATAAAGTCAACCTTTAAAAGAACCTATTTCAACAAGTGAGACGCAGCTGTAAAAGTTCTCCAGAGGGGGGAGGTATCATTAGCCAGGGGAGAGGACAAAAATGGAGAGGTTGTCTGCCAATCACAGACTGGATCCCATACGAGGTTAACCAAGCTGCAGGCTGTATGAACTTGTTTCCTGCTAGCGAGGGGAGTAACCTTGGGTACTAGCCAGCTCCCTTAGAAACTCCTGGGGCTGAATACTTTTCTTGCCTTTAAAAGGCTCCCTTAGAGCAGCCCCTCTCCTTTACCAGCCCCCAACTTCCCTCTGTAGGCAGGCGAGTCTATACTCACTCTCCACAGACCACTGCTAAGTCCTGAGGGGTTCATACTTCCCAGTCAACAGCACACAAGGACCCCTGATATAAGACAGGTGTTCTTACCTCTTCGAGGGCTGCTCACCAGTCACTGGAACAGCATGTGTCTGAGACCCAGACAGATATCCTGGGCTGCCTCTGAAAAAGTGATAAAAAACTGAGACAGAATATCAATTGGTTGGTTTTTTTTCCCCTAGTCCACAGAGAGTTGCAACGTTCGTGCAGCCACACCCGGCAGGGTCAGTTGGCACTCTCAGAGACGTACTTTGCTCATTTCTGGGGCAGCCTTAAAACCACTTGCCCAGTGATCATAAGATCTCCCTTTGTGAACAGGAGAAAATAGGAATTGGTCAGTAAAATGAACTGCAATCTTCCTTTCTCAAGTCTCCTACGCAGGTTTTGCTGGAAGGAGCATGAAGCCCATACGTTCAGAGACAGAAACAGCATCTGTGCTGAGGGGATCACCAAATTATGTGTAGTTAGCCCTGGACAGCAGCCCCTGAAGGCCCCAGAGTAGAGAGAGCCCCTGTAGCAGAGGCTGGCAGAAGGGAATAAACAGCTGGCTGAATTGGAAGAAAAGTCACAGCATGACTCTGTTGTTTTGCCTGGCAATGGTCACATACTTGGCTCCTCTTACAATTCTGGGAGCCTCAGAGTCCTGCCCCGAACCTGGGCACACATTTGCTACGTGAAGCAGGTCTGACTTCACATGAACTGTGGAATATAAGGTGGAGGGAACATTAGTGAACCCAGGTTCAACACCCAATTATTATTATTATTAGGAATCTATGCCTCAGTTACCCTCAACTATAAAATGAAAGTTCGGACTAAGAAAATATCCAAGGGCCCTTCCAGCTCCAGATCATATTTGGGTAGCTCTTTCCACCTTTCCCCTAAAAACACATGCCTGAAATTCACTGTTTATAATTTATTCCATTGGCAAAGGAATTCCCCTTTCCCTAATATCCCTTTTCAAAGGCAGCAAACTAGGAGACAGAGCAAGTAAGATATTATAATTGTTAACACAATGTAAATAGTGTGAGATTTGTGTAGCTGGGGTGCTATCTCTCACACATGGGCCCCAGAACTGCTGCCTCAGAATTGAGGCTCTCTATAGGTCAGTCCCCACTTGAAGCCATAAACTCACAAACCCTCCACTGCTGCAAGTACTAATTACCTAAAATCTGGAGGGCAGAAGTAGCTAGATGGCTCAATGGATAGAGCACTGGACCTGGAGTCAGGAAGACTAAAGTTCAAACCCAGCCTCAGACTCTCACTAGCTGTGTGAGTCACTTAGCCTGTGTTTCCCTTAATCCATTGGAGAAGGAAATAGCAAATCCCTGTTTGCCACGAAAACCCCACATGGGGTTATAAAGAGTTGGACATGACTGAACAACAACAACCTGCAAAACATTTTAGTTCAAAGCAGAACAAATATACATGTAGAAAATATTTTAAAAGATAATCAAATACATGTTGACAAAAGTGACAATAAAAAAATCATACGTAGCATTCTATTTGTCCTACAGTTTGCCACACCACTAGTGAAGGAAGGCACTCACATCAGGAACATTTATAACTGAGGAACACATGTGAAGGGGCACACCTTTAAGGACACATAAGGGTCCATGCATGGTGGACGGGACTCAAACTTCTATACCACAGCAGGGCTGCTGACATCTCCGACTGCTGAATCACCCTGCTGCTCTCTGGTGAGCAGCTCATCTTACTCTCTGTGGGTCACATTGGGTGTGTCTTCTTTGTGGAAGGTTCCATGTCTATGCTGAGTTCGGGTGTCTGTTCTCTACTGAGTATTGTATTTCTTCTTTCTTTCTTCTGATTGTCTCTGTTTAACACATTGATGTTAAAGTTCTCTCTGCTACCATCTTCTGGCTTGAGTTCTTCTGAGCTAGCTTAGGTTCTCAGTGTCTAGTTACTAATACACAGTAATTTGTTGTTTTTTTTTCTTTAATTGATTTTTATTTTAGTTTAGTTTACATCATTCATTTCCATGAAATTTTGATTACAAATTTTCTCCCCATCTTTCCCCTACCCACCGCCCCAAAACAGCCATCCCAGTGTATCTCCCCACCCCCAATCTATTCTCTCCTATGTCTTCCCCCCTCACCCCTCTGACTTTTTGGTAGGGCAGGATGGATCTCCCAACCACAGTGCCTGTGTATCTCAAGTTCCAGTTGAATGTAGTTAACAATAATAATAATAATAATTGTATATATATATATATATATATATACACACACATATATATTTTTAACATTTGATTATAGAACTTTAGATTCTAGATTCTTTCTCTTTCTCCCTCGTCACCCACCCCCACTGGAAGGACAAGCAATCAAATACAGGTGAACATGAATACACTGTAATTTGAAATTCTTTCCTTAACTAGGACAAACTGATAGCTTTTTTGTCCATAGCCAAGCCTACAAGTCACAACACCTAGAATGTGGCAACCCAAAAAAGTCAGCCAGAGCTCTCCAGGTGTTGATTAAATCTGTTGCTTTGGTTCCCTGTGCCTGGTGTGGATTCAAAATCAGGGGTCTCAGGCAACTATCTGATTTGGGGTTAGAAATTCCTTGCGTTTGGAATTATGCAAATAAAGGGACTAAAATGTTCTGAACCTTTGACTTAGAGATTTCACTCGTAGGCATATCCACCACTACTCCCTGAGGAAGTTAACTATCCAAAAGAAAGTCCCCATAAACAGCAAAGTATTTATAGCAACACTTTTTTGTGCGTGTGTGGTAGCAAAAAAAATGGGAAACAAAGTCAATGCCCATTGACTAGGGAATGGCTAAACAAGTTGTGGCATGTGATTGTTACGGAAATCTTACTGTGCTGTAAGAAATGACAAGTGTGATAAATACAGAGAAACCTAGGAAGACTTAACATGAACGAAAGCAAAGTGAAGCAGAGTCAGGAAAACAAAATCTATAATGACTACCACAATGTAAATGGAAAGAACCCCCCTCCCCAAGAAATTTCTTAAAAAGTGAAAAAATCATGAAGAACAAGATTAGAAGATGTTTGAAAAGATACATTTTTTCAGAGATGATGAGGGGGTAGACAGAAATGGGCTATGAGCATGTAACATGGCACATTATGTCAGAATTTTTAATATATCAATTGGTTTTGTTGGATTGTTCTCCCCCACCTTTTTAAAAAATTTTTCCTGTAAAGGATGGCTCTCTGGAAGAGGAAAAGGGAAGGGATGCAAGGGCAAATCCAGGAAATATAAAAACAACAGTAAAAAATCCATGCAATTGATTTAAAAAAAAGAAATTTCTTGTAACTCTCATTTAGCCCCTTGTGGTCATCCCGTGTCCCCCTCAAACCAGATTAAGGTCTCTTTTCCTCTCTTGCTCCCAGATACTCAGCAGAGGCTGAGGCTATGAAGTCTACTTTGCCAGGATGTTCTTTCAGGTTCGCTTGTAAAGGAAAGTAAGTAAGAACCAATATTAAGCAGAGGACCTCGTTGCCTTTCATTCTCTGGTCCACCTTCTTTCCTGGTTCACAGTCTGGGGAATGGCTGGCAACCAGACCCTTGACTTTGGTGTTCTGTTCTCCCAGTGCAAAACCTCTGCCTGCATAGAACTTTATTTTAGATTCTTTTTGATAATTTGTTTCTTTATTGGTAGATGATTACTAAGTTTATAATTTAGAAATTACATTACAATTCAATGGCAGAGATCTCTGGGGAAAAAAAGAGGAATATTTCAATAACAGGACTATCTCAATAATAATAGAAAAGTCAGACAGCCTCTGCCCTCAGGGAGCTTACATTCTGAATGAGAGAACAGTTACATTTAGGACAAGTCTGATGGAAAGGTCCCTTGGTCCTTAGGCTGTAGGAGCAAAGCAGATGGGAATGATGCTTAATGTTGTTTCCTCTGATCAAATCCTTTCAGTTTCTGATGTTGAACCATTTGACAGAACCAAGGACTTTAAGTGGTGAGAGGTTTCTTTCTGAGTCTTCAGAGTTGTGGACATAACTGCTGCAGGAGCAGTGGCCAGTACTAATCTGGAAGGGGAGAGAGGAGCTAATTCCTCTAGCAGCTTGGGCTAGAAGCAGAACCAGTGATTTGGCACTACCCCTCCCAGAGGCTCTTGTAAGTGTCCGTTGCCCATTGGTGGACAGGTGTTAGTGGTGGTAAGGAAAAGTAGAGGGTGAGATTTTTCTGGAGTCATTGCTACCCTCAGTGATGACTGCAGACCCCAGGCTGGAAGCAGGACTGGTAATCTGCAGGGTTCCATTATTCCCAAAGTTCGTGGGTTCAAGGGCCCAAGTTATGTCCCTTTGGGTTTTAGTGAGAGATGGTTTGACTTGCCTGCTACAAACTCCTCATTGTCTTTCTTTCAAGATGCCCTGATGTCACCCTGACACCTCAGACTGAGTGAATTTACCAGATGCTTTTCTTTCTTTCTTGAAAAAAAAGCACATTATTTACTTTTAACATTTAAAAATTTTTTTAATTTTATTTTTGACATTAAAAAAATTTGTGTTCCAAATTCTCTCCCTCCCTCTCTTTCCCACCCACTGAGAAAGCAAGCAGATATCAATTATACATATGAAATCATGCAAAACATATTTCCATATTGCAGGGGAAAAAAGCAAAGAAAAATAAGAAAACTAGATTTCTATTTGCATTCAGAACTCATCAGTCCTCTCTCTGGAGTGGAGAGCATTTTTTCATTGTGAGTTCTTTAGAATTGTCTTGGATGATGGAATGTATTGATCGGAGTAACTAAGTCTTTCGCGGCTGATCACCATTACAACATCACTGTCACTCTGCACATTTCACTTTGCATCAGTTCATATAAGTCTTGCCATGTTTTTTCTGAAACCATCCCCTCATCATTTCTTATAGCACACTAGTAATCCTTCACAATCATGTACCACAACTTGTTTAGCCATTCTCCAAATGATAAGCACCCCCTCAATTTCTAATTCTTTGCCACCACAAAGAGAGCTGCTATAAATATTTTTGTACACATAGATAGGTCCTCTTCCTTTTTCTTTGATGTCTTTGGGGCATAGACCTAGTAGAAGTATCATTGGGTCAAAGGATATGCAGTTTCATTAACTTTTGGGCATACTTCCAATTTGTTGACTAGAATGGTTGGACCAGCTCACCACTCCACTATAGTATATTAACGTCTCTATTCCTCATATACCCTCCTCCAGCATTTGTCATTTCTGATAGATGTCAGATGGTACCTCAGAGTTATTTTAATTTACATTTCTCTAATCACTTTAATTTAGAGCATTTTTCATATTAGTATTGATAATATTGATTTCTCCTTTGGAAAACTGTCTGTTCACATCCTTTGACTATCAGTTGGGAAATGGCTCTTATTTTTATAAATTTGATTCAGTTCCCTCTATATTTGAGAAATTAGGCCTTTATTAGAGAAATTTGCTGTAAAAAATTTTGTATTTCTTTATTGTCTATTGTACCTTTTAGCAAAATGCATCACTCTCATTTCCTTTCCCAAATTTTCCTCTACCACTTTTATTTCTTTAACTCTTCCAGGAATTCTTTTTGGGCTTGTTTCCAATTAGCATTTTTCTTTGAGGTTTTGGTTGTAGTTATTTTCATATTTCTGTCTTCTTCTGAGTTTGTATCTTGGTCTTTCCTTCCATGTAGTAGCTTTTAATGGCCAACTTGTTGTTCTTGTTGTTGTTGTTTGTTCATTTTTCTAGCCTATTTCTTGATTTTGAACTTTGTTAAAGTTGGGCTCTGTGCACCTGGGAGTGAGGAGGCACTGTCCCAAGCTTCTAGCTTTTTAGTGCTACTGTTTTCAGAGCTAGTTCAGGGAGGTTGCAAGCTTTCAGTGCTTCCAAAGTAGTATAATCCTGGGAGAGGCGTGGTCACTGCTCTCCTGGTCTGTACTTTGCCTTTTACCGAGGAAACACTCCTGTTCCCCTGTACCTTCAAGCACCAGCACTCCTCTCTACCCTAAAACTGTGACCCAGAACTGTATATGGGCAATAGAATTAGCAATCAGCACCAACTGCATCCCGCGGCAGTAAAGAGTTCCCTGTAATCTCTTTCTGACCTGTTGTCCAACCTCATTATCATCTCTGGGCTGAAGCTGCTGTTGCTGCTGTTGGGACCACCTCCAAGGTGGTCCTGGTGCTGCCACCATGTACTCTCCTGGTTGGTCCCCAGCCCAGTGTCACAGACCTCTCCTGCCAACCTACTAAGTTGTCTTAGGTTGGAAAAATGCCTCGCCTTGGCCTTTGTTTGGCACTGCTGCTCCAAAACTTGATTTGAGGCATCATTTTAAAGTTGTTTGGGGGGATGCTAGGGGAGTTTGGCTGTGTTGCTGCCTCTACTCAGCCATCTTGGCTCCCCAGTATTTTATTTATGCTTTTTTCTCTTTTTAAAAAATATGTTGTTACTCCCCAGTAGTCCCTTTCAATAGAACCTTCCTTTGGAGCAACTAAATGTGGCCAAAGAAAGAAAATCAATATGTTGACTAGTACTGAAAATGTATGTCCTATTCTGTAGTCAAGGCTCACAGCCTCTTTGCAGCAGGTGGGACACATCCTTCACATCCAGCCATATTAGAGACTTTTCCTAGATTTCTAGGGTATGAGGGCAAGAAAGAACTTAGACAATAGATTATCAGAGCTGGGAGGGTTCTTAGAACAGGGTATGTTAGAGCTGGGATGAACCCCAAAACAAAAAATGGTGGGGGAAGAGAGTGCAGAAATGCATTTTATTTATTTTTTTTTGGAGGGGGGAAGACAAGGCAATTGGAGTTAAGTGACTTGCCTAAGGTCACACAGCTAATAAGTATGTCAAGTTGCCTGAGGCCACATTTGAACTCAGGTCCTCCTGACTCCAGGGCTGGTGCTCTATTCACCACAACCTAGCTGCCCCGGGGAAAATACATTTTATAGAGTAAGAAGAAGAGGGCCCTGAGAAAGGGAGCCAGTTGGCTGAGTCACACAGAGAGGTCATTTCAGAGCTAGGACTGGAATGGGGATTTCCGGACTCCCAGACCAGGATTTTCCCTCTCTGGGGGGCTACTTCTCTGAGAGAAAGAACAGCCAGAGGCACAGAGGGAACCCAATGAAAAGGAGGCTCTAGAAAGCTAGGGGAGGGCCCAGAAAGGGGAGTTTAGGGGCCAGAAGCCCTTGACCCATTTCTAGCATTGACCAGGGCTGGCCTCAGGTGGCAGATTAAGAAGTAACTGCTGGAAGTGGGGAGAGGGAGGAGGCCAGGACTTAAGAAGCTGTTGCGTTCTCTCTGAATACCACCCTGGGCTCAGGGGAGGTTCCAACAGGAGCCCATTTCTGGGGGACAAAGAGAAATCCTGCACGCAAGATGAAGACCAGAGGCAAGGAGTCAGCTGAGTGACCCCCTAGGGTTGCAGCTTCATTGCCTGAGAAGAAACCTCCTTTGTTCTCATTGGGAAACACTGTCCAGGGGACCTGGCTGGCCTCCCATGTCATGCATGAAGGGCAACTGAACATTAAGCATTGAATTTGGAATCAGACAACCTGGGTTTGAATCCTAACTCTGCTTCTTACTACCTGTATCACTTTAGGGAATTTGCTTCTCTGTTTAAGCCTCAGTTTATGTATCTGTAAAATTAGAGAGATGGACTAAATCAGAAGATCTTAATCTGGAGTCTGTGAACTTAAAAAAAATCATAGCTATTTCAGCATAACTTACTCTTTATGCATTTAAAAACTTGTTTCTGAGAAGGGGTCCTTAGGCTTTCCAAGGTCACCAAAGAGGCTATGTTCCCTGTCTAATCCACCACCACCCCCCAACTTGGGGAGGGACCAGCTGTGGCCTTCAGGTGCTGTTTTGCCATTAGTTCCATGCCCTACACGACCCCTATCTACAAAAGGGAGACAGGAATGAGCAGTGACTCACCTCACTTAAGGCAATACAGAGAATAAGTACCAAGTAAGGGCTGTGAGACCTGTAGCAGGGAAGGTGCCATATGAATGCCAGCTGCTTGCCAGGGGCACCTTGGTGATGCATCCAAACAGACCTAAGGGTTCCCAGCCTTGGCTCAGGAAGAGAAACTGTATCCTGTTCAGAGCAGGTGGTGAGGCCTCCCACCTGTACCTGAGCTCTGAAGCCTGCCCCCAAATGGTTGCTCACCGAAGACCCTGTTCTGACTTGGACATCCCCCAGATGATAAGAAAGGGATTTCTGAGTTAATTTTTCTTTTTTTTCTTTCCTTTTTTGGAGGGGGCAAAGCAGGGCAATTGGGGTTAAGTTCTGAGTAAATTTCTTTGTTCCATACTGAGTTGGGAAAGTCAATCCCTCCTAGGAAAGGTAGCTGAGTATATTGTAAAGATCCCTGGGACATGGAATTAAGAGATCTAGGTTCCCTTGGCAAACCATCTCAGTCTGTTTTCTCATCTGTAAAGTGAAGATCACTCTATTTATATACGTAAAGTTAGAGGTCATTGAGTTGGTAAATCAGTTAACCTATTCCACTTGAAGTAAGTGATAATATGCTGTGCCCGATCATATATATCAGATGAGAACACATCTCCTTTGTTTGCCACGGGTGAAGGTCTGGGCACCTCCCTAGGTGTCATAAGAAATCTGTTTGGATTGGCTGAAGGACTGGGTCATACCTTTTGAGTCCTGTATTAAATTATTAAGCTAGTTGGAATCAGAAATTTGGAGCAAGAAGTGTTGACAGAGAAGATTCTCTCCTTGGGAGGGGAGGGCTTTAACCTCAGGTTCCTTCTCACCACTAACCCCATCTCTATTCTCTTGTCTGGAGGAAGGCCTTGTGAACTTTGGAGAACTGGAGGATTTTGACTTTTGTCCTAGCAGCATCCCCAGAATAGCTGATTGCAATGTCTGCATCAGTAGCCAAGGACAGACTTAATGAAGATTCAAGACTCTACAAATAGCCTAGCAGGAAAAAAAGTACACCCTGCCTAAGGGGAATGTCTTGAGAACTCCAAGAAAAAGGACTTCCAGGAGGCTGTAAGTTACCCCTTTGCACCTGTGCTTGAGTCCACTCTATATGTTCTTGGGAGAATATGTATATAGGAGAGTGTTCACTGACTGTAGACGGTTAAAAAAATTATAGAGACATAATAAAATACTCCTTTCCAAAATCTAATGAAGTCTGGCTGACTGATACCAACTGAAAGTCATAGCTAGAAACACACTGATGGGGGCTCGTGAGCCAGATAACATTAGAGAAAAATATCCCTAACCCTTCAGGGCTATCCCTAGACTTTGAAAGGATAAGAAGTAGCCACTCAGATTATGTGCTACATGATGATGGATTTAGAGCTGGAAATGACCCTCTAAAGCCATCATATTCTGCATATGAAGAGAATAAGGTTGAGTGACTTGCCTAAGACCATGTAGTTGTTGTGGTTTTTTTCTTCATGATACCATTTTGGGGTTTTCTTGGCAGAGCAGTTTGCCATTTCCTTTTCCAGCTCATTTTACAGATGAGGAAACTGAAGCAAATAGTGTTAAATGACTTGCCCAGGATCACATACCCAATAAATGTCTGAGGTCAGGTTTGAGCTCAGGAAGATGAGTCTTCCTGACTCCAGGTCCAGAGCTCTATCCACAGCACCACCTAGCTGCTCCAAAGTGGCTCCAAATCTAGTTTTCCTTCAATGTTACCAGACTGCTTCTTCTTTGTACCCTTTAGCTACAGAGGTTGTAGGAAAAGTGGGTTGTAAACTGGAAATCGTGTTAGAGCTGTTGTCCTGGCAGCTTGTGCTCTCCCAGAAGGTGCCATTCTAGTCCTGGCTGCATCAGTTGGACCTTCATCTAGACCAGCCAGCTTTGGTGGTGCTAGGCAAATTGCTTTGTGTCTGATAGTGTTTCCTCATCTGCAAAATGGACACAATAATACTATAGATCCTACAGAGGAGAGAGAAAAGCGTTTAACAAAGTTGAAAATATTATATAAATGTGAACTTTTATTACTAATATGGTTGAAAATTTTTCAGTGATGGAAGCCAGACCTATGATTTTATTGGTATAGGGAACTCCCATTGAGAAAGCCCTTTCACCAATACAGATTAGCAACTGTTTTTCAGCTTTAGCCACTGCATGTTTCTGATTGACTCAAGGTCATGCAACCAGTATGAGTCCAAGGTAAGACTTGGATTCGGATCTTCTTGACTCTAGGGTCAGATCTCCACTCTCCCTATGCAGCAAAATTCAAATTCAAGGCCCTCCACTCTCAGTTCCCTCTTCATTTTCAGCCTTGCCTCACACTACACCCTCTGTGTTCCAGTCAATGGTAGTCATTATCTGCCCTCCCCTAAACAAGTCCTGCATTTACCCCCTCTACTTACCTGCCTTTCCTTATAATGTTCCTTATGCTGGGACACTCTCATCTCTCCCTCACTGGATTCTCTAAGATCTTCCTCATCTCTAACCCTATGACACTGTGATCTCTTTGTCTGTTCATCTGTCTTCCTATCTCACCACCTAGGATTCTGTCTTTTTTCCTTTCCATGTCTCTTTCTCTAATGCTCTATCTCACTCCTTCTCCTTCCTCTTTTCTCTCTCCCTTTCTTTCTCCATGGGTATCTCTTTCTTTTTTCCTTTTCTCTGTCTCTATATCTCTGTCTCCTCTTTCAGTCTCACTCTGTCCGTCTCCCCTTTTTTTGTGTCTGTCTCTTTGTCTCTCACCCTCTCGCTGTGCTTGTTTCTCATTCTCTCTGTGTCTCTCTTTGTCTCTCTCTCTTCCTCTCTCTCTTTCCCTGTCTCTGTCTCTTTGTCTTTGTCTGTTTGTCCTCCTTCCTCCCCACACAATGACATATCCATCACCACCATCACAACTGGCCACCACCAGATGGCAGCAGACACACCCCTGCAGTCTCTCATCCTTCTCTTCCCCTTGGCTTGGGAGCTTGGACCTATCCATCAGAACTTTGAAGTCCCTCTGCAGCCACAGAATGACCTCCCCAGATCAATGTTTGTATTCTGGTTTGGTGGGGAGGGCTTTCCCAGACCCTAGAGCCTGAGAGCCCAGCTTGGCTTCTCCAGGCTGGGAGGTATGGTGGAATTCATCATGGTAGACTCCTCCATTGGCTTTACAATTTACAAAGCACTGTACAGACACCATGTGACAATAGCCCTATGAGGTCAGCTCCCTAGGATGTCTTATGCCCATTTTCCTAAGAGGGACCTTCCACCGAGGCTGAGAGGGAAACTGACTTTCCCGGGCTTACATAGCTAGTGAATGGTTGACTTGGAATTCGAACTCAGGTCTTTCCTGACTATGAGCCCATTGCTCTTATCACTCTCATAATCCAAGAGCACCCTAGTGGTGGAATCAGAGGGCTTGGGTTTCACTCCCTGCTCTGCTACTGGGGACTCACTTCCCTTCCCAGGGTCTCAGTTTCCCCTTCTGTAAAATGAAAGAGCTGCACTTGAAAATCTGGAAGCTTCCCACCCAGTACTAAGATCTCTACTCCCCTGCAGCTCAAGATGGGCGGAACCTTCTCTTTTAAAACTGTATTTTTAGTTCCCTGTATTTCTCCCCGCCCCGGCCCCTAATCCTGGAGTGCTCAGGGACACCTCTCCCTACCCCCCACTTGTGCCCAGGGAAGCTTGGCGGGAGGCGAGGTGAAGACAGAGAGGTGAGGACAGTGGGCTTGGTGGTTTGGCACAATGGTTGTTATGGAGCCTGGGCAGGTGCAGAGAGAGAAAGGGCTTTGGGGCAGGAGGAACAGCTCCAGATCTTGGACCCAATGGGGGCTGAGGGCAAAGGGTCTTCAAACCATGGGCCCTGCAGCCTCGATCTTCAGAGGCCCCATGGATACATCTGGGGTGGAACTGAGGCCTGATCTGGCCCGCAGCCCAGCTGCTTGCTGCTGCCAACAGTGGGCTGAGTGGGAGCAGGCAGGGAGGATAGGAGAGGGGAGGGGAAGAGGACAGCCTAGCCAGGACCGACAAGCCAAATCTTGGGGGTGGGGAGCTAGAGAGAGAAGGTAGAAGCTGGGCCTGGCTGAGATGGTGACGGGTGCAGCTGTTGGGGGTGGGAAAACTAGTCTCTCTTGTGTCTGGCTTCCACTCTCCTACTCCCCCTCTCTTTTCCCCTCTCCTCTCCTCAACCTTTTTCTTCCCTCTCCTCCTGCCTCCCCTCCCCTCCCCTCCTCTGTCCTCTCCTCTCCACTCCTCCCTTCCTCCCCCTCCCCTCTCTTCTTCTCTGTTCTCCCTTCCTCTCCCTTGCCTTCTTCTCCCCTCTCATCTTGCCTTCTTTCTCTTCCCTTCTCTTCTCTCTTCCTCTCCCCTCTCCTTCCTTCTCCTCTTGCCTCTCCTTTCCTCTCATCCCCTCTTCTTTACCCCCAAACACCCAACTTAGAATAGATCTTATGATCCAGAATGAGAAATGGGCCTGAGTTTTCATCCAATCCAACTCCAACATTTTACAGTTGGGGAAACTGAGCTCCAGAGAAGGGAAGTGCCTTGGCCAAGGGCACACTAGTGTGGCTTTGCAAAGGCACTAGCTCCAGAGTCAAAGCAGAGCTGAGATCTAAACCCAAATGCCTTGACTGGGAAGGCAACTCCTTTTCCGTTCCCCTGCCATGTGTAGAAATGTTTAGAGGGCACTCAGAGCCTGGCCTGGGGCACAGGGACGTGCCTGAGTTGGACGGGACAATGTTTAACGAGGTGTAGCCAGAAGCCCCAGAGGCAGCTTCCTGGCATCGTTCATGAAGGGGCACTGAAGGCCAGTCCCAGAGAGGGGAGCCCCTCCATGTGTTCTGAGCGGTGACAGCCTCCTTGGAATAAGGGCGGCCTCCTAAAGAGGGGCCTGGAAGGGGACGCTGTGCCTTGGAGGGGGAGCTCTAGGGCACTTACTAGATCTAACTCATTACCTGGTGGCTTCCCTATGAAGCTGGAGGCCAGAGAAGGAATCTTCACTATCTGTAATGAGCACCCGTGGGGTCCCGGACCTCAGAGACCAACCCCAGCATTTTACAGATGAGGAAACTGAGGCCCAGAGAAGTATAGTCATGGAGGTGATGGCGGCAGCATCTGAATTCAGACCCTACAACGCCAAAGGAAGGGCTGTTTCTCCTGTAACAGGCAAATAGAAATAGTTGCTGAAAGAATTCATTCACCCCCTTAATCTTTTTGGTGTTTTATGTGGTAACAGAGTCCCACGGGCTGGGACAAGGGGAAGAGAGAAAAGGAGGAAGACGAAATCTATAATCCTGTGCAGTCACGTAGTTTTTCTGTGCCTTGGTTTCCTTATCTGTAAAATGAGGGGGTTGGGCCAGGTGGCCTCTCTGAAGTCCCTTCCAGGTCTGAGTCTGTAATCATATGAAGTCACTTAGTTTTTCTGTGCCTCGGTTTCATCATCTGTAAAATGATAGACCAGATTCAGGTCCTTTCCAACTCTAGGGCTATGCTCCTAAAGGCCACGTGGTGCAGGAGGAAGAGGAGGAGGAGGAGGAGGAGAAAAAGGAGGAGAAGGAAGAGAAAAAGGAGGAGGAGGAAGAGGAGGAGGAGAGATCTCTGCAAGACTTTATAACTGAAAGTGAATTCAAGCTGTGTTTTGAGAAGATTGCTTGAAGGAGATGTCTGAAATGGAGAAGAGCAGAGTCAGTGGAGGGATGACAAGCATCTTCCAAAGTTAAAGGGCTAGCAAATGGAAAAGGGACCATACTTGCTCAAAGTTTCCCCTGGAGGTAGAATCAGGAACAATGGGTAGAAGCTACAGAGAGACACATTGAGGCTCAGGGAAACTTTGCCAGATCTGTGAAGCTGAGCCTAGGGGGCAAGAGATAGCTGCAACCGTGGCTGTAGCCAGGCCTTCTGGAAGGGTTTCAGGCCTTTCTGTCCCCCTCCCCTCTCCCCACCCCAGTCCTCCTCCCAGAGATCACGGGAGGGGGTGGAAGCTGGTCCCTTTACAAAATCTTGCTCTGGAATTCTCAGGGCTGGGAGGGACAACATGTAAAGTACCCAGAGCACACCACCTTCCCTCCTGGAAGGGGCCAGCAGGGCCTCTACCAGGGAATCTCGAGAGTCTGTGGTATTCAGTGAGAAGAGCACTGGGCTGGGAATCCGGACCCTTCACTCATTAGCTGAGTAATTTCCTCCCTCTGGGCCTCATTGTCTTCATCTACCAATTAATCATCTTAGATTATAGCTGGAAGCAAATTTGGAGATCATAAAGTCTAACCCTCTCATTTTACAGATGAGGAAATGGAGGCCCGGAAAAGTTAAGTGACTTCACAGGGTTATAGATTTAGACCCGGAAAGGACCTCAGAGGCCAATTCAGCCATCCCATTCTACAGAGGAGGAAACAGAGACCCAAGGGAGTTAAACACTTTGCCCAAGGTCATACGGGTCATGAGATAGGTGGGATCTGAACCCAGGTCCTCTGAATCCAGAACCAAGACTCTTTGTACCGTGTGCTTCTCTCATCTAGAAAACCACCTAAATAATAAACCATTTGTGGAAAATAAAAGATTGTGTAAGACCCAGAGGGGGGAGATTTTTTTCACTGAAATTCCATTCGCTTTTCCAGAACCTCTCTTCCCCCACATGCCTGATCCTGGCATACTGAGAGCTGCCATTCTGGTAATTATATGATAAAAACAGAGCGGGTGGCTCTGGGTCTCTATGGCAACCGCTGGGCAGGGCCGCTCTGTTGTGGAGATGGAGAAATGGAAGCAGGTCTCAGGGACTTTCCATTTGCTTAAATGGTAAAAGCTGACAAGCTGTGCTGTGGGTGAGGAGCCTCCCCGTTAGGGGACTTGGGAGCAATGAGGCAGCCAGCTGGCGTAAAGCCAGCTCATTGTTCAACACATTCAGGGCAGTGCTGGGCCTCGGAGGCTTCAAATATCCCTCTTGCCCCCTGCATCCTCTGGGATCTGGAGGCAGCTGAGATCATCTGATGTTGTTCAACTTCCTTCTGGGGTTCTTGGGCCTGGCTCTGTCCACCCACCCCTTACTCTCTTCGTCCTGTGCTCGTGGCTACCTTCCATTTCCCCTTTAGCACAGAGCTTCTCTGTCTCCTAAGGGCCCTCATCGTTGCAGCTAGTGCTAAGGGGGACCTCAGAGGTCATCCAATCCAATGCCCTCCATTTGGGAAATGAAGAAACAGACCTAGAGAATTATGGGGCCATCGATTCAGATGTGGAAGGGACCTCCAAGGTCCCTGACTTCACCTCCCTTTCTCTTTTCCTTTTAATAGATAAAGAAACTGGGGCGCAGAAGAACTCTGGCACAGGTTTTCTGGGTGACTTTGGACAAGTCACTTAACCTTTCTGAGGCTTGGTTTCCTTAGCTGTAAAATGAGGGGGCTGGATTCAGTAACTTCCAAAGTCCCTCCCAGGTCTGGGCTCATGTCAGTCCCAGAACACCCATCCCAGAGAAACCTTGGTTTGGAGGCCCTGTTCTCATGACTGGTGAATTCCTAGGGAAGACCGCCATTTCCTGGGGGGGCCAGGAATGCTTGCTTCATTCTCAGCTCCCTGCTCCTCTCCTCTCTGGCCTCCCCTTGTTCACCACCACCTTCTCCCAGGACCATGGGGATATAGGTCCCAGACAAAGCTGGAGGGGGCCTTACCGAGCTCAAGGCTCACAGACCCCAGGCCTTTTAGTGACTTGCTTAAGGCCATCCAGCTAGGAAGAGGCAGAGGCCAGGATGGAACTCAGGCCTTCCACATTAGACAGTGGGCTCCTTGAAAGCAGTGGCTGGTTTTGGCCTTTCTTTGAATCCCCAGGGTTTGGCACAGGACTTGACACATAGTAAGCCTTTGATCAAGGCTTGGTGACCCAACTTAACTTTCTGTGCAGGGCCTGGCTCCGTGCCTAATTGTGGTAAGGATGATAATAACTAACATTTTGATAAATGCCTTAGTAACGGTAATAGTAATAAGGGTAAGAATGGCAATAGCTAGTGACTCGATAGATCACTTTCTGTGTAGTATCCTCATGCCTGCCCTGTGGGGAGGTAGATACTGTTGTTATTCCTATATTACAGATGGGGAAACTGAGGCAGAAGGGGCGTTCGGCTAGTGTCTAGGGTAGGATTTGCAGACAAGTCCAGTGGCTCACTGCAGTACACCCTTGTCCACTGATTGATTTCCACCTGCATTCTTATTCACTGGAGGGGCCATGACATGAGGCGGAAGGAGTCCTCTATTTAGACTGGAGTCAGACACCTGGGTGGAATCTAGATCTGCTGTTTTCTCACCTACAGGACCCTGGGCCTTTTTCCTTTCTTAGGCTCTGTTTCCTTATTTGTAAAATCAGAGAGGGGGTTGGATTAGATGACCTCCAAAGTCGTTTCCAGCTCCAATCTGTGATCCTCTGACACATTTATCTCTCCCATGCCAGTCTTGCCCACACATAGTAGGTGCTTAGTAGAAGTTTTTTGAATGACTGAGTGAAGTGAACACCTGGTATTGGGGGGAGAGCACGCCCTCCCCCTCTCCCCTTCAGAGTTTTGAGAGCACTTCAGGAAGGTCAGGGCAGAGGTTCTAAATAAGGTAAGCAGGTCTTGTGGCCCCAAAGTCAGGGCCAAGAAGCTGGAATCCCAAGCTCGGAGGCCTGGTGGGGCCTTTTCTAGTCCCCAGGCAGGAGGGGAGAGTTGAGTTACAGGTTTCTGGCAAGGGACTGGCCAGTGCCCTTTCGGCCTGACTCAGGAGGGGGCTAGCCCCAGGCTTACCGCAAACCTCCCCCAGCAGGTGGCCTGGGTTCAGGGCAGGCCCACAATGGCACCAGACCCAAAATAACTTCCATGTGAGCAAGAAAGAAAGAGATTAGAACCCAGACTGGGATGCAGGGAGAGCAAGGCTGGGGCTGTCAATTGATAGGAGTGGCCAGGACCCAAGGGAGGGTATAAAGGCCCCCAGAAGGCTGGAGCTGCTTCCAAACCCAACTTGAGACTTGGGGACAACTGACACTCTTGCTCATCTTCTTTGGGCAGCGCCATGGGGCTCAGCGATGGAGAGTGGCAACTGGTGCTGAATGTCTGGGGAAAGGTGGAGGCAGATGTCGGTGGCCACGGGCAGGAGGTGCTGATCAGGTAAAGGGGCAGACCATGACCACCCACCCAACTGAAGGCTGACTGCCTTCAGTCAGGATCTCAAAGCAAACCCTCTCTCCTTCCTGGCCATGGGCTCCAGAAGGGAGCCTCTAATGCATCTAGGGACAGAGAGAGATGAAAGACAGAGAGGTGAGGAACTTATTCAGACACACAGCTATTCAGTCCTAGAGCTTGGAGTCAAATTCTCATCCTCAGTCTCCAAATCCAGAG
This sequence comes from Pseudochirops cupreus, assembly GCA_028627135.1. Taxonomy (NCBI): domain Eukaryota; kingdom Metazoa; phylum Chordata; class Mammalia; order Diprotodontia; family Pseudocheiridae; genus Pseudochirops; species Pseudochirops cupreus. Next base: position 407,941,220 of record CM053581.1, read on the forward strand.
TTTTTAGGCACCTTCAAGATCGTTTAGTCCAACTTCATTTAACAGATGGAAAAAATGAGGCCCAGGGAAAGGAATCAGCTGGCCCCAAACCACACAGCAAGTTTGGCAGAACCAAGATTTGAACATAGGTCTGGTTGGAGTGCTTTTCTATTGCAATAGGCAGGACTGGGGGCCAGACCCAGGAGTCCTAGCTCTCCAGGAGGCCTAATTAGAAGAACGAAGGCAGTCCAATAGGCCAGACCCTCGAAAAGAGCCAGGCTCAAGAAGGTGTGATGCACAGGTGTGATTTACTGCCATTTACTTGATCTTGGTAGCAGCTGGAAAAGCTGTTTTTTTTTCCCCTCTTCCCTCTTGGCCAAATGTCTATTGCATTTTACTTATTAGTTGATAAGCCCTTGAAAAGGCTGTGAGTGCCCCCAGCCTTTTGTAGCTTGGTACCTGGGTCACTTGTTGTGTGGTTTTGAGCAAATTCCTTCCATTCCCTGGGCCTCAGTTTCCCTGTTTTGTAAAGAGAGAGTATTGGACTATTCTCTCAGTGATTTCCATTATAATGGGTTTTGACTTGGTTGCTGATTGGTCTTTGTCTGTCTTTCATTTCTAATTAGTCTGCACTTGTCTTTGTGTCTGGTCTTCGCTAATCTGTAGCTAGGACTGTATCACCTTTCAGAGGTGGAGCTGTCCTTCCCTTCCCTCCTTCCCAGCCACATACTCTGTGGGCCAGTTTGGGATCTCTTCGATAATCGTGCAGATAGAAACATTAACACTCATGGGGATTACTGATACTGCTATTAGAGCATGTGGGAGTCAGCTAGTTTTTTTCATTTAATTAGTTGAAATTTATGTATTTTTTTCTAGAGCATCTATTATGACATTTATTATAACATTATAACATATACTATAGTAATATAAGTATATTATATATTATATATTATATATATACCTTAACCAAATAGTTTCATATATTTGTGTATATATATATATGTATATATATATACATATATGTATATATATATGTGTATATATATATACATATATGTATATATATATGTGATCTGTCCTTTGGAAAATGCACACATATACACGCCTGTTACTTAGAGCTGGGAAGCAGTCACAGGTTTAGGAGACTGAAGGGGCTTCAGAAGCCAGCTAGTTTCACCCCTTCATTTTACAGATGAGGAAACTGAGGCACGTAGCGATTAAGTGTCTTGCCCTGGGTCACTCTGCTAATAAAGTGTAAAAGGCAAGATTCGAACTCAAGTCTTCCTAACTCCAAGCCCAGTGTCCTTCAGAGTTCACTTCAGAGATCATTGAATCTAGCCTCCTTCCCCAGTTTTATAGATGAGAAAAACGAGATTCCATGAGGGGAAGCAGCGATTTGCCCTAATGTTAACCAGGCAGTAAAGGGCAGAGAGAGGAACTCAGCCACACTGACTCCAAATCCAGGGCTTTCCCCTCCTGGGTCACCCAGGAGCCAGTGTAGTGCAGGAGGGAACCTACTGCCAGGCAACCCGGCTCTGTCCCTAACTCAGTGTGTCCTAGGACAGGTTAAATCTGTACTCTAGACCCCAGTTTTCCCATCTATACATGGAGGTGTTGGACTAGGTACTGTGAGGTCCTTCCTGGCTTGAGGATCCAATGTGCATTCTCACTGTATGCCCAAGGAGGGTTGCTGGCTGTCTCTTTCTGGCTTGACTGCATCACTGAAATTTTCTTTCTCTAGGATGCTGGGGAACAAAGAATCAGTAAGTTTGGTGCTATAGGATCTGGTTTCAAATTTTGGTTCAGCCCCTTATTGGTTTCCTCTTTTGTGAACCTGTGAGGTCCCTTCCAGACCCACATATAGGAGCCTTTGATCTTGGTAGCAGCTGGAAAAGCAATTCTTCTCTGTCTTCCATCTTGGCCAAATGTTTTCTGCAGTTTTTCGCTCTCTGTCACCCTGAGCTTTTCTTGATGTTTGGGTCATTTCCCTAATAGGAGGGCAGTTGGCCAGACTTCAGCTGACTTGGGTTTGGGGGGGATGAGCTGAGGCTTTCAGCAAATAGGAAGAAAGTGAGCCTTTCACCTTTGTGGACTTTGGAAGTCCCAGGAATCAAAGCAGAAAGCCTATAAAAGTCAAATTGTGGTGAGGGGACCAAGGGAGTCTGACATGGGTGCTGTGCAGAAATCTGAGGACCAGCAGCCAGTCTCTAGAACCTTAGTGGAACTTGGTTCTTGCCCCCATGGAACTAAAATGGACTAAATGATTTCCAGCATTCCTTTTAGTTCAGACATTCTGTGTTCTAGGGTCCCTCTCTGCTCTGATATTCCAAATTCTAATGTCCCTCCCAACTCTGACATTCTCTCATGTCTCTTACATCTGATATTCCATGTTCTAAGGATCCTCTAGGATCTGACATTCTAGGTTCTAAGGTTCCTCCCCACACTTTTATTTTATGTTCTAAGTTTTTTTCTAGCTCTGATAGTCTATGAATCTCCAACTCTTGGTATGAGGGTGTATGTGGGGGGGTGGGGGGTGTCTTTGAACTGCTCCTTTTTGGGTAGTAGTAGCAAAAGGTTAGAGGTTTGGCTCACATCTTCTGCCCTGCTTGAAGAGTCTGTGCTTTCTGAAAGGACATTGGTTTGGCACCCGGGCTGGGGACCCAGAAGTCACTGCCTTTTTGGAAACATTTTCCTTCCCTCCCAAGGATCATTTGGACATAACAGGCAGGAGGCTTTCCAAAGGTCTTGAAAGCCCATGCAAAGCCCAGGAGAGGATGGCTTTGGAAGGCTGCCAGGTCCTTGGGGTGTTGTTTGTTTGTCCCATGTCTCAGATTATAATGGCAAAGGAGTCATCAGGAATGCCACTCTGTCTCTGCCTCTGTCTCTAAAGGAATTAAATTCAAGGGTGCCTGTTCTTTTGGGGGGAGGTGGTTATTTGCATTTCTTGGGGTCAGAGGTGAGGAGGGGGGTAGCTCAACATCCCCCAAATCATAGTTCTTAGACCCTTGCTAGTATCTATTCTAGGCTCATTCCCACCTCGGCCTCTGGTCTTTCTTCTAGACCTTGGACAGATCATAGAAACAAAGAATCTCAGTCTTAGATCCTTTCATTGGACCAATTTTAGAATCACAAATTTTGAGCTGGAGGGGATCCTAGGGGCTCTCTGGCCCAACCCTATGTTCTAGATGGGGAAATGGAAGCAAAGAGAGGCCATAAGAAACCAGATGTAGAAGGGAGTTTATAGAGCAAGCCCCTCACTTTGTAAAGCAAGTCACACAGCTAGTGAAGGACTGAAGCAGGACACAGACTTCAGATGTGGGAAGTCACCTGATCATGCAAGGAGTACGTAATGGGGAGAATTTCAGATCCAGATCATTGGATTCCAAATGCAGGCTTCCTCCTTCTACTTTTCCATTCACCCATTCACTTATTTTCCTCATTTGGAAAACTAGTTTACTGCCCAAGAACTTTAGAAACCTGGATAAAAGGCCCAGGGTCTTTATTATAGAATTGAGGAGTTGAGGACAAGCTCAGAGATCAGCTCGTCTGAGCCTTGCAGTTTCCTTGTCAGATGCAAGGAAGCTGGCACCTGGAGAAAGAAAATGACTGGTCCAGGGTCACACACTAAGTTAATATAAAAGATGGCACTTGAAACCAGCCTTATCTCACAGGGTCTGGTGAGAGACTCTTAGGAGATAATGAATGGAAAGCATTGTACAATCTAGAGATGCCAGTGCTATCATATGCTATTATAGTTCTACCGTTATTACAGTATCATGCAATGTCAGAGTTTGAAGGGCCCTCAGATATCACTTAGTCCAATCTCCTCATTTTGTAGAGGAGGCCCAGACAAGTTAAGCAATGCATCCAAGGTCACACAGCAAGCTGGTAGGAAGAAACAACATTGGAACCTTCTGTGCCTCTCACCCTGCCCTTGTTCCCCATCCCTACAATGAATATAGGGATGGTAGATTTAGAAAGAAGGGATCTGAGAGGTCATTGATAGAGGTTTGATAGAGGAGGAAACTGAGGTTTGAGGGGGAGAATCACAGATACAGAGCTGGGGGACCACCTAGTCCAATGTTCCCGTTCTACAGGTAAGGAACCTGAATCATTTGGTTTCCACTGGATCTCTTGAAGGGATTTCTTCCCTGCATTTGTGGAAGTCTAGAAGCTTCTTGGGGGGGTGGCATGTCTCTCTGCTGCCTCCTGTCTGGTCTGTCTTTGTTTCATGGGCATCTGGGAAGCTCACTCCCCCATGCTGGCTTGTTAGAAGGACTCTCTTGCCAGCTACCAGGGAGACAGTGGGATAAATAACAGAAAAAATGATTCAGAGTTAAAAAAAATCTTTTAAATTCCTTCTGCCCATTTACTGAGATGAGGATGGTTGGATCCTGCTCCTTCTAGGTTCCCCTCCAGCCCAGCAAGCGCCCCCCTGGGTCCACAGCCCATGGTCCTTATGAGCCTCACATTCCCCTGCTATGGCTGTGGGGTGAGGGGCAACAAGGGAGGCAGTTGTGTTTATGCGGGTCGGGATCATTCAGCAGGCAGGGGACCAGGTGCTCTGATTAGCTAAGTCTTCCCAGTACACCTTCAAAAATAGGCCTGAGCCCTCCCAGGATGGGGAAAGGGGAGGGGGAGTGGGAAGGGGAGGGGAAGGAGAAGGAGGAGGAGCTGCTGGGGCTTGAGCATGAAGAGGGGGAAGGGCCTTACAATCCTAGAATGGGAGGCCAGAAAGGGACCTTAGAGGGCCCCTAGAAAGTGGGGGGTGGCCCTCTTGCCTATATATTACAGAGGGGATTCCTGCATAGAGACAGGTTGATTAAAGTAAGCTGTGAGATCCTTTCACCTCTGAGATTATCAGCCATTTCCTTTGTCCAATTGGGAAATTGAGGCTCAGAAAGGGGCTATGATTTGCCCAGGGTCTCCTAGGTGGCTAAAATAAGTCTAGAATCCAGGTCTCTTAGATTCTTCTATATCTCCAGTGGTTTTTGAGAGAGAGAGACACACACACACACAGGGACAGAGAGACAGAGAGGGACAAAGACAGAGACAGAGAGAGACACAGAGACAGAGAGAGAGAGAGAGAAAGAGAGACAGAGAGAGGTAGAAACAGGGAGACAAGGAGAGAAAGAGACTGAGACAGAAAGACAGAGACAGAGAAAAATACAGAGATAGAGAGAGACAAAGAGGGACAAAGAGAGAAATGGGACTCTCGAGCCCTGGGTTTTTTCTCTTGTGGTTTGTGTTTCCAAGGGAAATGGGAGGCATGCCTGAGAACAGATGAAAACCCATAAAACTCCCTAATTCTTTGTCCTGCCTTGCTCTGCCCTAGCCAGGAGGGGCTCTAGGACCTTGTCTCCTTATTTTTGGACCAGGCTCCCTCTGCAATGAGAGACCAATCCTTTCCTTAAGCTCTGGCTTCTCCCACTGTCAGAGGAGCAGGATAAGAATAGTGGCTGCCTGATAATATTAGTAATGAGCTCGAGACCCTTGAGTGAAAGGTACAGGCTGAAAGGAGTCAGTGACGCATGTGGCCTTTGGAGGGGGCTCCACTGGGATCAGCTAACATTGGACCCAGTTGCTGGGACGTCCTGTCTGGCCTGAAGCAGAGGCTCAGTGCTGAAAGCAGAAGATTGCAGAAATGTTCAGGAGTGTGTGTGTGTGTGTGTGTGTGTGTGTGTGTGTGTGTGTGTGTGTGTGTGTGAACAATAGCTGTGTGGCAGTGGCAGTGTGACTATGATGATCATTGTGTATCTTTGTATCTTGGTGCCTAATTTTAACTGTATGTGGGTGTCTAATAATAGACTCACCGAACCTCTGAGATACAGGGTCTTCCAATGCCCTGTAGTCCAAGGGATAGCTGAACAATGACCCATTCTATGACGTTTATCCAATTATTCATTCCCTCTACAAGCAGTTATTAAACACTTACTGTGTGACTAGGGAACTGAGACCAGTCAGGAAAGCTTGGGTTCTAGTCCCTTCTTGTACACAAAGTGTTTGACCTGGGGAAATCTCCTAGGGAAAGCCTCTAGGCTGCAGAGCACTCATGATTCTTCTTTGGCAGAAGGAGGTTCCCTACGCGGAGTTTCGTATACAGATGAAATCACATATTTGTAGGAAAAATGTCCTGGTCACTGTTAGTGCATGGAAGCAAAACCAAAACATTCCTTGACCTCAAACCCTCTCTGGAAGAGAGGCAACAAGTGTCCAGATATAATAAAGAGTGACATTTGCTGACTGATGGTCATCCAGACCATGCTGGAGGACCTCCACTGGGGAAGAATGCCCAGCTTCCCGAGCCAGCTCATTCCACTGCTGGACAGTTCAGGAGTTTGTCCTTACATAGAGTTGAAATCTACAGTTACCACCTGGTTCTGACCCCTCGACCCAAGCAGAGCCAGCAGAAACCTTGTTCCAGGGCAGCCTTCGAAGTCCTTGAAGAAAGCTCTCATGTTTTCTCTAGACTTTCTTCTCCAGGCTAGATGAAGTCCTGGAAGAGACCTGACAAGTCATCCAGTTAAAATATCATTTTACAGGAAGTGGAAACGGAGGCAGCCCCAGAAGGAGAGGAGCTTTACCTAAGGTAGCACAGATAATAAGAAGTAAACCTAGGATTTGGAATCCAAATCAAGGGCTTTCCCCAGGGCACTACTTTAAAAGTATAGCCATAGTGTGTATTGCAATAGTGTATCTAATTAGATACGAATGAGTAATAATGATGCATCTGTTCTGATACAATAATCATGCCTGTGTGGATGTTTTATGTCTGAGACTAAAGTTTGGGAGCTTGGAAAAGAGAAGAGAAGAGCTTGGTAACTAGGAGTGATGAGAGATGGGGGGGGGAAGGGAACTGGATTTGGAATAACAAAGACTTAGATTGGATTTGGGCCTCTATCTCTTACCTACTAAATGCCCTGAGGCATGTCACTTTGGCTCGAACCTCAGTTTCCTTATCTGTGAAATGAGCATAATGATATTTGTCCTACCTAAGATAATAAAGATTGCACACAGTTCTATAGCCCTTCACAATTTACAAACTACTTTCCTACTGACAACCCCATGAAGACTGTAGGTAATATCAATAATTAATCAATCAACAAGCAATTATTAAGCACCTACTATGTCCCAGGCACTGTGCTGAGATCTTGTGATCCCAAAACATAGAATTCTATTCTAGCATCATTATTACTATCCTCGATCTAATTCAATCCAGCAAGGACTTTCTAAGTACCTTGTATGTGCCATTATGGTACTAAATACCCCAGGAAGGAAAGAAGAGATGATAGACCTGTCCTCAAGAAGCTTCCATTTTAATGGGCTTATAGTCCCCACTTGATGGGAAATGGCTTGGTCAAGGTCACACACCTAGTAAGTAACAGTGCAGGAGATAAAACAAATTCTTGACTCCATTGGTGTTGAGAATCAAACGAGGTCATTCATCTAAAGTACTTTGTATAATGCTATGTAAATGTAATTTATTGTTTGTGGTCTGGGTGCGATGGTGTTTCTCTGTCTACATATGTGTCAATGTATAGTATTTCCCTCTCTCTCCGTGTGTGTGTGTGTGTGTGTGTGTGTGTGTGTGTGTGTGTGTGTGTGTGTGTGTGTGTGTGTGTGTACTTAGGATCTGAGCCATAACCAGGGCAGGCAACTGGGTCTTTGTCTTAGGGCTTTGCCATCTGTGAGCGCCTCCTTCTCAAGATGATTTAGGGACTCCTGTCCCCTCACCTTTCACCACGTGGCTCTAGATTCTGATGTTTCCATGGTCTTGTCACTAGGGCACCCAGCCAATTTCTAGGCTGGCACCACCAGCCAGATTCTCCCCCGTGTCCCTGCCACCACCATCTCACCACCCCATGTGAAAATATTTTTAGTTACAGCCCTGTGCAGGCTTCAAAGTGGACTGAGCCTCAATCTCAAAACCCTCCTATTCCTATTTCCCCTCTCTATTCTCCTGTTATCCTAAGAACACATTCAAACTAGTCCTAGGGGGTGGGTCTAGGGGGAAGAGGGGGGCTATTGCCTCCTCTCTACAGAGCTGGTGACAGCTCCCAACATGCCAAGGGAGATTAGAACCGGACAAGTGGCATTCCTGGCAAAGGTGACTCTTCTGCAGGCCTGGTCAGATGGTCAGGCATCTGCCTGGGTGGGCCCCAGACTTGGCACAGCTTTGGGCTCACAATGACCATTTAATAAATACTTGTTGGTTGCCTGGTTAACAAATTACAGAGACAATGAAACTTCTCCAGGCTAGCTTTAAGAGGGATTCATTGACAGGCCCTTCTTAGCATGTGGGTATCTCTACTAGACTGTCAGGCTGACACAGAACACGTCCTTACGTTCCAGTCAGCAAACACCATCCAGCACCTACTTACTTGGTCATTTCACTAAAGTAGCACAAAGATAACAATGAGAACCCTTGGTGTGCTAGCAGTGACCTCAGGGCTGGGAAGTGCTTTACATGCCTTCAATGGCTGTGGTCATCATCACCACCACCACCACCACCACCACCATCACCACCACCACCATCACCACCACCACCATCACCACCACCACAATCACCACCACCACCACCACAACCATCATCATTACCACCACCATCACCATCATCATCATCATCATTACCACCACCATCATCATTACCATCACCACCACCACCATCATCACCACCACCACCACCATCATCACAATCATCATCACCACCACCACCACCACCACCATCACCACCACCACCATTATCATTATCACCACCATCACCACCACCATCATCATTACCACCACCATCATCATTACCATCACCACCACCATCATCACCACCACCACCACCACCATCACAACCATCATCATCACCACCACCACCACCACCACCACCACCACCACCATCACCACCATCACCACCACCACCATCATCACGATCACCACCACCATCATCACTATCATCACCACCACCACTACCACCACCACCATCACCACCACCACCACCATCATCACCACCATCACCATCATCACCACCACCATCACCATCACCACCACCACCACCACCACCACCACCACCACCATCACCATCACCATCATCATTACCACCACCATCATCATTACCATCACCACCACCATCATCATCACCACCACCATCACTATCATCATCACCACCACCACCACAACTACCACCATCATCACCATTACCACCATCACTATTATCTAACATGTATATAGTATATAACTAACATCTGTATAGTATACAGCATATATAGCATAGTATATATGTATTCATTGCTACTTATATTATATATGTATAAAATGTATCTCTGTAAATGTTACTATGTGCCAGTAACATTTACAGAAATACATTTTATACATGTATACACACACATACATACATATGTATAGTACATACATTAAATACAATCAGCAAACATTTAAAATGCCTGGTTAATTTAAGAGAAAATTAGATAAATTATATAAAATTCTATGTATATATACATAAATATATACATACATACATACACCCACACTGAATATAATCAACAAACATATAAGTGCCTAGTTAATTTAATAGAAAATTAAATACAGTATATAAAATTATGTATACACACAAACATATATATATATATGTATATATATATATGTATGTATAGTCTATTGTCAGCTCATTTTATAGAGGAGGAAACTGAGGCAAACAGGGTGAAGGAACTTGCCCAGGGTCACATAGCTGGTAAGTGTCTAAGGCTGGATTTGAGATCTCAGTTCCTCATCTGTAAAAAGAAAGGTTGACTCTTAGAGGAGGAAATTGGTCCTAAGACTGGGGAGGGGGTAGGAGGTGACTTGCCAAGTTCATGAGGCTCATAGCTAGCAGAACTGGGCATTGAACCCACATGCCATGATACCCAAAGTGCTTGAAATCCCATGATCCTCAGCCTCCCATGACCTCCCCATCCTTCTCCAAATTCCAAGGCCCTCCTTGTTCCTCCCTGAGTCAGATCTCTCCTTTGATTCCCAGACTCTTTAAGGGCCACCCTGAGACCCTGGAGAAGTTTGACAAATTTAAGCACCTGAAGTCTGAGGATGAGATGAAGGCATCTGAAGATCTTAAGAAGCATGGCACAACAGTGCTCACTGCCCTGGGGAACATCCTGAAGAAGAAGGGCCAGCACGAAGCAGAGCTGAAACCCCTGGCCCAGTCCCACGCCACTAAGCACAAAATCTCTGTTCAGTTCCTAGAGGTTAGAAGCTGGGGCTGACTTGTAGGGATGGAGAAAAGAGCATTGGGAGGGGGGAAGGAGGGAAGGATCAGGCCAACCCTACATACCACAAGGACTTCTCATGTTGGGACCACTGACTTAAAGTTGGAAAGGGCCTTATCTAGGGCAACCCTCTCATTTGACAGATGAGGAAACTGGGGCACAGAGAAACATGTCCAATGTCAGGAAGGAGAAAGTGGTAGAGCTTCTTTGACCACAAGTTTGACACTCTTTCCAATGTACTCTTTTCGCTTAAAGGTCATTTAGACCAATCCCCTTATGTTTCAGATAGGGAAACTGAAGCACAGGGAGGTTAAGTCACTCGACCAGTTTGAATTTAGGTCCTTTAGCTTTGAGTCCAGTGCTCGGCACCAATATTCCCTGCTGTCTCATCTTGTTTCTAACAATCTTAGATCTCTCGGGGGCCTGATTTCCAGTCCAGTTGAAGAGAACTAGAGTTCATTTAATCCAATAGTCCAAATGTTTTCACAAATGAGAAGCAGAAATGCTCTCACTGTCCCCAACACAAGCAACTGATACTAGTCCCGTGAGGTCACCTGAGAAGCTGGTTAGCATGGTGAGACATAAGTATTTTGTTGCTAGAAACCTGTTGGGCAAGTGGGGGCCCTTGGGTTGGAGATGAAATGGACTATGGGGCAAGAGCTATCTCCCAAAGGACCAACAGGAAGGCTGCTGTGTGCAGCTACTTCTCCTTCCCACCTGTTGCCAGAGTGTTTGTTTTTAATTTTTAAAGAGGGGACCAACTGGTTTGACAACCCTAGTGAATTCTGCCCATCTGTTCATTCTATCCAACAGTTCTCCCCAGGAGCCTCAAGTCCCCATCTGAAAGCCATCCACCACTAAAAAAACAGGCTAGGAACCCTGCCTCAGGCACTTAATCATTGTGTGATCACAGAAAGTCACAGCTCTTTGAGCCTCAGTTTTCTCATCTGTCAAAGGGGAGGGGGTGATGATACTTGTCTCACAAGGTTGTTGTGAAGGGAAGTGCTTTGCAAACCTTAAAATTCCCTAGAAAGGGGACTGGTTACTGATTTTAGACTATCAAGATTTAGACTTCCCTGAACCCCTGTTTCCTCACCTATAAAATAAGGATGATAAAACCCGGTGTGAGAGTCTACAGTGGCCACAGAATCGGGAAACTCTGGGTGTGAGTCTCATCTCTGCCTCATACTGGCCATGGGACCCATGGGACATCTTTCAGTGCCCCAAGCCACTCTCTAACAGTAAATTTCAGAGAAAGTGCTGCTCTGTATTGATGTATTGACTTTCTTCAATGAGAGTACTGTACACAGGCACCATCCAAAATCAAGATAGAAAGATTATACATATACATATATGTATACTCACTTGGCTGTGTGTATGTATACATGCCTATTTGTACATACATATATACTTGTGTATATACGTATATGTGCTCACACATATTGTGTATGTATACATGGATATATTGTATACATGTGTGTATATGTGTACATACCTACACATACACACATATATCTATATCCATATCCATTCCCACCCATCTATCTATCCCCTTCCATCCATCCATCCGTCCATCCATCCATCCATCTGTCCATCCATCTGTCCATCCATCCATCCGTCCGTCCATCCAACCGTCCGTCCATCCATCCGTCCGTCCATCCATCCATCCATCCGTCCATCCGTCCGTCCGTCTGTCCATCCATCCGTCCATCGGTCCATCCATCCATCCATCCATCCGTCCATCTGTCCATCTGTCCATCCATCCGTCCCTCCAGTGGATCCTAGGAGGGTCTAATAAGCTAAGAGGCTTTGGAAGTGTCAGAGAACTCAAGGCCTGTAAGATATTTATTCTCAGTCTTTTGACTGATATGATTAATTTTATGGACTTATGAGCATGAAAAGAAGACCTGAGAGCTCCCCTGAATCAGGGCCACTGGATCCTCTGGCTATTGGGGTTTGTTACATATTTAGAAGTACAGAATTTTGGAGCCAGGAAGGGATGGCAAAGGTCATGTGGCCCAACCTCCTCCCTTTACAGATAAGGAAAATGAGACCAAGGCCGAGGGCAGTTTGCCTAAGGTCGTGGAGGTGACAGTAGCACAGCTGGCCATGGGACCCAGGTGTCCTGGATCCTGGTCTAGTGGTATTTCTACTATGCTGTGGAGTAATAACAGCTAGCATTTGTACCAAGATTGAATGGTTACAAAGTGTGTTACCTATATTATATCCTTTAATTCTCACAACTCAGGGAGGTATAATAATAATAATATTACATATAGTAATAATGATCCCCATTTTATAGAAAACTGAGGTTGAGAGAGGGGTGAATGATTTGCCCAGAGTAACCCAGCTGCTAAGTAGTTGAGACAGGATTTGAACTCAAGTCTTCTTGACTCCAAGTCCGACACTATCCACTGTGCCACCTACCTGGGAGATAGGTAGGACAGATATGATTTCCCCTATTTTACAGATGGAGAAACTGAGGCACGGATGAGTGATGGATTGGAGGGTCATAGATTTATAACTAGAAGGAACCTTAGAGGGCATCTAGTCCTGCTCCCTCACTTCATGGATGAGGAAACTCAGGACCAAGGAAATTGAGTGACTCAACCAAGGTCATACATGTGGTCAGTGGCAGACCTAGGTTTTGAATCCAGGTCTCTTGTCTCTAAGGCCATGTTGAGATGCCATCATGTGACAGGGTCATAGAGCTAGCAAGTTGCAGGGGTGGGATACGGACTTGTTCTTCCTAGGGCCAGAATGAGCCCTTTCCACTTATTCCACAGTCAGTCACCTAGAATTTATCAACTGCCTTCTATGTACCAAGCACCAGTGTTTATGCATATGACTCCTCCCATCAGCCCTGGAAAGCAGGGGGCTATTATTATCATCCCCATTGTACAGATGAGAAAACTGAGGCTTAGAGCAGTCAGTTGACTTGCGTAGGGTCATGCAGCTAGTAATAATTAACAGTGATAATAACAACAGATGACATTTACGTAACAGCACTTATTACGTGCCAGGTTTCTTGCCCCCAGATCCACGCTCTGACCATTGTGCCACCTAGCATAGGTGTTGTCACTTTGCCCCCTTTTTTCCAAAGTCCAAAGGTCCCAACCTGTCTGGTCCTGTATTTCAGTCTGGTTATACTGTCTGTCACTTCCCCAAGCATCCAACCTCCTCCCTTTTCCTCTGGTCAAAATTGGTTCCATATGTTCTGACTGAAATCTGAGAATGTTGCCCATGAGGCCCTTTCCCCATTTCCATTCTGCCCTCCAACCCTCAGCTCTTCCTCCAGATTGTGAATCTGAGCATCTGGTCCTGCTCCCCCTCCCTCCCCTTTGAATTCCGTTGGTCTCACCACAGAGCTCCCTCCTCCCATCCCTGGATCTCTAAAGGCTTCCACCCCCACCTTGGCTGGTGCTGCACTCTCAATGACCCTTCTTTTTCTCTCCCTTTTTCCACTTCGGCAGTTCATCTCAGATGCCATCATTCAAGTAATACAGAGCAAACACCCCGGGGACTTCGGTGGGGATGCCCAGGCTGCCATGAAGAAGGCCCTGGAACTCTTCCGCAACGACATGGCGGCCAAGTACAAAGAGCTTGGATTCCAGGGCTAGAGCAGGCTGAGGACTGAGCTAGATGGTGGCCAGACTCCTCCACTGGCTGTCATCCCTCCTGCCCAACTCCTGGGTCAAGTAGTTAGTTTCTATTAAAGTAGCACCTTAGCTTTGGGTTTGGGGATACCCTATCTGACTGAGACATGGTGAGAGAAGAAGAGGAGAGGGAGGCAGTCAGGGGACACTTCTTTTCTTACTAATTGGCCAGAGTAATTCTACCAAAGGTCCAGAATTTTCATTTGCTCCTTGGCTTTACAAAGGTGGAGACCTGAGTCCTTGGGAGTGGGTAGCTGGCCATCTTTCCTGGAGGTGCTTTTGTGGATATACCTCTTGGCTCCCTTCTGGGAGGCAGTGATAGTTTGCTCTTTACAGGAAAATGAAGGGCTGGAGAGAGAATTGGCGGAAGGCGTAGTGATATGGTTCAGCCCTCCTTCTTCCCACCATCTGGGTCCCTAATGGCTTTCATTCTGCCTTTGATTAGGCCTTCAAATGTGGACCCTCTCTTTCCTTTCCTGTTTGTCTTTCTCTCCCCCAAGGCTGTCACAGCCAGTGCCCCCAGCATTCCTTGGGGATGGTGACTGTGACAGATGGCTCCTGAAAAAGTTGGAGACATTTGAGACACTAGGGGGTGTGGGTGGGAGGAGGGGAAAGAGAGAGAAAGAAAGAGAGAGAGAGAGAAAGAGAGAGAGAGAGAGAGAGAGAGAGAGAGAGAGAGAGAGAGAGAGAGAGAGAGAGAGAAGGAGGGATAAAGAGGAAGAGGGAGAGGGAAAGAAGGAAAGAGAATGTTCTCAGTTAATGGGTGTGACTCTCCTGGTCTTAATAAAGGACCTAAAACCAATTTGTCTGTCTGGGCCTGGTGCTTTCCTCCCCTCGGAGAAGATGAATGAGATCTGGGAGGAGAGAGATGACAGGGAGATGGACAAGGCTGGGAGGTAGTGGGCAGACAGCGCCCTTGATGTCAGTCCCAAAGAACCTTGTATTTGAGTAGGAAAGTCAGCACAAGGCAGGCTGCCTTTTAAAAGGAACAAATATATTTGAAACCTGAGTGCCTCAGAAGGGCCTGGACCAATGAGGGGCCAAGATGGCACTTGGCAGCTGCATGGTAGGGGAGGCAGGAGATTTCCTTACAAACCTTCTTTTGACCTCAATCTGGGGTCCAGAGTGGAGAGCCAGGGAGGGAATCATGTGGGATGGGGGAATGGGTAGGTAGATGGGTAGGATAAAGGGGCAAGAGCTGGGAGGAAGCCCCCCCAGATCTGATCCCCTCATTCTACAGATGAAGAAACTGACACAGGATGGCAACATGAATTGTCCAAGATCACACAAGTGATTGAACAAGAATTCAACCTGGATTCTGCCAAATCCAATATTCTGCCTTTTTTCTAAAAAAAAATAAAACCAAACACAACCAACATTCTAATTTACCTTGTTTCTGCCCTTTCTGAGAATGTTGCCCTGTAATAAAGAAATTGAGTTAAGCAATGTCAATAAGAAATGTGATGGTATGGAGAGAAGAAAACCTGGTCTCAAATCCCACCTCAGAAAATTACTAGCTGTGTGACCCTGGGAAAGTCACTCAACCTCTCTGAGCAGCAGGTTCCCATCTGCAAAGTGGGGATAATAATAGCTAATCCCTCACAGATCAAAAGAGATAACATTTGTAAACTGCTTTGGGAATTTTTTTTTTAGCACTAGATAAATGAAGCCATATAAATGTTAGTCAGCATCATGGCAACTAAGACTTGGGGTCAGAAAAATCTAGGTTCAAATTTCATCCCAGAAAATTACTACCAGTGTGACCTTGGACAAGTCTCTTAGTTTCTTTGGGCCTCAGTTTCCCCATCTGCAATGATGACCTCTAAGGTTCCTTTCTGTTCTAGAATTCCACACATTGGCCATTGTTGATGATGTATGTACAGCTCCTACTGGACCCATATTCCATCCCCTCTCCGTGGACCTTCTCCATGGGCTCATGAAATCACGATCAGCCAGGCACTGGCCAAACTCATTATAAGATGTTGGCTGTGTCCTGTTGCTGATCAGCCCCCAAATGGGAGGCAGCATGAAGTTATGGAAAGATCTCTGAACCTTGGAGTCATGGGGCCTTAGTTTGAATCCTAGCTTTGATGCTCATTCACTTGTGTGATCTTGGGCAAGTCCTTCCCCCTTTCTAGGCCTCAGTTTCTCCTCATCTGTAAAATGTGGGGGTTGGATAAGATGACTTCCAAGGTCATCTACAGATACTGCCATTCTATGCATTATAGCAAATTTAGAACAATGAGAACCCTGTGCAAATTCAGCCTTCCCTGCATCTGGTCCCATATACTCCATCCACAGCTCAACTACCTAGATTTAATCCAGTCCTGAGATGGCTGTTGCCAGAAGTCCTGACTCTGGTAACCCCCCGGCCTTCAGCTCCATTCAAAGGATTCCCAGGAAGTCCCAGTTTGGAATTTCCCGGATAACTCCAGCTGGGATGACATGAACTGGTCTGTAATCTAATTGGATTTTCTAGTGACCCCAGCATTGGGCTGCTCTCCAGGGCTGTGGGCCAAGGCCAGTGTGGGATCTCCCCCCGTGAAGGAAATTGATCAAATTCCCATAACCAAATTCCCAGGCACAATTTCTGAGGAAACAGACCCAAGACAGACCTTAGGACTCCAGTTACGGCTGCTCCAAGAGCTGTTGGTGGCAGAAACGGAAGTCTTTGACCTCTGGACTTGACAGATCATCCTCCTTTGAGTGTTAGATGCTGGTGATTCAACTACCAAAAAGTGTCTCAGTCCCTGTCCTCAGGGAGTTTCTGATCTAATGAAAAGATACTCCATCTATATAAATAACTATGATATTTTTAGGGAGAATGAGATCAGGGCAAAGCAGACATTGGCAACATGCTCTCAGAAAATTCAAGGACAGATCACTTTCAGCTGGGAGGAAATCAAGGAGGGCTTCATGGAAGAGGAAGGCTCTGATCCAGGTCCCCATGGAAGAAGTCTGGAGATGCCTGTAGAGGAAGGATGTTCTACCCAGGGAGGGGTGGGCTGGGCATGTTACAGCAGCAACAACAAAACACAGGTATTATGCACCTGTTATATATCAGGATCTGACATTGGACAGTATAAGAGACACAAAGTTTACAAGCAGAGCCCATGCCTTGTGGAGCTCAGAGGAGAGGAGGAAGGATAAAATGCAAACACAGACAGCCTGTAATGGACACCAGGATGTGATGTCAGAGGAGGGTGAAGCAAAGGGCTAACAACTAGGGTACTAGGAATGAAAGAGAGAGAGAGAGAGAGAGAGAGAGAGAGAGAGAGAGAGAGAGAGAGAGAGAGAAGGAGAGAGACAGACAGACAGACAGACAGACAGAGACAGAGAGAGACAGAGACAGAGAGAGACAAAGAGACAGAGAGGGAGACAGAAAGAGAGACAGAGAGACAGACAGAGACAGAGAGAGAAGGAAAGACAGTCAGAAGAAGACAACCTCGAGGACCTTTAATCCCAGATTTCTGGGTTAGGCTGGAAGTCTCTGAGGCAGAGAGGGTTCAGGAGTGGGGAGCAGCAGGGATTTGATGTATTTCTCTTAAAACAAAATTATAGAATGTAAAAGGTAGAAGGGACCTTAGAAGATAGAAAATCTAATGTGAAAGGGACCTTAGAACGGGGAAAGTCAGAGCTGGGAGGACCCTGAGAAATCATTTAGTTGAAAAAACAGAATGTGAGAGCTGAAGGGCCCTTGGGGCCCTCTAGTCCATTCCTTCTCCTGCCTCCCCTTCTAGCCCTCTCAGCTGCTTCTGAGGTTGGCTCCCAGACCAGCTGCCCAGTTCTCCTCCTCTTCCTCCTCCCCCTCCTTTCTTCTTCTTCCCTCCCTTTGTTTTCCTCCTTCCTCCTTCCCCTCCTTTCTTCTTCTTCCCTCCCTTTGTTTTCCTCCTTCCTCCTTCCCTCTTCCATTTCCCCTCCTCTTCCCCCTCCTTCTTCTCTCCCTCCCCTCCCTTCCTCCTCTTCCCCCTTCTTCCTGCTCCTCCTTCTCTTTCTCCTCCCCTTCCTCCTCCCCTTCCTCCTCCCTTCCCCTTTGGGTCCCAGTCCTGTCCCTTCCAGCCCACCCAGCCCGAGCCTGCCGTCTGCTCTGGCCAGACGGGGCTGGCACAAGTGGGGTCTGGCTCTTGCTTTCTTCTCTTGAGCGCCGGCAAGGCCTGGTGGGTGGAGCCGGCAGCCTCGGGGGCCTGGCAGACCCTGCCACAAAGGACAATAGCTGCTCTGGCTCCATTTTGCCAGGCTTGGAGGCGGGCCCATCCAGGCTGGGCAGCTGCTCCCATCTGTCCATGCAGGCCTGGAGAGAGGGAAGGAGGGAGGGAGTGATGGAGAGGAGCAGCGTCAGCTGGCAGCAAGGACAGCTCCTCCAGGCCGTCTGCGCCCCCTTGTGGAGGCCAGGCCCATCAGAAATCAGCTCTGCAGCGGGTCCTGGGTTGAGCCACCACTCTGCCCCTCTACAGTTCTTAAGGGACCAGGTACTTGGGAAAAGTGCTGAGGCCACCTGGGTGATCTGAGTCTCAGTTTCCCTTTTGGTCCCTCTAACAGGAACAGTGGTGTTTGGGCTCTTTACCTTCCTGGGTCTGTAGTTTGGGAGCTGGAAGGGACCTTCTTGGCCACCTAGTTCAACCCAGCAATCTGATTAAGAGAAGGGAGGTAACCCAAGGTCATTCAGGGAGCAGGGAGCAGAACAGACCAGCCTTGAGGTGATTTGTGCTTGTTGTCTCATTTGCTCCTCACAATAACCCAATGAAGTAGGTGTTATTGTTATCCCTACTTTACAGATGAGGAAATTGAGGCCAACAGAGGGACCATGATTTGCTCAGGGTCGCATAGCTAGTGAGTGTCTGAGGAAGGATTCAGGCTGGAGTCCTCCTAACTCCAAATCCCTTTGGAAGGGACCTTGTAGGCCACCTATCATTCCATTTGTCAGATGACAAAACTGAGGCCCAAGAGGTGATAGAACTGGCCCAGAGTCACATATGGCAGGGCTGGGAATCAAATCAGACTCTCTGGAGGCTGGACCCCCTGTTTGGTTCATTTACTACATTCATTTTCTCATTTAGGAAGGAGGTGAGAGTCCCTTTACATTCTGCTCAAGTTTGGATTGGCCTGGATCGTCTCTGAGGTCAATTTTGCCATTCTGAGGTTCTGAGTGATTGAAGAGTGTGTGTGTGTGTGTGTGTGTGTGTGTGTGTGTGTGTGTGTGTGTGTGTGTACCGAGGGCACGCTTCCAGTCGCCCAGGCAGTTCCAAGTCCAGCTTCCTCCCACCTGTTCCTCTGGGTCCCATGAACCACTTCCCAAGAGACAGCTAAGGTAACCTGATGCCTTTGTGAAGCTCAGATTTGTCCCTGTCCCATTTGGGGCTTGCTGGGAGGCAGCCTCTGCCTGGAGAAGGGCAAGAAGACCTTGAGACAGACAGCCTGAGCCTCTGGGGATCCAGTGTCTGCCAGGAAGGAAGCACCAACCCCCCTCCCCCACCCCATTCCAGCCCCAGAAGGAGAGAGCAGCCTTGGGAATTTATTGCTGAAGGGCCCTCTCTCCCCAGTATGTCCCACCCAAAAGGCAGGATCAGCCTGCCTTGCCAGCACATCCAACTCACCAAGTTCTATTAACAAACATGGTGGCCAGGGAGGAGGATGGTAAGTCCCCTTCCCTCAGAGCCCTTGTGGGGTACATCTAGCAAATTCAGACACTAACCTCAGAGATGCTTGCCCAAAGCCATCCATCTCAATGAATGGATTCAGGAACCAAACCCAGGTGAATTCCAAGTTCCCTCTGGGCAGAAAGTTTGGAATCCCAAGAATCTCATCGAAGGAGAGGGCAAATCTTGAGGTCATTTGTGCTTAGCTCCACCTCCACCCTTTCTCCAAGGGCACCTCTGAAAGGCAGCTCAGTGGAAAAGAGAAGTTCAAGAGTCAGAAGACTTGGGTTCAAATCTCACCTCTGACACTAGCTGTGCCACCTTGGGCAAGTCCCTTCTCCATCCATCACTCTGCTGCCTGACTGAGATGGGGAAACTGAGCCCTGAAAAGTCATTGAGCCCAAGACGGGCAGAATTGGGGCCAGATTCTAGGGCTCCTATCCATAGGTCCAGAGCCCTTTATCTGCCACCCTGATCCCATAAGATTGCCTCTTATCTCCTTCCCTAGGGTCTTCTGGCCCTTAAAAAAGTTCCTAGCTCCCCACCCACTGTTCTGGGTACACAGAGTGACTGCTGGAACTCTCTGTCTGGCAGGGTTGTCAAGAGATGAGCTGCGTAGGCCCAGGGCCTACGTGATAGGGATCCTGTTACCCTGGCTGTGGGGGCACTCTGGAGTGATCTAAGTGGCTGGGCTTCTGTCAGCCTCCTCTGTCACCCTGTCCTCTGCAGATGAGCAGGAACAAGGCCAGGGAGCATCTCCATGAGTAGGTCATTGCCTATGAGGCCTGGGGGAGGGAGACAGTGGCACAAACCATGGAATGACAGGATGATGGCAGGGTTCTGCCTTTTCTCTTTATTAGCTGCCTCACCCTGGGCAAATCACTTTACTGAGTGGGCCTCAGTTTCCTCATCCACAAAATGAAAGGTGGACAAGATGACTTCTAAGGCCTCTGGCTCTCCTTCTGTGATCATATGAGGGACAATGAGAATTCCCCTCACTGGCCTCTCTCAATTCCTCAGTTTCAATTTTGGGATTAAAACTATCTTGGACTCTCCCCACCAAATGGAGTGGAATGAGCAACTGCAGACACCCTTATCTGTAAAATGGGGATGTTGGGAGGTTAAAAGGAGAGAATATATTTCCAGTGCTTTGTGTTAAAAGCCTTAGAGCCTTACAGTGCTGTATCAGCTACAACTATCGTTACTACCACCATCATCATGGCATGCCTCCTTTCTGTGTGTATTTCTGTGTGTGTATGTGTGTGCATGCATGCATGTGTGTCTATCTGTCTCTGTGTGTACACATGTGTGTATGCATGTGTGTGTGCACAGGTGGGGCAGGGGGGGATGTATCCATGTGTTTGTGTGCATGTGCGCACGTGTTCCAGATGCCATGGATATTGGCAGCAAACTGAGGGCCAGACCTGGAGACAGGAAGACTCATCATAGTGAATTCAAATTTGGCTCAGACCCTTCCTAGCGATGTGACCCTGTGCAAATCACTTCACTTTGCCTCAGTTTCCTCATCTGTAAAAGGAGCTAGAGAAGGAAATGGCAAACCACTCCTGCATCTTTGCCAAGAAAACCCCAAATGGCATCACTAAGAGTCAGACATGACTGAACGTCAACCACAAAAATTGTGGATCTTAGGATCCCTGTTTTGTAGATGAGGATTCTGAAGCCCAGTAATATTAGAGACTTCCCCTCATCATTGGGAAAATCATTTTCTGAAGAGGGACTTAAAGCTAGGGCTTCCTAACTCCAGGAGGAAAGTTAGCCATTACATTGCTTTTCTTGCATAAAATGTCATGTCTTGGAGGGGTGTTGATGGACACAGACCCAGAGAGGAACATAGGGTCTACTTCAGAGGGGTTCCTCCAAAGCAGAGGCAAACATTCTAATTCCCATCCCATCTCTGCCTCTTCCCTCCTCCATCTCTCTTCCAGCCCATAGCCCCATTACTAACCCAACTCATATCAGATTCTTGACCTACAAGTGCTCCCAGGCTCCTAAAATGTCCTGGAGGATGTCTGAACTGTGCTGAAGAGACATCTGTCCTTTTCATGCTTCTAAGTGTCATCTCCCAGAAGCCTCCCCTGACCACCAGTTACCTCTCCCTGCCTGATCTCTGACAACCCTCACTTTCTGTTGTAGCCATTTGATATTATACTGTGATTGACATTAATAATGTGATGCTTTCTACAGAGAATCTTGACCTTTTTGTGTTTCTCTCTGTCCAAACTAGGAGCTTCTTGAGAGCAGGAATCCCAAAAGGAATCAGCCTCAGCTTCCTTGTCTGTATAATGGACATAGTGATAGCACCTACCTTGGTAGGTGTTGAGATGTTTACATGAGATAACATATATGATTAAATAACTATAGAACTGTGAGTGCAAGGGATGTTCTCATCATTCACAGTAGCTCCAAGTCTTCGCCTTGCCATTCTGCTTCGGTTACACTGGCCTTCTCCATGTCCCTCTTCCCCATTCCCCCAATCAGTCAGGACAGACCCCAGAGTTTTCCATATCCCCGCTGATGACGGTGGGATTGCTGCCCTGCACCACAATGAGTAGTGAAGGCACCGCAGTCATGAGGGCGTCCTCCCTATAGCCGCATGGGGGAGTCCAGCTTATCTATGAAGGCGCCCAGCGGGCATCTCTTGGGGGGACATCATCCTCGGGGATCTGAAGTGAGACTGGTGAGTGCCAGGGCTGAGAGGCAAGAGAACAGACAGAGATGGGCGGGGTGTGGGAAGAGGATGGAAAAGCAAATACAGAAACACCAATCCGTACTTTAGCCTGAGACGTGGGTATGGAGTCAGAGGAGCTGCGTTCAAATCCCAGCTCTTCTCCTTTTCTGAGGGACTTTGGGCAAGCCCTTTATCTCCTCTGCAGCTTGATTCTCTCATCTCCAAGATAAATGGGTTGGACTAGATCATAGCAACGCTCTCGCTGTCCTTTGCTTCTAAATGTGCTTCCTCCCCAGCTCTGCAGAAACACGGCGCCCCCCCCCCCGCCCCGCCCCGGCTGTTTTCTGGCGCTCCTCAGCCTAATTGCTGTGTGTGTGGGGTGTGTGTGTGTGTGTGTATGTGTGTTGTGTGTGTGTGTGCGTGTGTATGTGTGTATGTGTGTGGGTGTGGGTGTGCGTGTGCGTGTGTGCGTGTGTATGTGTGTTGTGTGTGTGTGTGTGAGTGTGTATGTGTGTATGTGTGTGTGTATGTGTGTGGGTGTGTGGGTGTGGGTGGGTGTGGGCGTGTGTGTGTGTCCCTGTGTGCATGCGCTTGAATGCGGGAGCGAGCACTCAGGCGCGTGTCTGTTTCCATGTCTTTGTGTTCCTTTATCTGTCTTTCTCTCTCTCTGTCCTTTGTCTCTCTCCCCATATTTCTCTGTCTCCATCTCTCTCTCCCGCTCTCTCGCCTTCTCTCTCTCCTGTCTCCTCTCTCCTCTCTCCTCTCTCTCTCCTTCCTCCATGGCAGCCCACCCCCTCCAGCATCTTGTTCTCTGCAGCAGGCTGATGATCTTTGTTTTCTTGAGTGTACTCTCCCTATGATGCTCTTTAGAATTTCTGCAGTCAGCTGAAATTGGAAAGATAAAAAGCTAAAATAATAACCTTACACACACGCATGTACCACAGAAATTTCAGGCAGGAGAGGAGGTTATTAAACCCTGGAGAGTCTCACTATAGGAAATTGTAGGATCCTTTAAAAATGGGATAAGAAATCTGGGAACCAGAATGCTTATAGATGCAATTGTGCCTGGAAGCAGGAAAGCACCCTCCCAAAATACAGAGAACACTGGAAGGTGGGGAGGACATGAACATGGAATGTCAGAGCTGGGAGAAAGGAAGGGAGGAAGGAAGAAAAGAAGGAAGGAGGTAAGAAGAGGAAGAGAGGGAGAAGGAGAAAAAGGGAAAGGAGGAGAGATGGAAATAGGGAGGGAGGGAAGGAAATAAGCATTTATTAAATGCCAACTCTGTCTAGACACTGTGTTTTATAATTTTTATCTCATTTAATCCTCACAGAAGCCCTAGGAGGGAGGTATAATTAGTATTCCCATTTTACAAATGAAGAACCTGAAACAGGCAGAGGTTAAGTGACTTAAGAGTCACAGAGCAAGTAAATAACTGAAGTGAGATTTGAAGTCAAGTTTTCTTGACTTCAAGCCTAGCAGTCTCTGCACCTAGCTGTGCCACCTTGCTACCTGTAAGAAGAGACCTTAGAACATGGAATGTTGGGAAATTGAATGTTAGAGCTGCAAGGGAGCTTATCAGACCCACCCCAGTCCCATTTTACAGAATAAGAAACTGATAGTAAGTATGTGGGAAAGTGGTTGCTCTGAGATGGCCCACTGCTTGGTTGGTGGCAGAGCCAGATCTAGAAGCTAGGTTTCCTGATGGCCCAGGCTCCATCTAATGTTGCTTTCCTGGCGCCTTGATTCTAATTTTCATTTGAGGCTGATAGAGCCTGTGTCATCCTGCCTCTTCAACCCCTGCACAGGGGTTGCTACCTGCACAGCTAGAAGGTGTGGCTGCCTATTTGGTATTTGCAGAGTTGGGGACACCTAGGACAGCTCAAAGTGTCCTTCTACCTCCTGGCTAAAGCTTATGATTCTTCCTTTAGAATTTCTTTCCTCTGGTTAAAGCCTCTGAGCCCTTCTAACATGCAAATTCCCTTAGTAGAGATGACCCTGTGGTCTAAACCAAGCACTCAGTTTGGAGTAGAGTATCTGGGTTTAAGCTTTGCCTCCACTGTTGACTCACTGTGTGACCTTGGGCACATGAGTGCCCCTCTCTGAGACTCAGTTTCATCTTCTGGAAAATGAGGGGTTTGGATTAGAAGGCAACGTGGTATCTGGGTTTGAATCCCATCTTAGATACTTGCTAACTGTTTGGCCCTGGGTAAGTCACTTGACTTACCCATGTCTCAGTTTCCTCATCTGTAAAATCAGAGAACTGGACTCAATGATCTCATTACCTGATCAGGTCTGAATCTATGAGACTCTGACTAGGTGATTTCTAAAGTTCTTTTAGATCCTAACAGTTCTATGAGAGACCCTTTATCAATCATTGTTATCTGAGTGAATGAATAGAGTGATGAAGCTAAAGTCAGGAAGCCCTGAGTTCAAATCCAGTATCAGACATTTACTAGCTGTGTGACCCTGGGCAAGTCACTTCACCCTGTTTGCCTCTGTTTCCTCATGAGTAAAATGAACTGGAGAAGGAAAATGCAAAGCACTTCAGTACCTTTGCAAACAAAACCCCAAAATGGATCACAAAGAGTCCAACATGACTGGAAATGCCTAAACAACAATTTCCTTATCTTTATTTTGACTGATGGGGAGAGAGAAGAGCCACAGCCAGAGAACCAGGAACAGGGTTCCTGTGAGGGCCGGTAGGACCACCGAGATCAAACTTCATCTTTTTCAGGATTTTGCCTCACTTCCATCCTCTGTGTCTCTCCTTTCTTGTTCTGTCTCCTGCCTTCCTTTTTCTCGCCCGTCCTCTCCTTATCTTCCTCTTTTCCACATCTCTCCAGATCTCCTCTGTTTTTACTACCCTTCCCCGGCCACCTCCCATCACCCTCAGTCTTTCCAGAACACCAGGGCTGAAATGAGCCTCCAGAGGTCACACAGCCTGGCTCCCCTCTTTTTATAGCTGAGTAAACTAGCCAAGAGAGCATCACAAGAAGTGACTGGACCTTATCTCCATTTCCCCAGCTAGCCAAGGGCCTCTGGCTCCCAGGCCAGTTTTCTCCCCACTAAGCACTGTTCCCTCCCTTTCTCTCCTGTGCCTGCCAATTACTCTCCATCTTAGGGGAGATTAAACTCTCCAAACAGACTTGTCTATGTGTCCTTTGTTATTTGTTCTTGACGGGATCTCAGCCTCGAGGATACAACCCCTCTGGGCACAGAGACACAGGACTCCAGGAGCACAGCACATCTAGGTAAGGGGTCTGCTGGCTCCCATGGACCTGCCTTCAGCCGCGGGTGCAGGATCAAGGCAGGAGGGTGTGGCGTCTGGGTGGGGTGGAAGCCTCAAACTTTCCACAGACGAACTTGAACATGGGGCAAACTAAGCTGCAGCTATTGGTGACATCAGAGGCAAGAGCACTAGGGGAGGATTAAAGGAAAATGTTTTAGTCTGAGGTCTGAGTCATCTCCCTGGGCTCTGAGTCCAGAGCTGTGCCCTGGCTATGTGGAGGAGGGGCCGGAGCCAGACCTCACTCTGGGTGTCTGCTTTGTATCTCCGACTATTCTAAGGAGAGAAGAGATGGGGGAAGAGACACAGAGGGGGGAGGGAGGAGGAGAGGGAAGAGGGAAGAGAGAATAAAAGCTAAGGCTGAGAAGGATACAGGAAAAAGGGAAAGGGAAAGTTTAGGGGGCTAAGAAAGGGAGAAGGGGAGAAGGACAAAGATGGTAGAGGGAGGATAGGAAGGAAGACAGGGAGGGCGGAAGAGAAAACAGGAGAGAAATGCAGGGAAGAAGAGGGAGAGAGACAGAAGAGAGGAGAAAAGGAGAATTCAGAAAGAGGGAGGGAAAAGAAAAAAGAAAAGAGGGGGAAAGAGTGAGAGGCAGAAAGTAGGGAGAGAGGGTTTGTGAGAAATAGGCAAAGAAAGAAGTGAGAGCAAAAGGGGGACAGGAGAGAGATTTGAAGAGAGGAAGAGAAAAAGGAGAGGCAGGAAATGGAAAGAGAGAGGTAAAAGAGAGCAAGTAAGAGGAAAGGAAGAAGGAAGAAGAGATGCAAGGAGGAGGGGAAGAGAGATCAAAGAGGAGAGGAAAAAGGAAAAAAGGAAGGAAAGAGAGAAAGAGGGAAAGGAGAAAGTGAAAAGGAATGAGAGAGAGAAAGGAGGAGAGAGGAGATGCTGACAGAAAAGGGGGAAGGAGAGAGACCTAGGGAGAAGGAAAAAGAAAGGGAGGAACCAGCCAGACCCATACACACACAGCGAGAGAGTGGCAGGGAGGCAGCTTTGCCCCATGCAGAGAAGAGCTGCCTACAGAATTTCTGGGTAAATTTAGAATGAACCTTTCCCTATTTCACCCTCACAGTTCAGTGTCAATTTTGTATCTGCCACCTTTTCTTCTTTCTGAAACTTGGAAACCATCAGGCAAAGCTTTCCCTGCTGCCCTTCCTCCCTCTTCCTCCTGTTCCCCTAGGAGCCCTCCTTCCCTCCTCCTGTTCCCCTAGGAGCCCTCCTTCCCTCCTCCTGTTCCCTGGGGAGCCCTTCCTGATAGCACACCTTGAACTGTCCAAGCTCACAAAACAGGCACTGCTCACTCTATCTCTCCTGGGCACCTGTGAGTCCCAGACACAGCCTATCTCTGCTCTGGTTCCCCAACTATTCCCCCTATTCCAGCCTTTGGAGGAGATGATGTTAAATATTCCAGGCTTTTACCCTGAGACATTGAGAAAGTGTAAGGCATTCATGCTGCCATTGAACAAGCCTTCATTAGGTATCCTTGTGCCTTGTGCCAGGCAGCGCGCAAATCTCACATGGACAAAGGAGTCCAACACAGCTCTAGCCTAGGCCCTATAGACATCTCACCATACAGCTCAGGGAATCACGAGCGGGAAGGAACCTAGAAGATTAAACAATAGACTATGTGTTAGCTCTGAAGATACAAAGACAAAAAGGTGATGTTCCATAGGAAAACCAAAAAAACAAACCTAGGCCAACCCTCTGATTTTATAGGAGGAAATGAGAGGGAAGTGATTTGCTTAGGAAAACATAGGTAGTACAGAATTGGAAGAATTCGAACCCAAGGCATGTGACTCCAGATAGCCTCTGAAGATGACTCCTTTGTGTGAGGCTGAGGCACATTGTTTTTTTGGGGGAATCTGACACTTGCATGGAGGGGACTTTGGTCACTGTTGGTCTCCAGTAAACCTTCAGAACATCTTAAAGTCCTAACGTGCTGCTAGTAGCAAGGCACTGTGCCAAGTATTCAAGACACAAAGTAAGGCAAAAGACAGTCCCTTCTGTCAAGGAGCTCACAGTCTAATGGGTGAGAAACAAGCAAGCAGCTACGTACGCACTAGATACATACAAGGTAGATAGGAAATAATCAACATAGGGAATGTTCTATAAATAAGACGGATGGAGAAAACCTGCCTGTAAAAGGTGAGAACTGAAGGCAGCCAGAGGAGCCAAGAGGCAGTTGAGGAGGGAGAGCATTCCAGGCATGGAGGATGACCAGGGAAAATGCCCTGAGGTGGGAGACAGTACAAGGCAGGACATGTGAAAGGAAGTGGCTTAAGAGCTATTGGGATTTTTTTTTTAAGGCATTTTATTTATCTATGCGAGGCAATTGGGGTTAAGTGACTTGCCCAGGGTCGCAGAGTCAGTGTGTATTAAGTGTCTGAGGTCAAATTTGAACTCAGGTCCTCCTGACTCCAGGGCTGGTCAGGTTTAAGATCTGCAACTCCCTCTTCCTTGCTATGTCACATTGGGCAAATCATGACCCTCTCTGACCCTCAGTTTCCTTCTCTAGAAAATGAGGCAAGCAGATAAGATCTATGACCCCTCTCAGCTCTAGCATCCAGAGTTTCTGACATTAGAATCAAGGAAAGGTCTTGTTTCCAATTAGTCTTTCCTGTCCTGTCCAATCTTGGTCCCTCATTTAGCTTTATCAATTTATATTTACACTTAGAGCTGAAAGGATCATCTACTCTGACTCCCTCATTTTGCAGCTGAGGAAACTGAGTTCTAGAAAGGTGGACCAATGTGGCCAAGGTCATATAGCTAAAGGTAGTAGGCTTTGACCCCAAGTTCTCAGATTTCCCATTCATTGATCTGTCTGTTACATATCCTCTTGGTGTCCATCATAATGATAAAAATAGATCAACTTTTATAAACTTTTACAGTCACAAAGCACTTTTATATATTTGTATATTTTTCATCTCTGTCCACCCTCTGCACATGTGGGTACTCTGAAAGCCAACCCAGGCTCCTGGTGGGCCAACACCCTTACAAATGCATAGCTTAAAAAGCCCCTACCAATATGTTTCTTTTACCAGTCAACTAGAGGATGAATTATTTCAAAGCAAAAGATCCTCAGTCAAACAATCTAGTAAATTAGGTGACAGAAGAAATCTATACATATGTATACTCTCTCTCATACCACCAGTGGGAGAGAAGATACATGCCAGAAATACAAATGGACAAGGAACGTTTGTGGAGGGGGCTAAACTAAAATTAAATTACATTTAAAATGGGTTTTGCTTAATTTATTATTCATTTTTCTTCTTCCTTTATCGAGTTATCTAATTCTTTCCTTCTTTTTTTTCTCCTAGTTATGTAGTCAAGTAAAAAACCCCTCTTCTTTTCCCTATTTATTAGATTTTTAAAAATTTCTACAACTTTTTCTGAAAAAGGATTTCTTTCCCTTCTTGTCTTCATTAGTGCTCTTTCTGTCTGTTCTAGACTTTTATTCTTTGCTTTATAGCCCTTAAATGTATTTACTTCTTTAATTTCTTTATTCCTCATGGAATCAAAGCTTTTAAGTTGCCTGTTTTGAGATTCCTCTTTTAAACAGTTTCTAAGTTATAGCTTTTTGTTCTTACCTTCTCTCTCCTTTTTTTTTTTCTGTTGTGGTTTATTCTTAAAGATCTCAATTTCTATAGAAGACAGAAAACTTACAGAAATGTTGCCCCATGGTAAGAGTTTTCCCATCTCCCTGATTGTGCAGTTCATTACTACCCCTTGACCTTCCCATGATCATTCCTCCCCCCCCTCCCTCTCCTATTTGCCATGAAATCTCCTCTCTGAGTCCATTCCTTCCCTCTTTTCTGGGTGTCAAGAGCTCTGATTCTCCTTCTTTTGAGGCAGGATGCATTCCATGGATGTACAGCACTGTCTCAGGTAGTGATATTTCTGAGCAACAAATCCCTGCAGATTATACAGTTTAAGGTCCCAGTCTTCCATGACAGAATCTCTCTCTCACTGCGGGAGCATTCATCAGTGGGCCTCTCAAAGGAGCACATGAGTAGGAACCAGAGAACACATATAACTGGGAGAACTCATAACCTTTCCCTCTCCCCCCACTTAGCGATATTTTATTTTTTCTAACTACATGTAAAGATAGTTTTCAACATTCACTTTTATAAGATTTTGAGTGCCATATTTTTTTCTCTCTCTTCCTCTCTCCATTTCCCTCTCCTCAAGACAGCAAGAATCTAATATAGGCTGTACATGTACAATCATATTAAACATATCTCCACATTAGTCATGTTGTGAAAGAAGAATCAAGAACAAAATGGAAGACCATGAAAAAGAAAAGACAAACAAAACAAGAAAACAGTACATTTTGATCTGCATTCAGACTCCATAGTTCTTTTTCTGGATGTGGATACAGTTTCCATCATGAGTCTTTTGGAATTAATTTAGGTTGTATTGCTGAGAAGAACCAAGTCTTATCAAAGTTGATCATTGAACAATATTGCTGTTACTGGTGTACAACGTTCTCCTGAGAAGCTCACTTCACTCAGCATTAAGAGAACTCATTCTCTTAAAATAGTATCTCCGTTACCACACCACTCCCACCCACCCTCACCCGCCTTTTTTTGCCTCTGATGCAGCTGGCCTTTTCTGATCTGTTCTTACACACGATTCCCTGATAGCATCTCTGCTAGGTTCTTTGTTGCCATCTGCTGGTTTTTAGCAGCTGGGTGGCCTCTTCCCCCTCAGGGGCAGCGATGTATCACTCTTCTTGATCTTAGACTCCGGGGCTATTTAATTCTTCATCCTTTCAGACCCCAGCCATACTCAGTCAGTCAGCCTCCTCCTAGAAAAGTTTTTTGTCTGTCTTTTAAACTGAAAAACCCTGCTGTCACTCAGACTCCTTCAGTCTAAACTTACAGTGAAAAAGTCCTTTAAATTTGTATCGTTCCCATAGTTCACAGCCTGAGTCCCTACAAATGATCCCAGTACTTTCACTTAGCAAAATTATCAAAGGAGTTGGGTGGAGATTCAAACCATAATGCTCTGGGTCACCATGCAAATCACCCTTTGAGGAAGACTAGAAAATGGCCTGGCTGGGCTGGTGAAGCTAGAGACCTTTGTCCTACTTCCCCCAATCCCCGAGTCAGTGTACTGCAGAGAGGGCAACTTTTGTCCTACTTCTCACCAGCAAAGAAAACCCCTGTACTTCCTGCACATCACAGCGTTTGTTTTTCACATAGTAAGAGATGTATGGTATAAATATTATTAATCCCCACTTTTACAGACAAGGAAGTTAAGATGGAGGGAAGCTGTGACTCACCAAGAATCACAGAGCAAGTAGAGACAATATTGGAACCCAGGTAGAATGAAAGCGAGTCTAGTGGGACTGCTGCCTCTACACAATATGATTTTATTTCCCCCCTTTTTCTCTCTATTAGTAGAGTGAAGACTCTCTGGGGGCAATAGTGCTGCTTTTGCTTCCTTTTGCATCTTTCCCAAACTGGTTACTTAATAAAGAGCCCTGTCTAGAGGGTGCTAGACATGTATGATTTATTCCTAGTTTTTCCCTTTAGAGGTCAAATGAACCTGAGCAAATCAATTCCCCTTGCTGTGCCTCAATTTTCCCATCCATAAAATGGGTATAAGAATACCTCCCTTTTGTTCTTGCCTGAGGAATAACGAGCCAAGTTCTTTGAGCTCCTTACAAGAAAGATACTTTATTGCTTTTATTACGTTCCTAGAAGGTAAAGGGATTTGAGACTCAGGGTTTTCAGATGTTAGCTCTGTCTGTCACTTTGTAACTGTGGTTAGCTAGAACCATAACTAGCACAGGGCAAATAGCATAACTGCAGGGGCTATTTGGCTCAGCTGGGCTTTCAGACCCCAGCAATAGCCAGTAACCAAGTAACTAAAGAAGCCAAAGCAGATGGCGCCATTGAGTGTGCCTCATCTTGTGGTCCTCCTAGCCACCCCTCTTCTGGCACCAGCCTCTCCGGCCCCAATCTCTGTAAGACTTAATGCTAGACTCACAGGGCAGCCAAGTCACTTCCCTCTCTTAGCCTGATTATTGCTTGTTTGGCAGCAGCTAAAATGATTGTTCTCTGGGCCTTCACTCCCCCTTCACTCAACCTTAACCCTGCTCAGTTGTCCCCTTAATTGTTTTTGACTGAATGTCTGAAAGCTGATTTTCCCCGGCCTTCCATTCCTATGGTGAAATGATTTTAATTGTATATGACACAACAGAAATTGTTCCTTCTTTCCTTCTCCTCCCTTCCTGAATCCCTGCCCCATGTGTCCTATGCATCAATTAACAAGCAAATATCTAGAACCATCTATTATCTATCCATCTGTCTTTCTTCTATCTGCTTGTAACTGTGCTAAATGTTAGAGATAAAAGATTTTTTAAAATGTTCTTGCCCTTAAAGAGTTTACAATTCATCAGAAGAAACAACATTTATGCATGTGATCAGCCAGTTTGGTCAGAAAGAAGAGGACTCAGAACCAGGATTTGGGTGCAGGGTCAAAAGCTCTGACCACTCACGTCCACTGAGTTCTGTTATGCTACAAACTTGTTTTTCAGTTGTGTCTAGCCATCCATGATCCCATTTGGGGAGTTTTCTTGGCAGAGATACTGGAGTGGTTTGCCGTTTTTTTTTTTCCTATTCATTTTACAGATAAGGAAACTGAGGCAAACAGGGTTAAGTGACTTGCCCAGGGTCACATAGTTAGCAAGTGTCCGAGGCCAGATTTGAATTCAGGAAGAGGAGTCTTCCTAACTCCAGGCTTGGGACTCCATCCACTGTACCTGAGTTCACAGGTCCACAAAATTTTTTTTCAGCAATTGTGTGGAAGGTGTGGGGAGTGGAGGCACTTATCTCTTCCAAACAAGAAGATTCTAACCCTCCAAGCCACAGAAGCCAGTGGCCATCCGGCCGTATCTCTGTGTGTCAAATTCTTGCTGATCCCTCGAGGTTCCATTCCTATCTCACCTCCTCATGAGGCCTTTCTTGATGGCTCCTTCCCCCCACCACCTCTCACTCCTTTGTATTCCTATAGGACTTGGTTCTGATGTGAGAATCAGGGTAGTGTGGTTGGAAGGCTGAAGATTTGTAAGACCTGGGTTCGTGTTTTACTACCCCAGTAAAATGAGACAAGTCACTTTCCCTGTGTGAGCCTCAGTTTCCTCCTGTGAGCTTTCCTCACAAGAAAAATCACATGCATACAAATAACCAACACCTTCCTATTTGTCTTTTCCCTGTAACTCCTGATCTGACCAGATGTTTGGCCAAGGCTGATCAAAGGCCCGACTCCTTCCATTTTCTTTGGCCTGTCATGGGCTTGATTTCTGAACCTGAGGGGGAAGCATCCAGTCTGTCTAGGGTCTGTTTGGAGCACTCTGGCATCAGAAAATACCTGCCTCTATTGACATAGGAAGCCAATGAGCTACCCTGGCTGAAGAGACCCTTCTCAGAGGCCTTCCTCCTCTCCCACGAACATCTCCAAAGTAATCATTCGTATTCCTGTAGTATTTTTTTTTTTTGCTTCTTTTGGAGGACAATTGGGGTTAAGTGACTTGCCCAAAGTCACACAGCTAGGTTTTGTGTTAAGTCTGAGGCTGCATTTGAACTCAGGTCCTCCTGACTCCAGGGCCTGGTGCTCTATTCACTGCACCACCTAGCTGCCCCCTCCTGTAGTATTTTCTTCACATTTCCTGGGTGGGAGGGAATGCAAGGCAGTCCTGCTTGATTATGCCCCCATTCTGAGCCTATGAAATGAGGGGGTTGGGCTCTATAGCCTCTAAAGTCTCTTTGGCTCTGGATCTAAGATCTTATTACCCCAAACTTATGGAGGAGGAAGCCAAGGCTCAGAGAAGGAGAGCCACTTGCCTAGGAGCACACAGCCTTGAAGTCCTGAGATCCAGAAAAGGAAGCCAGGTTCCTCCCAAGTCTGTACTCTTTATGCTCCATTCCACTGGCTGTCAGTAAGTACCACCCAGACAGGTTTTCTGTCCTCCAGCTGCCTTGCTAGTTATCGCATAGGCACGCTGCCAGCAAAGTCTCTGATTCATTGATCTGCCCCCATAATTAGCACTTGCCCTGTACTGAGGGCTGTTTTTCTACTTATGTTATTATGGGCCCTTGAACTTGACTGTGACCTCTTCATAATCTGAGGAGCTAGAAGAACCTGCTTCATCACTCATTAGCTGAGGGAGCAGAAGGAAATGACCTCACTCTTCTGAGCCTCAATTTCCTCATCTGTAAAATGGGGATAATGACTCATATCCTCCCTTCCTATAGGGCTGATGAGGGGAAAGAGCTCCATAAACTTGAAAGAGCTGTTGAAATACCAGGTATTATTATTAATTATTCATTAACACTAATCTTCCACTGACATCCTCTTCTGATGTGTGGAGGTGAAGCTGCTCTTTCAAAAGCAATCTTTAAGTGCTGGCAGGTTCTACCAAGAGAGAAAGACTCCAGGGGCCATCTTGGACCATGTGGCTGTTGTCTCAAGACCAGGCTAGCTGAGTTCTATCCTTGAAAGGAAAGGATTTCTGTAGATGGAGTGTGTGTGTGTGTGGGGGGGAATAGTGCCTTCCCTCTGAAGTGGTGAGGGCAGCCCAGTTTTAGGAAATCTAGGGGCACATGAAAGGAAGAAAAACCACAGTCCTGAAGGAAACTCCCCCTTTTAAAACATCATTTCTCTGCTCTTAAACCTTCAGTGGCTCACTATTGCATAGACTAGAGGATGAGGAGTAACTAAATTGATGTGACCTTGGCCAAATAACCAGCACCTTGAGATTTATTTTCCCCTAGCTACAACATGAGAGGTTGGACTGAGTGACCTTTAATCTCATTCTATGTTTTAGCATTTTGCATTCTAACATCCTTCTTGGATCTGACTTTCCCTGTTCAAAGGCCTCTTCCAGCTTTCTCATTGTCTGTTCCATCATTCTATGATTCGGATAGTTATGGGCCAAAACATAGGGCTGAGGTGAGAACTCCGGGTGTATCCCTCCTAGGCTGCTCTGGCTTCTCTCTGCACTCAGAATTCTCAGGATCCCTCCTCAAGCTTCAGGGACTCTGGACAGTTCTCTCTCCTTTGCATCTTGTCCATTCCCCCCCCCCCCCCCCCGAAAGACCTCCATCTTGGCTACATGTTCCTCTTGGAAATCACAGGGTGGGAGAGGGGGGGAAGCTAGCTTGTCTACACATGTTACCACCAGATGGCGACTTTACGTCACCCATCCTTGTGCCCGCTCCTTTCAAAAGCCCTGAGTTTGGACAGAGGCTTTGGGTGAGCCAGGCTAAGCAGGGCTGAGCTTCCCTCCAGCATTAGGATGGACTGACTAGGGACCCTGTTCATTTGTCAGAGAAATTGGCAAGGAAATTTGACCAAGGACCAATGTGGAAGAAAGCCAGTCCTGGTGCCATAAGATCTGGGTTTCAGTCAATTAGCATGCTAGCTGGTACTGGGTGCCTATCCCTGTACTAAGAGCAAAAGGACACAATCAATCAATAAACTGTTATTAAGCACTTACTATATGCCAAGCACTAAGTGCTGGGGATGCAAAAGGAGGCAAAAAGTGGAGGAGACAGAATGTAAACAAATAAATACAAAGCAAGCAATATACAGGATAAATAGGAAAAAGTTAACTGAGGGAAGGTACTAGAATTAAGAGGGGTTGGGGAAGACTTCCAGTAAAAGATGGGATTTTAATTGGGACTTTAAGGAAGCTAGAGAGATCAGTAGTTGATCAGAGGAGGGAGAGCATTCCAATCTTGGGAGACAACCAGAGAAAATGCCCAGAACGGAGAGATGGAGTGTTTTGTTCAAGAAATGACCAGGAGTTCAGTGATGCTGGACCAGAGCATATGACAGAGAGCAAAGTGTAAGAAGACCAGAGAGGAGAGGTAGGGGGGTGGGTGATGAGCTTTGAATGCCAAACAGAATATTTTGAATTTGATCTCAGAGGCTATTGGGAGCCACTGGAGTTTATTGAGTAAGGGGCATGGGTGGCATGATCAGACCTGTGTTTTAGGGAAATCACTTCAGTGGCTGACTGGAGGGTGGACTGGAGTAAGAAGATACTTGAGGCAGACTGATCCACCAGCAAGCTTCTGCAATAGTCCAGGTGTGAGGTAATGAGGGCCTACACTGGGGTGGAGGCAGTGTCACAAGACCAGCAAAAACATGATCCCTTTCCTCAAGGATCTTACAATCTAATGGAGGAGGTAACTATTTAGTCAAATCAGTAAGCATTGTACCTAGTACTATGTACTAGGTACATGGTACCTAGTAGGCCATGCACTGTAGAAGGCAAAAGACAGTCTGCATTCTCAGGGAGCTCACAGTCTCATGGGGGAGACAGTGTGCAAACAACCATGAATATACAAAGGACACAAAGTGGCCTCCTTGCAGTTTTCCAGGTGAGACCTTCCATCTCCTGACTCCCTGCATTTTCACTGACTCTATCCCATGTCTTGAACGTTCACCCTGGCTTCCTTCAAATGTCAGCTAAAATCCCAGCTTCTATGACAAGCCTCTCCCTGTCCCCCATTACTTCTGACATTACTTCCAGTTCACCCTAAACATGGACAAACAACAACAATTGAGGACACTTTTACTGGGTCAACATAGGACATCCTTCATTACCATGGTGAGCGCCTTACATGAACCTGCATTTCCCTCATTTTGTGTTAATACTCAGCAGATCATAAATAAAGTCATCTCTGTGATCTCCTCTGATATCCAATGTCGATTGATTCTAACACAGGGATGGAAGATACATTTTTAGGAAAGAGATCTTTGAGAGTCATTTTATTTATACCAAGTTAAACTCCTTTATGGGCAGTCAACCAACACCATTGCTGCAGGGTTACCTTTTTTTTATTCTTCTCAGTTGTGTTATTATGAAGATCTGGTCTGTTGTAGAAAGTTGTTTGAAAAATACTGTCTGTTCCTTCCTTATGCTTTCATCAAGGATACCAAAAGGCTCCAGAGGAGAAAGTGAGGCTGGTGACTTTGCACAGCCCTTCCTCACTTAAATCCAATTCACTCGCATGTTGTGGCTTCACCTCCATGATGTTGTGGTCCTCTTTGGAGAATGAAGGACAAACAACAACAATTGAGGATACTTTAACTGTGTGCTTAGAACACTTCTATAAAGGTTTTATGGAGATGAGAAAACAAGCATTTGTTTTAATTCCTTGTGGCCATTTTTTTTAATCTTGAAAATGAATCCCCAAGAGCCCTTAAGACTCACCTTTGGTGCGGATTTCTTCTATGTGTATGTGATGTGATGTGATCCAGCCTCTCTCCCAGATTTTATATTCTTAGCTGGTTTTGCCATTCCTGCCCATAGGTTTGGAAGAAGTAGACTCAAAATGGGATTGCTCCACTATGGACACAAGAAGGCAGCACATGAGAATCACCAACAGTTGTTTCTCATCATGCTGTTCTCTGTTCTCTTCCATGTACAGGCTTCAGGATGATCTGACTTGGTTGAGGCTCATGTCAAGTCTTCTGTTTTTCTTGTTTTTCCCTCAGCTGTTTTTCACTATTTTATAAGTGAATACTACTAATTCATCCTCTTGGTTCCTTCTTCTCCATGAAGCGTAGCTTATGCACAAATGAGTTTCTGTTCTAAATTATCATTGCTCTTGGCTGTCATATCTCTCCACTTTTTTTTTTCCTTTTTGGAGGGGGAAGGCAGGGCAATTGGGGTTAAGTGACTTGCCCAAGGTCACATGGCTAGTAAGTGTTAAGTATCTGAGGCTGGATTTGAACTCAGGTCCTCCTGACTCCAGGGCCAGTGCTCTATTTACTGCACAAGATAGCTGCCCCTTTCCACTTTAAAAAAAAAAAAAGAGATCAAGTAGCTGCTGGTTGAGGTAGTTTATGGGCTCTTTTGACCTTTTTGTGGTGATTAGCATGGTGTGGTGGACTTTGAGTCAGGAAGATCTGGATTCAAATCCTGCTCAAGAAGCTTCCTTCCTGGGTGACTCTACACAAGTCTGTGATCCTCATATTCCTCCTAGGAAAAATGAAGGGATTAGATTTAATCATCTGAAAGTTCCTTAGTCCTCTAAATCTATGATCCTAAGAACTTTTCTAAGATATGGCAGTAACAAGAATCAACATCTTTTTGTTTATCCATTTCCCAGCTTTATAGTCAACCATTTGTTTACTTAAGGTTACTGTTATCACACGTTTGTTCCCTTCCAGAACACCTTTATTTTTCTCTCTACTTTGGCATTGATTTTGATCTTTGGAGTGGTTGATGGCTGATCCGATGGCATCCAGACTTTCAATTAGCATGACTCCAGCATCTATGGCCAGTAGTTTCCTGCCTCTTCACATGTTGTCAGTTTCATTCTTTTTGGTATTGTTGGGCACTTGCCCAATGCCCTTCACTCAGTACCTTTGGACTCTTTTTTGGAGGAAGGATTCCTCATATTCAAGCATTAGGCTTATGAGTTTACTAGCTTTTGTCAGCTTTCTGTTTTATACCCTGACCCAGTCAGATTGCACCTGAATAATCCTGTTCACTTTGTGTTTTTATTATGTTTGCCATTCTTTTTATTTCCAACACTTAACACAATGCTTGTTGTAGCCTACAGTAGGCACTCAATAAATGCTTGTTGATTTGACTCCACTTGACTATATTTTTGGGAAGGACATTGATCAGTTACAAAGTGTCCAGAGGAAAGTAACCAGGATGCTGAAAGGGCCTTGAGACCATGACGCTAAGCATCCATGGAAGGCACTAGGGTTATTTAGCCTGGAGAAGAGATTTAGGGAGGGACACATTAACCATGAAAGGCTGTCATTTGGAAGAGGGATTAGACATGTTCTAGTCAGTCTTGGAGGACAGAATCAGGAGCAATGGGCAGAAACTACGAAGAGGCAAAATTAAGCCTGCTGGCAAGAAAATCTTTCTAGCAATAAGAGCAGTCTCAAAGTGAAAAGAAGTACCTCATGAGGTGGTAAGCTCTTCCTCCTTGGAAGTCTTCAAGAAGGGGTTGGCTAACCATGAATCAAGGAACTAGTTCCTTTCATGAATGGGTGGGCTTAGATGGCCCCTGAACTACCTCCCTCCTCTCAAATTCTGTGATTCTGTGATACAGATCTCTAATTGGTCTTGGTTTTTCTGGAGACCTACCTTTGTGTTGAAATCAATGATTATCTGTTGAACAATGTGGAGGATTAAATTCAATTCAGCAATTCAATAAGTTTAAATCAACTTAATTCAGTTCACTCCAAGAGTAGCCATGACCTAAACTTGTAATCCCAAGGACTGGGTTCGACTGTGCTGCAGGTGTCCCAGTTTAAGCAACTTTAATTTAGTTTAGTCCAAGAGAGCTGCTCCAAGAGAGGTTCAGCTGTGCTTCCAGTGCTCCCTAGCTGTGGCACTCTAGGCAAATTACTGAACCTCTCTGGGTCTCAGTTTCCTCAACTGTATAATGAGGGGTTTGGATTCAGTGATCTCAAAGATCCTTTCCAGCTGTAGATTTATGAACAGATAAGAAACATTGGTTAAACACTTACTTTGTGCTAGTCACTGAGGATACAAGGAGATAAGGGAAACAGCTCCTGCCCTCAAGTAGCTTTCATTGTATTGATGCTATACAATAAACCTACAAAAAGTATAATACTAAGGAAAATTTAGGAAGGAGAACATTAAAGACTGTGGGGACCAGGGAAAATTTCACTGAGGAGGTAGACAAGGATCTTGAAAGAGGGAGATGAAGAAGCTGCATGTTCTAGGCAGGGGAAAGGTTTGTGCAAAGATGTGGAGATGGAAGGTGGAGTAATGTATCTGGGGAAGGGCTAATAGGCCACTTTGGCTGGAATAGAGAGTTAGTGAAGGGGGATGGGGTGAAGTAAAGATGAAAAGGTCTGTGGGTGCCACTGAATCTTAGAACTGATAAAAAGGGCAGAGGCCATCCAGTTGTACCCCTACTCAAAATGGAATCCTCTGGTCCACCAGCCTTTGCTTGAAGGCCTCCTGTGAAGAGACATCCACTAGCCCCAGGGGCAACCCATTCTACTCTTGGAAAGTTCTAATTGTTAGGAAGTTATGAAAACTAAACCTGATGCTTTAAACCATCCACTCATTGGTTCTGGTTCTACCCTCTTGGGCCAATCAGTTAATCTAGTTCCTCTAGACAGTGGAGAGAGTCCTGGATTTAGAATCAGAGGACCTGGGATCAGAACCTGACTTTGTATTTACAACCTTGGGCAAGTCACTTAACTTATCTGGGTGTCAGTTTCCTCACCTGTCATAAGAGGTGGTTGGCCTAGATGACCTCAAAGCTCTAGATCTGGGATCCAAGGTTCCCACATACCTAAAGACAGCTACTGTGTCCTTCAGTCTTCTCTCCAAACCATCCTCACTTCCTTTCGCTGAGGCCCATGGGTAATGAACTTGTGGCCAGCCATGATCTTTGGGCAAAAACTGTCTATTTGCAAAAGAATGACAATAGCTCAATTCATGTTTGTGGTTAATCTAAGCCTTGGGTGATTTCTATCCTTTTACTGCCAGTTTTCCCCAAACCTCTGAAACCAGAAGGTAGCTACTCAGAGCTTGGGATATTTTGCATTTTTATCTTTTTCATTATTTGATTCTTTTATTTTTTTGCTTTTTGGAGGGGGGAGGGCAGGCCAATTGGGGTTAAGTGACTTGCCCAAGGTCACACAGCTAGTAAGTGTTAAGTGTCTGAGGCTGGATTTGAACTCAGGTCCTCCTGACTCCAGGGCTGGCACTCTATTCACTGTGCTACCCAGCCACCCTGATTATTTGATTCTTGAAATGACTATGGAAGGTAGGCAATACAGATAACATTGTCCCCATTTTACAGATTAGGAGATGGAGGCTCAGAAAGGTTGTAACAGTATGGTACTATATAAAGAATGTTGGATTTGGACTCAGGGGACCTTGGGTCAAAATGGTCTAGTCACTAAATCCAGCCGGGCCTCAGTTTGCTCAATTGCAAAATAAAGAGATTGGACTTGATGACCTCAAAGGTCCCTTCCAGCTCTAGTCCATGATCCTATGACTTACTCAAAGTCACAGACAGATTTAGAGCTAAACAAGGCCTCCGAGAGTATCTAGTCTTGGGGAGGGGTCCATGAATTTAAAATTTTTGTAACTGTATTTTAGTAGAATTTGTTTCCTTTTGAATCCTATGTATTTTATTTTATGTATATAAAAACATGAAAGGGGTCCATCGACTTCAAAGAGGGGCCAGAACACACAAAAAGGCAGGAACCCCTGATCTTGCCCAACCTTATTTATTTTGTAGATGAGGTAACTGAGACACAGATTTAAGTGACTTGCTAAATAAAGATCAGTAAACAACAGAAACAGAATCTGAATCCAGGGCTCCTGAGTTTGAGACTGACTCTTTCCACTATGTGCTTGAACACAGGGGACTGAAGAAAAGGAACTTTTCAGGTCCCTTCTGAAACTCCTCTTCTGTGAGAATATGTCCTAAACACAGGGGACTGGACAAAATGAACTTTGAAGGTCCCTTCTGAAACTCTTCTTCTGTGAGGCTATGAACTTGTGATTCTCATTCATTACCTTTTGTTTTACAAAGAAGCTGAACCTGGGAGAGGGAAAATAGCCCTGCCAGAGTGGGGAGCTGTGAGCCCAGGCAGGGGAGGAGAAAGACAGAGCAATAAAATCCTCCCCTTTCCAATACTTGCCTTGTCTTTCCCTCATAGAGGGAGCATCC
This sequence comes from Pseudochirops cupreus, assembly GCA_028627135.1. NCBI lineage: Eukaryota > Metazoa > Chordata > Mammalia > Diprotodontia > Pseudocheiridae > Pseudochirops > Pseudochirops cupreus. The sequence continues at coordinate 407,982,416 of CM053581.1, forward strand.
TTGCTGTTTACTCCTCTCCAGACAGGGCAAGGAGGGGTCTGGGAAAGCCACATCAGGAGCCCAGACCCCAGCTGTGGCTGAAGAATGTGAGAAAGTCTTTCTTGGCTAAGCAACCCTGGGAAAAACACTGCCCCTTCCTGTCCCTTCCCCTTCCCCCAATCTTGCAGGCTGTCTCAGCTCTGGACAGCTGCTGGCCTGTTGCTGGGCTTCCCAATTTAGAGACATAGGCTCCTAGCATTTGGGGCTGGAAGCCCTGCTTCTCAAACTCCCCTGAGCTGTCCTCCTTTTCCTGGTGAGGAATCATAGCAAATTAAAGCTGGCAAGGATCTTGGGACATAGAATATCAGAGCATGGAGGGACCTAAGCACATAGAATGTCAGAGCTGAGAGAGACTTTGGAACTTGGGATAGCAAGGCTGGAAGGGAACAGAGAACACACAATGTCAAAAGTGTAAGATACCTTAGGACACAGAATGTCATACCTGGAGGTTCTCTCAGAATGTATAGAATGTTAGAGCTAGAAGGAACCTTAGAACATAAGTTGGAGCTGAGAGGATCCCTAGCACACAGAATGTCAAAGCAGGGGAAAAAATCTTGGTACTTAGAATGTCAGATCTTGGAGGGACCTTAGAACCTGGAATAGCAAGGTTGGAAGGAAACTTAGAACACAGAATGTCAGAAATAGAACAGATTCTAGGACACAGAATGTCAGAGCTGTGAGGGCCCTTAGAATATAGAATGTTGAGCTAGAAGGAACCTTAGGACATAGAATGTTGGAACTGAGAGGGACCTTAGAACATAGAATGTTCTAATGTTCTAATGCTGGTGAGCACCTTGACACATAGAATATTAGAGTTGGGAAGAACGTTGGAAATAGCAGTCATCCGAGCTTTGATAAGTTCCTTCTTTCCGGCCTCAGTTTCTTCCTTCGTAAAAGGACTGAGTTGGGCCGGTTTCCAGTTTCCAGCTTCTAACATTCAACTGTATGATTTCAGGTCACAGGGTTCAGCCCTGGCCATCGTCTCCAGTGCTATAATGAAACTCCAGAGAGGGGCCATTATGCTTGTGGAAGATCCATTAATGCACTCGTTTCCACTTTGCAGATTCCTTCTGGCTCTCTACCTCCCCCAAGGGGCTGGAGAAACTTTGGAAAAAGGAGGCTTGGTTGTCTCGTTAGACTGGGTCAGATCAGGCTGCAGAGGGAACGCGGAGGTGGAAAGAACTCAGGAACCTGGGTTCAAGCTTGTTTCAGCCGCTAACTAACCATCTTGAGCCTCATTGTCTTCATCTGTAAAACTGAGAGCACTACCTAACCCACAGAGTTGTTGGTAAATTCTATAGGCTGAGGGAGGCATGAGGCATGACCAGCCCTATTCGGTCTTCCTTCGTATTTTCTCTTGCCGTCTTCATACCATACTTGATCGTAATTCATTCAAGTCAATTGATTACATGTTGTTTTCCTCCTCCATTTCTCATTTTTTGATGGTCTTAATAGTTTCTCTTAGCTTACTAGCCTAGATAGTTTCTATCATCTAGGACTGATTTGATAGTTTCCTCATCTAGGAATCTGTAAAATGGGTGGAGGGGGGGCAGCTGCCTATATGACAGCTAAGGTCTCTTCTAGCTTTCTATTTTCCTCCTGGGAAGAGCCTCAGCCTAGAAGTCAGGAGTCCTGCATTTTGCCTTTAAATTCCTTTGTTTCAATTGTGTTCCTATACTCAAACACAGGGCTTCTTATCCTCCCCCACCCCTAGCTCCTCTTGACTTCTGATCTTGGATTCTAGGGCTGTATCTGAATGCAGGAGGACTTTAGGTGGGACCCTTGGTGGGAGGAGAGATCCCCATATGCCTGGAAAGGTAACTGTTATGTTTGAAACAGTGAGACCTGGATTTAAAATCCTGGCTTTGCCACTTACTACTTTGTGTGATCCAGGGCAAACCATCTAACCTCTCTGGGACTTGGTTTCCTCATCTGTTAAATGGACTGGATTAGATGACCTCAGGTCTAGATCTAGGATTCTGTGATCTATGACCTTGCCTTCCACACTCCCTCTACACACATACCATGCTCACCACCCTGCCCCCATCGATGGCTCTTCAGCTAGCAGGACATTCTGTGCTTTTGGCACAAGAAAATCACAAGGGAGCAAAATGGATGTGCTTGGGCCGAAAGAGTCCCTGCTTGGACTCCACTCTCTGTCTCCCAGCTGGGGCCATGTCAGGCAGATAGGCTGTGCTCTAGGGAGCCCCGAACACTGGACAGAAAAGATGCTCTGTCTACCACTCCACCAAAGAAACAGCCTCACTGAGGCCCTTGGGACTGGAGTAAACTCCAGATGAGCCAGTGACTCATCTCCTCCCTGCCCCCAATAAATAGTCCACTCCTCCGTTCTCTGCCCCCACTCCCATATTCCTGGAGTCAGGATTGGCATTGGGTTACAGGAAGCAACTGGATACCTGAGTGCCTCCTGGGCTGCCCCACTTTGCATTAGGAAACCACTCACCTTGCTCCCCTCCCTCAGGGCCTGGAATTGGCCTCCATGTTCAGGGCACTGCTCTTCCCTCCCCTCCTCCTCCACCTCCTCCAAAAACTTTTGTCCTCCTCTTCCTGTTGCTTTTATTTTCCTCATCTCCCCTCCTCTTCCCGAGCCCCTTTCCTTTCCCCCTTTCTCTTTCCTCTCCCCCTCCCCCTCCTCCTCCCTGCCTCCTCCTGTCATCCTGGTGCTCTCCTCCCCCATCATTTTATCCTTCCCCTCTCCTTTCTCTTCCCCTTCTATTTCTTCTTCCTCCCTGCCTCCTCCTCCTCCTCTTCTCTCCTTTTCCTTCCCCTTTAATTTTCCTTCCTCTTCATTATACTATAATTGAAAGACCAGTGGCCTGGAGTCAGGGACCCCAGTGAGAATCTTGACTCTGTCACAAGCTTGCTGTGTGACCTTCTGTAATGGGAATGGGAATTTGAAGATCTTCCCTGCCCCTTAATAGACCCAGGGGGAGTTTGAAGACTTCCCCTGCTTTGAAAATAAACTCTGCCCCCTAATAGGCTGAATGGAATCACATGGAGCCTGTGATAGAGGGAATTTGCTGAAGGGAAGCAGAGCCCACAGGAAGCTAGTCAGAGCTAGAGAGAAGGTGGGGGAGAGAGGAGCTTAGGCAAGGAGATAGAGAGGTTTGTGAGTAAATATTGACCTTGTATTGGTTTGTGGAAAGGCTAAAGGATGCTGTGGCTCTTAGTGTTATTATGGCTTCTGAATATCTTTGGTACTATGATGGAATTGGCTTATTGGTTTTGGGATTTGGTTTTCTGGTGTCTAAAAAAATGCTTCAATTCTATCCTCTATCTGGAGAGTTTGGTATATTTTGTGATCAAACATCATGCAGTACTTATAGTCATGGTCGTTATCATGATCATAGGTGCTGTAAATATTGCACTGGCACTACACCTTCCACAAATAATTCATCCTCTCTGGGCTTCAGTTTCTGCATCTATAAAGCATAGGAGTTAGACTGGATGGTCTCTGACAATCTTTCCAGGCCCATCTTTACAATTCTGTGATTTCTCTTCTTCTCTGGAGCCAAGTGACCTGAATTTAAATCCTAATTAAGCTACTTCTCTCTGTGACTTTGGGTAGAGGGAGTGACTTTCTGAGCCTCAGTTTTCTCTTCTGTAAAATGAGGAAGTAGGAATAGATAACTTCTAAGGTCCCTTCCAGGTCCAATCCCTTTCTAAGCCTCCATTTTCTCATCTGGAAAATTGGGGAATGGGAAAAGATGAAGTAAATGGCCTTAATTTGTAGTTCTACAGGGAAGAGCCTTGGGTCAGAGATAAGAATTACTGGGTTTGAGTCTCATTCAACTTTGTGTTCTGGGGCAAGCCACTTTCCTCCTCTGAGACTCAATTTCCTCTGTAAATTTAGTACATTGGACTAGATGATGGTACGAGGAGAAGCCTTGACTAAGAGACAGGATTTCTGTACTCTAGTCCCTGATTTTGCCATTCATTTTCTCTGAGTCCTAGGATCAAGTTGTAAAGCCAACCACAAGCAGCTTTCCAGAGGATGGCTGCTATGAACAGCTTTTAAAGTTATGATTACATAGTATAGTGAACACTCTATTTATTCAATAACAAATCAGATCAAAACATTCACAGAAATCAAGGTACAGCATTCACAATGTTAACATCTTATCACAGAAAATCAAAATACAGCATTAAAACAACTTAACACTAAGGTGGGCACATAGTTTTCACCACAGTGGCCACATAGTTTTCAACAAAGAGCAATCATTTAGTAACTCAATCATTCAATCATCCTTAAGGAAGCTTGCCTCCTTAATTCAATCACAAAGTACGATCACAAATAAATTACAATTTCTCAGTCAGTATACAGTATCCAAGTAAAGTCTTCTTTCAGCTTGACTTGGGTCACCTTCCATGGTCCCAGATCCTATCTAGATTCACCAAATTGTCACGTGGGTTCAAAGGCAGACAGCTCCCAGGTCCTTGTCCAGCTCTCCAAGCACTTCCTGTTCCATGATGAAGCTCACAGTGTCCAGTCCACCTTAAATCCTTCACAGTCTCTGTTCTTGGGAAGTTAAGGCTTAACAAAGCCACAAACAGATTTATGCAAAGTACCAGGATCACAGTCATTCGTCCTTAGTCTGTGGCAGCTCCAGCTGGCCTTTGAATGTCTTCAGCAGCTCCCAGAAGCTCCTTCTGGCCCTTGGACTCAGCAGCTCCTCAGCAGAAGCATCCAGCTGGTTCCCAGAATCAAAATAATTCTCTCAAACCTGGGGGGGGGGCGCTTTCCTTTTCAGCCTCCCTGGTGGCATCAACTTCTGCCTCCAGGAAGCTTGCTCCAAGAAGATCTGTCTGACCCAGCAGGGGTTTCTCCTTATATATACACACAGCATTAGCTCCTTCCTGTTTCAGCAAACCCCTTCCTGTTACGTCAGCAACAGGAGTTCATGACTTCTGTTTCTTTAACAGAGGCTTGATTAATTACTAAGTGCTAAGTACCTCTCAGTTTAGCAATACAAAAGGAACTTCAAATTTCATTACTATTATACAAGTCCTATTCTCCCTCTGAGCTTGTTTCCTCCTAGAGTTCTATGTCTACGTCATAGGTGCTCCTCTAGGGAGTAGGGTCCTAACCCCTGAAGGAGTTGCTATGTTTGTACAGAGAATGGCTCAATGGCTCATTCTCCTCCTCCACCTATGCAAGGTGCTAGTCCCAAAGCAAAAGATGTTAGACATGGGATTTAAAATCTGTAGGGGTCTTAGGAACCAGCTGGTCCCACCTTCTCACTTTATAGAGGGAGAAACAGACTCAGCCAACTTAAGTTTACCTAAGGCCCTCCAGGTCTCCTACCTTGATGTGCAGAGAAGCTCTCTGCTCCCCATGCCGTAGGTGAGAGGAGAAGGACTCAGTGGTGACTGACAGGCTTCATGTGGGAAAGGGACTATGGGTGGGGCCAGGACACAGTGGGGGCCCTCGGCTAAGCTTACTTCTCCCAGCAGGGCTGCAAGGTCTGATCCTGGGGAGGTCAGACTCTAACCCTTTCCTGGGGAGAAACACAGCCTGGTCAGGGGTCTGAGACCTGGGCCTTGAGGGTGGCCCAGACAGGGAGGAGTGGTGGGACCTGGAGTGTGGAGAAGCCTCACCCCACAACTGGCTGTTTTTCTCCCAGTTCAAGGGTGTGAGTGGGAGAGAGTTCTTTGGGACTTTGGGAACATGACACCAGCCAGCACAGCATTCTCTGGCCTCCTTCCCAAATGTCCTGATCTCTTGTATTCCAGGGCCCAGAGGGGCAGGGTCTCTGAGCTGAACTGATACACAGCCATTGCCTACAAATTTCCCGTTGCCTACAAGCCATTAAGGGAGCCATTGCCTACAAATTTCCCCAGGTTCTACTACAGAATTCTGAGATTATAAATCTAGAGCTGAAGGGGCCCACCCAACCATTCATCCCCTCATTTACTCATGAGGAAACTGAGGCACAGGGAGGGGGAGCGACTTTATCTAAGGTTGCTCAAAGCCTGAACAATTTCCAATGTTCTAACATGCCTCTGATAAGCCTGAGGCATGGGATCCACCAGGTGGAGGGAGATTACTCCCAGGGGGGGAAAAACCAGTGGAGAATTGAGGAGAGGGTCTACCAATGTCACAACATTATAGAACATCAGCACTGGAAGGCAATTCAGAGACCAGTTGATCCATCTCCTACCTGAACAAGACTCCCTTCTCCAACATCCGTGATGAGGGGCCCCAGCTCCTGATTGAAGACCAACAATACTGGGGAGCTTATAATAGGAAGCTGGTAGTGGCAGATGAGTCCAAGCCCAGAGCTCTATCCTCTAGTCCCAACACTAGGGTGTTCAGATTGGACCCTGACTCCATTAGCTCATGTGTAAGTTAACCCTCTCAGCTGTGTGGCTGGAGATGTTAAAGCAAAGCATTCACCCAAATCATTAATAAAATGTAAAACTGGAGTGTATGGAGCATTCAGACAGGAATAGAGCCTCTGGTGGGAGGCTTTGCCAAGCCCTTTTCAGGGCTGCTCACTTACCTTTGGTGTCCACATGTCACCCAACTCTCACCTGTGGCTCCAAGTACCTATAGCATGGGCGGTGGCCACATCCTGGTAAAACCGTCTTGGCAGATGGGCTAAACCCTATTGAGGATAACTAAGGGGTCTCAAACCCCTCAGTTGGAGCATGTGAAGACTTCCCATGGAGGCATGGACAGATGAGAAGTATTTGTTCCAAGGCCATGAAGGCTATAGAAGCAGGTGCTATGGAACACTTAGAACTTAGTCAGACCCTGAAGATGCCAAGGCCCTCCACTGTATCCCCACCATCCACAGTCATCCTGATTTTGAAGCTGGACTTTGAAGCCTCTGGAAGAATGAGGCTGGTGACTTTGCATAGCACTGTCCTGCTTAAATCCAATTTATATGCAAATCCAAAGACAGCAAGCATACCATTTTACAATTTTTTTAAACCTGCCTCTAAGTCCTGTGGCAATGGGCACCTGATGAGGCAGCAGGTGCAGATACACTGGTCATAACCCTGCAGCCAGGTGGCCCAGGCTTTAGGGTTGCCTTCTCACTGGAAGCAGCAGTGAGATTCGGCAGCCCCTGGGGTGTCTGAGAAGCATTGTTCATTTCCTAGGGTGAAGAAGGGGCTATAAAAGGTGCCCTAAAATTGTCTGCTTCAGCCGGCTCTGGTGACAAGTGGGGATCCCCCCTACCATCAAAACTCCAAATGTTCATATGGACTATTTGTGCCCATCATGTGGTAGAGCCTTCTGAGCTGACCTGGTGATGTCATTTTGATTCTCTTTGGAAATGGACAACAACCAACCAAAATATAAAATGGGATGGGGCTAATCACAGATCCTTGGGGCCCTACATTATAGACCTACCCCATTGACACTGACTTATTAATTAATCATTGGGAGCAATTTGGGTCTGGCCTAGTATGTCAAACTCAAATAGAAAAGGATCCTTATAATTACATATTGACTTAGAAAACCGCAAATTAATATTATCTATATTGTGTCAAATTTGTATTTATTGTGTTAAACATTTCTCAATTACATTTTAATTTGGGCTAGACTGCATTGAAGAGTTTTGCTGGCTTATAGCCCGTGGGTAGAGAGTTTTGATACCTCTAGCTTATCCATATAGCTTCCTCTTGTCCACAAATATATATGAGAGACTGTCAATCCTTTTGCTAAAAATTCAGGCAAACTTTATCTACCCCATTCCCCTGATCTGCTGACACTGGGAACTACATCAGTATCCTTTAATTAACCTTCAAAGGAAGCTTGGCTCTGCACATTAGGTGATGGGACTATCCCTTCCAGCCTGCATCTTCTGCCTCCTCTCCATCTGTGGATAGAGCAGAGTAGATGGGGTTTTAGAATGAAGCCAGGGACAGATAGCAGATGTTGTCCTAGATGGGGTGAGCAGTGAGATGCTAGCAGTGGTACCCCCTTCCCACCTTCCCAGGGATGGGCTTGTTGTAGCTCAAGCCCCTATAAGAAGAACATTTAGCTTTCTAGTGCTCGGATTGGGCAGGAAGCCATGACCTTGACTGGTGGCCGGCTTTCGAATTTTCCCACATGGTGACCTCCTGGAGAAAGGACTTTGAAGCAGCTGTGAAGCCTGCCTTCACCACAGCCTTGAGATCACAAACAGCACCCACCCGCCACCCACTCCTCTGGGTCCAGACTTCCTCTCTGATAGCAAGTCTGCTACCAGTAAGTGATCACCTTCCTCTGGGCCTTAGCTTTGTCATCTATGAGATGAAGGGGTTAATTGGGAGAGGATGGTATTTCCAGAAATTATTGGCATATAGGAACAGTAAAATTTGGGATTAAATAGTATAAATTATTTTTTACAATGAAAGAGTTATAATAGATTTCTAAGTCCTTTCCAGATCTAGTAATCTGAGTCTCTGCTTCTGTTTCACTCTCATTTTCTGGAGCACTGGCTTACCTACTTGGAGAGCAAAGCCAGTGGTTCCCTTTCAGCCCTGACATGCCCTATTCTGAGGTCCCTCACAGCTCTGACATTCCATGTTCTAAAGACCCTGTTAATTCTGACATCCTCTTTTCTTTTCTTTTTTTAAAAATTTATTTATGTACTTTTGGTTTACAACACTCAGTTCCACAGTCCCTTGAGTTTCAAATTTTCTCCCCCTCCCTCTCTTCTCCCCTCCCCTGCCTGTCGGCATGCAATCAAATATAGGATCTACAAATACCTTCCCATTAGTCAAGTTGTAAAGGATTATAACCAATGGAGTGAACAAAGGGAAAGAAGAAATAAAAGAAAACAGAAAAAAAGAGAGAGAGCAAGTGGTTTGCTCCAGTCTGCCTTCAGACTCTGTAATTCTTTCTCTGAATGTGGATAGCCTTTTCCATCATGAGTCTTTGGGAATTGTCATTTATAGCTTTGCATTGCCGAGAGGAGACCAGTCTGTCCAAGTCAGTAGTCACACATATGATGTGTCTGTAATTGTGACATCCCCTTTTCTGAGGCCCCTCCCAGCCCTGACGTTCTGTGTGCTCAAGTCCCTTCCCACTTCTATTTGCTGCCATTTTTCAAGGGCCTGAGAGCTGAGCTTCTTGCCTGACAATCCAAGCTCCTTACCACATGGCAATCCTTGCGTATGATTGTTTTTCATCCATTCATCATTGTTGTTTCTATTATTGTTGAATACACAGCACTTCTAAGGTCATGGGGAGACAGTGAGGAGCAGTGGAGGGATCAGCTGGGGCATTGGTAGCCCACATACACCTCGGCACTGCAGTGCACTGATCTGGAGGTGGCTGATAGCTGCAGTTTTATATATGGCACAGCCCGGAGAGTTTGTTGGAGTAATTTCTGGGATGGAACTGGAAACTTACAGTCAGTGGCTTGGAAGAGGGAACTGGGTTAGTTCAAAGAAAGGAAAATTTAGTACAGTGGATAAGGGGGGAAAAGTAGGGTGTGAAGGAATGAGGCATCTTTGGAAACTCTGGGGGTGGTTTTGTTGCTGGGAGTCAACTTCAGTGGGATGACTGACTGGGTTGGGAGTCAGAAGATTTAGTTTCCTAACTTGGCTCTGAGGCCTAGAGAAGTCACAGGAACGTGTGCCCATGGGCAGGTTAATGCCCTTCTCTGGACCTTAGTTTTCTCTCCCATAAAATGAGGGGGGTGGGCATGGCAAAATATCTTAGGCTCCCTTGATACTTTTGACCCATGAAGATAGGTTGTGGTTAGTTCCCAGTTAAAAAAGCATGCTGTTTAGGAGCATTTAAATTGGGATTCAATGTTCTCTATAGCCTAAGTCCAGCCTACCCCACCAGCTTCCATTTCACACACTCATTCCAGCTAAACTGGATCTGTTGCTGTTCACTGAGCTTGATATTCAAACATTGTCTCCATGCATTTGCTCAAGCTATTCCCGCCCTCCCCCCCCCCCCCCGCCCTCCTTTGCTGTGAGCCCTTTGAGTAGGGGCTGTTTCTTACCCCTCTCTCTGCTTTTTTGTGCTCCTGGTGCTCAGTACAATGTCTCATACACAATCTGTACTTAATAAATAGTTGTTGACTTGACTAGTTGCTGCATCTTTCAAGGAATCTTGTCTGATGGTTGCCACTTTGTTGGAGGAGAACCTCTGGGGAACCATTTTGCTCTCCTGAGTAAAATGAATTTTTGTAGTCAATAAACAATAGTCTCAGTGGGATTTTGCATTCTCTCCAGCTTTCAGTTAATTGGACAATTGTCATGATCTGCTAGAAAATACTCTTTGTGAAAATCTACCTGTTGTCTTTTCATATGTTCACCAAGGATGCCCTCTCTATGTGTGCAAATTATTCTTATAAAGGTGTTTGGGTTTTTTTTAAATAGAGATGAGAAAGTAGAGATATGGGGCAAGAGTTACTAATATTTCCTTTTTTTTAGTCTTTTAAGAATGTGTTTTGTTTTTGCATTACCTTCATTTCCAGCTCTATCTTTCCTCTACCTAGGGAGTTACTGACTAATATTTTCTTAGTCACCCTTTTTTGAGTTTTGTTTTAAGAAATAATAATGTCTCTGACCTTGAGGATCATTTGGAATCTTTCCTTTTTTCAGGTATCTTCAGAATTGATCTCATGGGACCAACAACATTTGTTGCCTACAGACAGTTTTTATGGACAGCTTCAGACACTGGTTATTTAGGCATTTTTGAGTCGTGTAATGCTTTGTGACCCCATTGGGGTTTATTTGGCAAAGTTACTAGAGTGATTTGCATTTTCTTCTCCTGCTCATTTTTACAGATGAGGAAAGTGAGGCAAACAGGGTTGAATAATTCACCCAGGGTCACACAGCTAGTAAGTTTCTGAGGTCAAACTTAAACTTATGAAGATGAGTCTTCCTGATTCCAAGTCCAGTTCTCTATACACCGTACCAGCTAGCTGCTCCGTTTCAGACACAGGACCCTCCCTCTTTTGAGTTGGCAGTACATGTCTCTATGTTGTTGAGAATGTTAATTTTCAGAATTTTACACCATAAGGTCCATGTCCCTTTCTCTTTGTCCCTTCTTCATCTTCCCTATTGCCAAAACTACTTAGTCTAAAGGGTATCCTTTCTCTCTCCTACACCATTCTATATCCTGCATGTGTTCCCTTGTTCATCTTCCAAATGTCTGCTAATGTTTTCCCTGTGTCCTGGAGTCTTCTCTGCCTCTCTATTGCTCCAGCAACAAGACTAAACACAGACCTATGCTTTGGTAAATAGGTTAAGTCTCAGTAATTGTCATGGGGTATGGTAGAAAGAACTCTGGGTTGGTGGTAAGAGGGCATTATTTTGAATCACAGTTCTCTCACTTAGCATTTGTGTGATCTGAGAAAGTCCATTCCCTGCTCTGAAGTCCTCTTGGTCTCAATGACCAGGACTGTAGGGGTTGGTCTAAATGATTTTTGAGATCTCCTCCACCTCTAATTCCTCTGATCCAGATCTCCTAATTCCTCACAGGCTAATGATCTGAGCATGCTTTTTCCCTTTGGAAGATGAAACTGTTTGTTAGCAGTTCTGATAGAGAAATGAGAGTCAGCGAGAGAGTGTGTGACATGCACGTCAATCCAATATTGCTCCTTGAAAAATGCTTGGAAGGGGAGAAGGTGGAGGAGTGGGCAGGGGAGAGGAGCCTGGAGTACAGAGCTCAAAGTGGTTTGGAGATTAATTCTTTTTTTGGGGGGAGGGGGGTGTTAATTCTTCTAAAACACAGCTAGGATCATGTCTTGTGCGTGAAATCCATGGCCCCATGCCTCAACCACTGGGCTTACTGGAACAGGCTCACTTTTGAGAAAGAGTGTTCCCCCAAATAATCATATCTTTTTTGGGGTTATTATGTCCCCAACCAGAGAGCATTCTGGGATGATCTCCCAGAATAGTTTCCATCTGGATCTCCACAAATATGGGGGAAAGGGTGACCAGATCCTGTAGAAGCACTCAAGATAATAACAGCCCATATACAGAGTATAGGAAATCCTTTATTCCACCCCACAAGAAATGCAAACACACACAAAAGGACTCAATTAAGTAGTGCTATAGATAGAATGTTGGATTTGAAGTTAGGAAGACCCGAATTCAAATCCTGCTTCAGACATTTACTAGCTGGATGATTCCAGGCAGGTCGTTGAACCTCTCTCTATCTTCCTCAATCTGTAAAATGGAGATAGTAATAGCACCTCCCTTCCAGGATTGTGAAAATCAAATGAGCTCTTTATAAAGTGCTATAAAATGCTAGCTATTGTTACTTTTTTTGGTGGGGGAAGAAGCAATTGGGATTAAATGACTTGCTCAGTGACTTGCTAGTAAGTGTCTGAGGCTGGATTTGAACTCAGGTCCTCCTGACTCCAGGGTCAGTGCTCTATCTACTGTACCACCTAACTGTCCGTTATTATTAATACTAGTAGTTATTATGATATAAAATATGGCAAAACACATAAAAGACTCAGAATAGTCCATAAACTATCAATATAATTCTCCTCTCACCTCAGGAAGTCCCATTTTCCCTGGAGAACTAAAGTAATCCAGATTCATAGCACGACCCTCAGAAGGGAAAATTACCTGTGTGTCGTAGATAGGCAACCCCTTTCCCCACATGACCTGTAGTATCCAAATAACTCATGTAATAAGGCAGCTTTGAGATCTCCTCAACCTCTAATTCCTCTGATCCAACTCAGCTCTCTTGTTCCACCATGTTGGAGCTGGAGTCCCTTGCCAAGATTCAAGTTACAGAATCTTCCCACATGACCTTGTTCCTTCACACTGCCCAGAAAATTGCCTTTCTCTTGATAGAAGGCTGATGGATTCTGAGCTCTAGAACTAGGGGTTGTTGGTGAAGTAAAGCCAGAGAGTAGTGCTGCCCAAGAACCCGCCTGCTTTTAGAATCTGGAATTAAGATGCCCAAGAAATCCACTTCTATCTTCTCTCTCCAGGAGCCTTCACTTTCTAGACTATAAGGTCTCCCTTTTCTTTTCTGACAAGAATGTCACTTTATTAAATCAGTTGGGGCGCAGGAACAGATCCGTATACCTGGATGCATTAGGCAAAGCCTCTCATGACTGACATTGCTCAGCTAAAAATTGTTCTCTACAAGATTACCAGTGATCTCTTAATTGCTAAGTCTGAAGGCCTTTTCTCAGGAATTCCCTTTAGAGAATCAAAGTGATCCCAGTCAGCAGAACTAAGAGCTATAGTTGAAGGTTACAAGGAGGCTGACTTTAACTCAAAGTAGGGGGAAAACTTTTTTGATGATGAGAACCATCCGACAATGGAATGAATTACCTCGGAAGGTAGTGAGTTCTTTATCACTGGAAGTATTCAAGGAGAAGTTGGAAGAACATTTTCTGGGATGCTATAGAGGCAACTTCTATTTGGGTACAGCTTGGATATAATTCCTTTGAAGATGTCTTCCGTCTCTAGGACTATACATCATTGAATGATTTGTGAATTGTAGTTATTTGTGTAATATATTCTTGTCTCCTGAGCCTGGCTTAGAGATCACTGGGAGTTGTTTGGATTGGATTGTGGTTCTATGGGCATAGTTCTGAATTATCTCTTTCCATGTTCTGTAGCTATTTGTGGAGCTCAGTTTGGACAATTTTCCTGCATACAGGCCTGGGAGATGAGTTAATGAGATTGATTTTTTAAAATAAACACACCAGACCTCTGTGATGTAATGGAAAAAGTCATGAACTTGGAGTCATGGGACCTGAGTTCAGATTCTGGCTCTTCCACTTACTTCCTGTGTGGCCTTGGGCAAGTCACTTAGACCTCTAGGTCTCAGCTTTCTCCTATGTAAAATGAAGGGTGTTGGTAACAGCCCTTTTAGTTATAAATCTATTCTTCTATGGTCCTATGAGTAGGAAAAAATGGGTGGAAACTGTGCCCTTCAAAATAGTCTCTTTAGGAGATAACACACTTATTCCCACAATGCTGCCATCTTTTAGTCTCTCTGAGACCTGTCTTTAAAGCTGGTGGAAAGAATGTGGACCCTGGAGTTGGGAGGACCTGTCTTGAAATCCTTCCTCTCACACTAGCTGTGTAACTCTGGACAAGCCGCTAAATTTCCTTAAGCCTCAGTTTTCTCATCTTTAAAATGGGGATGATAATAGCACTGCCTCAGACGGTTATTGTGAGGTTTAAATGAGGTAGTTACATGAGATAAATGATATAAAGTACTTTGCAAACATGAAAATGCCATGTAATATAAATATATAATATAAATGAGATATTACTCTTTTGGAGAACCCTCTAGGTCTCAGTTTCCCCAACTATAAAATGAAAGGGGTTAGAGATGGATCTTTAGAGTAGCATGGGATAGGTGGTAAGAAAAAACAACAACAGAAGACTTATATTCAAATGCTGGTTCTTACTTTCACTGACTATGTGGCAGTGGGGAAGGGCAGATGTCACTAAGCCTCAAACTACTTTACAGGGTTGTTATGGGATCATTCAATGACAGGCTAAGGTGGTTTGTATTTAGAAGGATGTGATTCTCAGGAGCTGGGCAGATGCATTGGGCATCCTGGGGCTGGCTAACAGCAACAGATGTCCACCTTCCTGTTAGTGATGGCAGGAGGCTGTACAATGTGGCAAAGGAGGTCTAGACTTGGAATCAGGAGAGCTGAGCTGGAGTCTTGACTCTGGCATTTCCTAGCTGTGGAGCTGCAGGTAAATTATCTCACCTTTCTGAGCCTCCATTAACTTATCCACCAAATGGGGCTAACAATGCTTTTCCCCACCTACCTCAGCAGGCTGTGGTATGGGTAGTGCTTCGTAAACTGCAAAGCCTGGCACCCCTCATGAGCTCTGGAGTCGTCATCCTCCCCTCTGGCCAGTGGTGGCTGGTCCCACCATTTCCACCCCCCAAGAGCCACTGACAGCTGTCACAGTTGAGTTCTTCCTGTCTCTGACATCAAGGGGATTGCAGTTCAGCTCATTGAAGACTACGCATCTTAGATGCCGCCAACTGCGTGACTGGCGACAAGGTTTCCATTGTCAGCCTTGAGAAGAGAGAAGATGGTTGCTATGGAAACTAGAGGATAATACCTACGTACAGCCTTCTGCTTGCAAGGAGCCCTTCTCATCAGGAGGGGCTTCAGCCAATTGGCTTCTTTGATGGACTCAATGGTCCCCCTGCCTTCAAGCCCTGATGGTGAGATCATTTGAGAGCAAAGTGCTAATAGCCTAAACACCTGGCTCCTCTCAGCTGCATGTGCATCCTTGCTTCAGGAGGGGCAGTGGGATAGAAGACTGACATCAAACACTTCCTTTCAATATTTGTGCAGCAAAGAAAAGTTCAGGTCTAATTATCATGAGTAGCTCCATAGTGAAGAAAACAGACCAAATGGGGAGACTGAGGCTCTGTGTTCAACTCCTATCTCTCTTACTCACTAATAATAGTATCTATTTTGCATATATCTATACATGCAAAGTGTCCCAAAAGTCTTATTACTACATTAAAGCTTAAAATTGCACTGAGATTTTTGGGAGACATGCGTATGCAACACACTAGATCTTGAAGTGGATGAAGTATTGGACTTGAAGTCAGGAGGACCCCAATCCTTTTCATATACTTACTGGCTATATGATCCTGGGCAAGTCACTTAGCTTCTGTTTGCCTCAGTGTCCTCACCTGTAAAATGGGGATATCTATAGCACCTGCCTCACAGAGTTGTTGTGAGGATCAAAAGAATAAGTAAAGTCATCTGTAAACTGTAAAGTGCCATCAAAAGCCAGCGATTGTCATAGAAGAGAAGCTCCCTGAGAGCAAGAACAGTTTTATATGTGTATTTGTATCCCCAGTGCCTAGCACTGTGAAATAAGCGCTTTTAAAAAATTCTTGTTGATGAATTTATCGTTACATACTTCTACATCCCCAGTGCCTAGCACTAAGCTTGGCACGCAGTGAGTACTTTATAAATGCTTTTTGGCAGATTGATTGATGAGACCATCATGATACCACCATAATTGCAGGCTCTGGAGTCAGAAGACCTAAATTCAAATCCCACAGCTGATGATTACTACTTGTGGTCTTAGGCAAAACATTCCCTAGAGCTCATTTTCCTCATCTGGAAAATAAGAAAGTTGAACCTGATGCCCCCCGAGGTTCCTTCCGGATATGGGCCAATGATACCATGGGCTCCGTTCACTTTGCCAATGACTTCTCAGTATTAGTATTATCACCACATCATTTTCTGATCCTAGAACTCTGTGTGACTTCAGAAGAGTCTTTCAGCCTCTCTGGTCCTCAGTTTCCTTGTCCTTAAAATGGGGGGATTAGGCTAGTCAGATAGGAATGTTTAACAAAATAAATAAAAATTCAACCCAACATGAACATTATTAATCTGTCGTTTCCTAAGTCAATATGTGGCCAGCAGGGTTTTCCCATTTGTATTTGATACAACTGGGCTGGACAACTGTGAGGTTCATTCCAGCTCTTTTTGACTGTAAGTCCAAATCTATTCTGTCCTTAGTAGTCAGGTCTAGTTGCTTATGAGGCTCTGAAAAACTTCCCTCTAATGTGAAACTTCACTGATGCCTCATCTTGTCATGGGGGTATGCCTGGGCTCTGACAAAATGTAAGCCGGGCTATTCCTTAACTTCCCTTGTCCTCGGTTTCCTCATAAGTAAAATCAGAGAGCTGGGTCAGATGATCTGTATCATCACTCTATCAGTCCTGAAGGCTGGGCCAGTTAGGTTTAAACTCATAAGTCCTGCCAAGATGGAAAGGCTTTGAGTACAGGTCCAGGGATGAGCCAAGAGATAGCATGGTTTAGTGGAAAGAACAACTTACCTGGGAGCAGGGGACCTGGCTTCAAATCCTGAATCGGTCATCGACTGGCTGAGTGACTGGCCAGATTTCTTGGACATTTTTGTGCCTAAGCTTTCTCATTTATAAAATGAAGGGGTTGGACCAGCTATAAATCTATGATCTTCGATGAGATACAACTTTTCTGGGTCTCAGTTTCCTTACGTATAAAATGAAGAGGTTGGATCAGATTGCATTGGAAGGCTTTTCAAATTCTAGATCTATGATCCTGCCTGTGTGACCTTGGGTATGACTTTATTTCTCTCCCTCTGCAAAACAAGCTGGCCTCTGAGGTTGCTTCTCTATGCTCTGGAGTCCTCTCACTACGTGGCTGTTTTCTGAGAACCGAACTATCTTAGTTTGGAGAAAATCATCACCAAAAAACCGAGTACAGGGAGTTGATCTGGAGGAGGGATGAGGGAAGGCACAGAAACTCAGAAAATCTGCAGGATTGACATCACTCAGCAGGGCTGGAATGAAACCCAGATCTTTGAAGAAAAGATGTGCTTTGCATAACTCTCATTTATATAACTCTTTAAAGCTTGCAAAGCACTCTACAAATACTGTTTCCTTTGATCCCCCAACAACCCTGGGAGGTAGGTGCTATAACTATTCCAATTTTACAGATGAGGAAATTGAGGTAAACAAGTAAAGTTAAGTGACTTGCCCAGGGTCACAGCTAGTAAGAGTCTGAGGCTGGATTGGAACTCAGATCTTTCTGACTCCAGGCCACCTAGCTGCTTCATTCCTTATCCCTCCACCTTACCTAATTTCTGCTTTAATGAAGAGTACCCTTCATAGGCAACCTGAAAGGTTGGAAAGATGCCCAAAGGAATGAGAAACCCAAATCCTGGCTATGTGAGGACTGTTGAAGGAACTAACTTGGTGTTAGGAATTGGGGTGATGATACTACCTGAAAACATTTGGATGTCAAATTATAACATGTTTTTTTTCTTGACCACAAGTGGAAGATCGATAGGTTTGGTCTTCATGAGATCATAGAATGAGAAGCCATCTAGTCATTTCCCATCATCTGCTTTGCTTGATTTCAACCCCAATAATATCGTGGATCATGACCTGAAATTATCTCATCATGTGAAATCTCCTCAGCATGGAGGCTGACCCATCTTTGATGTTCAATATCTCCTTGGCATCCTCAGCTGTCTCTCTCTCCCTTCTGGTTGGAGCGCTGGAGGGCAGAGCAATAAGCTCCTTTCCTTTTTTTTTTTT
>CM053581.1:408009832-408038984 GCA_028627135.1 Pseudochirops cupreus
AGGGAAGGGAAGGGAAGGAAAGGAAAGAGAAAGGAAGGGAAAGAAAGAAGTGAGAAAGGGAAGCAGGGAAGGGAGGGAGAAAAAGAGGGAAGGAAGGAAAAATATTTAAGTGTCTTCTTTACAAATATTCTCTCACTGGATCTTCCTGACAACAATAGGAGGTGCATACTATTATTATCTTCATTTTACAGTTGAGGAAACTGAGGCAGTCAGAGGTTAAAAGACTCACCCAGGGTCACACAGCTAGTAAATGTCTGAGCTGGGATTTTAATTCAGGTCTTCCTGGCTCCAGGCCCTGGGTTCAAATCCTGCCTCAGACATTTACTATCTGTGTGACCCTGGGCAAGTCTCTTCACACCTCAGGCCTCAGTTTCCTCATCTGTAAAATGAGGAAGTTTGACATGATGGGATCTCAGTTCTGAATATGCAGCTTCCTCCTCTGCCCATCTGCCTGCCCAACTCCACCTTGGGCACATTTACAAAGTCTGTGCAATGGCTTTGCCAGTAAAATGAGGGAGTTGGCCTCCAGGATCCCTTCCTGCCCTAAGGCTCTGATCTTATGGGTGAGTCTCAGTTTTCTCATTCATAAAATGGGGATAATAAAACTTTCACCCCCTTCCTAACAAGATTGTTAGGGAAGAAAGTGCTATAAAAAGCAGTTGTTACTGTTAATAATTCCCCCATCTGACTGCGGTTACCATGGCTTTTTCTCAGAGGAGCTGTGGGCAGTGTCAGCCTGGCAGCATTTTCCACTCGGGCTGCCAGGCCATGTCCCATTGTGATAATCCCACACACCCCGAAGATTCTACTGCCTCCAGCCACATTCTCGCCTTGCAGAACAGGGCCATGCCTCACAGCTGGGGAGAACAATGCTATGGAATTGGTTTCTTTTAGCATTTCCTGTGAACCAATGGTGTGCTAGCTGTGGTGTTGAATGCAAAATCTCTTTAGACACACTTTGGCTTTCCAATCCTTTCTTTCCTCAGTTGGAGAAAGTTCTGAAGTCCTTTCCCCCAATAGAGAATGGGTTCAGAAAAAGTCAGAAGCAGAAGGCACTACTGCTCTCTCCCACGCAAAGCCTCTGATCCAGGGGCTGACAGGAGAGGCAGAGTGGTCCCTAAGACGGGTGAATCAGGTGATCATCCTGGGAGGTAAACATAAGGAAGGAGGGCGTGGTAGGCATGGGGGACTGCCTGCACAAATGTGCAGATGGAGGAAATTGTGGGCTCAGAAAAGTCCGAGAGCCCTTGTGGCAGGCAGACAACGGCAGAGCTCGGGCTCCTTCTGCTGTGCTACAATGTCCCCAACAAGCCCCCACAGCAGCGACTTCAGGGGCTTCTCTGTTCCCAGGCTTGTCAACCTCGTTTTCCTTATTGATAGGTTAGATCAGGAGACCGCTATAGACTTTGCTTAAAGTGTAGCAAAATCTTTGTTAAAGCATCTCTTTGGCTCTTCTCATGTGAAAGACAGAGAGATGAAAGAAACAGTGCTGAATTTGGAGTCCAGAAACCTGAGTTCACATTCCTGCTTTGTCATTTACTCCCTGTGTCACCTTGGGCACATGCTCAGGTCCTCAGTTTCCTCCTCTGTAAATGATGAAGCCAGACTGAACAGCTCCTGAGGTTCCTTCCAGCTCTAGTTCTGTGATTTTATAATCCCATGATATCCTGGCCTCAGTTTCCTCATCTATAAAATGATGGTGTTGGACTAGATGGCCTCTGGGTTCCCTTCCAACTCTACAGGAAATCTATGATCCCACATGGTCCAGGTCAGTAGTTCTTAAAGTGTGGTCTGGGGACTTGTGGGGGTCCCTGAGACACTCTTAGGGGTTCTGCAAAGTCAAAACTATTTTCATAATAAAACTAAGATATATTAGGGACACTTAGGCAGCACAATGGCCTAGAGTCAGGAAGACCCATCTTCCTGCATTCAAATCTAACCTCAGACACTTACTACCTGGGCAGGTCGCTTAACCCTGTTTGCCTCCATTTCCTCATCTGTAAAATGACCTGGAGAAGGAATTGACAAACCATTCCAGTATCTTTGCCAAGAAAACCCCAAACGGAGTCACAAAGAATCAGACAGGACTGAAATGACTCAACAACCAACAGCAAAAACGTTTTAATTTCCAATATGATAAATGTCGATAGATATAACCCATCTAAAAGCTCTTTGAGGTGGGTCTTCACTTATGGAGAGAGGTCCTCAATAATTTTTAAGTATATAAAGGGGTCCTGAGACCACAAAGTTTGAGATCCGCTAGTATAATTAGCTGGATTTGGAACTGGTTAAATGGCTAGCCTCAAAGAATCCTTCTTTGTGGTTACATGTCAGCTTGAAAGGAGGTCTCCAGTGAAGTGCCTCAGGGGATCTGTTCTTGGCCCTATATGAATTAACGTTTATATCAATGGCTTGAATAAAGGAATTTCCCTCTGGCCCTTCAAAGGACACAAAGCTGGAAGGAAAAACTTACAGCCTGGATGATAAATCAGGATCCTCCCAGGCCTTGACAGGCTTGAGCATTGGGCTAAAATGTAATAGGGATCAATGTAAAGTGTTGCTCTCAGGTTCCAAAAAGTCAGTTTCACAAGAACAAGCTGTGAGAAGCATGAAAAGACAGAATTCTGTCCCTGAAAGATTTGGGGGCCTTAGTAGACTAAATAGTAGAAGAGCCCAGCCACATTGTGAGAAACTTAAACATAATGCCCGAGGTTCTAGGGAGGCTTGAGTCTTCCCGTTCTCTGCCCTGGCTGCGCCATATCTGGGGGTTGCTGTTGAATACCAGGCACGAGAATGCAGGAAAGAAAGAACTATTTATTAAACACCTACTGTGTACTGGTAGGTAGGGTTTAAAATATTATCTTGTTCAGTCTTTACAACAACCCTGGGCGTAGGTGCTTGTATTATTCTCATTTTACTGTTGAGGAAACTGAAGCAAACAGAGATTATGTGAGTTGCCCAGGGTCACACAGTTTGTCAGTATCTAAGGCTGGATTTGAACTCAGGTCTTCTTGACTCCAGACTAGGAGCTTTGTGCACTGTGGTGGCACCTAGATGCCTCCAGGGAGGACATTGAAAAGCTGTCATGAGGAGGAGAGCCAGGATGTTGAAGGGTCTCAAGATCTTGTCCCATGTGGCTTGGTAAAGAATTGGGAATAAGTCTGGAGAAGGAAAGACTCAGGTTCATGGTAAGTGCCTTCCTGTACTTGAAAGGCTGTCTGATGGCAGAGGGTTTAGACAGACCAGGAGCAATGGAGGAGATGCTGTAGGGTGGGGGGCTTAGTGTAAGGACAAGGGCCTCCCGAAGATCTCTTTTTGTTAGCAATAGGACAAGGCAGCCCATCTCCTTCCTCCCTGAGTCCATACTCAGTGCTGGCCCAAAGGGACAGGGCAAAGCCTGGGTTTCAGCATGAGTACCTGGATTCACCATATCTTGGGGGGAGAGGGGCATTTCTATATTTTTCTTTGCTTCCTTCCCCACCCTCTACCCTTTCCAGGTCAGACTTCCGTAGGTCCCTGTACCCAAGTACTCAGGGTCCACCCTGTTTTCCCTTTGCTGAAGCCCTTAGCTTGGGCCTCCCAGAATCCTTAATTCCCATCAAGGTTCAGCTCAGGAAATGACCTTCCTATGAGGTCTTAGCTCCCAGAATTCAGAGCTGGAGAGAGATTAGACTCAGGACTGTTGTATTTTACAAATGAAGGAAATTGAGGCCGAGAGAAATGGTGGTGACGTATCCAGGAGCTACTAATGGCCAAATCAGGATGAGAATCGTCCGACTTCCAGACTCTGAGCTCAACACCAGAGAACTGCAGGGAAGGACTCTGGCTTCCCCCTCCTTCCCCCGACTTAGTATGTGCTAAACAGAAATGCACGTTTCATTTATTCAGGTGGATGTATTTGGGTCTGAGCCCCTGATGGGCTGTGGTGTCAGAGAAAGCATTCCTGGCTCGTCCCCTCCCCCACAGTGTCATGCAATATTAATGGGGCATATTCTGCGGGCTGTGCTCCAGCGAGTCCCTATCAGTCACTGAGCTCTCCTCTGCATACAGAAACACCAGAGCTGATTCACCTCTGAGCCAGCACTCTGAGCTGTTTTTCCAGTGAATTGAGGTTATGCGTTTGTCCTGATAAACCTTATGCATCACCAGGGGCACAACATAAAGGGTCCAGAGACTTGTGATCCACTCCCAGCTTCCTAGCTGTGTGACCTTGGACATGTCTCTCACACTCTCTGGACCTTGACAGTGGGAATGTTCTGCCTTTCCTATAGCTAAGTTCAAATGAGACAGTGGACATGGAGAAACCGGAGCAGCTAAAATAGAAGCTCCTTGAGGACAGGGACTTGGGTTTTGTATTTGTCTTTGGCTTCTTCATTATTTGAGTGATTGAAAGGGATTTGTTCCAGCCTGACTGGAGAATTTAAGATTCTAAGATCTTTTCATGTATTTTTTGCCTCTTTCCAAATCCTCATTGCTCAACAAGGTGTCTGAAATACAGTAGGTGCCTAATAAATGCTTGTTCACTGACTGTTCGACATGCTTTATGTTTGCTGCCTCTCTCCTGCTCTCTTTCTCTCACTGTCTTCCTTACTTGCATCCTACTTAACCTTAGATGTGCAGCTCAAGGCCACGGAGTCTTCCTTGACCAACCCAGGCAGAAGGCTGTCAGGATCAGGGTTGAATCTTGGCTCAGCTAATTACCAACAGAGTAACCTTAAGCAAGTGAATCCCTCCTCCCGTTGTCCTCTTCATCTCAGTTTCCTCATCTGAAAAAATAGAGTTGGACAAGGTGATCTCTGAGGTAGTTTTTGTTTCGTTTTCCTACAAAGCCTGAAGCACCAGCATTGGATGGATAGCCAAGGAGGCCTGTGGTCTTAAGTTCATAGGACGATAGAACCGGAAAGAGCCTTAGAGATCAGTCCTTCATGTTACAGAGGAGGAAACTGAGGCTGAGAGGCAAAGGAACTTCCCTTGGTGGCCTTCTTCCCTCAAGGGATGGAACTCTCAGCTGCCCTTCGTGTCCTCCCTTCCAGGCCCTCACCTGTGAGAATGGACAGCCTCCTCATGGCTGGGAAGGGGTGGTTGCCTGATGTGTCCAAGATGTCCAGCTGATACATGTCCCCTCGGATGTTGTAGACCTTTCGGTGAAAGTCCTCGATGGTGGGAGTGTACTGGTCTTCAAAGCGGCCGTTGAGGAAACGAGAGACGATAGAGCTCTTGCCCACCCTTGAGGCCCCTAAGACCACCATGCGGTAGGAATTCTTGGCGGGCACACTGAGTGCACAGTTCCCACTGGACATAGTCTTCATCATCGCTTGGGGCTGGTAGGGAGGGAGGTAAGAAAAGAGTGTGAAAAGAGGGACTTAAGAGGCCTAACTTAATCTGGAGGTGAGACAGATGTTCTTGGAAATCACTTCCAGCTCAAACCTTCAGTGATTATTTTATTGAGAAGGTGGTGAAGAGAACTCCTGTTCAGGTCAGGAATTGGACTGGGTGATGTCTAAGGCTCATTCGACCCTTTGTTTTTTTGTGATTTTTTTTTTCAGCTTGAATATTCTATGTTGTTAAGTTTCCTTCCAGCCCCAACATCCCCTAAGATCCCTCCCAGCTCTCTGATATTTTATGTTCTAAGGTCCTTCCCAGCTCTGATATTTCATGTTCTAAGGTCCCTCCAAGCCCTTCTGTTCCTTGTTCTAAGGTCCCTGCCAGCTCTGACATTCCATGTTCCAAGGCCTCTCCCAGCTCTGACATCCTCTGTACTTTCCAACCCTAACAATCCACGTTGCAAGGTTTTTCTCAGCTCTGACATTCTAAGGTTCTACGATCCTAAGACATGGTGAGAGGGGGCTGGGTCAGGGCATAGACATAGGACAAGGGTGGGTTTATTGGATAGACAGAGTCCCGTAAGAAGGTTTTTAGGGTGACCACCATCTCTGGGCCTTCTCTGTTCTTTTTATTTCATCAGGGGGATAGAGTGGGGAGGTCGATGGAGAGGAAATAACCCTCTATCCCAGTAGGAAATATTTGGTTTTAGGGGCAAGACTGGGCACATGGAGAGCTTGGGTGTAGTCATCCTCAGTTTCCCTTCCTTCTTCTTTGTTACCAAACCCCAAAGAGCCCCAGGCTTAGGGGAGGCTCTAAGCCTCTTTTCTCAGGGCTGGGCTTCTTAGGTTTGTCCTGCTCAGGTCTGTCCTCCTGCAAGACACCACAGAAAATAAGGGAGCAGGAAGGTCCACATTCATTCTCTGGCCAGAGAGACTAAGATAAAAAAGGAAGAAGAAATTTCCCAAGGGACTATTAAACACTGGAATGGGCACCTCAGCCCAGCTGGGAAAACATCTTTGCTAGACATCTTTAAAAACAAGATAGGTTGCTGGGGGCACAACAGGGGAGAAAGTGCTGGATTTGAAGTCACCTGAGTTCAAATACAGCCCCAGACAGTTACTAGTGCTGTAACCTTGGGCAAGTCCAAGACCTCTGTCTACCTCAGTTTTCTCATCTGTAAAATGGGGACAGTAATAGTATCTATTACCCAAGTTTATTGTGAGAACCAAATGAGATAATATGTAAAATGTTTTGCAAACTTTTTTTAAAAAAATTATTTTATTTTAAATTTTTTTATTTTTACAAACCTTAAAGCATTGAATAAATGGAAACTATAATCATCCCCATCACCATCATCACCAACACCCACAAGCTCAGAGCCAGAAACAGAAAACAGACCTTCCTAGGGCTTCTGATTCCCTATCAGAACAAGTTAAAACACATAATCCTGGCATTCGAAGCCCTCCATGCTTCCTCCTGAATTTACCTTTTCTTACTTATCTCCCATGGCCAGACTGATATACCTGAAATTATTCCACAAAACTTGAGCTCCTACCATTCCTCCTTCCTGAAACATTTTTCCTTATTGCTTCTCCAGATCCCTCTCCCAGCCCACCCACCCCCAACCCCATCCTCCTGATCTTCAAGGCCTAGCTCAAATTGTCATATCTTTTAGGAAGCCTTCCCTGATTGCCCTCATGCCCCAAGTCAAAAGCATTTCTCCTGCCCATGTTCTTGAAAAGTACTTTTTGGTTCTTATGCATATAGATGGAATGTGTTGAATCCCTTCTTGTCTCATTATTAGACAGAAATATGTCTCAGCCTTTCTCTCCCGCTAGAACATTAGCATAGAATTTATAATAATAGCTGGTATTTCTATAGGGCTTGAAGGCCTGCAAAGTGATTTACATATATTATTTCATTTGAGTCTCCCAGAAAGCCTGGAATCTTTCATTCATTCATCTGTGGTTCAGAGAAAAAAGCCTGAAACTATCGGCAGAGGACCCTCCTGCCTCAGATGTTTGTCACCTGGGTGACCCTGGGGAAATTATTTTAGTGCTCTCCACCTCAGTTTCCCCATCTGTAAAATGGGGATAATAATAACTCCTATTTCACAGAGCTGTTGACGGGATCAAATGAGATCCTCTCTGTAAAGTGCTTTTACAAACCTTAAAGCGCCCTCTAAACGCCAGCAAGTGTTACTGTTACTCATTGCAAGTCTTCAATAAATACAGGCTGTATTAATAATTCACTCATTGGGGTCCAGCGAAAAGAACACTGGAACTGGAGTCAGGGGGACCAAGTTCAAATCCCGCTTCTGAGGCTTAGGAGCTGTGTGGCCCCTGACCCCCTTTGTCAGGCCTCAGCTTCCTCATCTGCAAAATAAGGGGAATTGGACTCAGGCCTCTGAGCTCTGGAGTGGTGGTGGCTGTCACCTATAAGGCACCTCCTGAGTGCAGAGCACTCTGCTCCACACGAGGAGATGTATAAAGAGGAATCAAGACAAGCTTTGTCTTTTACTGCTCTGGCAAGTCTGCACAAAGGAAGAGTTTTTCTTACAGGCAGTCAGGGCAGGCTTACTGGAGGAGGGGACATGGGAGGTAGAGCTGGAACTCAGGGTTGACATTTGAAATGGTTGCAGTCAAATCCTCCAAGCTCCCCCCACAACCAGACCACAGTTTAATTCAATGGACTGCCCCTTGGGGCAGTCATGTGCCTTGCCCTACCGGCTGGTCCTGCTAACTTCCCTTTAGGGTGTAGGGAACAGGGAAAGAGCGCGTTTTTGTTAACATAACTCTGCCCAGGAGTCAGTCTGCAGTCTCCAGGGGCCCAAAGGCTCATCCACTGTCTCCCTTTCTATTCCCACCCTATCCTGACACTCCTGAATTAGGGGCCAAAGGCCAGGGTTTGAATCTTGCCTTTTCTATTTTTCTAACATTGGCTGAATCACTTCCTATCTCTTGGCCTCAGTTTCCTCCCTCCCGAATAAGGGGCTTAAACTAGATGAGTTCATTCTACATCCTACATCCCAAGACCCTATGACCCTACACACCCACATCCTAGGACAACACACTCAGTGCTTTCCCCAACATACTTCACCACACTCCATCTCAAGTCTTTCCCCAGGCTGGCATGAAACATTTTCTTCAAGCCTGAGCATTTCCTTGAGTATCTCATTTAAGAGGTCTTTTGTGCTTTCCCCAATTATTAGCTCTTTTTTGACCCCTCCCATAAAGAAATAATTATTTTTCTTTTGTACAATTCTCTATTTAGTTGTCAGCAAATATGTTGTATCTCCTCAATAGAACATAAACTTCTCGAGGTCAGGGGCTGCCGCATTTTTGCCTTTTTATTTCCAGTGGGGACTGGCAGGTTTTCTGATGGGTTTATGACTTAAGCACTCCTCAGGCTAGGTGCCTGCTCTATCTTGGGTGGTAGGCGTCTCTATTTAGATTTCTCCTGGAGCTGGAAAGAGTCTCTGCCACTTAGGACATCTCCACTTATGAACAAAGACTGGTCGATGTTTCATCCTCAGGTCTGGGACTAGAGGGCTGGTGTATGAAGGGAAAGAAATGAGGATCCAAGGCCATTAGAGGTGGATACTTCCCTCAGTGTCGATTCCCAGACTCCTGAAAACAATCCACCAGCACCCACAGCCCACCACTCCTATCCCTTAATTCTCAGCAAGGATCAAGAATTATGAAAGCACAATAGATAAGATAAAAAGAGGGAATGAGGCAGGACTTGTAGAGAGGGAAAGGAGAAAAAAGATAAATAGAAAGAAGAGATAAAAAACATAAAAGGAAAGAGGTGAGAAGGAATGAGAAAAGGAGAAAGAATAAAATTTAAGAGAAATCGACAGAGAACGAGAGGTAGAAAATACAAAAGAAGGAAAGAAAAAATGAAAGGAGAGAGATAACAAATACAAAAGGAGGAAGGTAAGGGAAAAAGAGAGATGTCCGTGAACAAGCACTCATGAGAGAGAAAAAGAAAATGACAGAAATGAAAGAAACAGGGAACACATAGGGGAGAAAGACAGGCAGGGAGGAAGGAAGGGAGGAAGGGAAGAATGAAGGAAGGGAGGAAGGAAGGGAGGGAAGAAGGAAGGGAGGGAGGGAGGGAGAGAGGGAAGAGATGGAGGGAAGGGGAAGGAAGGAAGGGAGGGAGGAAGGAAGGAAGGGAGGGAGGGAGAGAGAGAGGGAGGGAGGCAGGAAAGGAGAAAATGAAAGAGAAGTGAGAAGTGAGAAAGACAAAATGAGGAGAAATAGAAGGGGAAGGGAGTAAGATGACAGAAACCCAGAAGGTGGGGAGAGTTGGAGATAAGGGGAAAGAGAGGGAGAAGGGGAAAAATGGAAAAAGAAATGAGAGAGGCAAAGAGAAAGGAAGAGAGACAGAGCTATAAGAGGAAGAAATGAGAGAGACAGAGATGAGAGGGTAAGGAAAAGATGAAGAGACAGAGACAGACTCAGAGACAGAGAGAGAGACAGAGACAAGAAACAGATTCGAGGGAGAGGGGGATGAGAGAAGGGCAGGGTGGAGTGGAAAAAGAAAGAAAAGGGAAAAGAGAAAGAGAAGAGGAGAGAGACTAAAGAAGAAAGAGAGGGAGAAATAGGGAAAAGATGGGAAGAAAATAAGAGGAAGGGAAGGAAGAGAGGAAGAGAGGAGAGAGAAGCAGAGCTGGGAAACTTCTCACCTCTCCCTGCTAAACATCACAGGGGAGACCCCTACCCTGAAAGCCATGAGGCTAGCACTGATTAGCATTAGAACATCAGAGCACAAAGGGCCTTTAGAAGTGTCGACCAGAAGTGGCTAGGAGGCGCAGTGAATAGAACACTGGCCCTGGATTCAGGAGGACCCGAGTTCAAATTTGACTTCAGATACTTAACACAAAAAAACTAGCCGTATGACCTCGTTTGCACTACCTTCCCCCCTCCACAAAGCAAAAAGCAAAGAAAAAA
The DNA here is from genome assembly GCA_028627135.1 of Pseudochirops cupreus. Lineage (NCBI taxonomy): Eukaryota > Metazoa > Chordata > Mammalia > Diprotodontia > Pseudocheiridae > Pseudochirops > Pseudochirops cupreus. Next base: position 408,020,116 of record CM053581.1, read on the forward strand.
AAGTGTCATCCAAAACCAGGACTTGAGCCCAAGGCCAGATCCCAGATACCTCTTCCTGCTGCCATCCAATAGAAAGATGGGGTGTGGGATGGGATGGAGCGCTAGCTTCTCTAATAGTTTCTCTGAAGGGAATAATGATAGACACCACACTCCCCCCCACCCCCATACACAAATACCTACCCACCCACACAACTGTTAGAGTCATTTAGAAACAGGTCCAGACTAGATGAAAGCAATCTTACCCTATGGAGAAAATGACTATCTGAGACTCCTGAGTAGCAGAAGAGTGACCCTCATCCATCATCCCTCATCTCTTTATGTCAAAGCCAGTTTCTGGGAACCTGCTTCTATCAGCTCTCAGTAATCCACAACTGACTTTTCAAGAGAATCAATAATTTACTTAACAAGCCCCTCTCATGTGTCCAGCAAGGTTCTAGGCATTGGGGATAGAAAGACCAGAATGGAACAGTTCCTGTACATTCTAAAGGGGCCGACAACCTGTACATTTGCTAGTCCAGTTCCCAGTCCCCTCTGTGGGCCTCAGTTTTCTAATCTTTTAAATGAAACCTACGGGATTTTGAAGGTCCCTTCCAACCCTAAATCCTAGGATTAACTGTGGCCCCTTCCTCCTGAGCAGTCTGCCTGGGTTCCAGAGCATGAGGATATTAAGGTTCATAAGATCACAGATTTGGGTCTAGCCTTTTAAGTGATCTAAAATCCTACTGGGGGGAGTCAGAGCCAGGGGAAAAAGCAATGTTAATGTGCAACCATGATAAGGATATCAGGGGGCTGGGAAGTCAGAGGACCTGGGTTCCCTTTGAAGCTTATTACCAGTGTGATTTGGGGAAAATCTCTTAACCTCTCTGGACCTCAGTTTCTTCATCTGTAAAGTGAGAGGGTTGGACTGGATGGTCTCTGAGGTCTCTTCCACCCCTAGAGCTAGGATCCTATGATCTTTGACACCAGAATCAAATAGAAATGTCTTGAGGATTACCCTTGGAAACTTGAACCCTTTCTGTTAATTGAAGATCATCCTTGGGTGAAAATGGCCCCCAGTGCCCAGGAAAGTAGCCTCTTTAGACACACCCTAGCCTAAGTCGTTTCAATTCTGCTTGCATCTAGGCAACTTCCTGTAGAGAACTGAATGGGAGCTTTTGCCATCCAGTGTCCCTGAAGTAGACACACTATTATTCTATTACGTTGGAACCTTCGGGGGATGTCTGCGCTGGCCAAGCAGCCCCATAGAACTTCACCATAACATGTCTTCCATAACACACAGTTAAGGATGGCACCTGTTTCATTGGAAAAGATATTTCTAGAGAGTACATTGTGACCTCCTTGAGAGTCTGGTGTCTAAAGTAGCCAGCTTGTGGGCACTGCCTTGGTTGTCGATTTGTTCTGAACTGCCCCTCCTAATCTGTTGACCTTAGAGACAAATTTCCCTTGATCACTCCCTTTTCACAGAATTATAGGATCACAGACTTGGAGCTGGAAGGGGCCTCAGAGGGCATCTAGTCCAATCCCCTCAATTGACAGATGAGGAAACTGAGGCCCAGAGATGGGAAGGGGTTGAGGATCACAAAACTGGAAAACTGTCTATTTTACAGAGGAGGAAACTGAAGTTGAGAAAGGGATACATATGTCAGGCCTGGGTTTCAAAACTCAGAGATTTTACTTCAAATTCAGTCCCTTTCCATTTTCCCCACTGTCCCTCAATTCCTGTGCAACCTTGGGAAAGATCTTAACCCCTTCTTGGGAGTTCATAAGATTCAAGTTCAAATTTCGACTGTCGTTCACTAGCAAATTACTACAAACGTCTGTGCCTCAGTTTCCCTATTTGTAAGATGAGGGGGTTGGCCTACCTGCCCAACCTTTCCTCTTGAAACCTCAATTTCTGCTCCAGCTGAACCGAACCCTCTCTATCACTGCTACTGTAGCCGGGGGCAGGGTGAGAGAGGCAGTGTGGGCCGGTGGAGAGGGCACAAGACTTAAAAGTTAGGCAAACCTAGATTTATATATCATATTTAACACCAGCTCTTCAACCTTAGGAAAGCCACTTCCCTTTTCTGGGCCTCAGTTTCCCCACCTGTTAAACGGGGATAATAATCCTCTTCCCCCACTACACATGCCTCACCTAGTTGTGAGAAAAGAGCTTGGAAGACCTTAAAGGTTGATAGGAAGGAGAGTTTTTGTTAAGCAGGGGCCAGAGACCATTGAAGCCTCCATGGGGCAAACTGGGCCAGATTCAAAGGACCCGATAAGAATTCCCTCACAAAGCCAGTCCAGCAGACCCACACAGGTCCTAGAGAAACACAGAGGGACATCAGAGGTTGTGAAGTCCAACCCCCTCATTTTCCAGACGAGGAAACTGAATCTCCCTCCTTCCCTTGATAGCCCCTACTACTTGAGAAGGAAAGAAAATAAAAAATAACAGCAATTAAACTAAGAGAGAAAGCCTTTGAATTCAGAGCTATCTCCTGGTCGTCCCTTTTCCTTTGGAGGTAAAAATCCCCCTCAGGCAGTTCTTTCAATCTTTCGACACCTGTTATCAAGCCAGGGATTTTCCCCTTGTCTGATATTTTCCCGTTGCCATCCTTGTCCCTTTTCTGTGCAATTAACGGTGGACAGGACAGAAAGCTTTAGGGATTCAGTTCTCTCGCACCCACCCACTCGCTAATTTCGTCTCCGGAAGGAGAGGCATTGTAGTGAGGTGTATTGGAAAGGGCCTTGGACTAGCCCGGGAGCCCCGGGTTCAGATTCCTCTGCAGATCCGAGCTGTGTGACCCTAGGCGGATTCAACGTCCCTGGACCTGTTTCCTCATCTGTAAAATAGGGGAGGGGTGCGGTCAAAGATCTTTAAAGTCCCTTTCGGCTCAAAATGTATATCCTATGTCCCCAGAGGAGACGGCCCCATTCGCATCCTGTTGCCTTGCACTGTCTCTAGCCCCCTCTCTTACCTGGGTGTGGAGGGGGCAGTCCCGACCCCCTGTTGCAGCCACAGTGGTTTGTCTTGAAGAGGCTGCGGATTACGGGCGATAGTCACTGGCCTCCGGGTCTCCCCGCTGCTGGGCTAGCCTGGATGGGCTGAGATGGGCGCGAAGGCTCCGAAGAACTGAATACCATGGGGGTGTGCTCCTAGGACGCTGCTGGCCTCAGGACGGCTCTAAGGCGCAGTTCTGAGCAGCCTCCCCAACTCGCCTTCTTCCACGAACAGGCGAGCGAATAAAGCCGGTAACCAGAGACCGGAACCGTGGGGGGGGGGGGGGACGGAGGTGGGGGTGTGTCTGCCCCGGGCTGATTACTGGTTGAACCGGGGGGAGGGGGTGGCAAAAGCAGGGCGTGCTCACCAAAAGCAGGTGTCGAGGGTTACAAAATGCTGGGGAGCTAAAACAGACGCCCTGACAAACAGTTTCGCCCTCTGCTCACTCAATTCTGCACGTTTCGTATAGATGGTTCTACTTGGCCTGTTCCCACCCCCCCCGTCCCTTAGAAGGTTCCCAAGTTGGCACCCTCTCTGCTTTTCTAGCTGCCCAGGTGAAGGGGAGGCTGGAGTCCTCTGCGTCTGCCTTCTGGGTTGACCGTCTGGGAACCCAGACACCTCGCAGCAGCCCCGGGCGGGTTCCTTGCTCCCCGCCCCTTAGACGGCCTCGGGCACTGTCTGAAGCACTAGAGGGAGTTGCCCGTCGTTTTTTCTGGAGTACTGGACACCTGGGAGACAAAGTCGGGAACCACTGGGGAGTGAGAGAGGCCGCCCTAGAGGCTCTGGGGGATGGAGGATCACCTGGGGGACTTTCCCGCTCTAAGTTCTCTTACTGGGTCTGGGTCTTCTTCTGCTCCCCTTGCTGGCCCCTTCCTCCCAGCCCCCAAAGTCACCGCGGGAACTTTGCCGGCTGCCTCTGTCACTCTTAACTCTTCCCTTTGGGGCGGCTGAGTTGTCTCCCGGGGTTTAGCTGGGGGGATCCGTTTTGGAAAGGGCACCACCAGGGCTCTGCCCCCGCCACAAGCGCCGCCGCCTCTGGACCCCCTGTTTGTCAGTCTGTCTGATCGTCCGCTCCGTTCAGCCTCCCACAGATCTCCGCCGTATGGCTGAGCCCCGGCTGCGGCAGCTACTCGCGGCACTGCAGTCTCTATAGCCGGCTGGCCCTCCTCCTCTCCCCAGGCCCCCAGCACCACACCCCCTAGCACCGGCCTCCGCCAATCAGCGACCTGGACTGGGAGCTCGGCCCCGCCCCCCCGCAGGCACACTCCTCTCCCCCCCCCCCCCCCCCCGGCCACCGGGCCAGCCGCAGTCAGCTAGCTCCTCGTGCACCAGTGTGTGGCCGTGGTTGGCGGGGGGAGGGGAGGTGGAGTGGGAGCTGGGATGTGTCATGGGCGGGTCCTCGGCCCCTCAGTGCAGGCACCGTGACTGGGATTCGCAAAGGCTGCCTGCCTTCCCCTGCCCCGCACAGGTGAGAATGGGGAAGCAGGCTGCTGGCTAGTTCAGGCGATCGACGGGATGCAGGGTGGCCTCGGCGTCTGCAGAGAGCCTGCGGTGGGACACCTGTTCCCAGAGAGTATCGGGAAAACTCTCGGGGGTCCAGACCGCAAAGCCAGGGATCTCGGCCGGGCTGCCCCCGGAAAATGGCGCAGAGTTACTCGTTACCGCCAGCCCTCCTCCCCCAGCTGCTGAGAAAACTCTGCTGGTCCTGTGGAAAAGAAGTTCCCCCCCTCCCCAAAAAAATCTCCCACTCTCCTTCCGAGAGGCGGCCGCTGCCTTCCGCCTGTTCCTCTTCCTTCCGCGGCACAGTCACTCCAGTCTCAGATATCAGACCCAGCCAGGCAGAGCACATGGGCCAAAACGTGCCTCCTGGGAAGGGGCTCCGAGTCACCTTGGCCTGGCCTTCCCAGGCATCGTTCAGCTTGGAGAGCATGGAATGACTCGGGAGCACCCAGCCTGAGCTGCCTACTCATTCCATCCATTTCTCCCATGCTCCAAGCTCCCGCTGTTCACAGGCATACGTTTAGGGTCCTTGTATATCGTAAGACCTTAGGTTTAGAGCTTAGGTTTAGACAAGCTGTGCACCTATGAGAAGACACACAAAATATATACAGCGTAGAAACAAAGAAATTTCCGGGGGAAACATACGTTAGCATTAGAGCTGGGAAGGACCTTAGCAGCCTTCTGGTCCGACCCCGTCTTTTACAGAAGAGGGAACCGAGGTCCAGGGAAGGGAAGGGACTTGCCCAGCACCACACAGTTAAGAAGTGGCAAGGTTAGGATTCCAACCCAGATCCAAATCTGCTGATGTTTCCAGGGCATCTTGTTGCCTCCCCGGATTCTGTCCCTACCCCTAGAATCTTAAGTAATAAAGTGAGGCTGGCAGTAAAGAAAGAATGCTTGACCTGAGTTCGAGGTCTAGCCTGCTGCTGATTATTGACTTTGAGCAAGGTTTTTAGCCCCTCTGGGCCTCTGTTTCCCCATTTGGAAAATGGGGGCAGGAAGACAATTGCTGGCCCAGCATGAAAGTTAGAAAAGAAATCTGAATGGCCTTGAGAGTGTTGGGTGTCTCTGCCCCTCTTCACTGAGCCACTGTGGGTGGCTCTCCTTTGGGAGACAGGTGAGAGTGATGGGAGGAGCCTTTAATTTGGAGATACCTGGCTTTGAATCCCATCCTTCTCCTGTGTGGCCATGGGAAGGCCTCCCTCTTTCAGCCTCCATTTCCTCCTCTGTAAAATGAGTTATAAAGTCCATTTTAGATTCAAATCCTTTGACCTGATTAGCAAGTCTAGTGGCCAAGTCTAGTTTCAGGGTTGGGCTCAAGAGACAGTGTAAGTCAAGGGGCGGCAGTAGGATACAGTGGAATGAAGACTGGCATCCGAGGTTGTTCAGTCATTTTTCAGTCACGTTTGACTCTTCATCACCCTGTTTGAGGTTTTCTTGGCAAGGACACTGAAGTGGTTTGCCATTTCTTTCTCCAGGAATCAGAGGATCTGGGTTTAAATCCCACCTCTGATACTTAATGTCTGTGTGACTGTGGACAAGTCACTTCATCTTGGTCTCAGATTCCCCAACTATAAAATGAGAGGATTGGATTAGAGAATCTCTTGGGTCCTTTCCAGCTCCAGATCTATGATGCTCTGCACTTAGGACAAGCAGATGGGGAAAATCAAGTCTAAGTCCGAAAGCATTTACTGAACTGAAGAGAGTAGGAAGTGCTCTGGGTCTGATTGCCCTCAGGACTCACAGTCATAGCACTGTAGAGCCAGAAAGGATTGTCCCTGCTGTGCCCTTATTTTACAGAAAAGAAGCCTGAGGCACAGAGAGAGGAAGTGGCTTGCCCAGTGTCACATAGCAATCGATCAGTTTATTAAGCTTCTGGCTGGGCTCTAGTGCTAGGTATTAGAAATGCAAAGACAAAAACAAAAAATAATCCTTGTCCTCAAGAGGTTAGCATTTTATGTGTGGGACAACCTGTGCACCTATGAGAAGACACACAAAATATATACAGAGTAGAAACAAGAAAATTTCCTGGGGAGACATACATTGGCAGCTGGGTAGCATTGGCAGGAATGGTGGGAATCATGAAAGGCTACAAGGAGGAGGGAGCTTTTGAGGTGAGCTTTGAACAAAATTGGGGACTCGAAATGGTGGCAATGAGGAGGCATTGCATTCTGGTTATGGGAAGGAGCCTCTACAAAGGCCTGTGTCTTTGAGAGGACATGGAATGTTTAAGGAACAGTTGAGGGTAGAGGGGTAGGACTGCAAAGTGTTTGAAGGGGAGTAATATGGAATGAATTTGAAAAGGCAGGTCCTGGAGGGTTTGAAAAGGCAAACACAATAGTGGGTGTTTTGCCCTAGAGGCAATTGGGAGCTAGGGGGGCTTCTTAAGCAGAGAAGAGCATCCATATTTTTGCTTAATGGCATCACTCATTCTCCTTCTCTCTTTCTCTGCTCCAGGAGTCCTCCAAGATTATGTGATTTTCAGCACATGATTCCCATCCCCTTTTCTCCAGGCACCCTCCGTACCAGCATAGAGCTCCATGACCCAACTTCCTTATATTTAGACATCAGAGGTTTGATGTCCCTGTTCTTCACTGGCTGATTTTTCTCTGTGCTCCCCTCTCCCCTGTGATCTTTCCAGCCTATGGAAAGCTAATGAAACCTGTCCATGTTTTTCACATTTCCACTGTAGCTACCATAATGTTTCATAACAGCTGAAAGATGGAGAAACCGCAGATTTTAAAAGCCCTCTTAATGTTTCATTATTTGTTTTTGTATGCCAGGCACCTAGCGTGGTATCAGGTGCAGGAGACGTTTAATAAATGCTTACTGACTGAATGAAACCATCTGAAAATTTTGCAGAAATATTTAATCATTTAATAGGGGCTGGGATTTCAGAGGGGGCCTGTGACTCCCCCAAAAAGAAACAATGACATTCTCATAGAGTTGAGAATAGAAGTCAGGCACCCAACTCCTGGGCCATGCCCTGTTCTTTGGTCTGTGTCTGTTTGTCTCTCTCTCTGTGTCTCTCATCTCTAACTCTCTCCTCTACCCCTACCCCTCAATTTGTATTGGTCTCAGAAGATTTTCTTGGACTGGGAAGACAGCTTTGTTAAGAGAAAGGGGATTTAGTGTCATAAGACCAGGTTCATTTCATTTCAATTCTGATAAATAAGCATTTCCTTTGTGCCAGGCCCAGGATAGATGCTAGGGATGCAAGGACTATTTTTGTCCTCAAGGAGCTTACATTCTACTGAGAAGATGCATAAGTCAATAAATACAGAGTATGCAGCAAGTAATACAAAATTAACTCAAGAGGGAAAGTGAAAGTAACCAGCGTGATTGGAGAAGGTCTTATGGGAAAAAGGAAGCTAAGATGGGCTTTGAGGGAAGCAGGGTGGCCTGCATGGCAGAGAAATAGGGAGTGAGTTCCAATTATGTGCGAAGGCATTTCATCTTGCTGGCATGCCATCTCTCCAGTCCTCAGTTTCTCATCTATAAAATGAGGGCTTTAGGATTCATAGACTTGTAGACAAAGATCTGGAAGATATTTTAGAGTTTTGCTGACCCAATCCCCTCATTTTACAGATGAGGAAACTGAGGCTGACAGGTGGAGTGATTCTCCCAAATCACTCAAAGAATAAGGAAGATAGCTGGGATTCCAACCCAGCTCCTGTGATTCCCAGTTTTCTGTAAGACCTATTCCAGCCCTAACTCCTGCAGTCCTATGATTGTGCCTTCTACTGCTGAAAAGTCCTCTGCCTGTGGCCTCCTCATAGTGTGGAGATAATCCCAGATTTTTAAAGGCTGTGACAGCAGAGCATAAGCTCTGGTGGTTTTTACCAAGGTGCATCAGCCTTGGGGTGGAGCCTAGCAGTGCCCTGTGTGCCTGCCACCAGAGGACCAACTTTGCTAAGCTCAGCTGGGTTCTTCATCATGGGCCACTGGGAAGGATTTTATTTTCAGCTATACAACTCAAAAGTGAAGTGAACTGTTTGGGCACTAGGGTGGGGATAGAAATCTATGTGGGTGGAGAAATCTATGTAATAGAGGAGAGAGCAGATTCTTGCAATATTGAAGTCAAAGTAATTGGTTATGGCTCATGGAATGAGATAAACAGGAATTACATGATTGAGCTGGACAAAGGAATCTCCCTTCTGACACACATGTAAAACCACCATTGATTGGCCAGGAGGGCTCCACACAACAATAACACACCTCCCTGGACCCAAGACAGTTATTAGTGTTAGTCTAAGGAAGTAAGGTTTTGCAACTGAGGGAAATTGGGAGTAAGGCTGCTTCCGATAGTTATCTCTGGGGATGGTCGCACTACATCTCAGGGTGGATACACTATAAGTACTTTCGGAAGGTCAGGGAAAGCTCAGGAAAGGGGGAGAGGAGGCAGTACAAGTCCAGAGGGTGATAAGGGTATGTGCTGGGAGGCCTGAGAAGGGGGCAACTCGAATGTTGGAGGAAACACAGGAAAAACAGCAGTGGGGATGTTTCTTCATTTGGCCAAGAGGGACTTTTACTTTCTCTACTTTCCATCCCTCCCCCATGTTATGGTTCCAACTCTCCTAGAACTGTAAGTAAGGAATCTATCCTAATCACCCAGGGACCAGGCATCCTGGAGATTTTCCCAGTCTGCTTAGGGGAATTGGGTCCACTGTAGAGTAGAAATAGCTGTGTTCTAGGCATAAAAAGATTTTTTTCCCCCAATGCCAAAAAGGATCACAGGCTCAAAGACTTAGAACTAGGTTTGGGGGGAAGCCACTACTTGCCCAACTGGACTCTCAGGATGGGGAAAAGGGGAAGAAGAGAGATAGGAGCCCAACAGGGGCAGGTGGGCAGTTGACTGGAAGGGACAGTCCTGGGTAATGAGGCAAGATGAAGCCAGATGAAGCCAGATGAGGCAGGAGGCTATCTCCCTGAATGCCACCCAGAAGCAGAATCAGCCAGGAACAAAATGAGGGCAATGAAATTGGCTCAACCCATGACGGATACTGAAAGAGCTGTTAAATATTTAACAAGCTTCATCCTTCAACCATTTGGAGCCTGTGAGTCGTCAGCCAACATCCACCATTTCCAACATTGACCATCTCCAACATCCACCATCTCACAGCTCTCCCAGTCTTCCTCCCCTTCCCTGCCTCCTTTCCCCTGTCCCCGTTGAATGGCTTCAGAAATCCCCTGGAAGTATATGGTATTTGACTGTAACCTCCTCATTAGATTGTACAAAAGGCACACTTAATAAATGCTTGTAGATTGATCAATTGATGAGAGTTCAGGGGGAGACAAGATGGCCATCTTCGAGTATGTGATGGATGGTCCCTTGGAAGAGGAGATAGATTTGATCTGCTTGGCCAAAGAGGGCACAACTAGGAACAATGTCTGGAAGTTTCAAAGCCCCAGATTTCAGCTGCATGGAAACAAAGGTTTGGAGTTGGAAGGGTCTTCAGAACCATCAAGTTCATCACCCTCACTTTACAGAGGAGGAAATTAAGACAGAGGAGATCAAGTGTCTTGTTCAGGGTCACAAGCTAGTTAAGCGTCTGAAGTCAGATTTAAACTCAGGTCTTCCTGCCTCCAGGTCTAGCACTCTATACACTGCTCCTTAACCAGGGCCACACAGCTAGTGAGTGACAGACCTGAAGCTGGAAGCTAGACATTCTAAGTGTCTAGAGATATCCCCACCACACCCCATTGCCTCTGTATACGTCCTCTTCCCCCTCCTCCACCTCTTCTCTTTCCTCAGCTTGTCTCCACTGGTTCATACTGTGTCTCATTTCTTTTCAGACCTTTGTGGGTAAAGATCTTTTTCAGACCCTTGCAGGTATTGTTCATCCTTCATTTCATTACAGGGTGATATTTTGACTTACTCATGAATTAGATTCAAGTGAGGCAGAGCTGCATAAAGTCATCAGCCTCACTCTTTCTTCCAGAGTCATCAAAGTCCAGTGGTGAGACAAAAGCCAGGATGGCTGTCGATGGCACAGGATACAGGGGAGGACCTTGGTGTCTTCAATGTCTGACCAAATTCTATGTGCCCAACAGCACCTGCTTCAGTTACTTTCATGGCCATTGGAACAAATTGTTCTCATCTGCCCGTTGCACTGGGGGCTCTGCCGCTAGACAGTATGAACGTGGGGCTCCTGCTCTGAGTCACTGTGGGCTTTTGGCCTCCAGACTTTGGCCTCCAGACTCTTTGGCCCCCTCCCTCTAGGAAGGTGGGGTTTGGCATATCAGTAAGTGAGGGTTGATGGGATGACCTATTACTGCAAAAATGATCCCTGTGCCTTTGGCAAATAAAAGTACTGTCATTAGTTCCAATGTGGTCATTAAGTGCTCTCTTCCCAGAGCATCCTGTAGTTAAAGGAGTTTCAGGATGGGGAGTTGGAGGATGGGCCATAGCTTCCCCTGGGCCTTTGGCTCCTAGAAAGTCAAAATGAGTCAAAATGAATTCTAAATCATAAAACCTCAGATCTGGAATGAAATTGAGAAATTCTAAACACAGGTGAGGGTGAGATCCAGAATAAGAATGCGCATAGATTTAGGAGATTTTAAAGGTTGTCTAATCCCTGCTTCTCATTTTACAGATGATAAAACTGAGGCCTAGAGAGGGCAGATGACTTACCCAAGTAAAATTCCCTCCCCTCCCCTGTCCTCCCTTACTTCCTTCACTATTTCCCTCCTTTTTTCCCTTCTTTCTCTATCCTTTATTCTCTTTCTTCTTTCTTTCTAATCTTCTTTCCTTCCTTCTTTTCAACATTTGACGACATTAAGCATCTGATTCTTTTTGTCCTCTCTAAAAAATACTATTTGTCTTATGGGATGGTGTTCTGGGAGAAGAAGGAGGATGAATACTTAGGATAACTATGGTGATGTAAAGAAACAGAAAATGTCAACAAAAACTTATTAGACAAAGAAATCTAACAAGCGCCTACTGTGTGTAAGATGCTGTCAATGTCACTCATTCACTCATTTCCCTCAGTACTCCAATGGATCTATGATCTCAGATGTGACCCCAGTGATACAGACCCCAGCCCACTCATGCCTTGTCATTCTATGTGTCTTGTCCACACCTCCCAAAACACCCTCGACTGAAGGGCTTGTGTGTTTCTTTCCATGTTTTGGGTACCACCCAGCAATTGGCCTTCCTCGTTTTGTGGCTGGACAGCTCCCTATCTGATCACCCATTGCCTCCCTGAAATTCCTCACTCCAACTTTCATGGGAGGGTCAAAGGTGGGACGAGCTGCAGCCTCCCGGCACTCACTTCGTGTCCCTTCATTGCCCTTGTGGTGTCCCAGATTCACAGCCAAACACTGACAGAGCGTTTGTGTGACAGCATTTGGGGCTTTACAAGGACTTGCTTCAAGGCCAGCACCATGCAATCAATAGGAAAGGCACTCTCCCCTCCCCTGCCCCATCCATCCCCCACTTCAATTAACTAACAGTTTTCCTGGAATAAGTGTGTGTGGGAGGGTAGGTATTGTGTAAAGATTTGGTGGGAAGTGACTAGTGTCTCAAAACAAAACCTAACAATAAATTAAAATAAAATGTTGGAGCGCTGTGCATTGGAAGTACCCTCTGTCATTTCACAAATGCTCACCAGCTTCCTCTCTTTCTCCTGTTCATTTCCGATTCAATTCAATTCAAAACAATATAATACAATTGGACAAATGTTTATTTGTCCCCAGCTAAGTTCCAGTCACAAGGCTAGGGCTAAGGATAAAAAGGCAAAAATGAGAGTCCCTGCCCTTAGGGAGCTTCCATTCTCCTGGATGGATACAATGTATGCAACAGATAAGCAAATACGAAGTAATTTTGAGAGGAGGGGAATCAGGAAAGGAAGAGACTGGGCTCTGAAGGAAGCCAGGGTATTTAAGAGGCAGAATTGAAGAAGCAATCCATTCCAGTATACTGATCCTTAAGGCAGGGTGGGTCCAAGAAATACATACTTCTGGTTCGGATCCATAGACTAGTCATCCAATAACACTCCATGGTCTGGACAGCAGGCATTGTCCAGAAGACAGCAGGCATTGTCCTATAGAACAGACTGAGGAGCTGAGTTACCAGACCTCTATTCAGGAAAAAGAAGGCAACAAAAGCAGAAATGGAAGATGCCAGGGAGAAATTTACCACAATGAAATCTTGTTCCTACTGTTTCTATTTAGGGATCATAGAGGATCATACATACTTTACTTTGTAATGAAAGAAAGGGCTTAAAAAATCCTAAAACTGCTAATGAGAAGGTTGGAAAGATGACAGTAATGGAGGACTTTAATGCTACATAAATGTCGAGGAAGAAATAAAGTGTCTGTGTAATAATCCTTGTCATACTCTCAGCTCAGAGGGAGGTAAAGGGGAAAAGAAGGTTGGGGTAGGAAGATGTAAACTCACAGAATTGGAGAATATCCAAGCTGGAAAGGACCCAAGAGATCATCTAGACCAGTCTTTCCCTTTTTAGGTATAGGGGAAATGAGACCTAGATAAGGGGAGTGACTTTCCCAAGGTCACACAGTCAATCAGAGAAAGGACAAAGATTAGAGCCAGGGGTACATGGATCAAAGTTTACTGTCTCTCTGGGGGAGAATTATTAACATTTTAACCATAAATTTCTTAAGATTAGACAGTTTAAAAAACAACCAATTGATCTCTAATATGTAATATTTGCCAATACACAGGTATAAATACTTAACACTGAAAAATTTAATCAAAGCCAGTACAAACTGGCCTCCAGATGCCCCTGACTAGAACCCAAGTCTCCTGACTCCTTCTATTCAGAAGCATGATACAGTAGTATATGGAGTATAGGGAGGACCTGGGCTCAAATCCCACCTCTACTACCCACTCACTACCTGTGTGATGTTGGTCAAATCACTGCACTACCCTGACCCACAGTCTCCTCCTCTATAAAATGGAGAGACTGGCCTGTGAGGTCCCTTCTAACTCTCAACCTATGATCTACTTGCATTGTTAAGGTTTGGGAAGAACCATAACTATGGCCGGGCAATGAGGGCTTCCTCCTATGGCATTAAAATTTAGAGGATGTTGTTCTCATTCAGAAGGTAGGAACAACTGAGCTTAACAAGGAGCAAGAGTCATTCCTGAAAATAGAAAGCTATCAGATGGTGTGCTTCCATCCTATGGTTGTTATACTCTAGGTGAGATATTTCCTGGTCTAGCCTTATCATCAAATCATAAATTTAGAAATGGAAAGAAATGTGTAATACATTGAGTCCAGCCCCTTCATTTTGTAGATGAGTAAAGTGAGACCAGAGAAATAAAGTAATTTGCTCCAGGTCACACAGTTAAGAGGTATCCAAAGTTGGGTCTGAATCCATAGGCTGACCATAGGTCAGTGTCCTATCTCTAGTGCTGATGCCATGTTCTCTCCGCTGGTGGCCCAGCCTTGTAGCATCCTTGGGCCTCTCCATCCACTGGTCCTGGCAGTCCAAATTCTGAAGCTTCTGTCTGTGATTTTTCCCACTATCCCTCAACAAACACAAGTGAATCTACCTTTAAAAGTCAATTGGAGGCTATTTTTTTTTTTATGTTGCTCAATCTAGGCAACTCAATTGTGGGTTTCTAAGCCAATGTGACTTTTCTATTTGACACCACTGTGCTAAAGTACTGTGCAACTCTCTTACTCAATCAACTCCAGTAGTTCCCTCTAGTGTGAACTACAGACTGCTCTGTTTGGAACTTGAAGCCCTTCATAACCTGGCTCCAATTTCCCTGTCCATCCTCACTAAGTCTGGCCAGATTCATCACCTTCAGGATACAAGGTGGTGGCTTCTCAGTCAGGTACCAGAATTACTAGCTATATCTACATTTGGGTGCAAGTAATAAGCCTGCCTTCTCATTTCCCTCCTCCCTTTCCTCTTTTCTATTTCTCTACTACCTTCTCCCTCTCTCTCTCTCTCCTTTCCTCCTTCTTTATTCATCTTCATCTTCCCCCTACTCACTGCCTTCCTTTTTCCCTTCTCCCCTCCTCCTTGGGAATGTTGGTGTCTTTTCTGTAACCTTTATTTACTCTGCTTTATATTTTGGGCAAAATCATTCCACATGTTTAAGACTTGTGAAGTGGAGAGTTTGTCAAGCAAGAAGTGGCTACCCCTCAGGAAAGTGCCAAATACTGAAGTTTCAAGGTTTGGAACATGTCATATGATTGGCAACATGGCATATGAGAGGGAAATGAGAATTACCCAATGTACGCCCCAATGTACGCCTCTATATCCTTCCCATTGTTGGTTTCACTGGGAGATGGTGCCGTGAATCAAATGGCAGACTTGAGATCTGGGTTGAAATCCTGCCTTTTTTACCTACTAGAATTATGAGCATGAGCAAGTAGATTAGCCTCTCTGTACTTCAGTTTCTTCATCTGTAAAATGGGGACAATAATACCTTTAAATCCTATCCCCACAGGCTTGTTGTGAGGCTTGAAAGAAATGAATATGTATTAAAATATGAATATGTAATGATTTGCAAACCATAGCACATTATATAAACCTAAGCTATTATTAATAATTTATAATTCTGTTTTAATATGTCAAGGATTTGTGAGTTCATTCACTCCTTTCACTGACATAAATCATAGCCCCTCCGTGACTTAGTAGATAGTCTTCATAAGTTTCTCTGAAGGAAAAATCCACCACCTTGTATCCTGAAGGTGATGAATCTGGCCAGACTTAGTGAGGATGGACAGGGAAATTGGAGCCAGGTTATGAAGGGCTTCCAGTGCCAAACAGAGCAGTCTGTAGTTCACACTAGAGGGAACTACTGGAGTTGATTGAGTAAGAGAGTCGCACAGTACTTTAGAACAGTGGTGTCAAATAGAAAAGTCACATCGGCTTAGAAACCCACAGATTGGCATCATCTACATTTCATTTTACTTTTATTTATTTTGTTAAATATTTAAATATTTATTTAATTTTGTTTATTTTATTTTATGTTTTTGTTTATTTTCATTTATGTTAAATATTTATTTATTTTGTTAAATATTTCCATTTTAATCTTGTTGGACCCCACTAGGGAGTGTTGTTAGGGCAGGCTGGATTTTTGACATCTTTCCTTTAGAACAAGCACTTTGGTTGTTGAGTGGAGAATGAATAGGAGGGAATAAAGACTTAAGGCACCAAACAGGAGGTTACTGAAAGAGAGATAAGATGAGAGTTGAGGATGGCATGAACTAGTGTGAGTAGAGAGAAGGAGGGCATTTGCAAGAGATGCCTGTGGAGGAAAAATTAATAGGACTTGGCAATTGATTTGATATGTAGGGTGAGGGAAAGCATGCAAGGATGATGTTAAAGTTACAAATGTGGGGGGCTGGAAAGATGGTGGTGCTTTTGACAGCAATAGGGATGTTTGGAAGGGTGAGTGGGATGGGGGTGGGGAAGGGCAGAAATATAATGAGTTTGATTTTGGATGTTTTGTTTGAGATGGCTAGAACATCCAGTTTCAAATATCCGATAAGTAGCTGGTGATGTAGTCTCTCTCAGGAGAGAGATCAAGGCTGGATATATGAATCTGGGAATCATTTATACAGAGAGGATAATGAAACTCATGGGAGCTGAGAGAGACAGAAAGAAACAGAGACAGAAAGAGAGACAGAGAAATAGAGGCAGAGAAAGAGACAGACACAGACAGAGGGAGACAGACAGAAACAGAGACAGAGAGAAAGAGGCAGAGAGATCAAGACAGAGGTTATAAACATTTTTGTATGTCATGTCTACACAAACACCAATTTCTACATGTTGCTTTTTCCCTTTGGCAGTATGGTAAAGCCTACAGATTCCTTCAGATAATAATGCTTTTAAATAAGTGAAGGAAATGCTGTATTTTAATTAAAGGTGAATGAAAGTCAAGATGTAATTTTTTTCCATCCAAGTTCACAGACAACATGACATTTATCCATTTATTCCAGGTCAAGAACCCTGGTGTAGAACACAAAGAGAAAAAGGCCCAGTGTGGAGTAATGGGGAGTACCCACAGGTAGGGAGTTCAGTTGATGATGTCCAGCAAGAGTGAGAAGGGACAGGTGGGAGAACCAAGGGTGAGGAGTATCATGAAAACACAGAGAGGAGTCTATCCAGGAGGAGAGGGCAGTCTCCTCTTCTCTGGGCTCTACATCCCAGTTCTCTCAATCATTCTTCAGGCTCATGGCTTCCCATCACTCTGATTAATTGTCAGGATGTTAAAGATGTGCTGCAGCCATCAGTGTCCCTCTCAAAGGTCGTAGCCAGAACCATGCATGGTACTTCTGCCTGTCCCTGGCAGAGAAGACCAGGGTTGTCACCTTCCTTGATCTGGACCCTCCATGTCTGTTTGTGTTGCCTAAAATAGTGGTTCATTTCCTCTGAGCTGAGAAAGGCTCATTTGTTAGGCTTGCCAACCACCCTTGCCAAAAATAGAATCCAATCTTGTGACGCCTGGATTGAGACGTTTTCCTCTAGGTTTAATGGTCTCAAGCTATGAATCTGGGGAACTTGGCAAGGTTATTGTTGGAATAACAGCATATCTTAAGGGGAGCAGAAAGACTCAGGAGAAGAGTGAGATTAAGCCCTTCTCAGACTATGTCTGAAGTCTCTGGGCGTTATGTGTATACACATGGGCATTGTGTGTGTACACATATAGGCATTGTGTATATATGCATGTGGGCATTGTGTGTACAAATGTGAGCATTGCATATATATACACACATGGGCATTGTGTATGTGTGCAGGGCATTATGTGTGTATGCATGGGCATTGTGTGTACATGCATGGGCATTGTGTATACACATATAGGCATAGTGTATATATGCACGTGAGCATTGTGTGTACAAATGTGAGCATTGCATATATATACACAAGGGCATTGTGTGTACATGTGTGGACATTATGTATATATTTATATATGTGGGAATTGTGTGTATGCATGGGTTTTGTGTGTGTGTATAGATATGGGAGTTGCTTCACAGAAGAGGTGTGAAATTGAATCAACTTTGATATTGATGTCTAGATGATTTTAAATGACGCTTCATCTGTTTCTGTTAGAATTGTAAAGACCCTCAGAGGACCCAGCTCTCTGCTATAATCACTTGCATCAGGAGAATCCTGCCTCATTCTGCATATCAGTCTGCACCTGTTCACCCTTATCCACCGTCGTGTTTAAAATGCCGTTTAAAGCCAGAATAGATAGCCCTGGGAATAGCACTCAGACCGCAGCTCTGCTATTGTTAACTGACTGGCTATGATGTGAAAAGACTTTCCAAGGAGCTGTTCTGCACTCCATTCCCCAACAGGATCATGGGTTTGAGAGCTGAAAGGGACCATATAAACTACCTAATTCTCATTTAACAGGTAAGGAGACCAAGGCCCTGAGAAGTGAATGACCTACAGGAACCTACAGCCGTGGTGGAACTGAGGTTAGAGTTCAGGTTTCTCTAGTGCTAAACTAACACATTCCAAAATCTCTGGGAGATTATAATCTAATTGGAACCTCTCTTCTCTTCAACCCCAGTCTTCTTCTAAGATTCTGGGCTCGAACAGAATTGGTTCCTGTTTGTAGCTTCTTAGAATTTTGTACTTCCTTTGAAATTCTATTCAAACACCAACTTCTATATGACGCTTTTCCTGATCACCTCAGCTGCTAGTTTCCCCCCACAATTTCTCTTGTATTTATTTTGTTTTTATGTTATCTATACTCATCTTTCAATCATGACTGCTGCTGGACTCAAAGGGCTAGAGATGTGGCACCCTGGTCGCCTTCAAGGTGCCTTTCTCAGCTGTGGACCCAAGTGCATGATAACTAGGTTAAATCCCAGGGAAGCCTAGCCTCTTATGAGAGGGTTGGACTCCTTTTCTCACTGTCTTTAGTTCAATATACCCCCATCCAAGCATCCTGGGAAAAGAACATATAGCCTAGGTTTGGCTCATGCCTAGGTCCTCTCAGTAAGTGGAGTAGGAGGGTACTCCACGTATAAAATAAATACGGTGTGGGGCAGGGATTGATTTCCTACAGACAAAGAAGTGTTTAATACAAAAAGCTCTTATAAGAGCACTTTAACAAAGACTTAAAACAGGCTGCAAGTAATAACTACTGTTATATTCTCCCAAGAGACTTAATGAGACTTAAACATCAGAATATAAAACAATTCGCAAGACTGTTGGAGAGGCATTGTTACATTGCACCTTGTGGCAAGCCATGACAGGGCTTTGGCTGTGGCCATCTTCTCCAGAAACCCTCCTGCCTCCAGCTATCTCCGACAGAAGGATCCAGGATTTTGGAGGAGGTTGCCCGTTAAGATTATATGTGTCCCATCGCACATATGATGACCAACCTTGATAAACTGGACTATCCTCAACAACGCACAGCTAAAGACAACTCTACAAGCCTCAGGATGGA
>CM053581.1:408039484-408060441 GCA_028627135.1 Pseudochirops cupreus
CCCCCCCCCCTCATTATTTCTTATAGAAAAATAGTATCCCATTACATTCGTATACCACAACTTGTTCAGCCATTCCCCAATTGATGGACATCCCCTTGATTTCCAATTCTTGGCCACCACAAAAAGAGCTACTATAAATATTTTTGTACAAATGGGTCCTTTTTCCTTTTTTATGACCTCTTTGGAATACAGACCTAGTAGAGGTGTTGCTGGATCAAAGGGTATGCACAGTTTTATAGCCTTTTGGGCATCAACAAGCATCTATTAAGGGCTTGCCTTATGCTATGTACTGTTCTAAGTGTTGGGGTTACAAAGAAAACCAAAACCACTTAGACTTTCCTCTGAGATTGTCTTCAATTTATCTTGTATCTGTCTTGTTTGTACATTGTTACCTGTGAGGTCTTTGGGAGCAGAGATTGTTTTCCTGCCTCTCTTTGGAGGTGCAGACTTAGTACAGTAAATTGTTACACAGATGCTTCTTCAGTTGACTTGAGTGGAGAAAGACTTGAGATAGGGGGACCAAATAGGAGACTATGATAAGAGTTTGAACTGAGGTGAAAGCTGTGTGAAGGTGAGGGGAGAAGAGATTCGAAAGAGGCTGTGAATGGAGGAATTGAAAACTGCTTCAATCTATGGAATGGAATTCAATAAAGAATTCTCTAAAGAATTCTAAAGGTTCCAGTAAGAAGTGAACCAAGAGAGCTTAATTGTGAGAGTCCAGATTAGGGAAAGTATCAAGGAAGAAAGGGTGGCCAACTGTACCAAGTGCAGCAGAGAGGCCAAGAGGCACGGGCTTCTGGGATTTGGCAGCTAAGAGATTGTTAGTGACTTTGGAGAAAGCAGTTTCAGTTGTGTGAGGAGATCTGAAGCCAAGATGCAAAGGACTGAGAAGCATGAGAAGAGGAAAAGGAGGCAACAAGTGTGGGCCACTTTTTTTCCCCCTAAGAGTTTGGTTGGGAAAGGGAGGAAAGACACAGGACAATAGTTTAAGGGGGTGGTAATGAAGGTTTTGTAAAGATTTTTCAGAATCAGAGAAAGGTGAGCATATTTGAAGGCACTAAGGAAGGAGCCAGTAGATAAATGGGCATGGAAAATTTGAGAAAGAAGATGTTTGAGGATGAAATCTGCTGGAGAAGATGATGATCACTAGACTGTATCCCTTTAGCAGAGGATGGGATGGAAGGGAGAACTGCCCCGCCCCCATTATTAGACAAGGAAACAAGAGTAGAGGATGATAATGGGGCTTTCAATTAGGGGAAAGGGAGAAGAGAGAATTCATGGCAAATGGCCTCAGTTTCTCAGTAAATAAGCAATGATCTATAGCTGCAAAAATTGGGGAAGAGAGGGATGTGGGAAGCTTGAGGAGGGAAGAGAAAATTTGGCATCACTTCTATGGGGAGTCAAATAGAAAATCATTTAGGGAGAAAGAAATAAACTT
This sequence comes from Pseudochirops cupreus, assembly GCA_028627135.1. Lineage (NCBI taxonomy): Eukaryota > Metazoa > Chordata > Mammalia > Diprotodontia > Pseudocheiridae > Pseudochirops > Pseudochirops cupreus. The sequence goes on from CM053581.1 coordinate 408,040,923, forward strand.
GCCTTGCTTCAGTGAGAGCCCATTTGAAGTTGGAGAACATGAATTTATAATGTATCAGTCAGGGCAATCGTGAGACTCATTCCAGCTGTATTCATCAGCATCTGAATATGAGGAGAAGAGGTGGATGTAGGAGCGATCTAGGGCTGGGATTGGGCAAGGGATGAACAGGGAAGGGGGAACACTGGGACAAGGGATGTGAGAAGAGAGAACTACATAGATAGAGCTGAACTGGTGAATTAGAGGGTCAAAACTGGGAAGGGAGGCCAATAAAGCCAGGGCAGGGGTAATGGCACGAGGAACTATGGAAGGGGAGAGTTATTAGCAGCCAAATTTAGGAGGGTGAGGCATAAGGAGACGTAGTTATAGTTAGACTGAGGAATGGTTAGCAACATCCATCGAGAACTTCTATTAATATTAATCATTATTATATGCCTGTTATTATAGCATCAATGATTCATCATCATCATCATTATAAGATATGACAGTGCTTGGGAAAATATTTTCATTGTTATTTTTTCCACCTTAATACTGCTTGGTATAGTAGGGGAAAAGCTGGCTTCGGGTCAGGAGACTGGTTCAAATCCTTTTTTCTTTTTCTTTTGGAAACTGACCAGCTACAAGACTACAGGCAAGTCATTTAACCTTTATTTGTCCATCTGTCTTTGGGTGTATTGGGGCCTGTTTGGATAACTGCCTGCTTGTCCTGCTTCTCTGTCTGTCTGCCTGTGTGCCTTTCTGTCTTGGTGTGTGTCTGTCCGTGTCTTTTTGTCTTTGTGTGTTGTTGTTGTCTGCTTGTCTGCCGATCTGACCCTCATCTGCTTGTCTGTGTGTCTTTCTGTCTATCCCGTCTGTCTATCCTGCCCTGCCCTGTCTCTTTGTGTCTCTCTAAAACACGATTTATTGTTTCTCTAAAAGCTCCCAACAATAATAATGCAGAGAACTTTCTCCTTTTCCAAGCATGTTCCTATCCGTCATCTCGCTTGATCCTGACAACATTCCTTTGAGACGGTCAGGGCAAGATTTATAGCCTCCATTTAACAGTGTCAAGACAAGTAAGACCCAGACCTCCAGACAGCCATGCCAATATCCTACGTCCCCTACCTCACCTTTTCATTTGCTGCCTCTCAGCCTTTCTCCCCCTTTGATTACATAAGGCCTGGAGCCCAGACTGAGACTAGGAAGGTGAATATTTACTCTCCTCACCACTCCCCAATACACCAGCAGGCAGGCCAATCCTAGGCTCAAAGAAAGGAAGCTTCATGGGGACAGAAATAGAACTTGGGAGGAAGACAGTCACTGGGGCCAATGGTGCTGGTCAAAGGTTAGCCCTTACTTCACTCACATTTTATGGTTTCTGTCTTTCTCCTGGGGCTAGTTCTTCTCTCTTTCTCTCTCCCTCCCTCCCTCTCTATCTCTTCTTCAGTCTCTGTTTTCTCTCTATCTTTAAAAAAAGAAAATTCCACTGTGAAATTATTCTTCTGGGGTTTTTTTTTGTTTTGTATGTAAAACTGTACTTCTCTATCACATATAGTTTCTTTTTAAAGTCTATATAACTTTAACATGATAATAACGAAACTGCCCTGCTCTTCACTGCACCATTGTAATGAATAAGGTTGGCCCCAAAGATGAACCATGACGTACCCTTCCCTCCTTTCTTGGCAAGGGTGGGAGGACAATAGGTATGGAACACTGTGTCCAGACTTTTGGGTGCTTTGACTAGCTTTGTTGTTTTGTTTTCTTGCTATCTTTATTTACTCTTTCTTATAAAGGATGGTTCTCTGGAAGATGGATGGGTGGGGGAAGGAAGGATGAATTACGAGATGTAGGTGATATAAAAACAAAAGCTTAGTACAAAAAATGTTTAAAGATCCAAACAGAGCAAACTTGTTTTTATAGAGGCAATTTGGTACAGTGGTTTTGGAGTCAGAGGATTTCAAAATTCCCAGTTTTGCCATTTACTACCCATATGACCTTGAGCAAATCCCTTTCCTTCTCTGGCCTCTTGCAGATAAGCAAATCTGTAAAATGGAGAGGTTGGACTAGATGGTCTCTAAGGACCCTTCCATCCCTTAAGCTATGATCTTTTTTTCCTTTCAAATATTTAGAGATAATAATGATGCTGTCTTCCCCCAGTATCCTCTTCTTGAGCAAAACATCGCACTTTCTTCAAGTCCATCCTCCTGGAGCCACCTTGAGGCTGGTCATGCTCCCCTTGATGCTTTCCAACTTCTCAATATCTTTCTTAAAGATGGCCCACAGAAGTAAGCCCAATACTCTAGATGTAATCTGGTCTGTAATCAGGACCAAACTTCCTGACTTTCTCTATTTCACATGTCTTGGTTCTAGTTTCTCCCCACCTTTACTCTTTCTCGCTCTCTTCCTCCATAGTTCTAGTTCCCACCATTATTAAACCTTGACACTGGAACCTCATATAAGTCTATGACTAAAACTTAGGGAAATGGGAGTAGAAGTTAAGGGGAGATGGCTTTTGGTTCAATGCAAGAGAAAGCTTCCTAAAATTGGAGCTATCTATAGATGGAATGGAATGCCTAAGAAAAATGAAGTTTTCCATCACTGAAGGTATTCCATTAGAGGCTGTGATCACTGAGTGGAAGGGAGATGAGATGACATGATGGAAAGAGAATTGGGGGGAGGAGTAGAAGGGGAGGAAGAAAGGAACTGGAAATTAAAGGGAGTACCCATCAATTTGGGAACGGCTGAACAAACTATGATATATGAATATAATCAAACACTACTGTGATCTAAGCAATTATGAAAAAGATGATTTCAGAGAATCCTGACAAGACCCATACAAGTTGATGCAGAGTGAAATGAGCAGAACAAGGAGAACAATTTATATAATAACAGTATTGTGAAGCCAAAGAACTTGGAAAAGTGAAAGACTTGGGAACTCTGATTAATGCAATGTTCAACTATGATTCCAGAGGGATTGTGATGGAATATGCTGCCCACCTCCAGATAGAGAAGTGGTGGCCTCAGAGTTCAGATTCAGACATTTATTTTTTGATACATGGACAATGTAGGAATTTGTTCTGCTTGACTAAATATGCTTGTAAGGGGCTTTATCATTCTTGCTTTCTTCCTTTGGGGAGGTGAGCAGTAGAAAGGAAGTCATTCGAACCTAAAAATAAAATAAAATTGAATTTTTCTTTTTAAAGTATCCGGAGGAGTTCAGAAGGAAGCATAGACAAGCAAGACAATTTTGAAAGTAGCAAGTTGAATTTATTACACACTTTCGAAAAGTCAAGCAACATGGAATAGAGATTTGTGGATTCATACATGATCCTCTTGTACTCTACTTTATACATAGAAGGGTTCTCTTTTGGGGTATTTTTAAAGTCCAGAAATGCAATTTTTTTTTAAAAGAAGGAGTCCTAAACTGAGTCAAGACACTTGGCTTCAACTTTGGTCATATATAATTGACCTCAGGCAAAACACTGTCTCTCTGGGCCTCAGTTTTCACATCTGTAAACTAAGGGGGTTGGATAAGACGGTCTCTAAGTCTTCTTCCAGTTTGAGAGTTAAATTACCTCTTCTGAGAACTTTACAGACTTTGGAGGGAAGTGTATTCATCATTTAGGGTTCAGACAAAATGATTTCCAATGCTTCTTTCACAACTTAGATGATCTAATTCTGTATTTGTGTCATTCTAAGCCCCTTAAGGATCAATAATGACTTGAAATGTCAACTTTCCCCTTCTCCACTTCCAGGGATTCCTGAGTTTAATGAGGAAAATTGGATAGAGATAATTTCATGAGAACACTGGTGAAGACTGGCATGACAACGGTTCATGTAAACGAGAACCAGGGAATACAACTAGCCACAGATTAAATGTAAACCAACTGTCTGATTTGAGCACTTAAAAACTTAGTACAATATCAGAGTGCATTAATGACAGCCCCACGTCCAGGTTACAGAGAACAACATTCTAACTGTAAGCATGACTAGGGTAGAAACACTTGGCAATGATCTGGAAGTTGGTTAGATGACCTCTAAGGTCCCTTCCAGGTTTCACAGTGGTTAGAGACCTAGGCCAGGATTCAGAAAGACTTGAGTTCAGATCTGGCCTCAGACACTAGCTGTGTGACCCTAGGTAAGTCATTAACCTTGATTGCCTTAGTTCCTCACCTGCAAAATGAGCTGGAGAAGGAAATAGCTAACCACTATGGTATCTTTGCCAAGAAAACCTCAAATGGGGTCACAAAAGGTTGGACACAGCTCAACAACAATTGATTTCTTCTGACATTTAGTCTGTATTTCTACACCTGTATCCTTTTTGTCCTCCCCTCCCCACCTTGTGAAGAGGGGTTTCATTCTTTGTATTTCTTTCCCACATACCCAACACAGTGCCTGGTATATAGTAGGTACCCGATAATTGCTTATTGAGTGATTCCTCTAATGTTTTTCTTTGATAATTCACTGTGGCATGGAGGTGACCCTGGTTTCTCTGGGCTAGACTAGCAGAGTGTGGGTTCTGTTGATCTTACAAACCCAGAAGGGCTGGGGACAGATGGAATTTTGATATTTGAGGACCAGCTTCCCAAAGTTTGGAGGAGCTTGTCATCAGACTAAGGGAGAGGGCTAGGAGGGTGGGGGAGGAAAGGAGAAGAGAGGGAGGGGAGACATTTCAGCTACAACTCTCTGAGATTCTCTCTCAATCTCAGGGATCTTATTGTCTTTTTTTCATCTTTATCTCCCACAGGTCTTGTATGTTGTGGATTTTTAATAGGCTAGAAACGCCTTGAGATCAGGGAATATTTCACTTTTATCTTTATATCACCATTGCCAGCACAAAGTAGGCACTTAACAGATATTTTCTGAATTTAACTGACTTATGGGGGAAAGTTTTTTTCTTTGTCTTTAGGTAGATGATAAAGTGCTGGTTTTGGAGACAGGAAGAAATGAGTTTGAATTTTGCCTCAGTCACTGACTAGCTGTGTGGTCCTGGGCAAGTCATTAAACCTCTGTCAGCCTTAGTTTCCTCATCTATAAAGGAGATAATAATAGTATCTGCCTCACAGGATTGTTGTGAGGATCTAATAGATGCTGGCTATTCATAATAATAAATGATTAATAATAACAAAATATTATTATTAATAATGAAATATTGGATAAAGAAAAGAAAGAAGCTAGGAGATAGGATTTCTGGTCCCAGATCCATCGCCATCCAGGAAGTGGCCTCAAATATAATACAACCCTTTAAATCTCAGCCCCATTTTCCTTGTCTACCTCATTCTGGCTGTTATGGCAGCTAGTAAGTTAATGGATGTGGAAGCACTTGGGGAAAGTATAACGCGTCATTATTTGTATCAGCATTTTCAAAATCATTCTTAAAGTTAGTCATAGTTTGGATGGAGGGGGAGAGAGAGAGAGAGAGAGAGAGAGAGAGAGAGAGAGAGAGAGACAGAAAGAGGGAAAGAGCGAGAGAGAGAGATTAGAGGGACGGAGAGGGAGAAGGAGAAAAGGGAGGAGAAAAGGAGAAAAAGGAGGAGAAGGAGGAAGAGGAGGAGGAGGAGAAGGAGAAGAAGAAGAAGGAGAAGAAGAAGAAGAAGAAGAAGAAGAAGAAGAAGAAGAAGAAGAAGAAGAAGAAGAAGAAGAATGAGAGAGAAAAGAATTCAAAATCATGCTGAAGGGGACTTCATATTTTAAAGATCATTTAGTACCTTCTCCCCTCAAACCCCACATTTTACAGGAACCTGAGGGCCAAAAAGGTGTTCACCTAGAAGACTCACAGAGCCAATCATTTTCAGTTGTGTCTGACTCTCCATGACTCTATTTGGGGTTTTCTTGGCAAAGATACTGTCTTGTTTTGCAATTTCCTTCTCTGGTTCATTTTACAAATGAAAAAACTGAGGCAAACAGGGTTAAGTCACTTAAGTGACTCATACAGTCAGTGTTTGAGGCCAAATTTGAACTCAGTTCACACAGCCAACTATTGGCAAAACCAGAACTTGCACCCAGTTCTCTCTATCCCTATTCCAATGTTGCCTTTGACTTTTAAAAACACAGAGGTTTTCTGGCAGCACTCCCTTTAGGAGGGTCTCTTCCTCACCATTTATTTATGGATGGCTTTTGGTCTGAACAGGGTAGGATCACTGATCTACAGGCTTGACTCCTTGAGCTCTGGGTATCTTACTCCTTTAAAATAATCTGGGGGCCAGATCAGGCACCTTCTTAGGAGGAACTCAAAGCACCCCCCAATGCTATCTCTTCTCAAACTGGAGACAGCCAGTGGTACGACCCTGTTTGAATGGTGGAAAACAGAATTGATCTGGTCAACCTTGCCTTTCCCTAAACCAGATTCTGCCACTTTCTACTTGTGTGTTCCTGAGCAAGTCACTTCCTCTCCCTGGGCCTCAGTTTCCTCTTCTGCAAAATGGGCTAGATGACTTTGGATTTCTATAGGATTGTAGATCCAATTCAGGAGGAGAACTCAGAGGCCATTTTGTCCAACCTCTTCATTTTACAGATGAGGAAACTGAGGCCCAGAGATGGTAAAAGACTTGCCAAAGAGCACATAGTTAATATGTGGTAGAATCAGGAATCTGATCTAGGCCCTCTGGCTCCCAATCCTCAGTTTTCTCATCTGTAAAATGGAGGCTGGTGGCCATGTAGGAGGGCATGGATTAGACAACCTCTACAGACCTCTGCCTACTTTAAATCCCGTGACAATTTTTGTCAGCAGGGCAGTTGTTTCACTTCTTAAGTCTTAGTGCCCTTATCTGTAAAATGAGAACATCAGTCTTTGCCTTATCTAACTCTCATGCAGGTGATGAGGAAAAGGGCTTTTCAAAGCTTAAAGCACTGGGGAAGACGTGACTTATTATCATCACTTTTAGAACCTTTCTTTTTGCATTGACTGTCTCAACACAAGAGCTCAAATTACTTTGACTCTCAAGTCAAATCGACCCAGCAATGTACTGGCCTGATTGATCACTTGTTTGACGAAATTACCTCGCCAGCATGACATTTTGTGCTTGGAAATTCTCTGTGAGTCTGCACCCTTTGCTACTGATTACTTAGGGCCCTGGAGTTCCAGAGTGACCTTTGGTCTAAAGCAATTGAGTCTGACCTGACCACATGGGGAAGGGAACTCTAAGATTGTCAGGGTTCATGGAAGGCTCAGAGAAGGAGCCCAAGCCCAGCCCTCTAATCACTGACCAAAAGTAACCCCACCCTGCCTCTCCCCAAGACCTCCTTATCCTGCTGGGGAAAGAAGGCATAGGAGGAGACAGAGAGAGACAGAGAGAGAAAGACAGAGAGACAGAGAGAGACAGAGATAGAGAGACAGAGAGACAGGGAGACAGAGAGAGACAGAGAGAGACAGAGATAGACAGAGAGACAGAGAGATGGAGGCTGAAGAACAAGATATAGATGAAAGGGGAGAGCTTAGATAGAAACAGAGATAGAAAGAAACAGAGCGAGATAGACAATGGAGACAAAGGAACAAGAGACAGACAAGAGTAAGAAAGAGATGAGGAGATCAAAGAGAGAGGAGTCAACAAAAAGAGAGATTACAGAGATGAGGGAGAAAGAGACAGAAGATTGAGATGAGTATGACTAGGAAGAAGAGACATAGACAGAGACATAGAGACAGAAAGAAGAGAGGACGTGAAAAGGAGAGAAGCTAGAGAGACAGTGAGACAGAAAAAATGATGAGAGAGAAAGAAAAGAGAAGGGGAGGAGGGGAGAGAGAAAGAGACAAAGAAAGAGAAAAGAGGAGAGAGAGAGAGTTAGGGGGTCTCATGGCACAGAATGTCAGAGTTAGGGGGGTCTTATGGCATAGAATGTCAGAGTTAGGGGGGTCTCAGGACACAGAATGTTGGGAGAATGCCACGGCTAGGAAAGACTTTGAGGGTCAGTGAATCTGAATCCTTCCTTTTTCTGAGGAGGTTGAAGCCTAGGTCAAACATCACCCAGGTAGTTGGTGGCAGTAATATGAATCTCTCCTGCTTCAGCTGTTTCTGGATTCTACCCAGTGAGGTATAGTTTTAGGACTGGAAAGCACCACATAGTTGATTTCATTCTATCTCTTCTTTTTCACAATTATCATTGAATTTGTATAGCAGTTTAAGATTTGAAAACACCTTAGAAATATATAACTTGATCCTGTAAGTCAGGTGCTATTATTATCCCTATTTTATAGATGAAGAAACTGAGATATTTGCCAACTGGTAAATATCTGAGGTGGGGATTTGAACTCAGGTCTTTCTGACTCCGAGGTCAATGGTCTATCCACTAGGATACCCAGCTGCCAAATGGAAGAAACTGAGGATGAGATAAATTGTGTAATGTGCCCAAGAGACCCAGGAATAAGTTGGAAAATTTCAAAGCTTTTTTTGAAAATAGAGAGAGGTTAAAATTGCTCATCTGTCTCCTTGTCCCCAAAGAGCCCACGAGGCCCCCAATCCTAAGTGCAGCCTGTGTGTGTGTGTGTCCTCCCATGACTGGAGCTAAGGTGCCTGCCCCCCTTCCCCTCCCATATCACCTTTATTTTTCATTGTACAGGAAAGCTTGACACTTCATTCCATTTTCATAGCAGAGGGCCGAGGGACTGAGCTGGTTCTGTTTCCCTTTATGGCCCTTCATAGTCATCAGCCGTGTCAAGTGGTTTCAGGGTGGAAAATGAGGGCCCCATTCAACAGGTCACGTTGCCCAGTCCCATGGGGTGAGCTCCCTCTTGAGTTGGGGAAAGAGGATTCTGTCAGCTAGGCCAACGTGGCATCTGGGGCTCTTCCCCAGCCCCAACATCCTGAGCCCAAATCCCCACCCCAAATGCTACCCAAGATCAAGAATTCACTTTGGTTATAGCTAACATCTGCAGAAACTTTACATGAAGAAATGGGACTGGATCTGGAGGGTTTGGGTCCAAATTCTTGGCCAAGGCTCTTTAATTTCCTCAGCTCAGTTTCCCCTTTTCTAAAATGAAGCCTCAAGCTAGATGGCGTCTGAGGTTCCTTCTGACTCTGGATCTCTGATGCACTGGGTGCAACCCTTAGGAAACTTTAGGCCAATCATTTCTCTTTCTCTGAGCTGCAGTCATTTGTAAAGATGGAAAGGTAAGACTGAATTACTTCAGAGGTCCCATTGGCCCTTCATGACAACTATCCAGGATTTTTTTTTTTTAAAAACAATGCCTGTGATATCTCCAATGTAAGGAACTGCTGATGAGGAAATTCCTCCCAATGCAGGTCTGCCCATGTTAGGTAACCTGTAGTCAGAGAGAATAGTCTAGAAGTGACTTACCCAGGGTCTCACAGTCAAGGATGTATCAGAAGTGGAATCTGACCCTAGATCTTCCTAGCTTTCTATACACTATACGCAGCTGCTATGGGTATCATCATCCTCACTTTTCAAGTGGGGAAGCTGAACCTCAGAAAAATGAAATGACCACCATGGCCACCCAGCTAATCAGTATTTCCTCCCATGCTCCATCTCTCCATGCTGCCAAATCATTCTCCATTTCTGTGTCATTTTAAGGATTACAAAGCACTTTCTTCCATAGGTAGGACCAGTAATATTACCCCCATTTTCCAGACAAGGAAATGGATACTCAGAGATGTGAATGACTCCTCCAGAATTCTCTGGTGAACAAAGCATCAGAATCCAATTAATCAATCAAAAAACACTTATTAAACCTCTAACTGGTGTGCCATTATTATCCCTATTTTCTAGGCAGAGAAATCAAAGCTGAAGAGGTCAAAGGACTTGCCCAGAAATCCATAGCTAATAAAGTATCAGATTCCAATCATCTATCAAAAAGCATTGATGAAGCCCCTACTATGTGCCAAGCATAAGTGCTCTTTCCAGTGCCCCCATGGTCTCTCTTTTCTCTGGCTCTTCTGTGCCTACAATGCTCAGCTCTCAGAACATTTGCCTTCCCTTCCCCCTCTCCTCCTCTGGCTCCAGGACAGAGTAGCAGCCTCTGACAACCCCACCCCCCCACCATGTACACCCCCTCACACACACTTTTCATATAGAGTGGGAGAATAACAGAATGATCCAGGGATGGCAGTTGCCATAGCAACTCCAGAGCTTACAATTCCATTCTCATAAAGCCCCAAAACAGGTTTGGAAAGGTGAGGCCCTCCTGGTTCACCAAAGCTGGAAGGGTAAGGGGGCCTCCCTAATTAGTTGGGTGGAGACAACAGGGCTAGATTGAGAGGGTTTAGAGGGGTTCTGTCATCAACTCTCGTTTGAGGCTGGGGGTCAGTGGTCTCCTGCTCCGTGAGAGAGACCAAACAATGGGACCAAGGAGACTGGTGGGTGTAAGCCAAGAGAGCTCAGAAGGGAGAGTGGGAGGAAGGGAGCAAAGAGGTGCTCTTGGAGAAAGGAGGATGGAGGAGGGGAGAGATAAGGAGAGGAGAGAAAGGAGAAGGGAGTAGGGGAGTAGCAGGAAGGACAAGAAATGGGGAAAGGAAAAGAGACAAGAGAAGAGAATGGTCCAAAATGCCACTGAGAGCTTGCTGTGTCCAGTTACACTCATTCATTCATTTAACAAGTTTGGCAGATTGCAATCACCTAGCTGCTGGCTGGTGTCCCTCTCTGCCTAGAGTCTCCCTGCTCTAAGTCCGTCCTGGACACATTGCCAAATTAATCTTCCTAATGCCCAGCTCAGACTGCATCTCTTCCCTGCTCGAAACCTTACAGAGGCTCCAGACTGCCTACGGAATAAATCCCTAATTACTCAACCCAGCCTTTGAGATCGTCCCCAATCTGTCCCCAGGCTAATTCTCCAGCCCCTATCACCCTTTTCAGGTGAGCTCTTTGCTCCAGACTGGGTCTTTCACTCTTCCAAAATATAACCCTCGTCTTCTTTCGACCCCTCCATGTTGTTCCATATACCTGGAATACCGCCCCCCCCTCCCCTGCCCCATGGTTCCACCTCTTCAGATCCTCACCATCCTTCAAAGACTGGTTTACATGCCACCTCCTCCACCGAACTTTCATGATTCAAACATTGGAAAATGGTCTCTCCCTGGCCAGATCTCTTCTGTCCTCCCTCCCCTGTTTTATTTCCGTCTTTGTATATCACGGAACAGGCACATAAGTGCTTAATAAATGTTGGTTGATTGATTGATTTAAAGTACTGTGGAAATGTCAGCTATGATTATGTTAATATTATTCATGTCCATGGCATATTCATTGGAAGACTGTAAGCTCCCTGAGGGCAGCTTATCTTACTAATCTTTGTATTTCCTCCAGCAAGAAACCTAGTGCCCTTGTATGTAGCCTGTGCTTAATAAATCATAGTCACAGAATATGAGGGATGTTCTCATCCATCTAGCCCAACCTATACAATAGATGTCCTCTATAACATGCCCAACAAGTGGTCATCTAGACTCTTCTCAAAGACCTCTGAGGAGAGGGAGCCCACCACAGCTCCAGGATGCCTGTTTCATACTGAAACAGATCATTATTTGGAAGATTTTTTTCTGACATCAAACGTAAATTGTTCTTTTTGTAGCTTCAGTCAACCTGGTTCTGCCCACTGGGGCTAGACAGAACCAGACTAATCTCTCCTAGACTTGATGGTCTTTCAGATACTTGAAGACACTTGTCATGTGCTCTCCTGTGTCTCCTCTTCTCCAGGCTACCCATGCTGGGCTCCTTCATCTGATAGTTTGAATGAAAAAGAGAATGGATGAATGCCTCACTCTGCCTTGCCGCTCTCAAGACCATCAGACAGAAGAGGAAATAAACTCTTTTCCATGGATAGACTTCAGTACTTAGCATAGTGCCTGACATATAGTAGGTAGCTGATAAATGTTAATTGACTAACTCACTATTTCCGTTATCCCCAGAAAAAAAAGAGAGCAACCTACTATAATGGTGACAATGGAGCTGTCCAGCTGCTGCCTAGAGTCCAAAGAAGCACCCATGAATAGAGGAAGGAAGAGAGATGTGGCTAAGGTTAGCAGTGCAAAACTGATGTGGAATGCTGGACTTGAAGTCATAAAGGTCTGGGTTCAAATCCCACTTCAAATATCTACTAGCTGTATGACCTTGTACAAGTCACTTAACTTTTCTGTGCCTCAGTTTCCTTATCTGTAAAATGGAGGAGTTGGACTCAATGTCCTCTAAGATCTCTGCAATCCCAAGTCACTTACTTCTCTGTACCTCAGTTTCCTCATCTGTAAAATGAAAGGGGTGTTGGAATAAGTGACCTTTAAGGTCCCTTCCAGTGCTAAATCTATAATCCCATGATCCTTTCCCACAGGGTCAGAGTTGACAGGGATTTCAGAAGCCATCTAGTTCAACTAGTGCTCAAAGATCCCTTCCTATAACATCCGAGTCAAGAGGTCATTCAGCTCCTTCATGGGGACCACCAGACACAGGGAACTCACTACCTCCCAAGGCAATCTTGCCTGACTTCCACTTTTAGCAAGATTTTTCTATCATTCACTAAGCCTAAAGGTGCCTTCCTGTAAAATCTGCCTGTGTGTTCCTGGTTCTTCAGTGGCACTACAGTTAATCCACTGAGAAGCCAGAGTGAATATGAGTCACTCCCCCTTACCCAAGGTAACTCTAAGTCAGGCCTGAGCCCAGGACAACCTGGCCTTTAGCTATGTTTACCCATCTGTCCATTGTGTAGTATTCCCTCCACTCATTGATAACAGATGTTCACCCTCCACTTAGGAAAGCCTCAGCAAGTAGCTGGGCTCATGAATCAGTATTAACAACATCTGTTCATTATTATTCTGGCTGAGAAGAAGCTCGCTACTGAGACCAAACTGGGAGGAGATATGCAAGAACCAGATCTCCCTTGACCTCAATCACCCCACACAACCATGAAGGAAGGACATCTCACCCTTCAAACTTGACTTTTCTTAGGATACTTTCTCCAGCTATACCCAAAGGGCAATCAAACTGTGCATACCCTTTGATCCAGCATACCACTTCTAGGGCTGTATCCCAAACAGATCATAAAAAAGGGGAAAAGACCTACATGTGTAAAAATATTTATAGTGGTCGTTTTTGTGGTGGCAAAGAATTGTAAACTGAAGGGATGACCATCAATTAGAGAATGGCTGAACAAGTTGTGGTAGATGAATGTAGTGGAATACTATTATGCAATAAGAAATGATCAACAGGCAGATGTCCAAAAAACCTGGACAGATTGTATGAACTGACATAAAGCAAAATAAGCAGAACCAGGAAAACATTGTACACCACAATCACAATCATGTGATGATCAACTCTGATGGACTCAGATCTTCTCAGCAACACAACGATCCAAGACAATTACAAAGGACACATGATGGAAAATGCTCTCCACCTCCAGACAAGGAACTGATGAAGTCTGAATGCAGATCGAAGCATTTAAAAAAAAATTACTTTATCTTTCTTGTGTTTTTTTCCTTTTTGTCTGTTCTTTCACAATTGTGACTAATTTGGAAATATGATTTACATGATTGCACATATATAACCTGCTTACCATTTTAGAAAAAAGGGAGGGGAGGAAGGGAGAAAAATTTGGAACTCAAAATCTTGTAAAAACGAATGCTGAAAATTGTCTTTACATATAATTGGGGGGGGAATAAAATACTATTAATTTTTTTCAAAAGGTTATTTTCTCCACCACTACCCAGCGCCAGACTAGACTATGCTTCATAACTTACCCAGCCACCCTGACCATTTCCTTGACATTATATCCTTGAGGACAACCTGATCAGACCTCCAGAGTTAAGCCACTCATGTTTGGAACGCCTGCCCTGACACCCAGCTGTCCTGATTATAGAGCAAGCCCATCATGGAGTCCATCATATCTGATCAACTCAAAGCTAGAGTGTACTTCCTATCTCATCCAGCTGAACTTCCTAGCCATCTTCATCCTTTCCCCCCCCACATGTATGCCACTCCCCTCTTCTTTGTATTATTGGTGCCTGGCATCATTTTTTCTTGGCACCAGATCTGTGATTTTATTGATATAAAGAATTCTACATGTTCTCATTTTTTAAAAATGCATTTATTTATCTGTGCTTTTTTTCCTCTAGCAGCAGAATGGAAGTTCCTGGGATTCAGAACTTCTGTTGTTTTTTATCTTCATATTCCCCTCAGTACTTGGTAAAGCACACTGCATGCAGTAGGTGCCTAATAAATGTCTGTGGAATTGAGCTGTTGGTATAGAGAATAGTCACTGCAAATATTATAACCTGTCTTTCTATGCTTTAAGATTTACAAAGTTTTTTCTCACAATTCAGATAAATCTAACGAGCATTTATCAAGCGCCTTCTCAGTACTGGGCTATACACTGAGTATATGTATGAAAATGAAACTATCCCTGCCTTCATGGAGTTTATATTCTTCTAAGAGAAAATGCATTTTTCCAGGGACATAACTCTTTTTATTGGCATAGGAAACCCCTTTTTCCAACCCAGGTTGGCATCTATCCCTCTATTTCTAGTGTTAGAGGGTTTCCTGGGGCACCGAGAGATTGATTAGGTGACTCACCCAGGGTCACACAGAGAGCTGGGTCTTGAGCCCAGGTCTTTCTTGATCGAAAGCCAGTTGTCCATTCACTTTGCTTATTCCCTCTCAAGACAATGTGATCTATATGTCAAGTAAAAAGGAAGTAATTTAGGGGAGGGAATACATTAATAACTGGTCTGATTAAGGAAGGCTTCATGGAGGCCTTGAGGCATAGGATTAGAACCCAAGGTCTTTCAATTTCAAGACCAGGGCTCTTGCTGCCAGAATGCAGATGCTTCTCTATGTCAAGGAGGATGATGACCAAAGAAAAGCCATTGGTTTTGGCAACGGGAGACCAGCCAAATAGAGAAATCTAGTCTTAAATAGATGCTTGTGGGAGAAGAAGCATCCCTTTTCCTGCTTCTCAGTGAGCATGTACCAGATGGCTGCTGGCTGAGCAGGAAGGGGCATCCCTGAAACCAGGGAATGTGCCCCAAAGCCATGACTGAGTGAAGCTCTGGAGGTCAAGGGGTAGATTGTGGCTGGACTTCAACAAAAGTTTACATTATGGTTTTATTGGGAGATGTTCATATAGTCTTTCTCACTGGGTTTAATAAATTGACTTCTCTCTGGGTCTTGTTTTGACTTGAATTGGGTCACTGGGCTCCAGAGCTCCAGCTGCCTTGGTGGAACCTTGAAGAACAGTGAGACAAGGGGCAGGAGTTGGGGCAGAGGCAGGCCACACAGGCAGAGGAATCAAATTCAGGGAAAGCTGAGCCCTTGATGTTCCTGGTCCAGGGCAGCTTCCGACATTGTTTTTGTTCACAGCTCATTTCAAGTCCCAAATTGTGTACAAATAGGCATCTTTGGTACTCAGCTCTCCCTGCCAATGGAGAAAAGCTATGATTCAAGTAATCCGAAACTCTGGATAAGGTCCAAACTATGCCTGTTTGACTGAAATGCTTCTGGATTTCTTTCAGAAGATTTCCCTCCCTCATTAGACTTGACAGACTGATTGTGGGAGGGACCTGATAATAATGTGGAGAAGCAGGAGGGGTCTTAGAACATGGAACATCATGGCTGGTTGGAGTCATACAATGTGTGATGGCACAGCTGGGAGGCATCTTAGAACATGGAATGTCAGAGTTAGTAAGGAGCTTGGAACACAGAATGTCAGAGCTAGGAAGTGTCTTAGAACAGGGAAAGCCAGAGCTGGGAGAAAACTTAGAGCAGGGGATGCCAGAACTGGGAAGACTATAGGATCATAGATAGATAACTGGAAGGAACCTCAAAGACCAGGACAGGATTTGAACCCAGGGCCTTTGACCCAGAGTCAATGCTTTTACATTATCCCACAGAGCATTGAGAACTAATGCTAGACCAGTCGTTGAGTCTAAATGAATAGAGTTTTCATTTTACAGACAGAGGTCTAGAGATGAGAAGAGACCACCAAGGTCACAAAGATCATAGGGTGAAGAGCCAGGATCTGAACTTGGATCCTTTGGTTCTAAAATCCACATGCTTTCCACTGTGCTCCACTCCTAAGTGGTGGGATGGGTGACTGAGTAGGTGGAGGCAGCAGATAGGCCTAGAATGTCAGGCTGAGGGTTCACCTGTAGGCATCTCTCACCCACACAGAGGTATGAGTGCTGACACTCAGAAACCTCAGGACATCCTCAGTCCAGGTACATGTGATGGGACAGCCAGGAAGAGATGGCACCAAACCTGGATGTTGAATCAGGGATGTGGGGGAGTTCAACTGGCCCAGGGCTGGGCTTGGAGTCAGGAAGATCTGAGTTCAAATGCAGCTTCTGACACTCACTCAGTGTTTACCTCTCTGAATAAATCACTTAAGTTTCCTCCTCTATGAAATGGGGATGGTAATGGCACCATCTCCCATTTGATTCTTGTGAGAATCAAATGAGATGGCAGGTAAAAAAGTACCTAGTAAGGACTCACACAGTAATAATAACTGTCATCATTTATATAAATGCTATATACTCACTTTGCTCTGGGCCTCAGTTTCCTCATCTGTAAAATGAGGGTTGAACTTCATGGCCTCCAAGGTCCTTCACAGCTCCAGAGCTAGGGTCCTTTGGTTCCTATCAGCTCTTGGCGCCCTTGGGCCTTGCCCTACTCTTCCTTCTCCTATGGCAGAATTTCTCCCTTCTATGAAATCACCCACAGTTTCCACTTTCTTGAAGTTCCAGCCCAAGGAACCATCTTTCATTAGCCCCACACCCCCAGGAGCTTTCCCTGTCTGCATTCTTGAGCACAGTCTGTCCCTCCCTGCACTTGTCTATGAAGGAATGTTCTCAGGCTGTTTAGTGTACAAGGTGTGACTAAGCAGGAGCCACAGGCCCTGGTTCAGAAAATCACAGAACGTTTCCAATCACAGAGATCTCCCCCTGCATCCCATGTTCCCACCCTGGGAGGTCTCACTGAATCTTCTTTGAATCCCTCAGGTCTCACCAGGTCTTAGTGATTCTATCTCGGTCATTTTTCTCCCTCCATTCTTTCTTCTCTAATCAATCAAGCAAACAAACATTTCTTTCACATCTGCTGTGAAGCATTATGTTAGGCAAGGAGAATACAA
Organism: Pseudochirops cupreus; assembly: GCA_028627135.1. NCBI lineage: Eukaryota > Metazoa > Chordata > Mammalia > Diprotodontia > Pseudocheiridae > Pseudochirops > Pseudochirops cupreus. The sequence continues at coordinate 408,057,952 of CM053581.1, forward strand.
AGACAAAAATAAAACAAGCCCTACTCTTGATGAGCTTACATTTTATCGGGGAGGCAACACAGAGAGAAATCTATATACAAGGTAAGGACAAAGTCATTTGGTGGGGAGTGGGGGCAGGGCACCAGCAGGCTGAAAAAATCTGGAAAGACTTCATGTAGAATATGGCACTTGGGCAGAGTTTTGAAGGAAACAAAAGAGGCCAAGGTGAGAAGGGAATGAAATCCTGCCATGGGGGCAGCTGGTAAAAAGGCATGGAGGTGGGAAATAAATTGATAGGTGTGAAAAACAGCAGGAAAATGCAATTTGGCTGGATTGTAGTATGAAAGAAAGGAAATAATGGAGAATAAGATTGAAAAAAAAGTTAACTGGAGCCAGATTGTAAATGGCTTTAAAAGTCAAACAGGAGTCTGTATTTAATCCTAGAGGAAGTAGGAAGCCGTTGGAGTATAGAATGAGTGGGCTGAGCCATGGGGCCAGTCTTTGATGCATATGGAGATATTCCTTGCCTGGTTTCAGTCTCACTGACTACATGGATGGTTTAGGGTCTAATTCCGTGTGATGCCAGAAAGTCTTCCAACTTGCAATTGAACCAGAAGTTGGTGATTTGGAGTTTGCTGTGTGGGAATGGAGTAGATTGCTGTCTCTTTTCCTTTGCAACTTTTGAGGAAGCAGTTCTCTCCCCAGAACCAGGTGGGAAAATGACTGCCTTTCTCCCACCCAACCATTGGTAGCTGTGAGCATATCACTGTTTCTTCCTCACCTATTTAGGTGACCAAGAGATCAACATGCTCTGGCAGTAACTTTGTGAGAACTGCAAGGTTTGGAGAGATGATAGGACACCCATGGGCACCTTCCACTTCCCTGGCACTGAAGCAGAAGGATCAGGAAAAAGTGTCAGTCTCAGCAAAGCCACCCAATCAATGAAAAAGAGGCAATTCAGCTCAGCTGAACATCAGAGCAACTTTTCCATTACCTCTTTCATCTCAGGCAGCAAAATTCATGAGGACTCTACAAGGGGGAAAAATGACTTCCAGGGCTAGGAGGTCAGAAGTATTTCTTTAACACAAGTTTTCTCTCCACATGTGTACCACTACCATTGTACTTTAAATTAGTGCCCTCTCTCCCCACCTTGTATGTATTTGTGAGACAACATGTCCTGGGAAAATGTTTTGCAACAACTCTTCTTGCTACAACATCTTAGTAAATCCCTTTTCTAAAAGCTAACTGATGCCTAATATTTTATTGTTAATAGGGAGCACACTGGTGGGGGCCCTAGATAACCAGTCCTTCAAAGCTTCCCAAAGAAGCTTGAGAAAAGAGTAGCCCTTCCATCCATTGGTCCTAGTTCCCCTGATTAGCTAAATGAGGGTAATGGACTGGATGGTCTCTTAAGTCCCTACCATCTCTGATATTGCAGGATTCTGTGATTCTTTCTAAATTTCTGGGAAGTCTAGGTCCCAGGGATGAGACAGAGATCAGTATGAAGGGAAAGGAATGGTAGCAGACTGTGTAAGGGCAACAGATTTGCCCAAACATAAGTTCTCTGTCAACTTTTCTTCCCCCCCCCCCCCACCTCCAGGGAACCATAATTCTAGAAGGGACCTTGGGGAATCATCTAGTAAAGCATTCCTGAAGTTTACTTTCCAAGAAAACCTGTTATGACACTGGATTCCTAGTATTCCAAGAAACCTTGATATTCTCTGGTTCTATGAGAAGATGTCAGTGCTAGTGATCTTTTCCTTTCTAAAACATTAAATATGAAACCTGTCGTCTGTCAAAAAGTCTTGTAATACATAGCAATTGGGGGGAGGAGTGAAAATTGGCTTAATTTTCTTTGTTTTGTTCCAGATTCCCAGTCTTGGAAGATCACAGAATATATCCCCCTTTTGTGGCAGGGAAGAAGATGGAATAGAGGCAAGAATATTGAGCCTAGAGTCGGGAGACCTAGTTTCTTCTCCTAACCTTGCCACTGACTGGCTGTGTGACCTTAGATAATTGACCCCTTCCCTGGCTTGAATCCCTGATTTAAAAAAAAATAAATATGTTATGGTGATTTCTATTATTTTTATATCACCTACATTTCCCAGTCTTACCGCCCCCACCAAGAAACAAAGAATATTCTTTTTTTTTTCACTGACTTGTTTATTTACTTTTAGATGACAAGATTCAGTTCCACAATCCCTTGAGTTTCAAATTTTCTCCCCTCCCTTCCCCCACCCCATGGCAACATGCAATCCAGTATAGGATCTGCAGATACTTTCACATTGTACAATAGTCTGGTTGTATAGAAGGGTTGTAACCAATGGAGTGAACAATGGGAAAGAAGAAACAAAACCAAACATGGAAAAGAAAGAGAGCATGTAGTTTGCTTCAGTCTCCATTTAAACTCTGTTCTTTCTAGATCTTTCTCTGAATGTAGACATCTCCTTCCATCCTGAGTCTTTTAGAGTTGTCTTATAACCTTGCATTGCTGAGAAGAGTCCAGTTTAT
>CM053581.1:408060941-408112582 GCA_028627135.1 Pseudochirops cupreus
TCCTCCCCATTTCTAATAGCACAATAGTATTCCATTACATTCATATACCATAGCTTGTTTAGCCATTCCCCAATGGATGGGCATCCCCTTAATTTCCAGTTTTTTGCTACCACAAAGAGAGCTGCAATAAATATTTTTGTACAGACGAGTCTTCCTCCCACTTCTATGATCACAAAGAATATTCTTTATAACAAAGAATAAAAAAGAGAATAAAAACCAGTTCAACAAAATTAACCAACAACCACCACATTAAAAAATTGGACCTTGTATGCAGCGTTCCATACCCATAGTCCCTCACCTCTAAAAAGAAATTGGGGGCATCCCTTCTCATATCTCTCCTTAAACCTCTTTATTTTACAAATGCATAAACTGAGAATCAGAGAATTAATTGGCTTGTGAGGTCACGTAGGCAGTAGGGGTCAGTGGTAAGATTTCAATGTGTCTTCTGATTCCAAATTCAACTCTCCCTCCTGGATCTCCCACATGTCCCATGGGAGCTCAGAAAGGTAGAGTTGGGGGTATGGTGTGCAGTATTCTTTAGTGTTATATCTTCTAAGCCAGCATTTACAATTTCCTTTCATGTATATTTCAGTCCACCAAGTGTTTCCTGTATAGATTAGTTTGGGAAAGACGGATTTAGCCCAAATTCCTCACTTTGCAGAACAGAAAAATTGAAACCCAGTGAGGGGAAGTGTGTTGTCTAAGGTGACACAGCTAATTAGTGACAGAGTTTGACCTAGAACCCAAGCTTCCTGACCCCAAATCCAACATTCTTTCTCCACACCACTTCCTTCTCTACCACCAAAGGGGGAGGGGAGAAACAATCAATCAACAAAAATGGCTTAAGTGCTTCCTATGTGCCAGGTGCTGTGTTAAATGCCTGGGATAGAAACAGAAAATGAAATGAGTCCTGCCCTCAAGAAGCTTCTATTCTATCCAGGGAGACAACATGCTTATGTTGCATAATATACACAAAATGAATAGAAGGTGTTGCGGGGGGGAGGGCCCTAGCAGTTAAATGGCTTCAAAAAAGCTTCCTTTTGAAGGCGGCAGGTAGACTGAGTCTTGAAAGAAATCGAGGATTCTAAGATGCTCAGCTGAGGAGAGGACCAACATGGGGGAATTCTTGACTTGGGTGTGAATCGAGTTTAAGTGGGCATATGCAAAGTCTCAGCCTCACTCACTTCCAGTCGTGGAAGTACAATGCAAGGACCAAAGTAAGGATGGCTGGCAATGACCTGGGGTACAATGCATGACCCTGGCATCTTTGATGTCTAAGCTCCAAGGGCTCCACGGTGCCTGCTTCAAAAAACATTCATGATCATTGGAACTAATTGTTCTCATCAGTCCATTCCTCCAACGAATTTATTCAGGCACGGGCGGGGGGGGGGGCAGTCAGTGCAGTCACACAGAAGAGAAACGATGAAGTGTGGAGTGTTTGGAACAGAAAAAGAGTCTGAAAGAGGAGGAGGAGGAGGTACCTGAAGGCATCAGGAGAAAAAGACATTCCGGGGAGTGGAAGGGAAAGAAAAGAGGAAAGGGTTAGAAAGAGAAGGGGATTCCCGGAAGGGGGACGAGGAGAGGGTAGGAAAGAGGAAGGGGGGGAAGAGGAGGAGGGGAGGATTGAAAAAGGGGAGGGGGGAGAGAAAGAGATAGGATTGTTGATGGATTTAATGGTCCAAGTCCCAGGCTAGTATGACAGAGAAGGTGTAGTAATCAGATCTCTATGCAGACAGCCCACAGCTGATCAGGAGATCCAGTAGCATGACACCCCTCCCCGCCACCCAAGTCAGCCAGGAATGATCAAGAAAAGATAAAAAGAAGGAAAGGAGGTATCAATTGATTGCACCCAGACAGGCAGGTAAGACCAGCCAGGATTCATTCCTAATCAAAAGAAGTTTATTAAATGCTTATTATGTACCAAGGGTATGCCATGGATAGAGTGCCAGGTCTGGAGTCAGGAAGACTCATTTTCCTGAGTTCAAATCCAGCCTCAGACACTTACTATCTGTGTCCCTTAATCCTGTTTGCCTCAGTTCCTTATCCATAAAATGAGCTGGAGAAGGAAATGGCAAAACACTCCAGTATCTTTGCCAAGAAAGCCCCAAATGGGTTCCTGAAGACTGAAACAATTGGCAACATGTACCAAGCACTGTGCTAAGTGTTGGGAACACAAAGAAAAAGGGGAGACTGTATCTACTCTCAGTGAGCTTACATTCTAATGTGGGTGAAAACATGAATTAAGTTTATATAAGATAAATCCAGAGTAGATAGAAAGTATCCTTACGACGGCTCTAGCAACTGAGGAAGTGAGGTCTGGGAGAAAGAAAGCATTTAAGCTGAGTCTTAAAGGAAGGATTTTATGGAGAGGGTGAGGAGGGATAGTACTCCAGGGATTGGAAACAGCCAGTGCAATGACATAGAGATGAGAAATGGAGTATGCAGTGCAAGAAACAGAAACTGGCCACTAGAGCTGGACCACAGAGTGCATGTAGGAGAGGAGACTAGGAAGGCAGGAAGGGGCAGGTGACGAAGGTCTTTAAGAGAGAAACAAAGGATTTTATATTTGACCCCGAAGGCAATAGGGAGCCATCAAAGTTTATTGATTAGGGAGTGACACAGTCAGACCAGTGCTGTAGGAAGGTCAGTTTGGCAACTGAATGGAGGATGGATTGGAGTAGGGGAGAATGATTAGGGAGCTGTTGCACTATCTCAGTCAAAGGTCCTGCCCTAGGATGCACCTACCGGCTTAATGAAGAAGAGAAACAAATAAGAGACACTGTGAAAGTAGAAATGACGGCACTTGCTCTCCCTTTTAAGAAGAGGAGTAAAGGACAAGGGAGGAGAACAAGAAAGAGCCCTAAATCTGGTGGGACCCAGTAGCCCAGGTGGAAAGGCTAAATGCAAGTTCATAGATCTCTAAGAGGAACCTTCAAGGCCATCTAGTCAAAACATCCTCCTTTTACAGATCTAAGAGCAGAGTGAGGAGGGGATTTACCCAGGGTCACACAAGAAGTAAATGGTGAGCTGAGGTTGGTCCAGGTCCTCAGACTCCAAACACCTCCAAGGAAAAATCTTCTAAGTTTAGAGGTTTGCAAAGCAGAAGAGGCTGCCTGGAGAAGGAAGGGCTGTGTCCCTCATGGGAGGTCTTCTCCAGGAAGCTGGACAACATCTTGAAGGTGTGTTGAAGAGGAGCTTTTTGTTCAGGTACAATGGCTTCTGAGGTCCCTTTCAGTTCAGAGAATCTGCCATTCTGTAATGGCAGCCCCAGAATAGCCCTTGAGTGGCTGTGGGACTTTAGGGAAGTGACTTTACTTCTTCTCCATATATAAAATGAGGAGGTTGAACCTTTTCTTCATTCCTTTTTCCCCTTTCTCCTTCCCTTTTCTCCTTTTTTCCTTCCTTCCTTTCTCCCTTCCTTCCTATTTTCTTTCCTTCTTCTGCCCTACCTTCCTTCCTTCCCTTCCTTTTTCCTTTCTCCATTCCTTCTTTCCTTTCCTTCCTTCCTTCCTTTTCTTCTTTCTTCCTTCTTTCCTCCCTCCCTTCCTTCCTCCCTTCTTCCCTTCCTCCCTTCCTTTCCTTCTTTCCTCTCTCCCTCCATCTTTTCCTTCCTTCCTTCCTTCCTACTTTCCTACTTTCCTTCCTTCCTACTTTCCTACTTTCCTTCCTTCCTTTCTTCCTTCCTTCCTTCCTTCCTTTTCTAGGCCGACCAGTATATATTGAGATCTTCCTCTGTTCAACCACTTACTGGGTCCAGTGGGGAACAAGGGAACATGTGAAGGCCAAGAAATTTACAATATGGATGAAGCCAGTTGAGTTCATTTGCAGGAGACCAGGCCACTTCATAAATGACCAGAACTGGAGCCTCTATTGCCCCCTCACCCTTAATGACCCATGGAAAGATCAGGTTTGCTACCCCCAAACCTTATGTGCTAATGAGCTGACCTTGACCCTAGAGAGGTAGTGTGGTATAATGGCTAGCACATTGGACCTGGAGTCAGGAAGACCTAGGATCAAATCATATTCAACCCTATCCTGTCTATCTCTATGATATGATCACAAACTGAGCACAACTGCCCCCATCTTGGTGAAGTGAGCACAAATCACCCCATCTTGTGTTAAGCATTAACTCACAAATTAAAGGACCTTGTTGCCATGTTCTCCACTCCAATGCCCCCCACCCCCAAGAACATCCTGCATGATAACATCTATACAAGGAGACATCAAAGGTTTCCTAATTTCAGGAATCTGCTTGGTCATTCAGGTCAAGGCATCTTATCAAATCAGCCAGCCTTTGCAACATCCCCTCTCATTTCTATCTCCTTTTGCCTGAAGCCTCCCCTCTCCTTTGTGGTTTAAACATATATAATACAAGCTTTGTCCTTTTGTTCCTTTGGGGAGTCTCCACCCACGTGGGTGTGGCTCCCTTGATGGCAAACTCAATAAACTCCAAGACATATTTGATACTCAGGGGCCTCTTTATTCCTATGTCAACCACAAATACCTATATAATAAGTGAATTGATTCTATGGACCTATTAGAGGTCTCTTTCTGGATGACCCTTATGCATGATGATGCTATGAGGTAAGCACTACACATCTGATTAATAAACCCATTATACAGATGAAGAGACTGAAACTCAGAAGGGCTGTAGGCTCATAGCTCCAGAAACGGAAGGCTTCTTGGGTCCATGTAGGACAAACTAAGGCACAGAGCAGTCATAGGGTCATCGATTTTGAGCTGGAATGTACCTGAGAGAGGATCTGGTCCAACCCCTGCATTTTACAGCTGTGGCACAGACAGGACAAGTGACTTGCCCAGGGTCTCTCAGTCTATCAATAGCAATATTCAGTAACCTGAATAAGGGCTCAAGTTTCCTGCTTCCCTGCGGGGGAAGCACCTCTTTTTTTGGGTGGGGGGGGGAAGCACCTCTTAAGTTCCAGTCCAGTCCCCACATCTCGGAGATATTTCACAGAGGAAATTCACAGAACAGGCCTTATGGTGAGGTGGAGTAGTCACCTGCTTATGAGGTGTGAGAAATATATTTGGAAACGCATGGAATCAGTGTCTACCCAAAATATCCCCCCTCCACTCTCTCCACCCCTGCCCCCAATTCAACTTGCGGTCACAGTGCTGGAAATTTCCCATCCCTCCCTCTCCCTCTTCCACTTAAAACTTCACCCACACCAGCGCTCTTGAATGACATTTACAGCCCTGGTCAGTCAGACTCCCATCAAAGTGCCCAACACACAGTAGGCACTTGATAGATGTTTAGTGGTTGACTGAACATCTGAGAATTAATTCGGTTTGGTGGCTCTGCCCTGGAGCTCAGCTCTGAGGAGGCCAGATGTGGTATAGCCGTGGAGAAGTAGAGAAGGAAGGATAAAGGAATGTTGGAAGAGCTGGAGCTCCTAGTTGGGGGGCACTGACTGCCAGGAGCAGGATGCACAAGCACAGTTATCCCTCGTTTTAAGATAAGGAAACTCAAACTCAGGGAGATTAAGTGGGTTGTCCATGGTCACAGGGCCATTCATTTGGGTCTGAGTATGCAGAGGTCATCCTGTCTTTGGAGAGATGAGGAAATGAAAGTCTAGGAAATTCACTTATGGTTACATAGATTAGAAATAGTGGAACAGAGATTCAAAGCTGGGGCTTGGGCTCTTTCCCCTCTGCCCCATTGAAGCATAGACTATCACAGACCTAGAATAAGAAAGGGCCTCAGAAATCTTCTTGCCCAGTCCCCTCTTCTCACAATGAGGAAACTGAGGCTGGGAGTCACCAAATAATTTGCTCAGAGTCGTATGAGTAATAACTAGGACCTTAGCACCAGAGAAAGTCATCTGATTCAACTCTCAAATTTTACAAGAGAGGAAACTGAGGCCCAGAGAACCCAGGGAACTTGTCCGGAGTCATACCCAGTCAATCCAATCCAATCCAACAAGCGCTCCCAGCCTGGGTTTGGTGTTGAGGAGACAGTTCCTTCCTTCAAGGAACTTACATCCCATCACTAGTGATAGATAGAACCAGCATTTGAATCCAACCCCTCTGACTCTTTCCCCTTTACCACACTTCCCTGAACACAACTAATACATTTTTGAGTCAGGATTTTAATCTATTTTTTCATTTAATGTTCAGAATTCTACCCACTACACCAAACTATCACTTTGAAGGAGTTTTGAGAACCCAAAAGAACAAAAAATCACTTACTTTACATTTTTTGGCTTAGAGATAAAGGGGGATGGTGGTTTGGAGAAGGGGGAGGGGTGTTGACAAGGGAAAAATCAAAATAGCAATCCACTCCTTCTGAGAAATGCCCCCATCATGCACTGGCTCATTTCCTGTTGTCCTCCTGACCCAGAATCAATCCACAGTGTTTTCTTTCCCCTTCTATAAATACCTTCCTCCCAGCCTCCCAAGCCCATCCTTCCCCTGCCCTCTCCTATCCTCTGGTGGTGCCCTCCTACCCAGCCTCCCTCTGCTGTTAATGGGAGGGAGAGGGTTGGGGCAAGTGATGATACACAGTCTAAACTTTTTCACCAAGCTGGTTGGATAATCTCTAGTGTCTGGTGATGGGGAAAAGTTCCATTAGACCACGAGCTCCTTGAGAGCAGGGACTGTCTAGCAGGTACTTAATAAATGTTTGCTGACTGACTGGCTATCAGCCATCATACTCTCCACCTCACCCACATGACAAACTCTCTTTCATTTCTTCCTCTCCCTCATTCCCTAATACCAAGTATTTGCTAAGTCCTGTTGATTCTACTTGTTTCAATGAAGATCCTAGAGAAGCTACACAGGGCGGCAGATATCTGGCCATTCTCAGAGTTCGGATGCCCGTTCAAGCCCTAGTGCTCACCCATAACTACTTGTGACTCTGGGTAAGTCATTTTGCTTTTTTGTGCCTTAGTTTCCTTTTCTTTAAAATAAGTAGGTTATGCTTCATTGCCTCTAATATCCCTTCCAGTCCTAAAATCCATGATCCTCCATGTTGTCTGTTCAACAACAAATGGGTAAGTCATTTAAGCTTTAAGTGCCCCCAGACAACTGCCTAAGTCTTTACATTTCAGAACCAGTGCAGATCTGCTGTGGGAGAGATAGTCTCTCACCTGGCACTTCCAGTAGAGGAGGAGGAAGATCAGGAAAAGGAGGAAGAGGAGGACGAGGAGAAGGATGTGGCAGCTAAGTGGAGGATTGACTGAGTAGGGAGAGTCATAGATGAGTTGGCCATGAATGTTAGTGGAGAGAGTTCCCACAAGTGAACAAGGGGCAGAGAAATCTCAGGTGTTTCCCATATTTGGTGTTTGTGTGCTGTTTGTCTCCCCCTACTAACCAGTGTTTCTTCAGAGACAGGACAAGCCCTTATTCATCTGCCACTTTCTCATGCACCCTCAGAGCTCAGCAGATGATGACTGAACGGAATGGTTCCATGCTGATGAAACCAATGAAACATGAGGCAGATTTGTTCCCCAGCAGCGTTTGATCCCACCCCATGCCTACTCCACTAGTGAAGGATGATCCCATTTAACGGGGGCGTGGGGGGAGGGAGGGACAAAGGCTGCTCATTTTTTCTTTCGTCCTCACCCAGCCCACCCCCTAATTCCTCTCCATCTCCTCCAGTTTGCTTTGCTGTCCTGTCTTCCCACCCCAGGGATCTTGTTCTGTTGCAGGGAATGAGCCTCTGTTTTTTCAGGACAGTCAGTCCTTCTGCAAGGGCCATTTGTCTGAGTAATAAATTTGTGAGTTTTAGAAAGGTTCCTCTCCCAAATAGCTCCCTCGTCAGTTCCTGAGAATGAGCCATTTGAGTTTGCGTTTTCTAGAGACATTTCTCTGAAATGAGGAGCTTGGACCAGTTGGTCTCTGAAGTCTATTCTCACTCCCTTTGAGTATATGGTTTGAAATCACTTCCAGGCTCTCTGCCTCAGTTTCCTGTCTGGGTAAAATGAGGGTGTAGGAGTAACTGGTCTCTAGGGTCCTTTCCAGCTGTAGATTTGTGACCTTTTCTTTCCACAAAGAAGCTGTCCTCTTTTAAAATGCAAATCTCCTAAGGAGATCTAACACCTTGTCAACAGTAGTCACTAACACCTTGGTGAAAATTATTTTATTGTTGGTTTCCAATGGAAATTTTTAAGTTGAAAAGGATAGGAGAAAGGTAAGACCACAAGAGAATAATAATAACTTATGTTTCCATGATTCTTTAAGGTTTAAGCAGCCCTTTTCCCTCCCACATTGTGGGGGGAGAGAGAACACCATTTTTATAGATGGGGAAACTGAGGTTCAGAGAATGGACTTTTTCAAAGTTATAAAGCCAGGGACATCCAGAGGCAGGACTTGAGCCCAGGATTCCCCACTACCTCCCTCTGCATCCACTTTGGAGTGTGGGTTCCTCCCCCTACTTCCCCCCCTCAGGACCCTAGATATCTAGTCTTCCTCTCCCCATTTTATAGTTGATAAAAATTGAGGCCTGGAGAGATACAGTGCCATGAAGCACAGGTTACAGGGATGGGATTCACCTCTTACTATTAATCTGGAGCTTTTTCAATAAACCACACTCTCTCAGAAAGCCCCGAGGACAAAGTCAAGGTTCTAGGAGCACAGATTTACAGCCAGAAGGGACCACAAAGGCTGCCTAGCCTGCTCCCCTCACTGTACAGAGGAGGAAACTGAGGCTGACAGGTTAAAGAATTTAGGACCACACTATCAGAGATCTCGAGGTGGAAAGGACCTCAGTTACTAACTCTACCCCCCACAGAGGTAGAAAATGGGATAGATTTGAATTCAGAGAACCTGGTTCAAATCTCAGCTTTCCACTTACTCTCTGTGTGTCCTTGGAAAAGTCATTTAACTTTTCTTCCTCCTCCTCCTCCATAAAATGAAAAGGTTAGACTAGCAAGAAAGTGGCAAGAGTCAGTCCAGCTTTGAGAGGTTGCTTTAAAATCTCTTCCACCTTTGATGTCTGTTCTGGGGGATGAGGAGGGAGAGGGAGCAGAGCAAACCCTTAGGAACCCTGCCTATGGTCTCTGCAGCCTGAGGCTTCAGGGAACAGCTCCAATTACATTGAACTGGGAGGGAGGGGACTAGGGCTCCTGGGCCCTGATGGGTCTGGGTTACTAACTGATCTTTACCTAGATCAACTCACGTTATCTCACTGGGACTCACTTCTTATCTGCAAATGAGGGGTTTGGACTAGATAATCTCTGAAACCCCTTTAGACATTGACATCCCATGTTCTAAAGCCCCTTCCCCAGCCCTGATCTTCCATGTTCTAAGCTCCCTTCCCAGCTCTGATACTCTTTGTTCTAGGCTCCCTCCCAGCTCTGACATTCTCTGTTCTAAGCTCCCTTCCCACCTCTGATACTCCTTGTTCTAGGCTCCCTTCCAGCTCTGACATCCCCTGTTCTGAGGCCCACCCCCCCAGCTCTGACATCTTCTGTTCTCTAAGGCTCCTCCCAGCTCTGACATTCTAGGACTTGTCAGGAGCTATTTGCTTTTGGCCAAGGCTGGTACAGCTTCTCTCCTTTTCAGTTACTCCCTTTCCACCTGCTGGTAGGCAGTGAGCCCAAGCGGTAGGTCTTCCCTGGAAACACAGTTGGTTCATTTCTTCAGGCATATCATTTGGTCTCTGGAAAACAAATTAGGCAATGAGGGTGGCTGCCACCCACCCCAAAGCTTTCCCCTTCTTTCACCTCCTCCTTCCTTTCTGGCTTCTCTTAGTCTTTCCCTTTTTCTCCTCCCTCCTCCCACCTCCTTCTTTCTCATATGCAGAAAAATAGGTGCCCATCAATCACAGCCTGTTTGGAGTGACAGTGATGGAGTCATCTCCCTCCTTCCCCTGGCAGCAGCTGCTCTGGAAACTGAGCTGAGGCAGGCTTGGTCCTGGGCCATCATGGGACCCAACTCCCACGTTGCTGCTGTCATGAAATTCCTGGAAATCTGTTTTGGATTACACAGGAAGAAAAAATATATATTTAAAGTGCATTTTCTCTAAAAGAAACAAACACATAAGCAAGCAAGCCAAGACTGTTCTGCTTACCATTATTTTAAAACTAAACCAAAAGGGTGGTCTCAGAGGCTTGCCCAAGGTCCCACAGTGAATAGACGGTCCAACCTGGACTTGAATCCAAGTCTACTGACACTCATTCCAGTACTCTTTCCATCACACAATGATCAGAAAGGACCATGCAAACCTAGAATCTAAGAAACACAACTACAGAATCCTAGATTCTTAGAATAGGAACAAAGGAATCTTGGGATTTTAGGATTCCAGATTTGTCGAATCTTAGAAACAAGTCCATAAAATCCTAGAATCTTAGAATAGGAAAAATGGAATGCTAGAATGTTAAAATCCTAAATTCATGGAAACTTAGAATCCCAGCTCCATAGCTATGGAATCCTAGAATCTGAACATCTTACATTCCAACAATCTTGAGAAGCTCAATCTCAAAAGAGACCTGAGAGGTCACCATTTCAGCCAATCTTTCTTCCCAATCTAGCAACCCCTTCCTGGCAGCTGGCCATTCTGTCTCTGTATAGAACATTTCTAAGATCTCTTTGGATTACTAGGTCATAAATTTAGATCTGGAAAATATCTTAGGCAGTTACAAAGTCCGGCTGCCTCATTTTTCAAATGAGGAAACTGAGGCCCAGATAGGGCCAAAGTCCCAAGGGCAGTAAATGGAAGAACTGAAATATGTAAATATGAACATAGCTAAATATGAACACTAGCTAAGTTCTTACCAGCATGATTACTCTACCAGCCTCTGTCCAGCATGATGTAATGTTATGGGAACCTCTCACATGTGGTAGCTGCCTGTGGGGGAGATAAAGCACAAAAACTAAAATGTGTGCCCACAAATTCCCAAACCTATTCTACCCTAGGAAAGGTTGGCAGGCTGTTACTTGGATCCACTAAATGGAGTGTTGGCCACCTGCTGGCACTGGATGAAGAGACACCTCCCCCTATGTCCCTTCTCTACCCTACTACTTCCAATTGTCATGAGTTTATCATCGTGAAGGAAGCCTTGTACAAGGAAGGGGTTTTTCTAGGAAGCCTTCCCTGAATCTTCCCTCCCCCTTCTCAGTGCTTCAGTTCCTTGTTCTTCATGGAGGCTGAATCAGTCAATCAAGTGGTCAACAGATATTTATTAAGCCCTTATGATGATCCAAGGAAAGACAAAATCAGTCACTCCCCTCAAGGAACTTACAGCCTAACAGGGGAGACAATATGTCAATAATTAGTATTTGCATAAGATATATACTGAGTAGACAGAAGGTCATCTGGAAGTAGCTGGGGACCAGGAAAGGTGTCCTGCATCAGGCTGGCTCAGAAAACTAGGATCTGAGCCCCCAAGCAGCCCCTTTTTACCTCTTTGAACAAGTCACTCTGCAGTACAAGAAGGGAGCAAGACAAGATAATGTGTAAGGGCTCTTCCAACTCCCATCCTCAAAGGTAGGCACCGTGGGTTTTCTCTTCCATCCTTATCATCAAGTCTACCCCAGGATAGGTTTATATGGCACTTTACATTTATTCGTCATCTCGTTGAATCCTTACAGTAACCTGGGAGGTAGGCAGTACAATTATCTCCGTGTATAGATGATAAAGCTAAGTCTCACTTAAGGGGAAGGGACTTGTTCTCTGTCACATGACTTTTAAGGAAGCCAGAGCAGCTGAGTTCCGGGGGTGGGAAGACAGTGAGTGTAGGCAAAGGCCCCAGAAGTCACCAGCCTCCCTCACATTCTGAGGCTGCCTGAGTGCAGCAAGTCGATGCAGGCAGAAACAGACCCTCGGGGAGGCATTTTAGGTTGACCCATGACCCTGGAACTTGCAGATTACTAGAAACAGGACCACAGAATTCTGGAATCCTAGAATCCTAGAGACAAGACTAGAGCATCTGAGAGTATTAGAAGCATTGGGATAGAGAGAGAGAGAGAGAGAGAGAGAGAGAGAGAGAGAGAGAGAGAGAGAGAGAAATACTTCCATATACAAGGGGGAGAAAAAGAAAGCCAAGAAAGCTTTCTTTGCAGCTGAGTAGGACAGCTATATGGGGTCCTTCCTAGGTATCTTTCCCCATGCATTTATATTATACTGCAGAAGTCTTTTTGGTAGGCTGTGCTGAGAGCTGCCTGAGATCTCTGGTCCAGAAAACACCAAAGATCTGAGCAATGATTCTGCACTACCAGGCTAATTGTCTTTGAGAACACCATCTGAGCCTTTAGCACCCTCTTCTCTCCCACTTTGTTTCAGAGGTCCAGGAACTAGCACCAAAACTTCAGATCATTATTTCAAGTTCAGTACCCTTTTAGATAGTCCCTACCCTCAAGGAGCTTACAGTCTAATAGGGGAAACAAAACACAAACGAGGCAGAAGGTGTGTTTTGACATTCCAGATTTATAGATTTAGAGTTGGGAAGATCTTTAGAAGCCATCAAGTCTAAACCCTCATTTTATAGATGAGGAAAATTAGGTCCAGAGAGGTCATTGGACTTACCTAGCATATATATGAGGAAGGATTTGAACTCAGATCTAGCTCACTCTGAGTCCAGCATTCTATCCACCTAGCCCTTTTATTTTACAGATGAGGGGAATGAAGTGAATATCCCTTCTTGCCCTACATCTAGGAAGCCACCTCAGGCAAGTCTGTTAATTTCTCTGGGACTCAGTTTTCCCCCCCTCCCCCATGGTTCTCTCCCCAGCAATGCTCAGGCTTTGGACAGGGGAAGGGAAAGGCAAAGAAGGAAGCTGCCCCTCCAGTTGTCACACTTGGGACTTCGGGGTTTGGGATTTAGACAAAGACAAGACAAACTGTCTTTTACACTTCCATTCACATTGGGCACCCCAAGCCTAGCCCCTGCATCCTGGGCAATCCAACCCTACTGCTCACAGAACTTAGACTCTGATGGAGAAGACAAATCACACACCCAGGAAGGAATTCTCTTTCTCCAGTAGGACAGACCCAAGAGAGACAGAACTGCTTCCTAATTCCGTGCAGTTCAGCTCAGCAGCTAGGTACAGTGTGATAGAATTGAAATTAAGACCCAAGTTCGAATCTTTCCCTACATTCCCTAACTGTGTGACCCTGGGCAAGTCCCTTAATCCCTTTAACTTTCTCATCTGTAAAATGGGAATAATAAGAGCCCCTACCTCTGAGAAGTGCTTGTGCAAACCTTAAACTGTTATACATACATATATATATATGTGAGATATCATTATTATCAATAATAATGAATTTTTTCTATCGATAGTAATGATTAACATTTATTAAATACCTCCTGTTTGCCAGGCAGAGTTCAACTTCATCCTTACTCCCCAGGGTATTTTGGAAAACCTTGTCCTTCTCTTGTAAACTGAGCTGGACAAATAAATTATCCATTGGTTTTATGCTGTCACCTGCCTTGTCTATGGTTCTTTCTGCTCGGAACATGTAATACCCTGTCACCCACATCTGCTTTCATACATGCTGGCTGAACTCCCTCCCCACTGATTCTTAGAAGCCCTACTTCCCTCCACATCTCAGATCCAATGGCACCTCTTCCCGTGGCTTTTCCTGATTCCTTTTTTAAAAATTAAAAAAAAATTTTTTTTTTAGCTCAGTGGTTCTCAAATTATGATGTGCAGAGGAGGGAGGAGGACCCTTGGTTGTGGTTCAGTCTGTGCCTCATTTTTCCCATCTGTAAAACCGAAGGCAGTTGTCCTCGGCCCCTATGGTTCCTTGCAACTCTACTCCAATGTTCCTGCCCAGCATTCTTTCCACTGTGCTGAAAGAAATCCTTAGGCAATCAAGATGATTTTCTTTCCTCTATGGTTAAGTAGTAGAGCAGCCACCTCAATAGTCCAGAGCTAATGTTTTAGAACACACAAATTGACAAAAATACACAAAGGACACACAGACACACACACACACACACACACAGCACATAAGCTCTCCGTACTCTGAAGGCAGAGGAGATCAACACTGCCATACACGTGCCTGTGCCCACACGTATACACAGGCTCCCACCCAGGAAACACAGGTGAACGCAGGAGGCTTTTGCCAAATGTAATTAACACCTAAATTCCTCCAACTACCTACAATAGAACCAAAGGCCAAGTGATTCAAAAGCAGGTATTTTCCACATCAACGGGTCCCATTTATTGCGTGAGCCAGGATTGGATATCCCCTTCTCTCAGCTGCACTCTCAACTAGGCAAGCAAATTAATCTTTCCCCCACTAATCGATGCCTCCCCAGCTCCCCAGAAGGTGGATGAAGGCATTCATCTGCCCCTTCACTTCAAACCAATGACACTTGCATTCCAGGTTTCACTGGTCTGTCCCCTCTCTTTTGCCTTCTTCCCCTTTCCCATTTCTATTCCTTCTCCATCCCCCTCTCCTCCCTCTTCTTCATGAATTCTGGTATCCCAGAAGCAAAAATGTGCTGGTAAACACTTAACATTTGGTTCCCGGAAATACTTTTAAGGTGGATATTTTCTCCACCACTTTCTTAAGCTTAGACAAGCATCAGAATAATAAATCAAGCCCTGATTTACACTGTTTGTCGATTTCTGAGGTGTAGATGCTCGCACTGAAAGTTTAGCAATCAGTTCTGGCTAGCTGGTAGCACACCCCTGGGGTATCTCAGAGACCTTAGATACACAAACAAGGAATTCCAGGGGTCAGGGAGGCAGTGGGCTTAGGAGTCAGGTCAATGAACAGAAATAGAGGGCACACTTTCCCTTCTATGCCAGAGGAGAAAGAGAGTCAGAAAAGTGAGAAAAGCTCATGTAAATCAACCTGGAGATCCAAAGTGGGGGTAAATCCCCATTCCATAAACACTTATATTATCTTGCATGAGCAACATTCTATGTAATAATCCCACAGAATAAATACTATTTAGGAATAGGGAGTGACAGATTAAGAGTAGCCGGGTTCCACCTCCTTTATAGATAAGGAAATTGAGGCCCCAAAGGTTCTTTCCCAGGACCACACAGGGGACATTTGAGAGAGGATTCTAACTCAGGTTTTCCTGACTCTGAGACCAGAACTCTATTGACTCAAATACATATATAAAAATATATTTATATACCTTTCCTTTTTTCCTCCTTCCTATTCTTATAATCATATGGTTTTTGTTGTTTTTATTATTGATGTGGTCAATTACCTCAGATAGGTCTGGAAAAATTTAATCTCTCCTTTTCTTTTTCCCTCCCTCCTTCTTTCTTAACCATCTTTGTCAAGTGAGATATTTCTAAAGTACCCTGTGCAGTGCCTGCCACATAGTAGGCACTTAATAAATGTTCCTTTTCCCTTTTTCCTTCTCATCTTCTGTTCCCCTTCTTCCTCTTCCATTCTACTCCTTTGCCCTTCCCTTTGTCATCCTTCCTCACTCTTTTCTTCTCCTGCCTTTCTTCCCACCTACCCCTTCTCCTCCCTCTTTTCCTTCTCCCTCTTCTCCTCTATCCCCTTTTCTTTTTCCAACCCCACCTTTCCCCCTTTTCTTTCCCTCCTTCCTTCACTTTCCCTTCCCTTCTCTCTTTTTTCTCTCTCTCCTCTCCTACCCTTCAAGTCTCCACACTTTCAAACCACTCCCAGATAGATGGAGCACAAGCTATTTTATGGGGAGTGGTGAGATGAACCTGGAAATGTCAGGTGTGCTTAACTGACCTGCCAGCCCAAGTATAGCCAGGTGCGGATGATCCTTAGGGTACTTTATTCCCTCATGGGAATCTCTCTGAGTCTGTTCTTTGAGCCTAATCCTAGAATCTTCCCCTGGCACCCAGTGGTTCAGACCTTGGATAAGCCATTGGCTTCCAACCTTCTATCTCCTTGGCCTCAGTTCCGTTGCCTGAATTCTGTCAAGGAGCTGGCCCCATTCTCTGCCCAGGCACTTCCTTCCAGACAACTCTTCAGTTCCCAGGACCAGCCAGCCTCCAGGCCAGATCTACTTGGGTGTAGGTTTCACATGAGGGAGAAGAATGGGGAGACATCACAGTCAAGGCAGCAGCTCCCTCCTCTGTATCAGTTCTGGTCTCTTCTGCAGATACCCAAAGGCTAGCCTTTGTACTGACCTATTCCTGCTCCCTTAGCTGTTGGCTGTGGGCCTTGGGTCTAAAAAAGCAGCATGGTTAGGAGAAAGAAGACTGTAATATGGAAACCTGTAACACCAATCTCTCACTGCTGTTATGGGTGGAAAAAGGCTTATTAATCGTAAAGTGCATGGTGGGAATGGAAAGACTACTGAGTTTGGAGTCAGAAGACCAAATCCTGACTCTGCCACTTACCATATGTGTGGCCTTCGCCAAGTCCCTTTCCCTTCCCAAGCCTCAGTTTCCCCATCTGTAAAATGAGGGGGCTGGTCTCTGACAGTCTTTCCAGCTGTAGATAGATCTATGATCCTTTTATTCCTCCCTGGATCTCAGTTTCCCTTTCTATATGATGAGGAGGTTGGACCAGATGCCTCTAAGGTCCTTTCTCCATGATCCTATAATTCTATTATATCCCTTGCAAAGGCGTAGAGTGAAAAGATGTAGTGTCATGTACAGAGAGTCTGAATAGATTTTACTATGTAGATTCTGACATTTCTTTTCAAAAAAAAATCACTGGCGACTACATTACAATGTCAACCCACAGAGGGAGGAGTTAAAGGCTGTTGTTGTGTCTGCCCTCTGTGAAATCCTCAAATTGTAGGATGTAGCAAAGATCTCTCAAGACCTCTAGATTGCTGGTCCTGAGGGACACAAATGGTGTTCTCATCATTATTGATGATCAGAGGTAAGTGCCTTAGAAAGTAAAGTAAGAAATTGAAAATGAACTATGATGGAGAATGGCATTTAGCTTCTTGGACCATGTCATAAGATAAAGGATGAACTCTCAGCCAAAGGGAGAGCACAGCTAGGGAATGCCAGAAAGGGTGGGGAGTAAGGGGGCTGATGGAGAGGACTTCATACCAAAAAGGGAGAGGGAGACAAGTGCCACAGTGGCTGAATCAGTTGTAATAAAAGACATCAGGAAGGGAAAATAGCAGGAGAGGGGCTTCAGTAATATACCAGAGACAAAGCAGGAAGAAAAACAATTCATGGTGGCTCATAGGTCTCTACTCCAATGTGCCTGGGCCAGTGAAAGTTCTTAGCCCAGGAAGATAAAACTGACCCCAGAGACATCTCTGAGATCTGGTGGGATATGACTCCAAACTGGAATAGAGGGGAACACCTCTTTTTAAGAGGAAGAGATTAGATTAAAGGGAAAGGAATTACATTAAGGATAGTAAATTATGAAGAAGATATTCACCTGTGTCAAAATGCATACACCTAAGAGAAAGGGTATTAGGTGAAAGTAAAGGAGGAAGAGAGAAGTGATTTCGGGGGGGAGGGGGGGAGAAGGGGACCAAAATCTACAATTTTATTGATATGGGAAACTTCCAGGTGAGGAAATTCCCTCTACTAATTCAGACCAACACCTCCTCTGAAACTTCTAGTCTGAGGGCTTCCTGAAGCATGAAAAATGCCTTGATTTACCCAAAGTGACAGTATGTCAGAGGCAGGGTTTGAATCCAGGGCCAACAACCTTTTCATCTTGCCAAGTTACCTTTTTTGAGATGACCCTCTGCTGACAGTATGTTCCAGATTGCCCGCCCAGCTGGTGATGAAGACCCTGATGGAAACCACAAAGCTGAAATGGGGCAGGATGCGGTTGTGTTGTGAACTTCGCCTACTGGAAAAATTAAAAACCAGCTCAGCCTGTGCCACCCCCCACTCGGGGGGCACACTCCTCTCCTCTAACTCTCAGCAATGTCTTTCACATAAGGTCCTTCCTGATCCCCTTGACTTCTAGGAACCCCCTCAATTACCTTGTACTTTGGGTTTTTTAATTCATCACAAGTCCAGAGCTGGCGTGGTGCTCAGAAGTCATCAAACCTCACTAGCTCCCCAACCTCAGGTGAGCAAACTGGGGCCCATGACCTGCAAGAAATTTACTCCAGGTCACACAGATGGTGAGGGTCAGTCAATAAGTGAGTCCACATTGAGTTCTTAACTGCAGGGGCAATGAGATTCTAATGACAAATAGAGTAAACATTGTGAGTCTTGGAATCAGGAAGACCTGGCCTTGAATCCCACCTCAGATATTAGCTCTGGGATCCTGGGCAAGTCACTCACCTTCTCTGGGCCTCAGTTTCCTCATCTGGAAAATGAGGGGGATTGGTCTTGATGGCCTTGGAGGTCTCTTTCAGTTCTAGAACTATGATCCTTTGATTCTGATAGAGATGAAGAAGAGGGAGGGAGGATTCTCTAGGAGGCTTAGTAGATGTACCTGGAAAGAGGGCTTAACAGAGTCTCAGATTTTAAAAGGACATAAACAAGGGCAGATACTGAAGTGAGCACAAAAAAAATGTCCTTGAAATTCAGGATGAGCTAAAGCTATTGACGAATACTCAGGACAACAACAACAACAAAGTTTTTTTGGAAATCTATGTTGAAGAAAGAAGAAAGATCAAAGGAGGAACAGGAAGGCTAGTCAGAGTGACTCAGATGATAACAACAAATGATGAAAAAAAGGTAAAATTACTCAACCTCTTTTTTGCTTCTATTTTCTCTACCAAGGATAATGACCAGTCCTCTTATTCTAGCCTTACTAATGCCCTAGGGATCTCTTTCCTCAGTGGGACTGCTCTTCTTTTTCTCCACCACCAACTGTACCCCACTCCCCGCCATGACTCACAGCAGACTTCATGGAGAAAACTGAGCCCATGTGACAATCCTGACCTCAGCTCCCATCCTCCACTCCTCAGAACTTCTCTGTGTCCCCCTCCCCACTACACTGGGCTCACAAAAGAAGGATTCCTAGTCTTTTCTAAGACTATACATCCAGCCTGGGCTCCTCCTCTCTATCTCATGAACCTGCAGTCTCTCCTCTACTGGTTCCTTCCCACTTGCTTAAAAACATGCTCAGATCTCCCCAATTCAAAAAGAAAGCCTTTGCTCGACCCTTTTAGGTAGGAGATAGGAGAGTTTCTCAAGAACAAAATTTTAACGATACAAACACAAATAATTGTGTTGAGGAAAAAAGATGGCACAGTCTAAAGAGTGACATGAATCCATAAGGAACTCATTGGCCAACTTTGGTTTAATTTAGTTTTTTTAAAAAACATGTACAAGACATAGAAGCAAGGGCAAGTAATGGTGAATGAATGCAAAAGAATGACACAGAATATAAGAATAGCCTCCAGCTCTAAAGTTCAGTATGAGCTGAATTGAGAATGAACCCTAAAGACAATGGAAATAGTTCTTGGGTGAGAAGAGACAGAGCAAAGAAACTTGCTATTGAGCTTCAATGAGATGATAATAATGGATGCTAAGATGAAAGCAAAACTACTCAACTCTTATTTTACTCCCTTGGTACTAAAAAAGATAGAAGAAAAATAATTATTATTTATTAGAATAACTAGCATTTATAAAGTATTTTAAGGTTTGGTTAATGTTTTAATCATTGGATATTAGATTAAGATTTTAACCATGCGATATTAAATATAACCACTATAGTGTGAGAGGTGTATGAGGTGTTCAGGAGAACTAGAGGTGAAGGCTTACCAGGCACATTCCAGGGCTGTTCATCTACCTTTGGTGTCCTTTGGCTTGATCACCCAACTCTCACCTGTGGCTACAAAAACTTGTAGCATGCACAGCAGTCACATCCCCAGTAAACCATTTCAGCAGATGGACTAAACCAGGTTGAGGGTAACCAAGGGGTCTGAAACCCATCAGTGAATTAGGGGAGTGTCTACCCCAACCATGTGAAGGATACTGTTCATCCTTTGTTCTTGAAAAAGACCAATGACGTCACAAGGGTCATCACACAAAATCATCAGCCTCAATCTCTCTTTCAGAGCCGTGGAAGTCCAGTGGCTGGACAGAAGTCAGGATGACTGGTGATGGCCCAGGATGCAGTGGATGACCTAATTTTCAGCAAACATTCAACAAACTTCTTGTGGCAAGATGAAGAAATGTAGAAGCTAAGATGAAAATTCAGCAAGTGGAACATAAGCCTGGTGACATGACTCCAAGAACGATCGTTATTCGCCATTGCTAACACGGAGTGAGATCTCTCATGGAGTGCCACAGAGATCTAAATGTCACTCTTTTTCACTCAACATTTTTATCAATGACTTGGAAGGAGGCAGAGATGGTTAATTCAATGGGAAAGTGGGCGACTAAGTGAAGGAATGACAAACGGCAACAACACCACCAGCAATAACAGATACGTAATGACCACTGCAGGGGTTCCCAGCCTTTCCGAGGAACCTCTTCGCAATGTAAAAAAAATTGTTGTTTGTCCTTCGTTTTTGAAGAGAACCAATGGCATCACGGGGTGATTTCTCGACTTGCCCAGGAATTAGATTGAAGTGAGGCAGAGTCGCACAAAGTCATCATACCAGAAAACCGTCAATGTTCAAACGTGCCTGAACAGGTTAGAGCAATTAGGGCAATGATGAACTCTATTTTAAAAGGGACTATAGCAAAATCTCGTATTTGCTGAATTTTAAGAGGACGTTGTCAAACTGGAAAGCATCCAGGGAGGAACAACGAGGATGCTGAAGGGTCTTGAGACCAAGATAGACAAGGATCATTTGAAGAAGGTGGGACTGGCTAGCCTAGCGAAGGAAAAGACTGGAGGTGGGAGGGGAGGGAAGGGTGATAGCCGTCTTCCAAGTGTTAAGGGCTATTGAGTTAATAAGTAGTGAGGAAGTAGAAGCATTAGATGTAAACAAACTTTTTAAAGTTTGTCTTGAAGGAGAGAGAAAGAATGACAACTGAACGGAGAATCCCAGAATCTCAGAGAGTCTTGGCAGGGGAGGCACCAAGAATATGCCACGACGTATCCCTCCACCGGGCTGACCCCTGCCATTACGGTTCCTCCCGGGTGTCTCCATTGTGGGGAGGAGCCCAGACTGGCTAGCCTTCTTTCGGCTCTCGGCTGTGCGTCTGATTTTGCAGATTGAAAACCGCGTCCTGTCGCCGGGCGCCCTCCTTCCTTCAGAGTCGGCTCCCTCCCCGGCTTTGCTGGGCAGATTCCTTTTCAGGTACCTGTATTATCTGCCCCAGGAGGGCAGGGACTGGCTTTTTGTTTGTATTTGTATCTCCAGCACTTAGCAAAGTGTCTGGGACCTAAGAAGTGATTAATAAATACTTATGTTCCTTCCCTCTTCCTTCCCTCTTCCTTCCTATCTTCCTTTTCTCTTTTTTCTTTTGTCCTTCCTTTCTATCCTTCCTTCCTTCCTTCCTCACTTTCTTCCTTCCTTCCTTTTTCCTTTTTCTTCCCCCCTCCCTCCCTTCCTTCTTCCCTTCCTCCCTCCCTCCCTCCCCCTACCTTCCTTCCTTCCTTCCTTCCTCCTTCCTTCCTTCCTTCCCTTCCTCCCTCCCTTCCTTCCTTCCTTCCTTCCTTCCTTCCTTCCTTCCTTCCTTCCTTCCTTCCTTCCTTCCCTCTTCCACATCTTAGATAAACGATTATTCAGTCTCTTATCTAAGACCTCCAGTGATCATGGAAACCACTTTCTCCCAAGGCAGCCTACTCCACTACTGGATAGTAGTTTGCTTTTGTTGGTTAAGGACTCTGTTCCTTTCCACAAAGGAGGGCTGGCCTCTGTGCCACAAAGACCTTGGTACAAGTCTCATCTCTAACACCTCCTAACTGGGTGCTTTATAACTTGTCAGTGCTCCTGCCAGGCTCTAAGACTTGTGGAGAAGGTGCGATAAAAATAAAATCAAAGGTCCAGTCCCCATCCCTTTCCTTCTACAAAGTCCACATCTCTAGGAACCTCCTCCCCCATGCTCCTTCTTCTCTCTGGGGCAGAGCCACACACATCGAAGAATCCTTCCTCTCCTTTCAGACATTTGGAGAAGCGAACATGCCCCATTCCAGTCCCTTTTTTTGCCTTGTATGGCATGGTCTCCGGGCCTTTCCCTGTCCTCGCATCCATCCTCTGGCCCCACTCCAGTTTGTCACTGTCCTTCCTAAATGCCATGTCCAGGCTTGAAGGCAAGATTCCTCATGTGGCCTAAGCAAGCATTTTGCTTCTTTGCATTTGATGTGGAGCCCATCACAGAGCTTTGCAAATAACAGCCATTGGGGGAATGTTTGTGGGGTTGAATTGAGTCTCTGACTTCCTCTGAATAACCAAGTATTGATCAGTCATCCATGAATATGTCTAAACTGGTCTTGAAATATCTATTTTCAGCTTCAAGACTGTCTGGGGATATTACATTACAATCCATCACTGCATACTGCAAAGCAGAGGTGATCTCATGCATTCAAACTTCTTTCAAGTCACCTACAATGGGAGGCAGTGTGGAAAGAGGACTGATTCAAGGTCCCAAGAGCTGAGTTTGAATCACTGCTCTGACATTTACTGACTGTGTGACCTTAGCTAAGTCACTTAACCTTTCTGGGCATAAGTTTCCTCATCTGCAAAATGAGGTGGTTAAACTCTATGACTTCTAAGGTCCTTCCAGCCCTAAATCTCTGATTTTTTGAACCTGCTGATATTATGAATCCTGGATCTGACTCTTACTAGCTGTGCAGCTATGGGTAAATCACTTAATCTCTCTGGGTCTCAGTTTCCTCATTTGAAAAAAACCCCAAGGCCTCTGAAGTCCATCCCAGCCCCAGAGCTATGAGCAAATGATCATATAAGGCCTCATTTTACCTGTAAGGGAGGGTTCTCTGGTCTACTCTTCTGAGATCTGATGGCCAAGACTGTCTTTGGAAGCAAAGGGACTTGCATTCAAATAAGCAGTGAGCTGATGCTAGTGCTGGAGTCAGGAAGACTTGAATTCGAATCCAGATTCAGACATTGGCTAGCTGTGTGACCATTTCACTGCTGCCTATCTCAGTTTCCCCAGCTATAAAATGGGGATAATAACAGCATCCACCTCCCAGGTTTGTTTTGAGCATCAAATGAGATAATATTTGAAAAATGAGATATTTGCTCATCAGATGAAATAGAACTTGCAAATGAGTTGACATTTGCTTAGCAAAATGCTCAGCACATAGTAGGTGTAACACATAAATGCTTGGTCCCTCCCCTCCCCCTTTCCTTGGGCAATTACTTTCCCTCTCTGGTTTCCTCTTCTATAAAATGATGAGGTTGAACTAGGGATCTCTAAAGGTCCTGAATGACTTTAGTTCATTCTGGTGTCCGTCTTTAGCTTTCTAGACAAAACAGTGATAGGGGGTGGAGGTGGGGGTGGCTTTTTTTTTCCTTTCTTTGTATCTCCAGTGCTTAGAACATAGTAGGAGTTTAACCAATGCTTGTTGACTGACTGACTGATCCCTAGTGCTTCTGAATCATAAAGTCTTAGAAGGGCTCAGGGAGAAATTACTTTCCCATAGTCACAGGGCTAGTGACAGAAAACCAGGACTAGAACTCAGCTGTGCTTGGAGTCTTCAGCCCAGAAATAATAATAATTAATAATGTAATAACAATAATAGCTAGCATTTTTATAGTACTATGTGCCAAGCACTTTACACATGTTATCTCATTTGATCCTCAAAATCACCCTGGAGGTAGGTGCTATTATGATCTCCCTTTTACAGTTGAGAAAACTGAGGCAAACAGGATGAAGTGACTTTCCCAGGGTCACCCAGCTAGTAAATGTCTGAGGCTGAATTTGAACTCAGGCCTTCCTGAATTCAGGTCCAGCTCTGCTGTCGCCTAGTCACCACAAAGAGGAATCAGCTGAGGCCAAAAGGGGAGAATTACTTCCCAAGTAATTTTCTGACTCACAGGATCAGAACTTTAACCTGGGTCTTCAGAGGGACAAGCCAGCCCTTTCATCACTACACCATTGCTTAGGAAGTAGAAGTTGAGTGATTGGCTGATTGATTGAGGGCCATGAGCCACAACTCAATGAATCACAGTTCTTTGGCAATCACCCCTGGCCATCGAGCTCATTTCTGCCTTCTCTGCAACCACAGCACGATGTCAGACCGAAATCCCCTGGGGAATCCTAACTCCTCAGCCTCTGAAGAAGGGTCCTTTCTGCCCCCAGGATCCTCATCTATCTTTCTTGTTATGGTCTCCAGAGCCGAACCACAGTCATAGTAGTCCAGACTCAGAAGTTTTGTCTTGATGGAATCGCCTTTCCTTTCCTTTCCTGCTTATGGAGGTCCTAAGCCAAAAGCCCCAGTGGTGTGTGTGTGTGTGTGTGTGTGTGTGTGTGTGTGTGTGTGTGTGTGTGTGTGTGTGTGTGTGTGTGTGTGCGCGTGAGAGAGAGAGAGAGAGACAGACAGACAGACAGAGACAGAGAAGAGAAAAAAGAGAAAGATATAGAGAGACAGAGACAGGGAGAAGAAAAAAAGTAAAGAGGGTGAGAGGGAGAGAGAAAGAAAGAGAGGGATGGAGAGAGCTAGAAATGGGAAAAAAGAGAAAGAGAAGAGATGTAGGGAAAGAGGGAAGCATGGAGAAAGATTTTTTTAAAAAGAAGCAGATGCATCTTGCCCTTAGTCGGATGTTTTTCTTCTGCAATGAGACTTCTGAAGGACAGAGTTTAATAAAAATCCACATCTTTGGAGGCCAGTGTCCAGCCTTAGAAATGGTAGGGGGACTCATTGTGTGAAGCCCTCTCCCCTTTTATTTCCTGCTGCTTGAACCTTCCCAGGCTGGGGGAGGTGGTAGCATCTTACAATCAGTAGCTGTGACTTCAGAGAACCAGCTCATTAAGCCCCTGGGACCTGGGGCTGGAGAGGAGAGCTAGGGATATCCATCTCCCCCCAGGAGGCAACGGAGAGGTCAGAGTCAGCTCATAAAAGCTATTTTTTAGCCTCCCAGCCCTTCTCTTCCCTGGTGAAGGATGCTCCCACCACTCTCTGGGGGCCAGTCCAGAGCAGACTCATTTTCAAGATGTTACGTTGTTGTTGCTTTGCCCCTTCCTTTTTCTCTCTTTCTCTTTCGTGCCTGTGTTTCCTCCCTGGTCTCATCTCCCAGCCCCTTGCTGGGAAATGGGGATGTTCGAGAACTGTCAGAAAGACTTAGAAGGGACCTGAGAGCTCGTCTATTCTGAGCCTCTTAATTTTTCAGGGAAGGAGACTGAAGCCAAAAGAAAAAGGGATGACTTATCCAAAGTCACACCTGTCGTAGATCATAGACTATAGAGCTGAATCCTAGGGTTGGAAGAGAACTTACAAGCCATTTAAGACCCTTCATTTCTAGGATAAAACAACTGGGGCCCAGTGAGGCCATGTCAGGTTTTCTGAGGTCATACAATAAGTGCCCGAGTTGGGATCTGAACCCAAAACCACAGTGCTGTGGCCAGTGGATAAAGGAAAGCACTATCCAGGCCAGGAAGCATGTTGAAGAGAGGAGAATATTGAGTTTGTAGGTAGAAGACACTAATGAATGACCTAGCTCTTTACAACTAGTAAGAGGTCTTTTCTGGGGGTCAGTTACCTGGGAGGCTAGGAGGAAATGAATTCTGTCTCTGACACTCAAACTTTTGCTGAGGAGGAGAATGCCTCAGTTTCCCCAGGGCCCTTCTGCTCCTATCCTTGAAGAATCATAGAATTTCGGAGTAGGAAGAGACCTCAAAATTCCCTTTGTAGCATAAGAGGCACTGGGTCTAGAGTCAGAAAGACCTAAGTTCAAATCCAACCTTAGACTTCCTAATTGCGTGATGCAGGGAAGTCACTTAACCTCTGTTTGCCTCAATTTCCTCAACTATAAAATGGGGGTAATAATAGCATCTACGGCACAGAGGAGTTGTGGGGATTAAATGAGACATTTGTAAAGTGCTTAGCACAGTGCCCGGCATGTAGTAGGTGCTTAATAAATGCTGACTTCCTTCTTTTGATTGAAGACCTCCAGGGAGGGAGTTTCCGTTACGTACAAAGACTACGCATTCCACTTTTGGACAGCTCTGATTATTAAGAAATTTTTCCTTAGATTGGTGTCAGAAGAAAAGTTAAGCTGAATGTTCATTTTCCAAGGAAATAAGGGGAAGTTTGGGGGTGAGGTTAACCGATATACGGGACGGAGTGCTGGAACTGGCATCAGGAAGACCTGAGTGGAATCCTCCTGAAGTCACTTGCAAACTTTGTGACCCTGGGCTGTCATTTAGCCTTGTCTGAAAATGGGAATGACAGCACTTTCCTCCCAGCAGTAAGGACCAAATGGAAGGACTGGGCTAATGCACTTTCATACATAACATCTAACTGCTAGCTGTTTTTATAGGTTGTCGATTGCAGCCGCTTGAGAGTTAGAATTCCCCAGGGGATTTTGGTGTGTTTCCCTATTTATTTTTTATGTTTCCCTATTATTTTTTTAGCGATTCCTAGGGATTTGGAAGATTCTGGATGGTGAAATATAAAGAACTTCAGAGGTCAACCCCCAAATTCACATAGGAAAACTTCTTATTATGAATCATAAAATTGTAGATTTTAAGCTGGATGGGATCTGAAGACCATTGAGTCCCACCCTCTTCATTTTACAGATGAGGAGACAGACACAGAGGTTTTTATTCAAAAAGGTCACATGGCAAGTAAGTATCTTAGACAGGATTCAAATCCTTGATTTGAACTAGGTTATAACAGATACCAGGGCAGCTGGGTGGTAAAGTGGACAGAGCACTGGGTCTGGAGTTAGGAAGACCTGAATTCAAATCCAGCCTCAGACGCTTACTAGTTGTGTGACCCTAGGCAAGTCACTTTACCCTATTTGCCTCAATTTCCTCATCTGTCAAATGAGCTGGAGAAGGAAATGGCAAACCACTCCAGTATCTTTGCCAAGAAAACTCCAAGTGGGGTCATGAAGAGTCAGTTGAATATCATCACTCTCTAACCTAGATAGCTCTTAGTGAGCCCCAATTTCTTTTTATGTGTCCCTTACAAAAACAGTTACTCAATTCTAGAGGGCCTTAAGTTTCACATCCCCAATGGCTCTGTAGGGGAGGAAGTGTCCATTAGGGGGAATCCTGGACCATGAATGACTTGAACAGATTGTCCTCTCCAGGTGCCAGCTGCCTTTGGAAGCACGAGGGTGATGGAAGCGGGAGCCTTGGACAGAGCTCCACCTGGACGGCATCATCCCCTTCAACATCAGCAAGCACGCTTCAATCCGTCAGCGATCTGTTTGCGCAAGACGCTGGGTCACCCACTAAGGATGGTCCAGTTTGATTGGTCTTTTTGTTGTTTTTTTTTCCCCGTACTCATCATCAGATCCAATGATGCGCCAGTGTATATCAAGTGTCTGGACTCCTGGGGCAGTGATAATATGATCACTAACGTTGTGAATGCTGGAGCTGCTGTTATAAGGACAGTTCAAGATTGCTGTGATCAATACCACTGCTGTAACTGCGCATGCTTTTAAGTGGGTTTCAGATCCTTAAAGATCTTAAAGAAAAAGTCCCATGAAAAGTCCTTCCCTATTTCGTAAAGGCTCGCCATTGCTTCCCAGGGTCCCTTCCATTCTTCCTAATGGACAATCCCTCCCCTACAGAGCCATTGGGGATGTGAAACTTAAGGCCCTCTAGAATTGGGTTACTGTTTTTGTAAGGGACACAAAATTGCTGATTCTAAGACTTGGAAGGACCCCAGAAACCTGCAAGTCTAACCCTTTTTTCCTTCTTATTTTTTCTCCTTTTCTTGTCTTTTCCTTGTCTTGCCTTAAATATATCCCACCTTCCAGTCCTGCTGATCTCACTCTCTGAATATTTTTTAAGCTTCATGTTTATCGTTTTGCTGACACCACAATATTCATTACAATATTATGCCATAATTTGTCCCTGCATTCTCCAGCTGTTGGACATATTGGTAATTTCCATTGTTTTGTACATGACACATGGTGTCACATACAGATGTCACATAATAATAATGCTGTTGTTGTCATTCATTTATTTCAGTCATGTCCAACTTTTCCTGACCCCATTTGGGGTTTTCTTGGCAAAGACTCTGGGGTGGTTTGCTGTTTCCTTTTCCAGCTCATTTTACAGATGAGGAATTGAGGCAAACAGGGTGAAGTGACTTCTTCACACAACTAATAAGTGTCTGAGGCCACATTTGAACTCAGGGAGATGAGTCTTGCTGACTCCAGCCCCAGCACTCTTATCCACTATGCTGCCACCCAGCTCTCCCTAATACTAGTGAGGGGCAACTAATGGACAGCTGGCTTGCTCCATTGATACACATGCAATGGCAAGAAAACTAGAAGGCTTTCAGCAGCAGCCTGCATCCAACAAGCAAGGGATGGAGCACTAAGGTCCTTGGATTGTAAAGCTCATCTATTCAGATTGAATTCGAAAATGATGTTGGAGAGAGGGTCTCCTGAATCAAGAGGGAGGTCAAACTCTATGACCTCTAAGGTCTCTTTCCAGCTCTGAGATTCTAAAATTCTATGATTCATCCTCAGCATCCAATCAGCATACCATGTGGGTCCAAGATTCTACCATGCTCTCAGAGGAAGGTTGAGTGGCACAGTGCATAGAGTGCTGGACTTAATTTTTAGTGAAAATTAAGGAAATTAACTCAGGAAGATTTGAGTTCAAATGTGGCCTCAGACACTTACTGGCTATTTGACTCTGGGCAAGTCAATTAAAAAAAAAACACCTTAATTTGCCTCACTTTCCCCATCTACAAAATGGGGATAATAATAGCACCTACCTTCCAGAGATGCTGGGAGGATCAAAGGGGTTAACATGTGTAAAGCACTTTGTAAACCTGTAAATCCTAGCAATTATTGTTGTGACTAATACAGAAATATGTTTTACATGATTGCACACATAAAGCCTATATCAAATTGTTTATCATCTTAGGGAGGGGAGAAAATCTGGAACTCAAAATATCTTTTAAATGAAATTAAAAATTGTTTTTATATGTAACTGGAAAAATGCTATTAAAAATTAAAAATATTGTTGGTGGTCCTTTGTTCTTAAAGAGGACCAATGACACCATGAGGGCCATGTCTTGATTTTTGAGTGAATTGGATTTAATCGAGGCAGAATTGCTCAAAGCCATAGGCCTCACTCTGTCTTCCAGGGTCATCAAACATCAACAAAAGTCAAGATGACTGGCCCATTGTTAGAGGTGGCTCACCACTGGGTTAGAGGACCACTGAAGCCCTTGCAATTTGCATACTCTGGGATTCTGTGGTCTTCTGAAGAAAATGCTAATTCTTGGATTCACAGAGTGGAATTAGAAGCAAGGTCTAATAGAAAGAAGATCAGATTTGGAGTTTGAAAGTTGTCTTTGAGTGCCAGGCCTCCTATGTACTATTGGTGCCACTGCTCAGGTGGCAATTTATTAATAAGAATGGCATAATAATACCTCTCAGGAGTCAGCGTGTATGTAATAAAGACACTTGACTGGGAGTTAGAAAATTCCCAGCTCTGCCACTTATGAGTAGTGTGGCCTTGGCTAAGTTATATTGACTCTCTGTGCCCATTAACCCTATCTGTAAGATGGAAAATGATGATGCTTGTACTGCCCACCTTACAGAGTTCCTGTTAGTCAACAAGCCTTTATTAAGTGCTGACTGGGTACTGTGCTAAGTGCTAGGCATACAAAGAAAGGCAAAAAGTAGTCTCTGCTCTCAAGGAGCTCACCATGTGGAGAGCTATGCACATACGAGATATGTAAGTGTCAGTGGGAGGAGATCTTGGAGGGGAAAGGCACAAGCAGAGAGTGTATGCAGGGGGAATGTTAGGAAGGAAGACCTGGAAAGACCTCCTCTTTGAGAAGAAAGAGAACTGGAAATTTTAAATGTATTTTCCCAATTACAAGTAAAAACATTTTTTAACATTTGTTTTTTAAAAAATTTTGAGGTCCAATTCTCCCCTCCCCTTTCTCCCCCTTCAAAAGGTAAGCAATTTGATATAGGTAATACATGTGCAGTTACGCAAAACATATTTCCTCATTAGCCATGGTGTAAAAGAAGACTTCAGACCAAAAAGAAAAACATCAAAAAAATAAAGTGAAGAATAATATATTTTGACCTGCCTTCAGATTCCCTAAGTTCTTTTTCTGGTGGAGGATAGCATTTTTCATCATGAGTCTTTTGGAACTGTCTTGGATCATTGTGTTGGCTAAGTCATTCACAAGTGATCATTGTACAATATTGCTGTTACTGTGTACAATGTTGTCCTGGTTCTGTTTGCTTCACTTTACATCAGTTCATATGAGTCTTCCCAGGTTCTTCTGAGAGCATATTGCTCATTGTTTCTTATTGCACCATAGTATTCCATCACAATCATCTAAAACAACTTGTTCAGCCATTCCCCAATTGATGGACATCCCCTCAGTTTCCAATTCTTTGCTACCACAAAGAGAGCTGCTACAAAATGTTTTTGTACATATGGGTCCTTTCCCTTTTCCTTTGCTCTCTTTGCTTTCTTTAGGATACAGACCTAGTCTTGGGTCAAAGGGCATGCATGGTTTTGTAGTCCTTTGGGCATAGTTACACTGGAGATTTTAAAACATTATTCAAATCTAGTCTCAGCTCTGCTTCTATTGATTAGAAAATCTTGGGCAAGTCACTTCCTCCTCTTTCGTCTCAGTTTCCCTATCCACAAAGGGAAGAGATTAGACTATATCGCCTCTGAAGCCCCTTGCCAGGTGAATTCTTATCTATGCTTTAAAAACCCACTCAAAAGAACAGCCGTTGAATCACAGAGAAATTCCCAGGAGATAAAAAGCCAAGAAATAAGACAGTAATTAAATGCAGGACCTCAGACGGCTCCACGTAGATGCCCCAAGTTCAGGTGACAAACAAGAGAAACCAAGGATCCAGATTCAGGGAGGGAAACCTGGTCTCTTGAGTGCATCACATGAAGCTCTGCCCGGATTCCCATGAGCATATTGTATTCCAAAGAAACAGGCTATACACACTCTCGTTCTCTTTCATGTCTGGTTTTGCTTCTTCTTTCCCAGCGATCACTCATTGGTTACAACCCTTCTATGCAACCAGACTGTTGTCCAGTGTGAAAGTATCTGCAGATCCTGCACATGATTGACACCACCATGGCGGGGGGGGGGGGGGGGGGGGGGGGGAATCTGAAACTCAAGGGACGGTGGAACTGAAACTTGTCACCTAAAAGTAAATAAATAAAAAAAAAGAAAATCTATCTAAAAAAAAAAAAGAAACAGGCTAGGAGAAAGGTAGCATCAGCTGTTAAGAAGGTATACTCATGTAAATAAATCCAGAAAACCATAGGGAGCTTTGCAGCAGCCTCCTGGTTGGTCTTCCTGCCTCGAGTCTCTCCCCACCATAATTCATATTTCACCCAATTCCTAAAGTGATTTTCCTAAAGCATAGGTCTGATGCTATCACCCCTCACCCCAGTTCCGTGACATCTGGTGGTTCCCTCTTACCTCCAGGGTCAAGTATAAAGGGCATATCAAAACCTTTCCTATCCTGGCCCCCTCCTGCCTTTCCAGTCTTCTTAGAACCTTTGCACAGGAGATGTCTGACCTCAAATCCAGCTTTCTACCCACTATGCCACATATCTTAAGATTGGATTTAACAGAGACCAGTAAAAAGTCCTGCATTGGTTCAGAGATTCTTTGCCCAGGTCTAGGATGAAGGAGATTTGGTATCACAGAAGGTCATGGTGGGATTGTGGGGAGTGGAAGAAAAATAACTTAAAGGATTTCCTTGATTGCAATTTCAGTCTGAGATAGGGTTTAGCGTGGCTTGCCAAAATGGCTAGAAGACATGGGGAGAAGGCAGAAAGGGGACATGGTGACTCTCTTCTATCTCAGGCTGCATCCATAGTTTCAGAGCGTCCACAATGAGGGAGCTGACTTGCCACTCTGTCCTCACCCAGCTTGTAATGGACTCTAGTATCCAGTTATAGCTGTCAAATTATAGGAAGGCCTTTAACAAACAAGAAAAAAAAGAAAGGATCGTGGGAAGCCATGCCATAAAAGGACTTATCGAAGAACTTAGGGTTTTATCCTGGGGAACTGAGGAGTTGGGGGAAGGCCGTAGTTAGTTGCTTTCAAATAACTGAAAGGCTGTTTTGTTGAAGATTAATTATATTTGTTCTGCATGACCCCTTCCCCGCTCTGAGGCTCAATTTCCTCATCTGTAAAATGGTTGGGGTAAGACTTTGAGGTTGCGGGCAGCTCTAAATCACTGGTCCTATGGGCATATTAATTAGGAGTAATAGAGCCAAAGTGGCAGAAAGTCTGCTTTTGGCTCAACAGAAGGAATAACTTTCTAGCTGAGCTCTGTTGAATGACTCAGGCTGCCTCAAGAGTTAGTTGGCCTTATATCAGATTACATGCCAGCTTGGGGAGAGGGGAGAGAAGGGAGGGGGAGAAAATTAAGAATTCAAAATCTGATGGAAATGAATGTTGAAAACTAAAAATTAATAAATTAATTTAACTTTAAAAAAAAATTAGTTGGCTTCCCTGTTCCTGAGAGTGTTGAATCAGAAGGGGTGAGACCCCTTGTTGGAGGTTCCATAAGTGAGATTTCTCCTTTCGACGGAGTCAGACTAAATGACCCCAAAGGTCTATTCCATATCTATAATTCTGTGAAATTCTGCTCCTCAAGGGCCAATGGATTTCTACCATCTACTAGCTGTTCTGTTCTGCACTTAGGCTTTTCCTGCATTCACTCCACCCTCTGGACTTGGGAATTTCTAATGGCTTTGTCCACTGGTCAGGAAAGCTGGGAGTGGGAAGGGGCAATCTTGACTCTCTCAGAGCAAAAGAATTGGACATGGTTGCTGCAGGGCTCACAGCCAGAAGATGCTACTGGGGCTCTGGGGAGGGTCAAGACAACTCAAAGCCAAGTGACTCAACTTCCCCAATATGGTTGGGACAAATCCTCTGGAGGTCAAATCACCAAGCTGAGTTAATAGGGGATCACACCCCTTCCACATACTGCCCTTCCTCTCCCTTCTCAATTCAATAAATATTTAAGTGCTGTTGTGAGGGGCAGCATGGATTAACGGACAGAGAGTTAGCCTTGGAGCCAGAAAGGGGAAGGGAAGGAGGAGAAGATAAAACAAGCATTTATCAAGCACCTACTATGTTCCAAGCATGACAGCTAGGTGGTGCCATAGTGCATAGAGCAATGGGCTTGGAATCAAGAAGACTCACCTTTATGAGTTCAACTCTGGCCTCAGATACTTACTAACTATGTGACCCTGGGTAAGTCACTAAACCCTGTTTGCCTCCGTCTCCTTATCTGTAAAATGAGCTGAAGAAGGAAATGGCAAACCACGCCAGTACCTTTGCCAAGAAAATTCCAAATGGAGTCATGGAGAGTAGGACAGGACTAAAAAATGACTCAGCAACATGTTCCAAGCACTGCTAAGTGTTTTATGAATTTTACCAGGAAGATTTACTTCTGACACAGTGATCTTGGACAAGTCATACACGCTTTCAATGCCTCAGGTGACTTTCTAAGACAATAATTTGTAAAGAATCGATTTCCATTGATTCAAATTTCATGGTTTATGATGAAGGCTTAAAGTGTGAGGTAGACAGATCTCAGTCTACAATGGTAGAGGGAGTTTCCTCACTGGAAGGTGCTTGCATCAATCCAATCATAATACAATTTTTAAAAAGAACAAAGACAAAAATGAGACTTCTGGTCAGGGCCTCTGTTTTGCCTTTCTTTGTATCCCCAGTGATTAGGACAGGGCCTGAAACATCATAGGCACAGCAGTAAATGCTTACTGACTGACAGACAAATGTCTCTTTGTTTTATGATTCACTTAATAATGCGGGGATCAGAGACCAGAGAGGTTCTGATCATTGCATTCTTCAAGCAATCTTGTAGGATTTTGACATTCACATGAGAGACGCCTTATTGGAGGGAGGCCTTTGAGGTGAAACTTTGCTCTATGGAATCATCAGTTTTTAAAAAAATATAATGAACAAACCGAAAGAACACTGTACTCTGTGAATCTTTCTGTCAATTCTATGACTCTCAAGATGTGGCCTGCTGCAGTCTCTTATGCGCCAAAGCCTGGCTGTTCCCTCCTGCAACCTTCAGTAAGGATGTGTGCGCAGAATGTAGATTATACTCATGAAGGGAGGCTGGTAGTTACTGATGTCCTCTCAGTAACAACATCCATGATTTTCCTAAGCATTGAGTAGCTCCTCTCCTCTTTCAGATATCATGAAATCCAATATTATAGATCTAGAAAGGACTTTCAGAGTCATTACAGGTAAGAAAGTAAAGCCCATGGAGCTTAGGTTCCTTGACCAAGGCCATGTTGGTACCAATGATCAAATGAGGAGGATTTGAACCTGTGGCCTCTTATCTCTAGAACCACTGATCTTTCAATTGTACCATAGTCCTTGTCCTCTTGAGAAACAATCCTCCCAACCCTCTCAAGCACAGCCCTCCTCACTGTGTATTTGGTCTGGCTCAACTACCCTCCCCATCTATGTTTTCTTTAGAGACATTTCTATTTCCTGGGAAGACTATTAGGAGATGCAAATTAGTGTAGTTGGTAGAGAGCTGGCCTTTATTGCCATCAATTTTGATAGGTCTGTGGCAGACTCTATCATATTGGAAGGGTTTCAAGTCCAGTGATATGCTTCTGGATTGACCAACCAGTACCATAAGGACTTGTCACCAATAGACTAGTGAATTCTAGGCTATGAATGCTTCCATCATGGCAACCCATGACAACTATGTCATAGACAAAAATAAATGAGACACCATTTCTGCCCACAGGAAGCTTTTAGAGGTGGCAAAATGTTATCAAAATAATAGTAACAACTCAGTTCAGGCCCTTGGCACATCTCACCTAGATCATTGCAGTAAATTCCTAATTGATCTCTCTTCCTCAAGTCTCTTGAATCCCAGCCTCACTCTACCCAATCACCGAACACACTTCTGACCATGAGATTCCCCTACTCAGCCAACTCCAGTGACTCTCTTATTGATTTGTAAAGCCTTATGCAAACTAGCCCCAATCTACCTGTCCAGACTCTGTAGACATTTTTAACCCTTCCCCAACACTCTGTGATCCAGCCAAGTGGTCTCTGTGTTTCTCACACACAAGCCTTCATCTCCTATTTCTGTCTCTGTTCTTGGACACAGTTGTTCCCTACATTTAGAACACACTTCTATCTTAGAGACCCTCTCAGAATTCCTTTAAAATGCAGTCAGGCATCATCTTCTGCAGGAAGCCTTTCCTGATCCCCCCGATGTTAGTTCCTTCCCTCCAAATCAATTGGTATAGATTTCTTCCTTCACTTTATATGTTATATTTGCTTAAGTGACGTTGACCTAGGTTACAGAAGCTAGGCTTCAAAACCCAGGGTCTCCAAACCAATGATCTTGCTACTGTAGTCCTAATAAAAATGGGTTGTATTTGGAATCAGAGGGCCATGTTTGACATCCAGCTCTGCTCCTTACTAATTGTGTGACCTTGAACAAGTCACTTCTCTCTGACTCAGTTTCCTCTGCTGTAGAATGAGGAGGTCAGTCTAGATGAGCTCTAAGGACCATTATAACTGACTTTATTGGGGAGATAGCTAAAAGCAGGACCAGGAGTTGACAACTCATAGAACTTTCAAAATAAATGCACATATTTCAATGCTAAAAATTTCATTCTCTGTGGCCCATAGACATAGATTTTTCCATTGATTCAAATTTCATGGGTTATGATGAAGGCTTAAAGTGTGAGGTAGACAGATCTCAACACACAGAGAACACAATGTTCAAACATTGCTAAGGGGGCACAAAATGCTTGGTCCTGGTTCTGGAAATGCACAGGCAACTGCAATGTATATTGGAAGATGACTGATGAATACAAAATGCTAGGAGATGGTGTGACGGTGAATGAGTTCAAATCTGACCCTGGGCTTGGGAGAGTGGAGAGATTAACAACAGGCAGAAATGAGAGTGTGCTTACAAAGTACACAGTGGCTGATAAATAAATGATGGCATGAATAATCTGAATTTTCACAGATGACTCATAAAGAGAATGCCTCAGTTCAGGGAGTCACCCTATTGCTTACCTAAGAAGGTGCTTTGCACCATGGGAATTTGCTTTGCTGGACAACACTTGTGTGTTTCAAGGATTGTCTTTTTCTTTTATTTTTCCATGGGTGGAAGGGGATGGGAGAGAGAAAATAAATAAATGCTTGTAAATTGAAAAAAATAAAATTTATTTAAAAAAAATTGAAACTGTTGATGACAAAAAAATGAGGTCATTGAATCCAAGCCTTTTACTATACAGATGGGGAAACTGAGGCCCAGAGCCTTTAGGTAATTTGCCCAGAGTCACACAAGAAGTAAATAACTGAGGC
This sequence comes from Pseudochirops cupreus, assembly GCA_028627135.1. Classification (NCBI taxonomy): domain Eukaryota; kingdom Metazoa; phylum Chordata; class Mammalia; order Diprotodontia; family Pseudocheiridae; genus Pseudochirops; species Pseudochirops cupreus. Next base: position 408,097,174 of record CM053581.1, read on the forward strand.
AGGATTTGAACCTAGGTCTTTCCAACTCCATCCAAGAGCTATGGAAGGTCTTTGAGCAGAGCAGTTGAGACTGTCAAATCTACTCATTGGGAATGTTATTCTGGCAGCTATGAGGATGCTTGATTTACAGGAGTCAAGAATTAAGAGCAAATATTCAGTTTCTGCTATACCAGGCCCTAGTGCTGATTAACCCATCCAGCACAACCAACTGCTCTGGACGAATGCTCTGTGCTGAGCAAAGAATCACAGGGCCACAGACCTTGGGATGAAAGGAACCTCTGAGGTCATCCACTCCAACCTCCATCTGACAGCTGATGAAACTGAGACTCCGAGGAAGTTAAAAGACTCACACAAAAAGCACACATCAGGCAGAATTTGAACACAGATCCTCTGACTCCAGGACTCTTTCCTCTATATCATGGGGTCTCCCTCATTACAGGCTTTTGCAATGTGCTGCTAGATGCTGAGCTCTGATGATCTGCTATGTCTACGTGTGTACATGTGTATGTTTTCTCCATGGAGCTCAGGAAACCTCGGACAGCTGGAAGAGGAGGCTAGCTGATCCCCTGAAAGCTCCATGCCCTCACCTGCCTCCCAGACACTCCAGTTCCTGGTCTCCTGGGTAATGGGCACAGCCCAAGTGATTTCTTTCCCAGGTGGCTGGCTACTTGGGCCAAAGGATGTTCTCAAACCTTTGTGAGGCCCAAAATAGCTGCTTCCTGTCCTTGGCCTAGTCCCCATTGGAAGAATATTTATTTCAAATAGGGGGATCTCAGCCAAAGTGAAACGTGCCCCACAGATGGCATGGCCTGAATCATAGCTGGAAAAGACCATTGAGATCATTTATTCCACCTCTGACCCAATTCGTGGAGCCTTTCTCTAGCACTCCCGGCAGATGGTCATTCAACTTTGGTTGGCACACCTCCAGTGATGAGAAGCTCATCATCTCCCTAGGGAGTTTGTCCTGGCCAAGAAGCTGACATCATCAGAAAGTCCCATGGTCTATGGGACCAAAATGGACAGAAACAAGATGAATGTGAAAGTCCTTTGAAAACTAGTATTATTCTTAATAATAAGTTAGCACTTCCATAGTACTTGAAGGTTTATGTAGGTCATTTCATGTGGTCTTCACAACTCTGTGAGGTAGGTGCTATTATAATCTCCCTTTTACAGATAAGGAAACTGAGGCAGACAAAGGGGAAGTGACTCTCCAGGGTCACACAACTAGTAAAGGTTTGAGGCAGGATTTGAACTCAGGTCTTCCTGTCCCCAGGCCTAGCACTTTCTCCACTGCATCACTTACCCTAAAGAAAACTCAATGAGTAAGCTAATAGGAAATCCTCTCCTCTTATGGGATTCTCCTGTACTTGTCCAGTGTGAATTGTCCTCTTGGCTTTGGGACTCCCTAACTCAGGTCACATTTTCCTGTCTGGTGTCCTAGAGCTGCTATGTGCTCAATGGAAGAGGCCTTACCAAATCATGTTGTTCAACTCCTGCATTCTATTAATTCCTTCTTTAAAAGATGTTTTATTGGTGGCAGAGCCAAGATGGCAGAGTAAAAGCTGGAGCTTGGCATTAGCTCTCACACCAACCACCTCCAATACCTGTAAATATGACTCTAAACAAATTTTAGAGCTACAGAACCCACAAAGTGACAGAGAGAAACAAATCTCCCACCGAAGGCAACCCAGCAGGCCGACAAAAAGGGTCTAACGCACCACGTCAGGAGCCGAGCACAGTCCTGTTTGAGCAGCACAGACCCAGACCCAGGCAGCCCCACCAATGGCCCAGACTGGCCACAGCAGACTTCAGGACAGTGAATCACTGGCAGCTGTGGTGGTTTCCAGACTTCTCAAACCATGAACATCAAAGAGAAAGTAAAAATTCTGTGGGGAACTCTGTTGGAATAGGGTGATGGAAGAACATGGTCCCCTGCCCCCAGGGTGAGAGGTGGCAGAGGCGTGGAGGCTGCAGCTGCTGCCACATGGCTGCCTCCAGAGCTCCTGGCCTATAGATTGTAGGGGGATCAAGCAACTATTCAGAGGGTAATCGCTCTTGCTTTGACCTGCTTGGATCTGGGTTGTGAAGTCTCGGGTGGTGGTCCTGGGGTGAAAAACACCAGTGTGCCAGAGCTTATGGTGGCTGTAGAGAAGGCGCCCTACTCAGACCTCTGACAACATTTGTGAAAAAGTCATTAGCTTCCATTTACTCCACTCTAATTCTGAAGGAATTATTCTCTTCAGAAAGCTTTTGAGATTCTTTTTCCATCTGGCAGATTTGGCTTTTTAAGGCATTCTTCTCCTCATTGCCTTTTTCGGCCTCTTTTGCCATTTGAGTTAGTCTATTTTTTAAGGTGTTATTTTCTTCAGTCACGTTGTTGAGTCTCTTTTCATGATTTTCTTGCATCATTCTCATTTCTCTTCCCAATTTTTCCTCCACTTCTCTTATTTGATTTTCAGAATCCTTTTTGAGCTCTTCCATGGCATGTAACTATTTCATATTTTTCTTGGAAGCTTTTGTTGCAGGAGTTCTGACTTCGTTGTCTTCCTCCCATTCCATGCTTTGATCCTTTTTATCACCAAAAAAGGAATCTAAAGTTGGATGGCTGTGCTTGCTTTGCTTCCTTTGCTTGCTCATGTTGCCACTCAATTACTTGACTTTTGAGCTCTTTGCCATAGTAGAATTCTGCTTTGAGAGGGGAGAGCTTTGTCCCAAATTGCTGGGGTTTTTGCAGCTGCTGGAGCACCTGTCTCTGCAGCCCCCACAAACTATAGCTCACTGGTCACACACTGCAGCACCACCACCCAAGACCATGATCCAGATCCAGGCACATTAAAGCAAGAGCAATTACCCTCTGAATGTTCACTTAGTCCCCCTATGATCTGCAGGCCAGGAGCTCTGAAGCAGCCATGTGGAGGTGGCTGCAGGGCTGCCACTTCTGCTGCTTCTAGTTCCAGGGGCAGGGGCCTGACCCACTCCTCCATTCCCCCCAGTTCCAACAGAGTTCTACACTGACCTCTCACTTTTTTTTTGGCATTCATGAGTTGATAATTCTGGAAAACACCAGTGCTGCTGGTGATCCCCTCTCCCAAAGTCTGCTGCAGCCGCTGGTCGGGGCTGTCCTGGGGCTAAAACAGTGGGTCATGGGGCGGGGGGTAGGGGGTGGGGGGAGGGGAGCCTGGCCCTGGTTCCCAGCATACTGTGATGAACCCTTCCTTTCCACCTGCCGGGCTGTCTTCAGCGAGAGATTTGTTTCTCTGTGTCACTTTGTGGGTTCTGTAGCTCTAAAATTTGTTTAGAGTCATATTTTATACGTATTTGAGGTGGTTATGGGAGGAGCTCACAGAGTTTTCCTGCTTCTATGTTGCCATAGAATGATGAAAAAACCAGAGCTGAACAGAAAATTTGACTTTCCAATACAAGAAGCAAGAGAAACATGAGAAGGTGGGGCAGCTATGTGGAGCAGTGAATAGAGCACTGGCCCTGGACTCAGGAGTACCTGAGTTCAAATCCGGCGTCAGACACTTAACACAAAAACTAGCCATATGACCTTGGGCAAGTCACTTAACCCCAATTGCCCTACCTTCCCCCCTCCAAAAAGCAAAAAAAAAGAGAAACATGAGAAGGTTGCACAAACAGTATCTGCCAAAGTAGGACTTTGAACTCAGGTCTTCCCATTGCAAGCCCAAGGCTCCTTAAGAAGTTCACTAGAAACCAGTCTGACTGGTCTATGGAGGATGAGGATCTTGGGAAGTTTAGCTTCATGAAACAAAGCTTTACAAAACCACACACACATTCTCCCCCCTACCCCCTCTCCCAGCCCCAACTCCCCAGAGGGAGAGAAAGATTGGTTTCTTTCATTTTTAGGGCACTGTGTCTCTTCTTACGTCAAGATGAAATAATGGTGACAATTTTCCAAAAGCTTTCACCCACAATATCCCATTTAATGTGCACAGCACTTTGTACTTTGCAAAGGACCAAAGCATCCATTATCTTATTTGAAACAACAAAGCCGTAGACAGTTAGGATTGGCAGTGTGTAGATAGAGCTACCTCTGCTTGACAGATGAGGAAACTGAGACTCAGAGAGAGGGAAAAGTCACTCGCCCAAGACCACAGAGCCGTGTCTTCACCTTCCAGACCTCTTCAGACAGTCCTGCCAAAGGTCACATTGACACTTACTGAGGCAAATTGCTTCAGGATTCTCCTCTGTAAAATGGACTAGGTGGTCTCTGAGGGCCTGTCCATTCTAGATCCCTTTATTTCTGGGGCCCTGATGTGCTCCCTTCTGGAACCATTTGTTAAGGAACAATCAACCGACAATATACCAGGCACTGTACTGTGCATTAGGAGTACAAATTTGTTATTGCTGTTCAATCATGTCTGACTCTTTGTGACCCCATTGGGGGTTTTCTTGGCAGAAATACTGGAGTGGTTTTCAGTTTCCTAATCTAGATGAGGAAACTGAGGCAAACAGGGTCATGTACCTAAGTAAGTGTCTGAGCCTGGATTTGAACTCATGATGTAGAGAATGAAATATAGAGAATGAAATAATCCCTGTTCACAATAAATTTACATTAAGGCAGCTAGGATTCAGAGTCAATGGAGCATTGGATTTGGAATCAGGAAGAGCTGAATTCAAATCCTACCTCAGATACTTGCTAGCTCTGTGACTCTGGGCAAGTCCCTGGGTCTTTATCTCTCTCTCTCTCTCTCTCTCTCTCTCTCTCTCACACACACACACACACACTCTCTCTCTCTCTCTCTCTCTCTCACACACACACACACACACACACACACACCACTTTATAAGCCTTCAGGAGCTATACAATGCTGGCTATCATTCTCATTATTATAACGGAAGAAAGAAATACAGAAACAAAGTAACGGTAACAATGGACAGTAACGGCTGAAGCTTGGTCCAGGGAAGGAGACCAGGATGACGAAGGAGATCAGTTGAAGGTGGAGGATCTAGGGAACTTTCACCTAATGCAAAGATGAGACGTAAGAAACTTGTTAGCTTCAGGTATTTGGAGGCTGTTCCCGGGACGACGGTGCAGGCTTCTCCAGCCTAACCCAAGAGGTCGCTTGCAGGGAGGCAGATTTTACTTCAGCCTCAGGAACAACAGCTGAACAGCTGGAGGTGGCTCAGAGAGCCTCCATGTGGCTCCCTTTGTTTCTGGGCGTTGCCTGCCCTCAGGGAGCTTATACTGGGTCCCATCTGGAGCAAGTCAGTCCATTCCTCTCATATTATAAGTAATGCCCCCCTCCTTACATACAGATGGGGAAACTGAGGCCCACGGAAGTTTCAACTTGCCCAGGCCACATGGGAGAGACCACTGAAGGGAAGACTTGAATCCAGATCCTCTAACTCACGGGTCAATAGTCTTTCCCAGCCCCTCCCCTAAGGAATTCTAGTGCCAGGCATTTGTGGTGGGAAGAAAATGATGAGGGAGAAGGAGGGAGACGGTCCTCTGGCTAGAGGCCACTGTCCCTGACCTGCTCTGGGCCGGGTCAGAGCTGGGAATGGTCCAGTTGGTTAATTCATTTGGGTAGAACAGCCTGTGGTGTAAAACAGTGAGATAATAGAGCCTACACTCTATTTTTATAGTACTTTCCCCTTTGCAAAATGCATTCCTCACGATCACGCTGTGAGGTTGAAAGAGCCAGAATTTTCATCCCCATTTTATAGATGAACAAAAAGGCTACAGCTGACTTGCCCAAAGCTACATAGCTAGTCAATATCCAAATCAGGATTCAAACCCAAGTCTTCTAAATCTGGGACTCTTTGGCATGCCCCCTCAATGGCCAATCACCCTCCCGGGGTGTGCTGGTAAATTTAACAGCCAACGTTCTTCAGGAAGAATGTATACAAAAGATATTTTTAAATTTAATGTGTATTATTACCGTTTCTTTCATCACTTTCTAAAGTCTAGGCAATCAACAAAACAATGAACCAAATCCTGATTTGGGCTTCTCTCCAGGGTAAGGCTGACAGGATCACCAGACTTACACCTGGAAAGCACCCTGGAAGTCACCTGGACTGATGAGGGAACTGAGGCCCAGGGACCAGAGCTCGCCAAGGTCTCAGAAGTACCAAGCATCAGAGGTTCTCTGACCAGATTTTCCAGGCAGGATCGCTCCCCAAATCTCAGACATTCTCTCTTTCTTATGAACATCCTAGCCAGGGCCAGGTTTGCTCTGGTTGTCACAAGCTAACACTTGTAGGGATGGAGGATTGTAGATCTAGAGCTAGAAAGAACCTCAGAGGTTAGGGTGGCCCACCCCCTTCCCCCATTTTACAGAGGAGGAAACTGAGGTCCAGGACAGCTAGCTGACCTGCCCAAGGTCACACAGGCTGTAAGAGTCAGAGGTTGGATCTGAAACCAAGTCTTCAGACGCTAGGGTTCTTACCACCTTACCTTGCTTGATGTTTTGAAGGCCATGACTGAGAAGAATGAAGTTTAAGTCTTTATTCTCTTGTGCTAACTCTGTGTTTCTGGTTCCCTTGAGCAAGCCTGCAAAACTGTACCATAATTTCCTCAACTACTGAACTCTCTCTCTCTCTCTGTCTCTGTTTCTCTCTCTGTCTCTGTTTCTCTCTCTCTCTCTCTGTCTCTCTGTCTCTCTCTCTCTTACACACACACACACACACACACACACACAATCTTGCTGCCTTTGTCTCTGTCTCTTTCTCACTGTCTCTGTCTCTGTCTCTCTCTCTCTGTCTCTTTCTCTCTCTCTCTCTCTCTCACTCTCTCTTTCTCTCTCTCTCTGTCTGTCTCTCTCTCTCCTCTCCTCTCCTCTCCCTACATATGTGTTATATATTAAAAACATAGCTCTTACCTGGAATCACAAGCCATTAGAGGCAGAAGGACCTTTAGAAGGCATCTAATCCGACCCACCATTTCCCAAATGAGGGCACACACAGGGATGTTGTGAGGATAAAATTAGCTAATAGATGGGAAAGTGCTTTGAGACTAGGAAATATCCATCAAAGCCCTTGGCGGGACTGGAGGCAGGAGGAGGATTATATTCTGTTGGACTCTTTGATTCTCTGTTAGTCCCTGCATCCAACTGGGACTTGGTGGTTCCTGCCACCCTACCTTTGTTTCCTTCCTCTTCTTTCTTCTTCTTTGGGTCTTGTCCCTGTTATTCTAATTCCCACCCCAGCCCATCCCCATCCTGGCTCCTCTTGGCTCTTTCCTCTCTTCACTGTAGCCAGTCCCTTTCTCCTCCTTGGATCCTGCTCCATCATCATCCTGCCAGTGCCACTCAGTCCCTCCAGAAGTAGGGTTCTACAGTGCCAAGAGCCACGGCTCCCAGGTTAAAGGACCTGGGTTCAAATTCCAGCTCTGCCACTTACCATGTGGCTCTTCTCTCAGGGCCTCAGTTTCCTTTTCATTAAAATGAGGGAGTTGAGGAAGATGACCATGAAAGGCTTTTCCAATGGCATCTCTCCACCTCTGGGACTCAAAGGAGACTCTCCCTCCAATTCAGGGCAGGCCTCTTCACATCCCTCCCTCTTCCTCGGCTTCTCCAAACACTCTGGAGCAGGAGCTTCAGCCCCCTTCTTGGTTCTCGATGCCTCTTCCCGACTTTCCCCTTTTCTGATCCCTCTTCCACTTCTCTTTTTAGGAGCACTCCCCAAGGCACACACAGTGCCTCGGTACATAAAGGGCACTTAACAAATGTTTGGGGATTGATTCATTGATCCAGATGTATCACTCTAGGCAGATCCTGTTGGCAGTCTTCAGTCAAGCCTCTGGCCATTCTTTTCTTTTCTCAAGGGATTCCATCCCTGGCCTGCAGTCTTCCTCTCTCACACATCCCCTGTCTTTATACTTGGGGCCTTTGAAATGCCCGTGGGTGTGCCCTCCCAGCCCTTCCGTCTCCTGACCTATACCTCTCTCCACTTCGGCCACACAAAGAGACGGCTACACCTTTATCACCAGGCCTTTCCTGATCAAGAACTCCGACTTTCCTCTACTTAACTTTCATTGCTTATTCTTACATCTCTCCCCCCTTTACCTACCCTTTATCAAGACCTCGATCCTTCCTTTTTTCAGCGCTTGTCCAGGAAACCGCCCCTACCTACTAAAGCTTCACATTCTTCTCTTGCCGATTCCATTCCTATTGTCATCCAGCTCAATTACATATTTGTGCTGTCCATGTGAGTTCAGGCTCCCAAGACCTCTCTAAACTGTCTCCTAAGTGGCCTCCCTGCATCTAGACTCCCTTCTCCAATCCACCCTCAACACCACTGCGCAGTTCTGACGACATCACTCCACAAATCTCCAGGGTCTCCTCTTTTTGGATTGGTGAGCTCCTCCCAGACTCCTCGTTTTGAGGAAATGTCCAGACCCCCCATGCTCCTACCTTCACCTCCTTTCCTTCTTGCCCTCCAGCTGATCCTGACTCTCCCAATTTATCCCCACCCCCAGGCTTCAGCTTCCTTTTATTGGTGGTCTCCTGTTAGAATATAGCCTCCTGGAGGGCAGGGATTATCTCTTTTTGCTTGCATCTATATTCTCACTACGTAGCATAGAGCCTGATAATAAATGTTTGCTCCTTTCCCTTTTTTCCTTATTGAGTGAATGGATGAATGTTGATCGTGATCTCTGCCCAGGAGGCTTAGTGCAGATAGCTTTTATCATAGCCCTGGGGACGGCCACTTATTCTTGAGCTAATTTAGCCCCAAAGTAACCTTTTCCTAGAGTAGTCTGTTATCATTCAACTCACAAAGAATTGCAGGCAAAGGAGAGCCAACCATATCTGACCTCCCGACTCCCTACCATCCTTGGTGCCAGAAATGGACCACAGGGAAGTAGGGGGCAGAAGGTGCCAGGAATGCAGTCATTTCAAGTGCTTGGCAGTGTCTGCTAATGCAGGTTTCTAGCTGTAGCTAGCCTAGTTTGAGATGAAAGTTGATCCTGCTGCTGATTTTCCCTCACTCATCAATCACATCACCTACCTCACCCTCCTACAATCTGGGTCACATAATTCAACAAACAGCAAATGTTAAATTTCTACTATGTGCCCAGGCACTGTGCTCCTCACGGGGCATACAAATAATCCCCATCTTCAAGGAATTTGTATTCTAAGAGGGATGGAGGGGAGGTAGAGATTATGGTTTCTATAAGAATACATGCCTGTCCCTGCTAAAATCATGCTGCATCAGCCTCCCAGATGAGCGACAATCTCACCAACCGTTTATTAGGGACCTACCATGTGCAGTGAACTATGCCTGTTTTACAAAGATTAAAAACAAAATCCTGCCCTCAAGGAGCTCACAGTCCAACCTATCCTTACACTTTCCTAAGTGGTCTCCCCTTCCCAATCCCTTCCCACAGCCCACTCCCCAGTGGATAAGAGGTCAGACTATAAACAATTCTCAACAAAACTGAAAATTATTAACATGAAATGAGAGTTTCTGTTTAAATGAACTATTTCAATAGCTTAAATGAACTATTAACATGAAAGAATGTTATCACCAATAAGAGAATGTGGCTTGCCTGGACAGCCCACACCAGATTTTCCTGGGTTGAAGGGAAGCTCTCTATCCACAACACCATGACTGTCTCTTAAAATAATTAAAACCAATCAGTTATTAATTAATAATCAACATTTTAGTGAGAGTAATGTGACTGAATAGATTTCATCATTTTGATAATTTTAAAAAAATTTGTCATGCGGGGATTCAGAAGGCCAATTCTAAGCTCAATTTATTCTGCTTTTTGGTTTGAGCAGCTATTAGAGCTGAATAAGCCAACTCCCCAAGATGCTTCACAAAGCTCCGTCTCTCACAAACACGAGTACATCATAGGCTGTGCTCACTCCATCATGATACTCATTTTTCAATCCCAATAAATATGCAAAGGTTCTTGTTGCAATTGGGCTGGTAAATTTCCATCTCCCCCAATGTCAGCCAGATACCCTTATAAGCTATAGGAAAGGCATTGCATTGTTATATTTTTTTAACAGATGGGTTTATAAACAACTGAAAAATTTTCAATTGGAAGATTTTTAAACCAATTAGAAAATTCTATTTTAAAGAGTTTTTTTTTAAGTACAGATCAACTAATCAGCAAGGATTTATTAAGGGCTTAATAATGGCCAAGAACTGGGATTACAAAAAGAAAAAAATGAAAATAGCCCTGCCTCGAGAATTTATATTCTAATGAAGAAACAATATAAACATAAATGAGTACATACAAGACTTGTTGTTTGTCCTTTGTTCAGGAAGGTGATGCCATGACTTGCATGTGAATTGGATTTAAGTGAGGGAGGGCTGTACAAGGTCACCAGCCTCACTTTCTCCTCCAGAAACATGTGGGTCCAGGGGCAAGATGCAGATCGGGACAACTGGAGATGGTCCAGGATGCCATATAAGATACATACAGACTAGATGGAAGGTACCCTTAAAAGAAAGGAAAATGGCAGTGAATGTCAGAGCTTCTGTGGGTGACAAACATCCTTTCTGGCAACAAAAGCCTGGTTTTTTTTAATCCATCAATCAGCAGATTTGTATTTAGTGTTTACTATGTGTCTGGCGCTGAGCTAAGCATTAGAATACAAAGAAATGTCAAAATAACCCCTGCTCTCAAAGAACCCACACTCTATTGGAAGAGACAGCATGCATACAATTTGGCACATACATGATACCCAGTAGATAGAGTTATGTTGACCTTATAAGCTTACATCTCAATGCACACTTAGGGAGAGGCTCATCTTTAAAGACAGTGGACAAAAATCCTGAAAATTTCAAAAAAGTGTTGGCCACCATCTTGACAGATCTTATTAGATTGTCCTTGCTTTTACAAGGATAAAGAATTAGCAGTGCAAGAAAGAGGGGCTAGGAGAAGGGGAGAGGCAGGCAAGAGAAGACAGTTTATAGTTGAACTGATTAATTTTAGGTAAAGACTCTGAAGAGAGGAGAGTGAAGCCAGAACTTCCATGAGGACCTTAACAGCCCTGAGGGAGGGAGAGAGGGACTGGACATTATGGTCAGGCTGAAGAAGAGATTCAGGAACAGTGAGGCATAGGGAGAGATGGAAAGATAGGAGTTAATAGTCAGAACTGCAGAATTCATTATTGGTCACAGAAGTAGAATACTAGCGAGCTCATGAGTATAACCAGTCCTATCAGTGTCTAAGATGAAGTGAAAGAGACGTGTCTCATCCAGTCTGGCTAATGTGATATATAACCTTTAAGCAAACTCAGTAGAATATATGAAGATGCATATTTACATAGAAAAATTAATTAAAAGTTGATTCCTCACTCTACAGAAGGAATTTATTGCCATTATTAGATGAAGTTTTTTTTTTAAAACAAAATTAATAGTGTTGTTAGCCTAATAGCATAAGGCAGGGTGTCTGAACCCCTCATCCAGAGATTAGGACAATTCGCCTCTCTTACATTAGGGTCCCCAGTGTAGGTACTCTATTCCCAAAATCTCTAGTGAGATTCCACTACCACAATAGGAGGCTAAATTATAAGGTTATCTGGATAGGAGAAGAAGCTCCCAAGGTGCTAAGACATAGAAGGGGTCTTGAGACAGGCTAGAGCAGTGGTTCTCAATCTTCTAATGCCACAACCCTTTAATACTTGTATGTGGATGTATTTGCATGCGGGCAGACCCACCTGGAGACAGATAGAGGAGCGGTGTCTCAGTTCTTAAGACCGTTGGAAATATGTGTTTTCTGATGGTCTTAGGTGACCCCCAAAGGGGTTGTGATCCACAGGTTGAGAACCACTGGACTAGAGTCAATATTGCTTTCCTACATTAGATGCTAAGAACTATCCCATGGGAAAGGAAGATGGCTGTGCATAGAAGGAGAAGGTCTCACAGCTGCCTGTAATTGGCAACTATTCCCTTTACCCATGTGACCTTGGACTTGTCACCTTAACTTTCTCTTGGCCTCATTTCTTTCCTTATAAAACATGACCTCTTGGGTCCCTTGCAACTCTTTCCAAATTCAGTTCAGGTGGGCTCACCACTAGGGGGAGGCATGGAGAAGAACCAACATGCTGTCATAATCATGGCTCTGTCTAGTACTGAAACCTCTGCTCCCAAAGCAACTCACCCAAACCCATCATCCCATTAAGTAGGACTCCATCAGCTTCCAAGCAGTCACAACCTACTCTAATCATATTCCCTGTATCTTTGGACTTAAATTACAATTTGTTCTCTCTGCTTAACTTCCATTCTCTCTAATCCTGGTTAACCGCTTCATCCCAAATACCAAAAGGCCAGATCTCATACCACTATCTCAAACAATGGTCCATGGTATCATCCTGATATTCCTTTAAATATGACAGGGCAAGGTCTTCCGACTCCAAATATCCAATGTTCTTTTTGTTCTATCACGCTGCCTCACGGCTTAGAAGAGGAGATGGAAAGGAAAATTGATTGGCCTAACCATGGAAGCAGGACCATTGATCTGTAGGGACCAGAAGGCAGCACCGGCTGCCAGTGACTCTGATAAGACCCTCTGCTACTCCCTGTGGGCAACAGATAAAAGAGAAGAAGCAGAAAGAGACAGTCTGGCCCATTAGGTTGTGATAGAAGGAAACGTAGGTAGACGGTCATTTCTCTGAAAAATACTTAGGATTTTTTGTGATAAGCTCAGAATGAATCAGCAGAGTACAAGACACTCAAGCAAAGGAGTTCAGTGTGACTCTGCATTAAGGGAAGTTGTCATCATGTCTGGTGTATCCAGAGAGTTAGCACCACTATCTTCTGCCCACACCAGGCTCTATACAGTTCACTCTGTACACCAAGTCTTAGCATCTTAGGAGGCATAGTGACAAAAGGCATAGTAACAGCATGGGTTAGTGGATGGAGAAATGGCTTCAGAGTCAGGGAATCTTGAGTTCAAATCCTGCCATTTCTGCCTACTGGCTGCATTACCCTGGCCAGAGTCTGTCTTGGTGATTTGGGTAACTGTCCCAGACTATAAATTAAAAGGCAAGGGCTGAGCTGCCCTGGTAGGGGGATATTTCCTCACCTAGAGTTCCTTTCATGATGAAATCACAGGCCTTGGCCTTTAAAAAGCATTGTTCCCATTAGCGACAAACAGTTTCCCCTGTCCCCTCTCCAGACCCCTACTATCTTATTCATTGATTAAGTGTCTTGGGGGCTGTCTTAATAAATTGGAAATGCCTTGAAAGAAGCAGCCCTCCCTAGAGCTCTGGGCTGGACTGCATCTCCCTGGGTAATTGATTTCCAGCAGGTGTGGTCCAGGGAGTCACAGCAATCAGGGGAGAGAATTGTTGGCTCCTACCTTGGAAATGGAGAGGCAACAGCATACAGCCCACATTGATGGCAAAGCCTCAAACCAGGGATTGGGTGTCTCAGCTGCCCACATCCAATACCTGCTCATGAATTGTTAACCTATCCCCAGTGCCCACTGTCCTTAAAGCAGGGGACACATCATTCCTGACCCCCTTGCTCTGCCTCCTCTTTCTTCTTTTCCTCATGTCCTCAGGTTAGCCCTTAAAAAACAAACAAACAAACAGAAAGAGTTCCTGAGCACTCCCCTCTTACTTCCCTAACTCTAGACATCCTTCGAGGGCCAAGGCCAGGACTAGTTTTGCTGCCTCTAAGGGGACCTCTAAGGTCCTACAAAATGTCCAGCCCACCTCGCATTATTTCATAGAACCACAGAATCACAGAAGTGGAAGGGCCAGAGAGGTCATCTAGTCAAACCGCCTCAGTTTACAGATAAGGAAACTGAGGCACAAAGGGGTTAAGGGACTTGCATGAGATTGATCACATCTAAGGTAGGATTTGAACCCAGATCTTCCTGACTCTAAATCCAGCACTCTATCCACTCACTACTCTACACTATATCTATTTGATAATAATATACTGTGGTAAGAGGGTTCCTGTTTCTTCCTGAGCACTAAAGAGAGCCTACACCCAATTCCCTATAGATCTTCCCAGTGCTTTTATTTGCAGATGACATTGTGCCATTGGCCTTAAACCTGGGCCCATGAAAGGGCCTTTTCCATAAGATCCCCAACCAAACAAACTATCCACACAGAAAAACCCAAGTGGATGAAGAATGTGCCTTAATCAGACAGCAAGAGGTAGTCAGATGTGGAAGCCATTGAGTTAGTCTATCAGCTCACCTATTTGGATCAGCCATTGCTGCAAGAACACAGTGAGCCAGGCCTGGAATGGAACCCAAGGAAGAGACTAGGCTGGGCTATATTTAGGCAACTGCCCGTTGCTTTCGACAATCCCAGGCTGCTTCCTGACACAAAACTCATCAATCTTAACACAGATATTTTCACAGCGGTGCTGAATGACTATGAATCATGAAACACTCAGACTCTTTGAAGAACTGAAATTGCTCATGACCCAAAGGGCAATGAAAAGACGCACAGTGGGTGTAAGTGAGCTATAGCATATTACTGGTACCCTAAAAGTGGTGTGAGAGACATTTTCTGTGACATAAGGAACTGGGAAAGAAGGTGAGCCGGAATGCAAGGTAACATATGGAGAGCCTGAATGTTATACAATTTATCCCTGACATATATATGTGTGTGTACATATATAATAAATCATATATATGATATACATAGATAAATAATATATAAAATACATATATAAAATAAATAATATATAATATAAACATTTCTATAAAATCAATCACACGCAATATGCATATATACAATTAATTATATATAATTTACATTTTAAAAAATGAACATGCACAGAGAAGGACCTCTAGAGTTTGGGTTGGATTTTTTATGGAAGATTTGGAGAAAGAACCTCAGTCTCCCCACTCACATAACCACCACCCAAGTTCAAGTTTTCATCAGCTCTCACCCAAATGACTGTCATAGCTGCCAACTGGCCTCCTTGTCTCCATTCTCTGCCATCCCTCATACAGCTAGCAAAATCATCTTCCTAAGGCACTTGTCTGGCCCTTCCTCAAAAATTTTCAATGATTCTCTCTACTACCTCCATATTAAAAGTAAAATAGTGCATGATCTGGGTATAAAGGCAGATACTGTAAGCAATCTGGGGAAGCAAGGAATAGTTTACTTGTCAGATTTGTGGAGAAGGGAAGACTTTATGACCAAACAAGAGTTACAGAGCATTATAAAATGCAAAATGGGTAATCTTGATTACATTAAATTGAAAAGTTTCTGTACAAACAAGCCAATGTAACCAAGGTTAAGAGGGAAGTGGGAAATTGGAAAAGAATTTTTACAACCAGTGTCTCTGATAAAGACCTCATTTCTAAAATATACAGGGAATTGAGTCAAATCTATAAGAATACAAGTCATTCTCCAATTAATAAATGGTCAAAGGATATGAACAGGCAATTTTTAGAGGTAGAAATTAAAGATATCTATAAGCATATGAAAAAAAATGCTCTAAATCACTATTGACT
>CM053581.1:408113082-408129227 GCA_028627135.1 Pseudochirops cupreus
CTTTTTGGGCCTCTTTTGCCATTTGAGTTAGTCTATTTTTTAAGGTGTTATTTTCTTCAGTCAGGTTGTTGACTCTCTTTTCATGGTTTTCTTGCATCACTCTCATTTCTCTTCCCAATTTTTCCTCCACTTCTCTTATTTGGTTTTCAAAATCCTTCTTAAGCTGATCTGTGGCTTTTAGGCAGTCTTCATGTTTCTTGGAAGCTTTTGGTGCAGGAGTTCTGACTATGTTGTCTTCCTCCTGTTCCATGCTTTATCCTTTTTGTCCCCAAAGAAGGAATCTAAAGTTCAGTTGCTGTTCTTACTTTGCTTCCTTTGCCTGCTCATGTTGGCCAGTTAATTACTTGATTTTTTAGCTCTGTGGAACTCTGCTTCCAGAGGGGAAAGCTCTGTCCCAAATTGCTGGGGTTTTCGCAGCTACCAGGGCTATTGTGAGGCTGCCATTTTGCAGCTTTGGCTCACTGAAAATGCACCCCAGGACCACCACCCAAGATCGCAGTCCAGATCCAGGTTGCTCAATGCAAGAGCACCTAGCCTCTGAACAATCACTTGGCCCCCCTGCTGCAGGTCGGGAGCTCTGAAGCAGCCATGTGGAGGCAGCTGCAGGGCTGCCACTTCTGCCACTTCCTTGCCCTGGAGGCAGTTCGCTGGACTGCTTTCCTCCCCCAAATTTAGCTGAGTTTCACTGACCTTTCACTTTGTCCTTGTTTCTTATGGCTTGATAATTTTGGAAACTGCCACAGCTGCCACTGATCCACTCTCCTGAAGGCTCCAGCTGCGGCTTGTCCTGGCTACCTTGGGGCCAAGCCGTGGTTTCAGGCTGGGCTGGTTTTGGCTCCCAGTGTGCTGTGATGAGCCCTTCCTGCTGAGCTGCCTTCAGCAGGAGATGTGTTTTGTGAATTTTGGAGCCCTAAAATTTGTTTAGAGTCATATTTTATGGGTATTTAAGATGGCTATGTGGGAGCTGCGGAACCTTGCTGCTTCTATGCTGCCATGTTGGCTCTGCCCCCCTCCAATTGACCTTTTTAGCCAATCTTAATTGATTCGTTGGGTGACCATTGGAATTATGGAAATTGGAAGGAACCCCTTTGCCTCAGTTTCATGCAAATCAAGTAGGATTCCTGGGATAATTGAAGGAGATCCAGATTTCTGCCCCGAGAATATAATGGAAGTTAAAAAGAATTTACAAAAATAGTTCAGATAAGAATTTAACCTGAGAGACCCTGAGCAGTGGTAGGGAGGAAAAAAGTTTCAAGGATATACTTTAAAATGTGAAAGACTTTTCTTCATTGTCTGGTTGACTGGGCGTGACTGGCTGATGCCTATATCACAAAAGAGTTGAAGCTAGTCCTTGGATTACAAAGAAAAGGGCTAGTGCACCCCTCTCCATACAGAGAAGAAGTTGCTGTGGTACCTATACAGTTTAGCAAATGGCAGGAAAGAGCATCTGAAGACCAGTAAATGCTGCCAAAGGGCATCAGCAGAGATGCCTAGCAAAGCACAACATGAGAGAAACCAAAGCAAAGGAATAGTTCAGGAAATAACATTGCCAGAGGCTGTCAGCATCTCTGTAGCACCAGGGGCAAGAATTGCCCTAGCCAGTCATGTTCCCTAGCCATGTGGTTTTTCTACATGAGTTTCCTCCATACTTATTTCTCAGTTGTATGTCCGCCTCCCCATGATGCATATTCTCTGATCACATGAGTGGACATTTCCCACTAACCACGCAGTAACCTCTGGGACAGTGTGTCCCTTGTGGAAATCTTTTTTGTCACTGATTTTGCCATACTCACTGGCTTTCTTGGGGATCATCTGAATCCTAGATGTCAAAGTTGGACAGCATCTCCCTCAGAAGCTTATTCAGTTTTACTTGGCCAACTACAAATCACCCTTTGCTTTTATATAACACTTCTAAAAGTGTTTTCAGGGATGTACTAGCACAGAGAAGACTGGGCTAATTCTGGTACACTAGACCCTTGGGCAGAGCTTCTGAGGACATGAGGCCAGTGCTACCCTCTCCCCTCTCTACTAATGGAACAGCATTTCTCCACAGGTCATTGGGCAAATACCTATTTGTCCTCCAGTGGAGTTATGCTTGGGATAATATTGTATTATTCTTCAGGGGAATTACACCTTGATTAAACATTCCTCCTTCCTCTCTTCTCTCTTCCTTTCTCCCTCCTTTTCCTCCATCATCTCCTTCTCCATTCCGCCTTCCCCTCTTCTTCCTTCTCTTTAATTCTTTGCTTTTTTCTTTCCTTCTCTCCTTTCTTCTTCCATTTTTTATTCCTCTCTTCTCCCCCTTTATTTCTCCTTTTTCTCCCCCTCCTCCACTTACTTTCTTCCTTTTTCTTTGTTCTTATTTCTCTTTCCTTCCTTCATCTCTCTCTTTCTTCCTATTGTTCCTTCTTTCTTTCTCAATCTCTTCTTCCTTGCTTTGTCTCTCCTTCTTCTCTGCTCCTTTCTCCTTTCACTGTCCTTTCCTTTCTCCATTCTCCTCTCCTTCCTCCTTTCTTTGTCTTCCTTTCTCTCACTCCTCTTTCTTTCTCTTTCCTCCTTATTCTCTCCTTCCTTTCTCTCTACTCTTATTTCTCTGTCTTTTCCCTTTCTTTCTTCCTATCTTTGCTCTACCCTTCTTTCTCTCTTCCTCTTCCTTCCTGCTTCTTCCTCCCTTCCCTTTCTCTTTCTCCTTTGTTTTCTTTCATTCCTTTCTTTCCCTCCTCCATCTTTTTGTCTTCCTCCTCCTTTCTTTCTCCTTCCCTTTTCTTTTATCCCTCCTCTCTCTCCCTTCTTCCTTTTTCTCTTTTCCTTCCCTCCTTTCTTCCTTCCTCCCTTCCTCCCCTCCTTCCTTCCTTCCTTCCTTCTTTCCTTCCTTTCTTGCTTCCTTTCTTCCTTCCTCCCTCCCTCCCTTCCTCCCCTCCTCCCCTCCTTCCTTTCTTCCTTCCTACCTTCCTTCTTTCCTACCTTCCTTCCTTCCTACCCTCCTTCCTTCCTCCCCCTCCCTCTCCTTCTCTCTCTTTCTCCATTCTCCCTCACAGAGCACTGGACATAGTACCACTTGCCATCCAGAGGCAGTCCAGCCCAACAGAGGAGGGAGAGCCAGAGGAAGCAGAACACTGACTCTTCTTCCAGCTCTCCCCACTGAGGTTCATTCCAAGCCCCAAGCCCCCAAGCCTCCAAGCTAGGTTATGTATCAAAGCCCCCAGTGCCCCCACATTCTTACACTCAGCACAGGTCAGGGTTAGGGGCAGAGACAGGAAGCTACCTTTGCCAGCTGGTCTTCGGGCCCCATGAATGCACTGAGCTCAGGGCCAAAGGAGGCAGGAACATATGGCATTAGGGCTGGGCAGGTTTGCATCCCTGCTTCCCAGTGGCCGTTGTTGGCTGCCCCTCCCTCCTGTCTCCAGAAAGGCCATGCCTGTAGCTTGCTGCCTTCCAGAAGTGGGCTATTTCAGGAGCTGTGGGTCTTGCAGTGGTGGCTGGTGACTAGGGATCAGCTGCTTTCTTGTGGGCCATGTGGTCCCTATAGCTCTGGGGTGAACCTAGCACTTTCCTGTGAGCTTCCCTGGCTGTCCCTCTCTGAGGGATGGGGAGCTCTGGAGTAGCATATTTTTCTACCATCCCCTCCTTGTGACCTCTCCACAATTACCTTGTTCTTTTGATCTTCTCTTCTCACTGTCGCTTTGCTATTCTTTGGAAACTCGAAAGTTTCCAAGGATTGCTGCCCAATCATTGAGCATAGTCCAAGGGGTCTTTGACTCTGCTAATTCTTACAAGATTCCTTTTTATGCCTAGAAGGAACTTCAGAGGGCCCAAGGTCACACAGGTGGTATCAAAGGTGGGATTTGAACCCAAGAACTTTAATTCTAAATACAGAGTTCTTACCAATGTACAACACTGATACTTGGCAAGTGCATACAATGGATTATTAAAATTTAGAAAAGGGTAGTGGTGATAACTGGGAGCAAATATGGCTTCATTGAGATTGAATAATTCCTTCCCCCCCTCCCCCCCCCCCGCTCTGTTTGGTAGGTGGAGGGCAGGGCAATTGGGGTTAGGTGACTTGCCCAAGGTCACATGGCTAGCGTTAAGTGTCTGAGGTCATATTTGAACTCAGGTCCTCCTGACTCCAGGACCAGTGCTCTATTCACTGTGCCACCTAGCTGCACCTAGCTGCACCTAATTTCATTGAAATGGTATAGAATATATACCTGGAATTTAAGCAAAGCATTAAACAAAATCCCTCCTACTACCCTTGTGGATGAGATGGAAATGCGTAGGCTAGATAATAGTACCATTTAGTAGGTTCAGAATGAATAAACCCAAAGAGTGTTCATTAATTGATAAATGTGTAGCATCCCAGCTCCTGTGCACATTAACGGGCCAGATCCAACAAAGGGTGGTTAATTACTTACTCTCAGGGTTCTATCAGGCAATGCTGAGGTGCTGGGTTTTTAATACTTATGAGCTCCCACTAGTGTATCTCCCACTGATTATCATCCAGTTTTAAGTAGAGGTATTTACTGACAAGGTATGGACTGGGATTACACTCTTCCCTTGCACAATAAGGTCCCTGGGGAAGATAGCTTCAAACTCAAATTCAAGGGTATTGAGGCACACATATTGGGAACATATTTGGCAAACTTCCTGGCATTGGGGGCCCACATCTCTGTTTGTGAAGTCCTCTTAAAAGTTACTCTTAGGTGTAACTCTCTGTTGGGCTTTGAGGATAGGGGCCTTTCTTGAGTTCATAGTCTTTCCACCATGCTAGAGGAGCATTTCCTGAAGATGCTCCATCATTTAAGTTATTATTCTTCTGTCTTTGTTTATGTCCGAGTTTGTAGTCTATATCTCTCTTTATTCTCTGTCGGATGCTTTGTCTCCAAAATGTCCCATCTCTCCAATAACATTGTCAATGGAAGGGAATACTTCCTTTGGATTCACACACATACACACACACACACACACACACACACACACACACACACACACCCCCCTTTACTGCCCTTTGGTACTGGCATAAGGCGCTACCTCTTCAAGGTACTCCCAGGATTCTACTTCTTGACTGACCTACCACTGAACTGAATAACTAATGATCTTACTGCTGTTATTATAAGCCCTTGGGGCCATGATTAGTTAATCAATCACACTCTTCTCTTCTTGCTCCAATTAAAGAAGAGTTCATGCTTGATAAAGTAATCCGAGGGTATAGATAAATTTAGTCATATATTTTTATACCCCATCATGTCTGTTGATTGATTGAAGTCGGGGTGTTGGATCCCCTTCCTTAGACTCTTCCCCCAGTTAAACATTTGTTGTCTCCAGCAAATCAACTAGAATGTTTTTAGCAAAGCTCTCGGTCACAAATTCTGGTTCACTCTCTAGTGACTTGGGGAGGTTCAAGCACTGTCCTTTTCCAGTTCTTTCTGGTTCCTTCTACTCAAGAGTCTCAGAAAAGTCCACATGGTACACTTAATAAACACTCTAGACATTAACTTTCCTATGCAATTCCAAATATATTGTGATACAACATAACAAACACATTTTTTACAGAGTTCTCTTGCTACCACCTATGCGCGCAAAGTCTTTACCCATGCAAAGAAAATAAAGAAAGTTTTATAGAGGAAAATTAAACTTCTCTTCTCATGGGAAATTCTGGTACCTATAGAGTTCCTAGAACATGTAGACTTCTCCCCATGAGGATTAGGGACCTGGGGTAGACTGGAAGCTGGCCTGATGATAAATCAAACTGCTCTAGGTGAAAATTATTTTACGATTCTCTTCAGCATAGAGAACAATCCAAATGGAGGTCTGGACGAAACATTTCCATGGGTCCTTATACATACAGGGTATACTAGATGTCTCCAGGGATCCCTGCCACAGTAAGACAATCTTATTATAGAACCAGATACAAATTTTCTCTGGGTCCCCATCCCACAGGGCACCTAAAATTTCCTTAAAAGTTCCCTGGAAATTCAATAGGGCAGTTCAAATAGAATTCCTAATTCCCCTTCACTAGAACAAACAAGAAGGAAAAGAAACTCAAAAGATTCTCAAAGAGGTGTGAGCCTCCCCAAAGGGAGTAAGCATTTGAGACTGGTTACTCAGAATTTCTAGGCCAACAGGCACGTGTTCTTCTATGGCCCTCTGGTCCATAAGGAGACACAGCACTGGCCCTGGAATCAGGAAGATACGAGTTCAAATCTGACCTCAGACTCTTACCAACTGTGTGACCTCGGAAAAGTTACTTAGTCTCTGCTTATTTGTAAAATGGGACTGATAATGGCACTTACCTCCCAGGGTAGTTGTGAGAATCAAATGAGATAATAATTAATCGTATTGTAATTGTAATAGATTATAATTATTAGCACTGTGCTTGGCACATACTAAGAGTCATTTATATAAATGTTAGCTTTAATAAGGCAAGAAATCTGAGTCTGCTTAAAAACAAAAAATAAAGTAATGAATGAACTATCTGTGACTAAATAGTTGGGTAATTTTGAACATATGAGCACAGTAATACAAAAGATACCAATACTTAAGCATTCAAACAAGGATAAGTTATCCTAATGGAATTGGCCTAACTTGTAAGGAAATATACCGGAAAACAGACTGCCCAATTACAACCTAAAATGAAAGAAAAAAAACGTGGCCTTTTCTCTAGCAGATCTTTAAGAAGTAGGGTAACCAAGAACAAGATTCTAGTTAGAGAATTTCTACACTGGTTTCTTACAAATGTGATGTTATGTCAGATAAGGTACCCACAGTCTAGTACCCCTGTGGGACTGCTTCCCCCAGCTTTCATTTGTATGGAGGGCCAGGTCACCGGACAGTGGGTGCTACTGCTCCTCTTGGGATACCAGGGCTAAGAGGCTGGAGTTTCTAGTGCTTTTGCTCAAAGGCCCCCACTGGAATGTTCTCCATTTCCAATCAACCAGTTGAACTCCATTAGAAAGAGGAAAAAAAGATTTACTGAGATATTATTGAAAAGATAATTGGCATAAAATTCCTCCAAATCAGGGGCATACTCTACCCTTGCACACATAAAGTCCATGGGAAAAGTGGCCCAAACTTAAAGAATAACGATCCAGAAGCATGTGTGTAGGAGACACATGTGGCCACAAGGGGACCTCTCAGTTCTTAGCCCTGAAAGTATTTTCCTCACTTTGTGGAATCCTTTTGAAGCTCATTTCAGTTGTAGTTCTCTCCCGAGCTCTGAGGGTCTAATTTTCTAGAGTCTATAACTGGCATTTCTCTCTTCAAGAGTCACGCTCTTTGAGGCTGTCATCTTCCTTGAGTAACTGTCTTGCCACATCTGTCTTCAGTGCTTCCTTTGTCACCAGATGCTACTGCTTTGATGGCCACTGGTACCATTTCCTGTTGCTGATGGGACTAGTTGAATCCCTCGGTCTCCTGAACTCATCAGGTTGGTCACCCGGGCATTCCCATCTTGGAATATTTATTCATCTAAAGTCAGGAAAGAATTCACACACACACACACACACACACACACACACACACACACACAAGACGCCTTGTGTGATCATAGGTGCTGAACATCAGGTTGCTAAATGTGGCCATCTGTCTATTGTCCACTGGACACATCAAAGCAGTCCTTGTTGGAATCCACCAAAGAAAGAGACAAATAGGTATGTTACATTATTTATGTGTGTGTGCGTGCATGTGTGTGTATGTGCATGTTGTGAGTGTGTATGTGTCTATATATATAAACATAGCTCAGTTCTGACTCAGCAACTCCTGAGTCATTGGCTTTTCTAGCTCCACAGTCAATAGAAGACTTTTCACGATCACTTGATACCAGCCCTTTGGTCACTCATGGCCATAGAGGGCTCACCAAAGTTCCTCTTGGGTTGGATTGGAATCAAGTGGAGACTATCTCTGCATAAGCTGCCCTCTCCAAGGAAAGGAGAAGGATGCATTCCCTCGTCTTTTTTCCAGTGCAAAGATCACCGATTACCATTACACAGTATTTAGCTTTGTTCTTTTCTCGTTATCTTGTACATGTTCTTTTCCTCCATAGCCTTAAGTCTCCTCCTCTGTAAAGTGTGTGTATGAAGGGGAGCGGGGCGGGGGGAAGAATGAGGTTAAATGATCTCTATGTTACCCTCTAGCTACAAAAAGAAAGTGGGTGATTTTATGACTTGTCTAAAGCCATTATGTGACTGAGCAGAGACTAGAGCTCAGGTTTTCTGCCTCTGAACTCAGTAGCCTTTTCTCTATCCTATTCCCAATAAATCATACTAGCACCAAAGAATTTCATAGATGTCAAACCGGAACCAATCAACCATTTATTAAGTGTTTATTCTGTATTGTGCTAGGTATTCAGGATACAAAGACAAAAGTGCGCCTGCCCTCAAGCAGTGAACATTCTACAGGGAAAGATAAAAATGAAATTATATGAAAAGAGACCTTGAGGATCATCCAATCATTTACTTCCCCTCAAGGCTTCAGTTTCTTGATCTGCAAAATATGCAGGCTGGACTAAATATCTAACATTATCTACTTCTATATCTATATTCTGCATCTAATATTCTTCCCTCTAAACTCTCATTTTATTTAAAAAAAATTCAATTAACAAGTACTTATTTTCTCTTCTTCCCACTCCCCATTGGGAAAAAAAACAGAAAAACAAATTTTACAACAAATATTTATAGTCAAGCAAAACACATTCCCATGTTGTCCCCATCTAAAAATTAAACTCCCATTTTACAGATCAGAAAACTGAGGCCATGTAGTGATAGCTTGCCCAAAGTCATATGGCTAATAAATGGTGAAATCCAGATTTAAAATCAAGTCCTGTGTCTCTAAATCCATAGCAAACTGGTTCAATGGACAAAAACACAAACCTGGGGCAGTCAATCCAGGACAAAGGCTGAACTAGGAAATTCTAACTCTACTGCTCATTCTTGGAGTTGTGTCCCAGGACACAACTGAGGGTTGATGAGGATTTTTGGGGTTATTCTGTAGATAATGGATGGCACCTGACAGCCATAAGAGGTAAGATCAGCATTTGAAGCCCTGACTTTGATAGCATTTCAAGCCCTGTTCTTCTGCCTCTTTGTGAAGAGCTTGGCTACCAGCCATCATTATCAGCTCCACCAGCATTGGCATCACCACCATCACTGGCATCACCACCATCATTGCCACCACCATCATCATTGGCATCACCATCATCATTTGAACCTCCATATTGACTGAATGTCTGCAAAGCACTTTCATCATAACCACCCTCTGAGATAAGGTTAGAATTTCACAGAGGAGGAAACAGGTTCAGGGATGTGACACAACTTTTTTTCCTCCAGTAACCCTCAGGCCTAAGTTACTTTTATTTTAATTATCAGACAAAAGACAGAAGGTCTTTCAATTCTGAGACTAGCACTCATAAAGTGAACTCAAAATGTTAGCACCAAATTAGTAAACTGAGGCCAAAATTGCTAGATCCTTTCTCTCCCCTGAATTCCTATTTACTGTGTGTATATTTTAAATCTCCTGAGCTGTCTGCATATCATTTCCTCCCAATACAAAACTCATGGTTTTATTTTTGTCTCTATATTCCTGGCATCTAGCTGGGACCAGCCCTGAGATTTAATTGGTATAGGAACTCCTTGAGAGGAGATACCCAGCACCAGTACCAGCACCCAGGCTTTAGTCTCAGAGTTTCCTGGGGCACCCAGAGGCTAAATGATTAGGTAAGACTTGAATCTAGGTCTTTTTGACTCCAGGGTTAGCTCTCTATCCCCTACATGACACTGTTTCACTGGTTTAATAAATGCTTATTAAATGTATGCACGAATGAATGAATGAATGAATGAAGGGGAATGACCAATACCCAGGTCACAGAGACAGAATAAAGTAAAGATTCAAACACAGCTCCTAGGCTTTATCCATTTTTCTCTAACAGATCCATTTGTCCATTCCCCCATAATGGGGCAGAAGGGCAGCTTTTCCAAGGGGTGAGGTGTGCTGTGGGTGGCCTCAGATCACAGGAGGCAGTGTGCCCTGCTGTCCCCCCATCATCGCCTCCTCTCTGTCTTGCTCCGGCCAGGCACCCGTGGTGCCCTGTAGGCAGGTCAGGCCCTGCAGTGCCCAGAGCCACATCAGAGGCCACAGAACGAAGGTGCCAGCGGGATGGTGGGACGGACAATGCCATCATAGCAGCAAGACTTCTAAAATAAGCAGATCTACGGAGAGAACCACTTCTGGTCTCCATGGCAACGGGGAAAACTTGTTTCTCTGAAAAGGCAAATTGTGGAAAGGTCAGGAGCTGGCATCCTCTCTTCCCCCATTCCTCCCCACCCAGGAGAGGAGGCCTAGTGGGGGAGAGGGAGAGGGGGTGCTCCCTGCTGGGACTGGGGGACTGAGGGTCCTCTGAGGTCTTCTGTCCCTTCTCATATCCACCTGCCCCAGAATGCTGGAGTTTGGAAGCAGAGAGCAGCAACCTCAGGGAGAGTGGCTCAGCAGAAAGATGGCCGGAGCCGGGATTCTGTGAGGCTGGACAAGCCGTGTCCCTTTCTGGGCCTCAGTCTACTGCTCTTCAAACAAGGAGCTGGGCTGGATGATTGCCCAAGGTCCCGTGCAGCTCAGAATTCTCAGTGGCTCTAGACAAAGAATCAGAAAACCTCTGGCGGTCACCACCTTTCCCCTAAGACCTCACAGACCACTTTGCCTCACTCAGGTGCACTCATTTAACTTAACAAGCATTTAATGAGCACCTACTACCTGCTGGGAGTTCAAGGGCAAAACCAAAAGAGTCCCTGGCTTACATTCTATGGGGAGGAGTCAAAAGGTGCTTAAGTAATTAAATGTGCCGAATGAGACAGAGCGGGAGGACTGGGAGCAAGGTGGTGGCTGCCTGGGCTGTGAAGGAAGCCGAGGATTTATGAGGATACTGCAGATTTGGGCTTGTTTTCTTATCCCCCTTCTTGACTGTGAGCTCCTGGAAGGCAGGGAAGGTGCTGTATCTGAACTTTAGAACTCCTCTTGTTTCTGGGCTTTGCATACAGAAGGTGCTTAATATATGTTTGCTGGAAAATGAAATGAAACAAGCATTGGGAGGAGGGGAAGGGTCAAGAATGCAGACCCAGAGAATGTGATTTGCCCATAGACTTAGGGGCTCCCAAGGGAGCTTCCGACAAAGTGGAGCTGCCTTGCAGGTCCCATCTATATCTGAGCCAAAGACCCCCGTGCTGATGGCCATCCACATCTGCAGTAGCAGTCACACTCTGCCCGCCCCCATCTCCTTGGAGGGCTCGGAGAGGGAAAAGACCACATGCGGCTTCCAAGATCAAACTGGAAAGTTTTCCCCACTCCTATCAGTCACTCCCAGCCCTGCCACTCTCTGTTCTAAGGCCCCTCCCAGCCCTGACGTCCCCTGTTCTAAGGCCCCTCCCAGCCCTGACATCCCCTGTTCTAAGGCCCCTCCCAGTCCTGACACTCCCTGTTCCAAGGCCCCTCCCAGCCCTGACATCCCCTGTTCTAAGGCCCCTCCCAGCCCTGACATCCCCTGTTCTAAGGTCCCTCTCAGCTCCGACATTCTATGTTTAACACCTCAAGGCCTCCATTTGCTCTTCTATAAAGACAGAGATTTGGATACTGCCACACTCTGGTGGCTCCATAGGCTTATCAATGTGGCCCTCCTTTCCCCGTAGGGTCCAGCATCCCCCATGGATGCTTCCCCATGCTGTATGACTTCTATATATCCCCCCCTCAATCTTCCCTAGAAGATCCCCCCCAATGGGTTCAAGTTCTCCCTGGGGACCTGCTCACCTTCTTGGGGTCCCCTTGGCAGCACTGAGGTTCCTCCCTCCCTCTGTACACAGCCAGTGTGCCTCCTTCTCCTTCCAATACACAGCCTTGATGATACTCAAGGGCCACCAGGACAGGCCATCACAATGACCCACACTTATGTAACTTCTAGGACTTGGAAGACACTTTCCTCCAATAGCTTGGAAGGCAGAGAAGCCACAGGTGATTTTTCTCTACAGGATCAGAGAATAGGAGCTACTGAATCCAACCAGCTCATTTTACAGACTAGGAAACTGAGGCCCACAGAAGTGGGCTGACCCAGGACCTCACAGCATGGCAACACCGACCTTCCAGCCCCCAGGTTCACAATCTCAGCATTTCCCTGACTTTCCTTCCCCCTATGTAGAGATTCAGCTGCCAAACTCTGATGGTCCTTCCTTCACAGCCATCTGACTCCAAGAAGCTGCCATCAGTCTCCTCTCTGGTACTTCAAGCTTCTCCCTGTGCCTCCAGGCCAGGCTCCCATGGCTAATGGCATTGTCCCCAGAGGCACATCTGAACACGCCCTCCCCTACTCCCTCCACTCAAGTTATTCCCAATCACCTCAAGGATAAAATGCAAGCAGTCTGGTTCTGATCTGCCTTTTTGGCATCATTGGTCATCACCTCATTACCCTCCTCCTCC
The DNA here is from genome assembly GCA_028627135.1 of Pseudochirops cupreus. NCBI lineage: Eukaryota > Metazoa > Chordata > Mammalia > Diprotodontia > Pseudocheiridae > Pseudochirops > Pseudochirops cupreus. The sequence goes on from CM053581.1 coordinate 408,125,533, forward strand.
CCACTCGCTCCCTCCCACCATCCCATGCTCTGAGGTCCCACCAGACCCACCTTCTCTCTGGTCCTCACACAGGACCTGTCATTTCCCCTTGGGGACTTTGCTCTGACCACTTCCCATGCCTGGGGAACACTCTCCCAGCCTCCCCCCTCCCCTCCTCTCTTCCTAGAAGATGTAGCCCAGGCATCATCTTCAGCATGAAGCCCCTACTGACCCGCCCCCCCACTGCTGGTACCCCATACCCAAACCTCCTCGCATTTAATCTCTCTTCCCCCACCTGTCTCTCTCCTCTCTCCCTCCATTTCTCCCTCCCTTTCTTCACATATATACACACATATACATATGTATAATTATTTATATTATTTTATATTTAGATGAATAATTTATTGTATTATTTATTATTCATGTATATGTCATTAATTAGTTATGTGCTCTGCCTCCCCCATCAGAATGAAGACTCCTTATGAGTAGAGATTGTTTCCTGCTTTATACTTGGATCCCCAACACCCAGCACAATCTTTGGCACCCATAGTAAGTCCTTAATAAATGCCTATTGATTTACTGAGGGGTCTGAAGTGGGATTTGAACCCAGGCTCCAGGTCCAGCACTCTATGTTCCCATGTAGTCCAATCTGCCTTTCAGAAATGAGAAAACGGAGGCCCAGAGAAGCCCTCTCGGGTCCTGAGCTGGAAGGGACCTCTGAGGTCACCTGCTTAAATTCAGGGAATGAGTCACTGGGGTCATCGCTTTAAAACTGAGCCCCTACCTGAGGCCTGTGAAGGTTAAGGGACTTGCCCACAGCTCCCTGGATAGTGAGGGCAGAGATGGGAACCCTAGTGCTCTGACTACAAGTCTGGCACTTCAACTTTGACTCTGCCATAAGGAAGAAAAGGAAACTCTCTGAGGGGAGAGGCCATCCAGCTCCAAACTTGAACCCAGATCTCTCCTGACTTCAGTCCAAAGCCTTTCTCCTCTGAATTGAACAGCCTCTAGTTGCCTTCTCTAAAAGTGGGATAAACAAAATTCTGATCTGATAGGAAGAGAGGGGTCAAGGAACAGAAGTATAGGGTCCCTCCCGTGGGGCTCCCTCCCTAGGGGAGCACATGCTGGGAACAATACCTTGGTGAGGCTGTGGTGACCCTTCCTGCTTTCTCCCTCCCTTCTCCAATGCTGGTTCTCTGTAGCTCCCAAGGACTGATTTCCTTGGGCCCTTCTTCCTGTGTCCACCCCCAGCCTGGCCCTGACCCAGCCCCAGAGGAAGCCCTGTCATCACACCTGGTTCCATCTGTGGAGCCTGGGGAACAAGGCAGACAGGGGTGGTTAAGGCTGCAGGGACCAAGGCGCTGTCCATCCCCAATGGATCAAAGGAGTTCATCTGACCTTCGTTCCCTGCTCCTCTCCACACTTTACAGATGAGGGCACTGAGATCAGAGATCACCTAAGTGTCTGCTCCAAGGCAAATAGGCATGGGAGTCAGGACTATAAGCCACTGGGCTTTGTTCAGCCTCAGACCCTTCCAGGAGGGTCTGGTAAAAGTCGGGGGCTAGAGAAATGGGGAGACCTGGTGGCTAGGCAGGGCCCAGGAGGGGGTCCAGTCCCAGCTCAGAGCACCCCCGCCTTCTTGGAATCTGACTCTTTCTGGTGCAGAATGTGACAGAAGCAGCTTCATATTCTGCACAGCTGTTCTCAGCTGTTCCTTCCACCTCCCACCCACCCCCACCCCCAAACTTTGCTGCTTGTGGGTGAGGCCAGCGTGGGGGCCCGGGAATAGGCCTGTCAAAGCATCTCTCCTATTCTGTTCAGTTTATATAATAATTCCACTAACTGCGAATCCTGAAGCTGGAAGGGGAGGCCTGGGCCCCACGGGGTTAATAGGGGAGAAAAAGTTAGTGGGGGAACTTAGGGCTGGCTCTTCCCTGTCTTCCCTAAGGGCTGGGCAGGGGCAGATGTGCCCAGCAGACAGTATGGCTGGAGTGCCCTTCAAGACAGCAGGGGCCACTTTCCCTTTTGTTTTGGGGTTCCTGACCCCTAACTCAGTTCCTAGGAACACATCAGACTTTTAAGTGTTTGATTGGGCTGAATGCCCTGGAGGAGCCTGGGGTTTGGGGGAGAGGGGGCAGGTGGGGGGCAGAGGATGCTGAGGATTCTCATAGACCCTTGTGGATGCCTAGAGCAAATGATTCTTTCTCTTGCTGGAAGAGAAAGTTATTGGAGTAGATGTATGTATGAGTAGATATTGTCCCAGCCCTGTTCCTGCTCTTGGATTTCCAAACCATGCTATCTCCTCCTAGAACTTCCCTCCCTGGAACTTCCTCATGCTGGAATCTCCAAGCCTTCTCAGCCTAGAACATCTCTGCAAGAGCCACCTGCTTCTCCCACTGGGGAGCTCCTACTGGTGTCTGCATGCTGGGGAGAGATCCAGGCCTGCCTTCCTTGCCCTCTGGGCCCTTCTCCCATGGGGGGGGCCTCCATTCCCACCCACACACTGTGGCATGTTGCTGTTCACCTTAGAACGTAAGCTCCTCGAGGGCAGGTTTTTTGCTTGTATTTGTATCTCCTGGGCTTAGCACAGTGTCTGGCACACAGGGCCTGCCTCATGTTTCCTTCCCCCCTCCCTTCTCTCCTCCATATCTTGCAAGTACCTAATTATCTGCATGCATAGAATCTCCTGTTAGAATATAAGCTCCTTGAGGGCAGGGATTGAATTTTCCTTTTGTATGCCAGTACCTGGCACATGCTAAGCATTTAACAAATGTCTGTTGCCTGCCTGCTTGACCTTGAAGAATACAGTACATTAACTGGGCCTCAGTTTCCTCATCTGTAAGAGGGACCTATTTGTTTCCAGTTGTCTTGACTCTGAGCTCCCATTTGGGGTTTTCTTGGCAGAGACATTGCAGTAGTTTTCCATTTCCTTCTCCACCTCATTTTACAGATGAGGAAACTGAGGCAAATAGGGCCAAGTGACTTGCCCAGGATCACACAGCTAGCAAATGTCTGAGGCTAGATTTGAATGTAGGTCTTCCTGACTCCAGGCCTGGTGTTCCATGTGCTATGACGCCATCTAGCTGCCCTAACCGAGGCTTAGAGCAGATCATCTGAGGTCCCTTCCAGATCTGGGTGCAGGATTCCTTGGAGCTCCTGGAGGCTGGGAGGGACGGCTATGGTCATTGTAGCCCCAGCCTAGAACACCGCTTGGCCTGTAATAGCCACTTAATCAATGTCTGTGAATTTAAGGGGTAGGCCATGGAGGATCTGGAAGCTTCACTCCGCTGACCAAGTCCCTTACTGCCATCATGTTCTCTTCCTCCAGCTGGGAAAAGAGCTGACTTTTGGACCCTCCCACACATACTTTTGGTGCATTTCATCCTTGGTTCTCAAAGAGGACCAGTAACATAATGGGGGTGGGCATGCCCCCTGCTCATTCCACTGAGGAAGGTGGAGGGACTTTCAGGTCATAGTAATTGAACTAGGGTTCAAATCTCGGTCCTCTCCCACCCCACTGCTACTTCCCTGAGAGGGCACATCAGCCCTGTGCTTGCTGGAGCTCACCGGGACTGAGGTCTTTCTTTTTTTTTTTTAATTTTATTTTAGTTTGCATCATTCATTTCCACAAGATTTTGAGTTACATATTTTCTCCCCCTCTTTCCCCCACCCACCGCCCCAAAACAGCCATCCCAGTGTGTCCCCCTCCCCCAGTC
>CM053581.1:408129727-408179727 GCA_028627135.1 Pseudochirops cupreus
CTTATTCTTATTCATGGTTGGTCAGTCCGTGATTTTTTTTTAAATCTCTGTGGGGCTCTGCTTCCAGAAGGGAAAGCTCTGTCCCAAATCGCTGGGGTCCTCCCGGCTGCTGTAGCTCTCAGGAAGATGCTGGGACTCTTCCTACTTAGTTCCAGCTCACTGGATAATAAAGACTCCAAGACTGAGGCCCAAGATGGCGATCCGGATCCAGGCTGCTCACCGCAAGAGCACTGGCCTCAGAACAATGACTTAGTCCCCCTGCTGTCTGCAGGCAGCGGGCGGGAAGCTACAACACGGAGGCGGGTGCAAAACCTCTGCCTTTCACTTTTCTGCTCTGGAGGCCTTTTGGCCAGACTGCTTTTCTGCCCCTTTTCGCAATCTTCACTGACCTAGTTCTGAACGCTGCTCGCAGCTGCCGCTAATCCGCTCACCAGAGAGGCTCCTCTGCTCCTCCCATCCAGCCGCCTCCAGGGCACAGCCGCGGCTTCAGGCCAGGCTGGTTTCACTTCCCAGTGCTGATATGGTTCCTTGTAGCCGAGCTGACTTTAGTGGGAAGTATCTTTGTGTGCGTTTTGGAGTTCCAGGATTGGTTTAGAGTCCTATTTTGTGGGTATTTTGGGGTGGCTATGTGAGAGCTGCGATATGTTGCTGCTGCTATGCCGCCATCTTGGCTCCACCCTGAGGTCTTTCTCCTAACTCCCAGACCAGTGCACCTCTCAAGTGGGGCCCCATTATAAGGTCAAGGATCCCAAAGAAGAATCCAAGAAATTGGAGACTGGACTCTAGAAGAGAAGGACCCACAATGGTCAGGGGTATCTAGGGCCAGATTAAAATGTAATTGGAAAATGTTTAACAAAAGAAATAAAAATGCAATGACGTAGACAATGTTAATTTGTGGTTTTCTAGGTCAACAGGTGGTTTCTCTTTGACACCACTGATAATCCAACCCCCTCATTTTACAGATGAGGAAATGACTTGCCCAAGCTAGTACAAGTAGACAATAGCTGAAGCCCTCAAACCCAGGTCCTGGGGATGCAGGTCCAGCCCTCATGCCACAGGCCTTCTGAATACAGCAGCAGAAGAGCAGCGAAAGCAGGGATCTCAAATGAGCCTGTCTAGGCTCCTGCTCAGGCCCAGCCTGCCAGCCTGCAGTGCTCTTGGCTTGGGCCCATGTCACTCTCTGCCAGGCTTGCCATCAGGCTGGAAGAATCACCAAGCCTCTGCCTTAGCAGGCAAAGAAACCGATGGGAGAGGATGGGAGGGCCCCACGGTCTCAGAAACAGATCACAAGACATTAGAGCCAGAATTTGAACCTTTGTCTCTTCTCAAACATTCTTTTTGAGGCAGGGCTCTGAGATCCGGGGAGACCTTCCCAGACGAGTGGGGCACTTCCCTTGGGTGCTGGGTGCCCCACCCCAGAGAACTGACAGGCAATGAGGGTTGGAGAAGGCACTAAGGATCAAGCTCTCCTTTCCTAGGCCTGTGGGCAAGGCTCTGGGTGCCTCAGTTTGTCTGTAAAATATGGGAGACCATCTATACATGGACAACGATGGAGGGTAGAGGTGGGAGATCTTAGATCATGGCGTCACACACAGGACTAGAGCTGTGAAGGACCTTTTTACACTTTACAGAGGAGGAAACTGAGGCAGGCAGCATCCTCAGTCTTCCCCCCTGGCCTCAAAGCTCCTCTACCCGTTCCCAGAACAGGGGCAGGCTGGGAGTAGGGGGAGGGAGGCTACACGTGTGAGCTCATCTCACACTGGGCCAGTGTCTCATCCTGACAGCCACGGAGCCCAGCCGCTGTGGTACCCAGGCCTCTGGCTCCCCCTGGTGGCCGTCACCATTGTCACACCCTTGCCATCTTGGGACAGAAAATGGAGTCGGGCCTTACCAATCTGCAGTGACAGAAGTCATTGAAGCCTACACCCTCCTACAGATGAGGAAACAGGCCCGTGGAGGCCAAGTGACTTGTCCAAGGTCACACAGGCAGCCTGGAAAGCCCCAGGCAAAATCCTACCCTGGAAGGTTGCCAGGGAACACCTCCCTTCAGCCCGTCTCCTCATCTGCAAAACGTGGATGAGCAGCTACTACTTGACCCTGAGTCAAGGTAGAGATCTCATGTAAAGCGCTTTGCAGGGCTTATCCTTCACAGGTGTGCCTTGCCCCCCCTGGGCCACTAAGGGCGGACTAACCGGGCCTCTGGTCCCTTCGAGACTCTAAGAGCCAACAACTTTCTCTTCACATCTCCATGTCCCCAGCTCTGGCGCCCCCCAAGTCTCAACCCCGCCCCCCACCTTGGCCACTCCCCCCCGGCTGCCGATTTCCATTTTCCATTTACACGCGGTTGGTTCATTCTAAATGAGGAAGAATTTCCCAATTTACTTTGTCTTTTTTCATCAATCATATCAGCACATGGGGAGAGCATGTGGCGTTTATGGGATTTTAATGAATATGATGAGCACTTAATTGATAACTGATATGTAACTAAACATATCTAATTGCTGTCAGACAGACTGTATTGACTGATGCGCAGCTTCTGAATTTGGACCCTCCTTACCTGCCTGGAGCCGAGAATCATTCCTGCCAGGGATTCCAACATTCAGACACTGGCCTCCCCCTGTGAGGCTTGGGGGGGGGGGGGGGCTGGGTCAGCCTCCATCTGCCCGTACCAGAGGCAGCTGCACAGCCAAGCCTTTGAGCTCAGTCCCACAGACCCAGGGCTAACTTCAGACAAGAGTCGAGGCCTCTTTGTGAGTGCAGAGAGGCTCGAGATGGTTCCAGGTTCAGAAACCCCTTCCTGGGTTTGGCCTCCTCTTTGGAAGGCTCCACAATCACCTACGGGAGAAGGCCCGGGCTCTGCAAAGTCACATAATCCCCCCCTGGGCTGAGATGGGCAACAATGGGGGGGAAAGGGGGCTGGCTGCCAATCAGGCACCACCAACCCAACACCAATGACTAGGACAAAGACACACACACACACACACACCCTCTCACAGTGGATGCTGAGGCTGGGAGTGGGGCCAGCTGGCAGCTTTCTGCTCTCAGCTAATTCTTTTGGCTAAGGGCTCCCACATGATACTCTGAACCTCTCTAAAAACTCCATCACTTCTTTATTGTTACAAGACCAAAACCATCCAAAGCCTCTTGAATTTTCCACGTCTACCAACCCCAACTCTGAAGCTGCTGGGGAAAGGGCCTCTTGCTCCAGAGCCTCAGGCTGGTGCCCTGGTGCAGGAGGGGGAGCCACAGGGGAGGTCAGGCCTTCCAAGGTGGCTTGAGGGGAGGTGGGCCTGGCCCTGGAGACAGCAGGGGAGGGGGACAGCAGGGAACAGATCCCTCCTGAGTCCTCAGGAGGTCACTTGAGGCGGTAGAGGACCTTGCGCTGCAGGCGGTGCTGGATCTCGCCACGGCGCATCATGAGCTGCAGGACCTTGTAGATGGCGTGCTCAGGGTATTTCTGGGAAAAGGAAGATGGGGACACCCCGTGACTCCTCTGCCTTTCGAGTCCCCAAAGGACCACTCTACCTCCCAATGGTGGGGAGCTGGCGCCAGGCAGCGCCAGAGGCATCTCCACAACAGTCTTGGTATTTATTGTACTATGCCTGGCACACAGTAGGCCTTCATCAATGCTAGCCTTCACCCCCATTTTACAGCTGAGGAAACGGCTTCAAGGCAGTGACTGGCCTAAGGTTACACATCTATCAAACCTGGGGCTAGGTTTCCAGCTGAGACCCCTACAGTGTCTTGGCTGTATCACACAGCCTCAACAAATGGTGTGTCCTCCAGCCCTCATGAAGCACCAGGCCCATGCTGGGCACCATGAGGCAGGGGGGCCTGCTCTCAGGAAGCTTCTGTTCTTGTCCCCTGGGCTAGACAGCTCCTCAGGGCGAGCCTGGCTCAGCTGGACCAACCCACCGACCACACCTGAGCTGCCCTACAGAAGCTGCCACTCTAGTGCTACTGAAGCCAAATATGTGAACAAAATAAATACGAGGGTGGAGGTGCTGGCAGCCAGGGACAAAGGGCGGGGGAAGGAGGGAATGAAGAAAGGAGGAACAGAGGAAAGAGAGGAGGCAAAGAAGGGAGAGAAGAACAAAGGAAGAGTGAAAAGGCCGAGGGGCACTACCTGCTTGGTGAAATCCTGCACGATGCTGTGCTCGGACACCTGGGAGCCAATGGCGAAGCGCCGTTTCAGCTGCTTCTCGATGCGTGTCAGCATCTCTTGGTCTTCTTGGCTGGTGAAGCCCTCCACCCCTGCCAGAGGGGAGAAAGCAGTGGGCTGGCAGCAAGGAGCAGGAGGGACAGGGGAAGGACAGATAGACAGATGAACCCCAGGACCCCAGCTCGCCCTTAAGAGGCCCAGACCGCTGGAGAGCCCACAGGCTCCAACGCCACCATTCTGTGAGCGACCCCACACATCAGCTCATCGCTCCAGGGTTGGGCAGGACCTCAGAGGTCAACCAGTCCAAGCCCCTTATCTGACCCAGGGGAACCTCAGGTCCACAGTTTCAATGGCACACAGATAGGAAGTAGAAGAGCCAAGACTGGAAGCCAGAGCCTCCTCATCCAGCAGTCTCTGGGCCAAGTTGCCTTAGAGCCAGCCAGAAGCCCGGGCCCCTCCCCACCTTTACCTGACAGGGAGCCAGAGAGAGCGGCATCGAGGGTGGACACCTGGAACAGCCTCAGTGCCTCCTCCACGTCGGCCTCTGTGGCAAAGGGCTGTAGCTTCATCTTGCTGAGGGACTCAGAGATGCGGATGATGGCCTCCAGCTGCCTGCGGGGGTGGGGGGATAAGACCCTGAGCAGGGCCTTGAAGGGAAGCTCCAGCTGGTGGGAGCCGGTGCTGGCCACACCAGACACACCCCACTCCGCCCCCCCCCAGTGGGCTGGGTGTGGGCTAGTCTAGGCCTGGGCTCTCTGAGGCAGGCAGTACAAAGAACAAGAAAAGGGGAGACCCAGAAACAGCTCCCAGAGGGATCACAGGACCCCAGACTGAGAGCAGCAGGGCCTCCACAGGTCAGCAGGTCCAACCCCCTCATCTTACACAGGAGGAAACTGAGGCCCAGCTTAACCCACTTAACTGAGGTCATGAGATCTGGCAAGGTCACACAGGTTTCAGCTCCTCTCACCCCCAGAGGATGAATGGATGCTGGGTAAAGGAAGCCCTTTTACAAGCCTACTAGGGGGGTGACTGCCCAGCCATGCCCCCGACCAGAAGCAAACCCAACATGGGGAAATGCAGCTTTGTCCAGTGGGGGGACAGACACCCCCTTTCCAAAGCACCCCCCATGAATCTGGGCTAAGCTCCCAGGGCCCCGCTGGAGCAGAAGCCAAGGTGGGCCCCCAATCCCTGCCCCTGCTCACCGGACCGTGATGGGGATGCTGGAGCGGCGCTCACTCTCACGTTCGTGCTGGCGGGCCCCACTGCGCATCAGGATGTAGCGATTCTTCAGCTTCTCCGCGGCCCCCGCAGACAGGCGGGGCCCACACTTCCTGCATCGGGCAGTGGATAAGAAAGCTGTCAGGTAAAGGCCCCCAGCAGTCAGCCAGCCCTGCACCCAGCTGTCTGAGAAGGAACAGAACTTCAGGCCCAGGGAGCTGCCCAATGGCTCAGAGGCTGGAACAGGCAGGAGTCACAGCCTAGGGGCAGATGGGCCCTCATCTGACTTTCCTAAGGAGAGGCACTAAGAATGGGGATCTGTCCTGCCCCTGGCCCCCCAAGATACAGAGACATGGAGGTAGCCACCTCTGCCAACAATGGGGCACTCTGTCAGCACCACAGAATGCCGAACCTGCTTAGAGGGGGAAGGTTAGAGCTGCTTCAGCTAAGTGGTGCAGTGAATAGAGCACCAGCCCCGGAGTCAAAGGACCTGAGTTCAAATGCAGCCTCAGACACTTAACACTTACTAGCTGTGTGACCTTGGGCAAGTCACTTAACCCCAACTGCCCTGCCTTCCCCCCTCCAAAAAGCAAAAAACCCATAAAAATAAAAGGGGGAAGGTCACTTAGCTGTGGAGAGCAGGATGACCAACCCATGGAATACGCACCATCCCACCTGTTAGGACACAGGCCTATCTCATGGACCCTCCGCCCACCAGACAGAATCGATCAAAGCTCCTCACTATCCTTGGGGGCAGCACTCCCCAGCCCCCGCCTGCCCCCAGACTCACAATCGACAGTAAGCAATGAACTTCTTCAATTTGCCCAGCTCAATTTCACCCTCCACAGCCTCTGTCTGGGTCCGCGCGCTCACATGCAGCGTGATAACATGCTTGGCAAGAGTCTGGGGGCACAAAGGGACACATGGTGATTCCCCAGCCCGACCCCGAGCAGAGGGCGATGTGGTGGCATGAAAAGGATCCTGGAGACTGAGCTCCAGGATCATGGATTTCACAGTAAGAAGGCAGTCTGGAGGGCACTGCCTTCACTGTACTGATGAGGAAACTGAGGCCCAGAAAAGCGAGGTGCCAAAAGTCACACAAGAAACACATGGCAGCGCAGAGATTGGAATCAGGCCTCTTTCTATCCCACCCCCCAATTCAAAGACTGAAGGAACAGGGAGCCCCAAGGGGGCTCTCACCAGGCCAAGGTCACACAACATCAGAGGAGGAGGAAGGACAAGAAACCGCCTGATGACTCAAATGTCCCTTTTCTAACACTGACTCTGTTGGGCACACACAGTTGCACATCCTCAGCGGGGGGCACACTGTCAACTCTGATCTGTGCCCTGTGGTGGCCACCACCCAGCAGCCGGCTGATTGGGAAACACAAGACTTTTTTTTCTTCTCCAAGTAACATCCCCCAGCCCAAGAGAGAAGAACAATGAATCAGAGCCCACAGACGTGGCTCCACCACCCTGTGACGAGCCCCCTCTGGGCCACAGTCTCTTCATCTGTAAAATGGGCCTCACCTGTCCCTTCCAGGGCTAGACCTGGGAGCCCACAACCTAGGTCACAGGGCCTCCCTGGGCCTCAGTCTCCTCATTGGTAAAATAAGGGGGCGGGACGAGGCAGCTCCTTGGGTCTGCCCCAACAGAAAATGCTGCTGAACCTTCAGAGATGGAAAGGGATCAAACCAGTGATTTCACTGGTGCCTTCTCTGTTATGTCCGGTCATAGTGGTCACCCAGTCAGGAGGGATCCAAGGCAGGACTCAAACTCGGCTCTGCCTGGTGTCAAGGCCTGTTCTTTCTGCTACGCCATACTAATTTTACACACATGCGTGTGCACGCACACACACACGGACACAGAGACAGACAGAAAACAGATAGACACACACACCCATCCCACAGCACCATCAGCCTCACCAGTCCCCATTCCCAAGGCCACCACCAGATGGCTCCCCCTCCACACACACCCTGGGCATCGCCCCTGCCCTACACCAGGGAGGGTCCCCTCCCCCAGATAAATGAGGGATGTGAAGGCTTGGTGGGGGATGCCATGAGCCCTCTCTGACCACCTAACAAGTGATGCAAAGAGGGAAAAGCCTGGGTCTGCGTGGCCCAGAGGGCAGACCCAAGAGAGGAGGCAGGAGAATCTGTTACAGACTGTGACCAGCTATAAAGAAACACTTGCTCACAATCAGAGCCACCCAAAAGGAGAATGGATGGCCTTGGGAGGTAGTGAGCTGCTTGTCCCTTGAGGTATTTGAGGAGGAAGTGACTGTTTGGGGACGGAGCAGGCCCCGATGGCCTGTGACCCTTGGAATCCCATACCATGTCTCTCTCTTCATTGTGTTCGTCCTTCATGATAAAGATCATGTCGAAGCGGGACAAGATGGTGGGCATGAAGTCAATGTTGTCTTCACCTTTGGTCTCGTCCCAGCGGCCAAAGACAGAGTTGGCGGCGGCTAGCACAGAGCAGCGGGAGTTTAGAGTGGTGGTGATGCCGGCCTGGGCAGGACAGGGAGAGTCAACAAAGTGGGCCCAAGCCTGCCCCACCCAGCCCAGCCCTGCCCCAGCCCAGGTGGCATGCCCAGCCCAGCCCAGCCTGCCAGCCTCAGGGCAGCCCCACCTTGGCAATGGAGATGGTCTGCTGCTCCATGGCCTCGTGAATGGCCACTCGGTCATCTTCTCGCATCTGTTCAGGGGAGAGATAGGCTAAGGTCCGGCCCCCATATTCCAAACCTCCCCACTGAGGCACATGCAGAGGGTAGCCCAGTGGAAAGAGCTACATTTAGAGTCAGAGTTCTGGGGTTCAAATCCTGCCTGTCACCTATCAGTGTGACCCGAGCAGGCCTCAGTTTCCCCTTCTGTAAAATGAGCCCAGGTCTGTGATCCTGGGTTCCCATCCCTGGTCAGAGGTCTCCTGGCAGCAGGACAAACAGGCTTCTGCTGGAATCCCCAAGTCTGGGGTCTGGGGATTAAAACAAAGCTAATATTTCTGCCAGCATTTCAAGGCTTCCAGAGCTTTTTCCTCACAAGCCCCTGTGGGGGAGGAAGTTCAGCTCTTAACTGGACCCTTCAACAGTGCAGGAAATTGAAGCCCCAAGAGGGTGGAGTAATTGTCCCGGGTCACACAGCTGGGCTGCGTCAGAGGTAGGACCTGAACTCAGGTCTTCCTGACCGAGGCAGACTCCCGTTCTACTAGGGCCTACCGACAAACTCTTATTCAAGTATCTGTAAGACTGTGCATCATGTGGACAGAGGAAGGGGAGGGATGGAAGAAGGATAGAGAGGGATAGACAGAGGACCAGGAGATAGACAGATGGAGAGACAGACAGTAATAATAGAGGGACAGGGAGACAGGTCTGTCCCCACCAGACTGGACGCCCTAAGGGTAGGCATCACCCCTCCCCCCCAGAGCCTGGCCCAGGCTCCCACAGGGCCCTCCTGTAGCCCTGACCTCTGTCTGAGTGGTCCTCACCTTGTCAAACTCGTCAATACACACGACGCCCCCGTCGGCCAGGACCATGGCACCTCCTTCCATGATGAAGTTGCGGGAGGAAGGGTCCCTCATCACGGAAGCCGTGAGGCCAGCTGCACTGCTCCCCTTTCCAGAGGTATACACCTAGGGGAGAGAGAGGGCTTTTGTTTTTAGGGGAGGGGGCTCAGGCACCCCCACACCCAAGTGCCCAGCTACAGCCTCTGTCCTCGTGCGTCCTGGGCCCTGTGGCAGTCTGGGGATGTCCTTCTAGAACCCTGCTTCAACACAACTGAAGGAAACCTTATCAGTTACTAGTTGCTATTCAGTCATTATCATGTCATTTTTTCCCATCCAAGTTCACAAACCTCTTGAAATCCCCCCTCAGCCCCCCAGACCCCAGGTTAAGCTTCCCCATAACCAGGGTCAGGGCTATTCTCTGGAACAAGGGGGAGGGACGTTTTGAGAAACACGGCCCTGTTACTTGTGACCTATATGCCTCAGTTTCCCCTCTCTAAAACGGGGATAACACTTGCACCACCCATCTCCCCAGGGTTTTCCTGGGATCACAGATTTAGAGCTGGAAGGGCCCTTAGAGGTCAGCTATTCCAACCCTGAGAAGCTGACCTGCCCAGGGCCACAGACGTGGTAAGGGCAAAGTCACATCTCAAACCCAGATCTTGATGCCAGGTCCAGCTCTCCATACCCCTCACCACTAAGGCTCAAATGGGATGTCACACCCCAAAACCTCCATGAGCCACAAAGGGCCGTAACACCTCCCTCCTTGCACACACAGGCTGCTGCACTGTTTCTTCTTCCTTTTTTATCTTTGTGATAAGGGACAGTGAGAGACCAATTCAGAAATGAAGGTGACAGAAAAATGAAAGATGTCAGTAAAAATAAGGTAGAGAGTTCCTGATAGGGAAACTCCATCCACAGCTGCAGGGCAGCTCCTCCTCAGGAAGCACAGAGGTCAAGGGCGCACAGCTGGTATGCGTCAGAGGCAGGACCAGAACTCAGCTCTTGAGACTCCAAAGACATCAGGGAGTAGGAGCCACCCCGCACTGGGAGGGCCCTGCTCCCTCCCCCTCTGTGGAGAATCAGCACCTGACCTGTCCTGCCCCAGGCTCCTTCTCACCTTAGGACACTGTCTGATCCACAATAACCCTTGGAAGTAGAAGGACAATTATAATTATGCCTGTTTTATAGACAGAAACTGAGGCCCATAAAGGGCCTCCTGACATCAGTCACACCCAGTCACAGGGCTAGCAACGGGGAGGGGGGCAGAAGCCATAGCCCGACGCAAGGAAAAACGCCCTTCCAAAGGGAATGGGTTTCCCTGGCAGGTAGGGAGCTCCCCGTCCCTGGAGGTGTTCAGGCAAAGGCCAGAGCGGGAGGATGGTGCAGAGGGGATCTGCAGACTGGATGAGGTGGCCCCTGAGGCCTCATCCTCTCTGAGGTCTGAGTAGGGGCAGGGCTGGGAACCTGGATACTCTGATTCCCAACAGAGACTCTGAGACCACAGCCCTAGACCAGGCCATCGGGCCCAGCCTGCCCATTTTACAGAGGAAGAAGCAAGAGGCCCAGGAAGGGGAAGGAACTCTCCTCCGGTCATGCAGTTACTCAGCGTAAGGTGGTCCTCAGCCTTCAGGTCCTGTATTTGCCTCCTGTACTTCATTAGGGCATGCCTCCTTGATGGTGGGTCCCATATATCCCAGCTTAGGCCCCCAGACCCGCCTCCACCCGCCTGAGAGCCAGAGGAAGGCCACAGGGAGGCCACTGGCCAGAGGTTCTCAGGCTTCTGGGCAGGCGCCCTGGGGAGGCTGGGGACCTTCTCAGAAGCTCATGGGGGGGACTAAATGTCTAAGATAAAATACACGGGGCTACAAAGGAAAATGATTCTGTTGAAATACAGTGACCAAAACCTGAAACAAGTTCACAGCCCCCAGTTCCAGCCACCCTGACCTGGAGGAGGATCTGAGGGGCCTGGGGTGCCAGGTGGCCCTCACCCACACATCACCCACCCTCCTCCTCTCCCCAGCCCACTGCTGACCAGATGACCTTCAAGGTCAAGTCCAAGCCTCAAATCACAGACAAGGGAGCTGAGGCCAGAAAGGAGAAGCTGCTTGCCTCAACTCCCCATGCTGAGACTCCAAACCTCAGTCACTGACTGGAAGGCCTCCAAGGGATGGGGAACTCACTACCTCTTCCAGCTCTAGCTGCTAGGATTCCTTCTAACTCCTGGTGGGAGTTGGCCCAGACCAGCCCCTATCCTGTGACCCGCTGGGCTCCTGAAGTCAGACGGAGCAGCCTTTTGGCCCGGCCTCCCCTGCGCCACTTACCCCAATGGGGGAGCACCTCTCCACAAACTTCAGGAGCTGAGACTTAGCCGTGCCAGGGTCACCCAGCATCAGGAGGTTGATGTCTCCTCGGCGTGTGAGGCCATCCGGGAGCCTGGGAAGGGAGTGAAGGACCAATGGTGAGGGGAGGGGCCCTGGCCAAGGGGGCCCCTGTTTGTCATCCCAGGGGCATCCCCTCTGCTGCTCTGAGGCTGCCTCCGAACCCCACAACAGAAGGCTCTGCAGTCCACCCAGGACAAGCAAGATGGTGGAGAGCCCAGAAAGGGAATGGAAGCGCCCCCAATGTTGGTTTCCTCAGCTATAACACAATGAGGTCTTGAGGACTGGAGGGGGTCACTCCCCAGTCCCCAGCCCTTCTCCCCTCACCTCTTGCGGGAGCCCCCAAAGAGGAGGCAGGCGATGGCCTTCTTAATGTCTGCACCCCCAAAGATGGAGGGTGCAATGCTCTTGGAAATGACCTCATAGATGTTGGGCATGGCCGCCAGGCGCCGGAATTCCTCCTCCTCCTGGGGGCTCATGGGCCCGGCAAAGCTTCGGCCTGGGGAAAGGGAAGGTCTGGATGAGCCGGGACCACCCAGGTCTGGGGACCACAGTCCCAGAGCTGGAAGGGACATAGACGCCATCTCATTCAACCCCCCTCAAGTGACTGAGGAGGAAACTGAGGCCCAGGCAGGGGAAGCAGCTCATCTGAGGTCAAAAAAGCTACTGAGTCATGGACTTGGCACAGCCCCCTCATTTTACAGAGAAAGAGATCTGTCCAAGGCTGCTCAGACAGCAAGGGAGTTGGGGACACATAATCAGACACGTGGCCAAGGGCACGGGGATGCCAAAAAGTGGTGCCCCTCTGGCCTGTCCCAAGTCACACGCCTTGCAGAGGGTCCCAGCTGACCTCAGGAGTCAGTGAGCCAAAACTCATTTACACACGTGGGAGCTGAGGCCTCAGGAAGACAAGTGACTGAACCACAGTCACACAGCAAAGTTGAGGCAAAGCCGGCACTAGAACTCAGGTCTCCTGACCCCCGTCCAGCCAGCCTCCCATCATCACACTTCACATCTCTGGGGCCAGAGCTCTCCCTTCTATCCCTGGGACGCCCCCAGCCCCAAAGACACTGGCCACCCCTACCCCACTGCACCCCCCCAGACGAGGGGCTGAGACCCTGAAAGTTAAGGATTTAAAAGAAAAAAGAGCTACACATAACAGAGACTCAGCTTCACGTCCTGCCTGCTCTTCCTATTCCACTACGTTTGTGGAAATGCCCCCTTTATTTGGTGTTTAAGTTGAAATAAACAGAAAGGGAGTTCCTTGAGAGCATATCTGTATCTCCAACACTCTGGAACAAGGCGGCATGTATTAAGCGATTGATAATGTGTGTTCACCTGTGCCCCCATCTGTCCCACCCATCCACTCCACATTCACCACCCTCTCCTAGGCCCTGGCGTCTCAGAGCTCAGTCTCTTTCCCATACCTATCTCATCATGCTCTAGGGCATCGGTTCTCAACCTGTGAGTTATGTTCAATTTGTAACAATGAAAATACATCCTGCATTACGATTCATAACAGTAACAAAATTACAGTTATGAAGTAGCAACGAAAATAATTTTATGGTTGGGGGTCACCACAACATGAAGAACTGTATTAAAGGGTCACGGCATTAGGAAGGTTGAGAACCATTGCTCTAGGAGATAATCTTCCAAAACTCACAGATTCAGAGAACTAACAGTGCAGAGGAATGTGAAAACGGAAGGATCTGGAGTCAGCAGACTTGGGTTCAGATCCTGGCTCTGCCACGTACTTTACTGAGTCCTGGGGGACCTTGGGCCAGGGCCTTCCCCTCCCTGGGCCTCAGGTTCCCTCATTTCTGAAGGACAGATGGTGTCGGCTTTTGATGGCCCCCAGACTGGATGGCAGAGCACTGTCCCATTTCCCAGCCAGCTTACCTGAGCCATCAGTGTCCACCTGGATGCCCAGGACACGAATGTAGGAGCTACGGATGCCCACGCCCACCCGGTCCCGGCCCTTGGTTGAGTTCATGCCAAACTTCTTAATGGAATAGATGCCCATGATCGTGACTCGGTTGCCAGGAACGACCTTGTCACACAGGTACCTGGGGAGAGAGGAAGGCAGGCAGGCAGACACGGTTCAAGTCTGGAATGTGATGGGGCATTCATAGACTCTGAGCTACCCCCACCTGCTCAGGGCCAGAGAAGATGCTTCCTCTTCTTTGTAAGAAAGGTTCCAGACAACGTAAACCCCAGAGGTCAGCTAGTCTAGACCCTCATTCCAAAGCAGGCAGAAACCCTCAGGTATCAATTGATGAGCATAAAATAAGCCTCTCCTTTATATTACATGCTGGAGACACAAAGACAAAAACCACAGGTCCTGCCCTCATGGGGTAGTGTGACCATGTGAGTCTACAAAGGTCCCCCTGCCCTGACGTGCCCAGATCCCAGCCCACAGGACTCCAATCTGGCACCTCCCACCACCACACTCCCCACACTCCCCAGGCCCTCACCTGTCACAATAGAGCTGCATGTGCCGAGGCATCTCTCCGTGGGGCACGGCATCTGGGCACTCCTGGAGCTTCAGAGTCTGGAAGTCCACACACTTGCACTTGTCAGGCATGATGAAGTAGGGGTCCAGGGGGCACTTGGGGCGTCCAGCCTGATCCCTAGAGGTGTAGGGGCAGAGGGCAAGACAGTCAGGACCAGGTCCCCTGGGCCACCCTGAGCACACTCCAGACACCCCGCTCCAAGCATGCAGCCCAGGGCAAGATGTCCTCTGGCACGCCCTCGCCAAGGAGGCAAGAAGAACCCCAAGATACAGCTCAGAATGCCCCAACTTACGTGGTGCACTTCCTGGGCAGAGCGTAACCCTCCAGGCCCGGGCGCACGCTGATGTTATTGATAGTGTTACGGCAGCTGCGGCATTGGATGGCGATCCGGGTAGCCTTGGAGCGGATAGCCGTGGCCGCGATGATGATGCCCGGAATCTTTACTAGGTGGGACATCATGTCAGACTGGGGCAAGAACATCGGGAGATTAGGGCGAGAACGTCAGGCAAGACCAACCCCTACCCTCCCTGGGCCCTCTGAGAACAGGCAGAGGACAAAAGAGTAGATTCTGGACCAGAAGCAGCATCTAGTCAAAGCACCCCTTCATCTCAGAGATGGAAGATGGAGAGGAAGAGGAGGAGGAAAACAGAAAAAAAGGGAGGGAGGGAAGGGAGGGAGGAGGGAGGGAAACAGAAAAGGAGAAAACAAGAAAGGAGAGAAAGAAAAAGAAAGGGAGGAAGGGAGGGGGTACAGCAGGCTGACCATCCCACCTGGTCCCACTTTAGCAGCACCTAAAAGCCCAGACTAAGTTCCAGTCCTGACTGACATCCATTTAGAACCACAGAGCCTCTGGGGTGACAGGTCTGAATCTCCTCTGACGTGACAGACAAGTGGTCATCTGCCTTCTTCTCCAGGAGCTCTCATGATGAGGAACTTACTAGCTGTGGAGCCTGTGGGTCCCACATCTGGCTCTATGCGCTGGAAGCAGCCCTGGGCTAACAATCAAGCTAAGCCAACCTGAATCAGGCTGCTCTCCCTCCCATACGACAACCATTCAGGTTTTGAGAATCGCAGACTTAAAAAATCATCCCATGCAACTCTCTTGTTTTACAGGCGAGGACCACATGGCTCAATCATTTCAGGAACTTAAGAATGAAGGCGAAAGAGGTCCTCAGAAACCACCGAGTCCAACCCTGAACTGAAGGATCAATGCTCTGCAACGCACCCCAGAAGCAGTCATGCAATACCTGCCTGGATACCATTAGTGACAGGAAACTCACTACCTACTATTTTAAAGAATCTAGGCACTACAGTGGATGGAAGACTGGGCCTGGAGTGAGGAAGAACAAAGCTCAAAGCCAGCCTAAGACACTGTGTGACCCTGAGCAAATCACTTAACCTGCCTCTGCCTCTGTTTTCTCTACTGTAAAATGGGGATAACAATGGCATTCGCTGCCAGGGTAGTGAAAACCAAATGAGATCATATTTATACTATCTTAGTGCAGCGCCTGGCACGCAGCAGGCACTTAATAAATGCTTGTTTCCTTCCTCTCCCTTCCCTACCGACCCAGGCATTCAACCCCAATGTTAATCCAAACTGACACGGGCACTGAAGGTCTGAAGGCCCCATCACATTCCAGACTTGAACCGTGTCTGCCTGCCTGCCTTCCTCTCCCCAGGTACCTCCGTAGCTCCTACATTCGTGTCCTGGGCATCCAGGTGGACATTATGATTTCAGCAGCACCCCACAGCCTCTTTGAGACACGGGCACTGTCCGCCATTCAATGAACATTTATTAATCACCTACTGCCTATGAGGCACTGTGCCAGGAGCTTCAGACACAAGTACAAAGGAGGAAACAGCTCCTGCTCCAGAGGCTGTCAGGTGAGGGTGGGCATTTTTACTCTCAATGTCTGTGGGAGTGAAGCTCCTTGTTCATGGTCCTGCAGCTGGGAGCCCAAAAGGGCAGGAGCGACACTGAGTTTGCTACAGGACAAGGACAAGTCACTTTCCCTCTGTGGGCATGTTTCCTCTTCTGTAAAATGGGTCCTGTCCTACTCCAGAGCTAGGACCTGAGGACCAGGGAAAACACCTTGGGGCTCTTGGCCTCCCCCTCTCCAGGACGCCAGTCCCAGGCCCACAGTGCCCACACAAACCAGCTCACCTTTAGGCTCCGAATGTTGGCCGGACTGGCATCAGACTTCAGCATGACCTGGATGTCCTGAAGTGTCTCCTCCCCCTCTGGCCGCGGCCGGGTCACCTCGTCCGCCACTTCCTTGGCTGCCTCCTCCAGCTGGGTGAAGGGAGGACAGACAGTCTGTTAGGACCTACTCCTGTGCCAGGGAGGGGGCATGGGGGGGGGCAGGAGGGCAGCATAGCAGGGAAGCCTCACCAGCTTCAGGTGCTCAGCCGGCTGCTTGTACAGGTGGTCAGCCAGGTCCTCATCGAAGCTGGCCAGGTCCTCCATCTCAACCTCGATCCAGTACTCGCCCAGGTTGTAATGGCGCCTGAGCTCATCTCTAAGATACACAAGGCCAAGGATCCAGAGCTGGAAGCCCAAGGCAGAGGCCAGGAGGCAGGAAGGCTCTCTCCTGGGCCCAGGTCAGAGCCAGACTCGGCCCACCCGCAGCCCTCAGGAGAGAACTACGAGATATCGAAGGCGCCCTCGTGCCGGGCAGCGCGCTGGGCACCTGACTCGCATCATCGCCCGTCCTCACTGGCAGGTCGGACCCGGCCTCCCTCTCGGGGCTGACCTCTAGTCCAGCCCCTGGGCACATCGAGCACCGTGTAAAATACCCGTTCTCCGCTCCCTCTCGGGCCGCGGTCTCTGAACACACTTGCTGCGGTGCCAAGAACAGCAAGCCCTGGGGGCCGGCTACTTCTCTTTTTGGGACCCGGCCGGGCGCCTCCCCCACTTCTCGGTCCGCAGACTCCTATTTCTCACCTCTCTGTCCAGCCAGCGCTTAGCACCGCCCCTGGCGAACGGAAGATGCTCTCCGTGCCAATCAGCTGGCACACGGACCCCTCGAGCGGGCAGAGGCCCCTTCCGCAGGCTGGCACCAGGAAAAGCGGGGCTGCCTCCGGAGCCAGAAGCCGGGCCCTGCTCCTTACCACAGCGTCCTCAGCCTCCGAGCCCTCCTCCCACCTCTGTTATCTCCTCCTCAAAGGCCCCCCTCCCAGCCCCGCCACCCCCGGCTCGCCCGCACCTGTACTTGAAAGTGAAGCCCGTGCGGTCCGTGCCCACGCGGTACTGCCGCAGGAACTCCTTGAAGCGCTTCTGAAGCTGCGACTTCCGCGCCTGCCCCTCCTCTGCGCCAGGGTCGCCCCCGAAGCTGTCGCTGTAGAAGATGCCGGGGTCGTCGAAACCGGACATGGCTGTGGCTGAGGAGGAACGGGAGGGGAGGGGGCGGTCAGGAGGAGAAGCCCCCCCGCTGGCCCGCCCCCCAGGACTCCCGCGGGGGGCCCCGCCCCCGGGGTCTCCAGCCTCCTCTCCCCCCCCCCCGCTGCCCCGCCTCCACCCTTGCCCAGACTGCCGGTTCTTCCCAGTCCCCTCCTTCCCCCCTCGGCCTACGCTGGTACCCCCCAGACCCCCACCGGGACCTCCCCGAGCCCCCAGCCCTCTCGGCCCCCGGACCGGCCTCTCCTACCCGGCGGCGCCTCACCTCCCGTCTGCCGAACCCACGTTACCTGCACCGAGAAACCCTGCCGGCTGGAGGAGTTTCGCGGGAAAACACAGACACAGAAGGTTCTGCCGCCAGAGCGCGGAGCCACCCCATTGGTTTTCGCCGGAGCTGCGAACCCCGCCATTGGCCAGTAAGTGTTCGTGCCCCGCCCTGCGCACTCCCGCGCAGGCGCAGCCTGGGATGGGGGAAACGCGTTGGCCCGCGCAGGCCTGACATCACGGCCGCGCCCCGCTCCGCCAGCCCCATTTTGTGGGCCCGGGAAAGTTTGGCGCGAAACTGCTTGTGGCGGAGGAAGAGGCCCGGGCGTCTGGGAGGTAACAGAAATGGCGGAGGGGGCGGGGCGCCGCGTTGGAAAGGGCCTGGGCGGGAGGGGCGGGGCCTGGGCGGGGCAGCTTCGGGAGAGCCTAGTGCTGGGGAAGGGAGGGGGAGGCAGCCGCTGCGCCCCCTCCCACGCCAGGGAAGGGCATCTTGTTAACCCAGAGTCATGAAGCCCCACCTTCTGAGGGTCCTGATCAGAATTAACAACATTAGTAACGATGATAATAATTATAATAGCTAATTCATCCAGCGGTTTGAGGTTCTCTCCGAGTAGTGTTTTTGTAATTTGACAGATTATGTCATATCCAGTACATATATTATAGCATTGAATAACTGTCCGTGCATCGTCTTTGTATTGTTACGCGTTACATTGTATCTGTCGATGTTGTATATTAGAGTTTAATAACTATCCCTGTGTTATCTCTGTAGTGACAGTATCAATTATGTCATATCTGGCAATATGTCAGTAATAACTGTATTGTCTCATTGGGTCTTCACTGGGTCGCGACATTGAGGCTCAAAGAGAGACCTTCCCCTCCATGCTAGCCCCGCCCCCTTGCTTTTCAAAGGAGGAAACTGAGGCTCGGTGGCCGAGGCTGCACAGAGCTTGTGGCAGAAGCAGAATTTGACCTAGTCCTAGCTCTAGCGCTGAGGCCCTTGGTCCAACCCCATCTTGTTACAGTTAAGATCACTGAGATCCTTCCTGGGTGAATCAGAGGCAGGATTCTAACTCAAGTCCGGTATTCATTCCACCGGACAAAAGGACTGCCTTTTGTGGGGCCGAGAAACTTTCCGGTCTGGCCCCGTTCCCCCGGGGGGCTGGGGCCTCTGAAGACTTCTTCAGTCCTGAGCAACGCGGATGATTTAGAGGACTGGAACCAACAGGCACCGCTGTGGGGCCAAGGTATGACTGGTCACTTCTCTTTACTCCCCACTTCCATCAGGTAGAGACAAAAGTGTTTCCTTTCCCTTCCATTTCTCTTCTCACTGAAGTGGGTTGGGTGATGCAACCTTCTCATCTCTCCCTTCGAATTGGAGGCTGGTCGTTTTGCTGAGGTCCCCAAATTCAGAGCCACCTTACTTTGGTTACCACAATGACTGTTTTTAGACTTGAATGAAGAGATTCCAAGTCAAGTGATCATCTTCCTCTCTGTAATTTTAGAAACTTTTAAAAAATAAAAATCATAACTATGAAGTTTTGGTTTTTTGTTTTCTCGCCTGAAACTCTCTAGGGTCAAGATGAAATCCTGACCATCAATCAGGACAAGGTTCTAATCCTCTAGCCTCTTTTTAGTTCTTTGCATTTCTGTTTGCGCCCTACCCACACACATCCCCATCCCCAACTCAAGGATTAACATATAGATACGCCTCACAAAGCAGTGATGATTGGTCACAGATCATGGTCAGAGGAAAACCCTTTTAGAAATATGAATTCCACCCATCCTAAGAGGGCTATTCCCTTCAGAGTTCCCTTCCTTCTGCATCTCTCCAAAACCAAAATGCTCAGTCCTTCCCACCAGAGTCTCTGCCCTGGTCCATCCTTCAGGGAGAGAAAGCGGCTCTCTGGATCACAAAGCCCAAAATGACCTTCCAGACCCGGTTACTGAGCCGTAGAAGGCTAAAGCTGGAACAAAACGCCCACAGAGCAGACTGGGAAAGGGCGGGCGGGAGACTCAAGGTCACCCAGCCAACATCTTCTGAAAGCAGTTCCAGGTTTCAGAACTCGGAGGAAATCAGAGGTCACGGATTTGGTGCAGCAAATGTTTATTAAATGCGTATTGGTTGTGTGACCCTGGAAAAGTCACCTGACCTCTGTTTCTCAGTTGCCTCGCTTTTCAAGGGGGAGGGGTTGTCGTGAGGATCTAATGAGGTGGTATATAAAGCGCTTTAGAAATGCTGTCATGGTGAATATTATTTTGGTGAATTATAGGGTTTAGAGCAGAGAAGGACCTTCCACTTTACAGAAGAGGAAATGGAGGGCTAGGAGACTAAGCGTCACCCAGAGTCACCCAGGGAGTGACAGGTGCTCACAGGGTGGAATGGGAATGGGAATAGGAAGGTCTTGCCTGCTCCTCAATAGACCCAGGGGAGAGTTTGAAGCCCTCCTCTGCTTTGAAAGCAGAGCCTGTGGTGGGAGGAGTTTGCTAAAGAGGGCAGCAGAGCCCCTGGGAAGCTAGTCAGAGCCAGAGAGAGGGTGGGAGAGAGAGGAGCTTGAGGCTAGGAGATAGAGACGTTTGTGAGTCAATCTTGATCTTGCCTTGGTTTATGGGAAGACTGAAAAATGCTTCAGGCTCTCAGCATTATTATGGGTCCTATGATGGAATCAGCTTACTGGTTTTGGGATTCAGTTTTCTGGTGTCTAAATGCTTCAGTTCTATCCTCTGTCTGGAGAGTTTGGTATATTTTGCCATCGAGTATCATGTGGTACTTATAGTAACAGTCTTTATGGTGATCGTGGGCACTGTAAATATTGCATTGGTGCTGCACAGGATTGTAGAATCAGAGTTGGAAAGGACGTTATAAAATATAGGCCATTGAATCTAACACTCTCATTTTATGGACAAGGAAAGAGAGATTTTTATTTATCAAAAAGCATTTATTAAGCATCTACTGTGGGCCAACTTCTGTGGGTATTGATGGACACTGGGGACACAGATGCAAAAGCAGGAAATCCACTGCCCTCCAGGATCTTGCCTCCGATTCAACCAAGTCCACACATTAGAAAGTAAGAAAACTGGAATTTGAACTCAGGTATTGTGCCTTCTAATCCTCACATTCTTTTCACTATTCCCTACTGTTTGCTAATGCGTGTTTAATCAGATATTGAATTAAATACGCAAATAAACTGAGCCCCAAACTTTCCCACTAAGACACACACACGTACACACACACACAGAGGCACTCAACAATGTTGTCTACTGCTCACTGCTGTGATCTCAGGCTGTCCTCTTGCTGACAAGCCAGAATCTAAGAGCCGGCACGGCACGTTTGAGGGCTAGTGTCTGTGGTTAAGCCTGGAGCCACTGAGTCTGGCCTGCCTACTTCCCAGCTTTGCAATTTCCTTCGGGTCTCCCTGTGTTGTGAGTAGCACATGTGACTTTCTTTTCTGCTGTGGTCTGATGAGGCTAGCCCCCAAAGACCCCACTGTCCTGGGAGGAGGAGCCTTGGTTACCAAGTCACTGAGCATCGGGGTTGGGGAAACTTCTCAGTCTGGATGGATTATAAGGGTATGACAAATATTTGTTCAACAAATGTCTATTATAACCACCCTCCGAGTTCAAGACTAAAATAAAAGCTGTGTAGATGATCCTCATGGTAAGTCCATAGATGGAAGCACCCCAGAGATCAGCTGTTCCAGGCTCTTCATTTAACAGATGGGTAAATTGAAGCTGGGGTAGGGGGGAGAGTGACACCCACCCTCATGGAATTGTTGGATAACAGATGAAAGCTGGAAGAGACTCCAGAATGCATCAGGACCAACCCCCTCATTTTTTTCAGATCTGGCCCAATTCATTCACCCAGGCTTGTGTTAATAACAGCTACAGCCAGACATTGAATGTGTTAACTGTATAACCCTGGGCAAGTCACTTAACTCCACTGGGCCTCAGTTTGCCCATCTGTAAAATGAGGAACTTAGATTCGCTGATGTAGAGAGGCCCTTTCAGCTCTAAACTTAGATTTCCCTCGATTGCTGGCTCCCAAACTAAGCTCTGGTACAGCTCCTGCATGAGACCTGAACTGCTTACCTCAGCTGCCAGTACCCTCCCCCAGCACCCCAATTATTTCTCATTTTTGGGTAGTTTATATATATGATAATGATAATGATAGCTGATATTTATATGGTGCCAGTTATGTGCCAGGCATGGCGCTAAGAGCTTTTCAAATCTTGTCTCACTTGAGCCTCACAACAACCCTGGCAGGCAACTGCTATTAATGTCCTCATTTTACAGATGAAGAAACCGAGGTTAAGTGACTTGTCCAGGGTCATACAGCTAGTAAGCATCTGAGCATGGATTAGAATCCAGCTCTTCTTATATGGGTACTTGTTGCTTCCCCCAATAGAATGTAAAAGAATTGAGGGCAGGGACTATTGTGAAGTTTGGGGCTTTGTATTTTCTCCTTCCTTCCTTCCCTCTCCTTCTTTCCTTCCTCTTTCCTTCTTTCCTTCCTTCCATCCTTCCTTTCTTCCTCCTTCCCTCCCTCCTCCCTCCTCCCTCCCTCCCTTCCTTCCTTCCTTTCTTTCTTCCTTCTTTCCTCCCTCCCCTCCATCCCTCCCTCCCTCCCTCCCTTCCTTCCTTCCTTCCTTCTTGAGGGGCTTGGCCCAGCTGATCACTAAAGTCCTTTCCATCACTAGGTCTATGAACATTGATATGTTAGCCTACTATATGCCAAGGATTACGCTAGGCAATGTGAAGAATGCAGGGGAAGCAGATGTCTCCAGCCTGTGTAAGGCGTAGACGTCTCCATTCACCACCACATAAATCAATGCAGATGCTTCTTAAAGGCCTGCCGGCAGAGCCACCCCTGACTCCCCTAGGTGGTGACCACCCTTTGGACCTAGTTATTTGTTTGGTTCCTCCCTGATGTCTCTATGACATAATATTGTTGATTACAGCTAAGTTTGAATTTGACCTTCTTATTAAACTGTAAGTTTTCTGAGGCCAGGGATTATGTTTTATATGAACTTTTTAGAGTATAGAATGTCAGAACTGGGAGAGGCTTTAGAACTTGGGATATCAGAGCTAGGAGGGGCCTTAGAACAGGGGATTTCAGGGCTGGGAGGGGCCCTAGAATGTAGAATGTTCAATAAGGACTCTAGAAATGAACTTGTCAGACCCTTTCATTCTATGGAGGAGAACCCTCAGCCAAGGGCAGGACCCGACTTGCCCAGGGTCACACAGTGACCTTGTGGCTGCCTCAGAAACAGTCCTCAGCCAAAGACTCATTCCTTTTCTATTTGGCTTCCATAAAAAAACCCTAAGTCCTGGTTAAGACCTGGAGGTAAAATTCTAGGCCCCTGACAAGACCTCTTTGGGAAAGGAGGCAGTGGTCTGTGGTGTTGGCCTTGTCAGAGCACACGAGCCCAGCCTAACCCTGGAGCTTTGCTCCCCAGAAGACCTAGGGCAGCAACTCTGGGGCCACTCATTGCTTCCTGTCCCCACTGAACTCCCACCCCCCAAGCCCTGTGATCCCTTGGGAGCCTTCTTTTGGCCAAATCCAGCCCATTCTTCTCTGTGGCTTATCTCTCCACCCCTAGACCTAGCCCTCCATCAGCTGTCTCTATCAGAGCTCTTGGGAATCCCAGGATTTGAGAAAGCCTTCAGACTCAGCCCTTCTGGTTCCTCCATTTGGCTTCTGGCTTCTTGATTTGGGCTTGTTTGCATGAGTTCCTGAACCCCAATCCAAACAGGAACTTCCAGAAGGTCCTGTTTCTCCATCCTGCTGACTAGCCAGGGATTGAAATCAGCACCATGGCCCAACTGGTCGCCCTTTCCTGACATGGACCTTGTTGGGGAAAATGATAGTGTTTTTCTTGCCATAACCTTGACCTCTTCAGTCCTTGTTTATGCCCACTAGCCGATGGCACAGATCCCAGAGTCTCAGAGAGGAAAGAGGCCTCTGGGGGGCCATTTGGTCTGATACAAACCCCAATAATCCCCATCAAAACCTCCCCAATGATGGTCATTCAGACACTGCTTGAAGACCTCCAGGGAGAGGTGAGCTACCACCCACCTCTGAAGACAGCTGATTCCACTCTGGGACAGCTCTCATTGTGAAGAAATTATTCCCAACCTCCTGCCTCGGTTGGCATCTTTGCACCTGCCCCTCAGTGCTCCCAGTTCTGTGCTCTGGGGCCAAGCGGAATGTGTCCAATCCCTCTTCTCACAAAAGGTCTTCAAATACAGCTGTGTCCCTGCCCAGTCTTCTCTTCTCTAAATATTCCCCAGATAGGACAGGATGAGAATGGGCTTGAGAGAAGTATAGGGAATGTAGGGAGAGGTAAGACTGGAAAGGACAGTTGGAGAGAGATTGGAATGCCATGGTGAAGGAGCTGACAGAGGCATTGGCAAGCCACCAGGGAAAGGTGGAATGATGGAGATGGGCAGTAGAGAGACAGCTGGAACCATGGTGTCAGGGATGTATTTGGGTGGGGACAGAGTTGGGAGATGCTTATAGTGTTCAGGAGAGATAAAGAAGACAGTGAGGGAGCAGTGGAAAAAGCATTGGCTTTGAACCCTGAAGACCTGGGTTCAAATACTGTCTCTGCCACTTATTCTCTATATGATTGTGGATAAGTCACTTAAGTGCTCTGAACCTCAGCTTCCCCACATGTAAAATGATGATAGAAGGGCTAGGTGATCTTGGATGTCCCTTCCAGCTCTAGGCCTATGATCCTAATGCCTGAGAGAAGGCATTGTCCAGGTTGTAGTAGGAATGGAGGGGAGGAGACAGATGTGAGAACTAGCCTTTGTTGCCCTTGACAACCAGTTGGATGGGGAGGGGGATGGAGAAAGGAAGCTTTGAGATTTGGGATCTAGGGACCTAGAATGATGGTGGTGTCAACAGAACTGGAGAAGTCTGGTGAGAGTCAGCTTTGGTGTCCAGGAACGTGGGAAGATAATAGGCTTAGCTTTGGACGTACCCAGTTTGAGGTGGCTGTGGGCCATGCAGCTGGGGACTGAAGCGTCTGTCTGTCCATCTGCGTAGCGCTCCAGTGTGTGCAGAGCACACTTTATAGGCACCATCTCGTAATCCTGTGAGACACATAGTCAGTCCTCCAGTGGCATTTCCAAAGCACCTTCTCTATGCCAGACTCTGTACCAAGCACTCTATACAAAGAAAGGCACGGAGTCCCTGCTCTTGAGGCTCCCATTCTCGGGGGTAGGTATTCTTATCCCCATTTGTGTATGAGAAAACTGAGGCTCAGAAAGGTTAAGCCACTTGCCCAGGGTCACACATCTAGGAAGTGTCAGGGGAAGGATACAAGCCCAGGTTTTCCTGATTCCAGGTTCAGTATTATATCCATGATGCCTCTTGTCAGGGACCAGTTCCAGGTAAAGACAGGTGTGTTCTAGAGCCATACACTATATGAACGTCTTTCCGCCCATTTGATCTACAAGGCAAGTGGCCAAGGGCTCAGCAGCCCTTCATGAATACTTTTTCATATATCCTATAAGCCCCACTTTACAGATGCCCAGGGAGATGAAGATCGGCCAGCCTTCTGGGCCAGCTAGAGCCCAGGTCTTGTGTTCCTGATGTGATGCTCCTTCCCTTAGGCTCATAGCATCCTAGAGTCAGAGCTGGAAGGGGCCTCACAGACCGTCTCATCCAGCACCTCATTTACAAAGGAGGAAACTTGAGAGCTAAGGGCTGAAGTAACCTCACCAAGATCACACAGGTCGTGAGCCCCAGAGGCTCTGGATTCTGAGGCTTAGCTTTTTAGATTCGGGCACATGGGTTTAGCAGATACCTTGTGTTCTTGGATCCTGGCCCCCAAAGCAACAGGAGCGTCATGAGAAGGCTGTGATGAGCCTCTCTCCCCGTCCCAGCAATAGGACAAATTCCTTCCTCTCCCTTCCAAGTCAGACTCTGATCCCAGGTCACTCTGGGCCTCAGTTTACTCAGCTGTCTCCATGATCTCAGAGGCCCATCCACCTCTGACTTTACAATCCCAAGTCATTTCCCTCCATGGCTCAGTTTCCTCATCTTTAGAATGGAGTGGTTGGCCCAGAACACCTGTGGAGTCCCCTCCATCTAAGAAGGTGTGCTCATGTGACTTATGACCCTGCTCTTGGCAGGGACTCAGCACTTGGCCCAGCCTCTTGGAACCAGCCCCACAGTCCTCAGGGCTAAACAGGACACTGGAATTTGACCCTTCCCCAAGGCATGTGTACAATAAAGCAAACTTCCAGGGAAATCAGATAGTTAGAAGTTAAGATAACACTGTTTATTCAAAGTTTACACAGACAAGCTCAAGGACATTTACATTCAAACCGTGTTATTTAAAAACATACACACACAAACACACCCTGAACAAAATGAGGCAAATCCCCTCCTACCTGACCCTGGGGGAAAAAAACAACCCAAACATTGTGAAAACTGGACCAAACAAAATCCACAGAAAACTGGCTTCTAACAAGACACAACATTCTGAAATGCAAAAGCCAGTCTACATGCCAAAGGGAAAGTGGTCACTCCTGGGTCAAACAGAGAGCTGAAGAGCCCAGGAGCTGGGTTCGGCAGGTCATTTCTCAGGGCTGGAAGTTTGGTCTCTTTGGGGGGTTCTTGGTAGGAACCAAGAGAGAGTGCTACATCTGTGGGTAGCCCCTGAGGGCCCCCTTAAAAGTTCAAATTCAGGCAAGAGGTACTTTGGGTCAGGGTGGGGCTCTCCTCCATCTTTTCCAGTGAAGGGGAACCTGACCCACAATGACCAGAGAAGGCCCATCGAGTGAATTTTTGTGGACTGGAAGCAGTCTATAGGCTCAGTAGGGGAGGCCAGGAGAGGTCACTCTGAAACGTTTTTTCTGTTTTATTCACATGGCATAGAACCCCACAGCAACCGTGGCCACGATGGAGAGGGTGAGGATCCAGCGGAGGAGGGGTGAGTGGGACAGGAGACTTTGCTGGGGCTTTGGGGCAGCAGTCTCTGTGGAAGTCGGGCCTAGAGGAGAAAAAAATCTGAGAATGAGAATATCATCGAATCCAGCGTGGTACCCAACCAAGCACCTACTTCTGCAATGGATTCAAAACGTTGTTGTCCAGCTTGTACTGGAAGACCCCCAGTGACAGGGAAGCCATTATACCCCAGGGAGGTCGAATCCACTCCTAGACAACTCCAAGTTTTTTCTGATATCACATCTATAACTGCCTCTCCTAACACTGAGAGCTAGGAGCCTGATTAACTTGGGGTCAGTCCATTATTTAATCAGTCAGTGAATATGTGTTAAGTGCCTACTACATGCCACACACTGGGCTAGGCACTGAGGATACAGAGAGGCAGAAGACAATCCCTGCCCTCAAGGAGCTTACAGTCCCACACAGATACATACAAAGCAAGCTATACATAGGTTAAATAGTAAATTATTAAGAGAGAAGGCACTAGAATTAAGAGGGTTCAAGGGTCCATGAAGGTGGGTTTTATTTTTAAATATTTTGATAAGTGTACTTAAATAAAATTGATTTCCTTTGTTATCCGTCTGTCAAGAAGCATTTATTAAATACCTACTATGTATGTGCCAAGGGCATAGTAATGTTATGTGTCTTATTTTATGCATCTAAATACTTTGTTCTGAGAGGGAGTTCACTAGACCAACTGGCAAAGGGTCCAGGACAAAAAAAGGTTAAGAAGCCTGGGCTAGGACATCCCTTCTCCCATACCACCTGTGTGACCCTGGGCAAGTCACTTAATCTCCCTAAACCTCAATTTCCTCATCCCTGAAATGATGGTTTCTCCTCAGGGCACAGTTTCAGGGGGAAGGTTTACAGCAAGGAGAGAGGACCTCATTAAGTAGAAAGTGGTGCCATAGTGGATAGAGTACCTGGCCTGAAGTCAGGAGGAGCTGAGTTCAAATCCGACCTCAGATTGTGTGAGCCTTGAGCAAGTCACTTAACCCTGTCTGCCTCAGTTTCCTCCTCTGTAAAATCAAGGAGCTTAGCTTAGATGATCTCCCAGGTCTCTCCCAGCTACATAGCCTAAGTGAGAGCGACATGGGGTTGATAGGAAGAGCTATGATTTAGGAATCAGTAGTCGTGTGTTCAGATCAACCACTACTAGCCATGTGACCTTGGGCAAGTCAGACTTTCAGCACTCTAGAGAACCTGCAGCCTCGGAGGCCACATGTGGCCCTCTAGGTCCCCAAGTGCAGCCCTTTGACCAAATCCAAACTTCACAGAACAAATCTCCTTCATAAAAGGACTCAGCCAAAAGGCATCCCCCAAGGACCTAGAAGGCCACAGGTTCCCCACCCCTGCTCTGGGGCCTGGAATGTAAGCTTCTTGAGGGTAGGGTCATTTTGATCTTTGTTCTTTCATTGCTTGCCACAGTGCCTGACACACAGTAGGAGCTTAATAAATGCTGGCTGGATTGGTTTGGCCAGGCAGAGAACAGGCAGGTTCTCTTAGAAGGTCTTTCCAGTTTCTTGGGTCCCAGATAGATGGGCTCCTTGCTCCCCAAAGGTTTACAAGTCCTTTGCCTCTGTCTTGTGAATCAGGACTGAACCACCTGGGGAAATTGGAAAGCAGGTGCAGGAGGGGTTGACCCACGTTCCTCAGTGGGGCAGATTGTCTGTCAGCCAGGTTCAGAGAACAAAAGAAAGGTAAAAAGAGCCTCACTCCTGGCTTGGAAGACCCTTCCATTCCAGTGGAGGTAACAAGATGGAAGCAACCATGAGACAGAGAATCTAGGGAAGGTTTTCTGAGAGAGGTGCCCAAGTCTAGGGCTCTACACTGCTGAAAGGGTCCCTAGAGGCCGTCAATTCCCTCATTTGACAGGTGGGGAAACTGAGGCCCAGGGAAATTAGATGACTTGCTCATAATCACAAAGGTAGTTAAGTCTCAGGTAGGATTTGAACCCAGGTCCTTTGGATCTAGAGTCAGGGCTCTTTCCACCCTACCACACTGTCTCTAAGTATAGGGTTTTTTTTTTTTCTAATTAATGCACTGCTTCTCTCAAGTGACAACTATATCCTCTGAGGGAGGGCAGCTCTGAAGGGGACAGGATCAGCAAGCACCTTGGGGCTGTGCATCCAGGGAGGGGCCTTCCCTTGATGACGAACCCTTCTGACACCGCCCCCGTCACTGTTTCTTCCTCTGGGCCCTAGAGCCCCCCTGGTGGCCAATCCCCAAAGCCTCTCTGGCTGACAACTCGTCTTCTCCAAGATCACACAATACACCAAAAGACACAAATTGGGCAAGACAGTGAGTCACAGTCAGAGGAAGAGGGTAATGGGAAGGGAAAAAACATGTGGCCCCAAGAGCAAACCAAAAGTTTATTAAGCTCACAAAAGACAGAGTCAGTGATGCCACTGGGAAGCTGGGGGAATAGAGAGGTCACAGGACTGACAGAGGGGAAGGACTTTTGAAGTCTGATACCAACCGATTCACTTTATAGATAAGAGAACAGATTTTTCGGGGGGCTTTGTCTAAGGCAGGGGTGAGGAGCCTGTAGCCTCAAGGCCACATGTGGGCCTCCAGGTCCTCAAGTGCAGCCCTTTGACTGAATCCAAAGGTCACAGAACAAACCCCCTTTACAGAAGGATTTCTTCTGTAAAGTGTGGATTCTGTCAAAAGGCCTTGAAATCTCAGATTCCTGGAGCTGGAAGGCTCCCCTGGAAGGCCACTCCCCCATCCGAGCAGGAATCCTCTGACAACATCCCCAAACAGGTTCCCTCCAGCCTCAGCATAATGGTAAAGGGCTCGAGGAAGAGGAAACCCCAACTGTCAAGGCAGCCCATGGCACTGGGGAGCAGCTCAGACTGTTAAAATAATCACCCTAAGGAAAGCATTTAGATGCATTAAGGCTCACAAAGCATTTTATCTCATGTGATCCTCACAACTCACCCTACAGGATAGGTATTATTATTCCCATTTTACAGTTGAGGAAACTGAGGCAAACAGGGTTGAGTGACTTGCCCACGGTCACATGGCTAGTCAGTATCTAAGGCTAAATTTGAACTCAGGTCTTCCTGCCTCCAGGCCCAGGGCTCTGTCCACTGAGCCACCTGTGGAAGTTTTGCCTCATCTGAAGCAGCAGTCTGCCTTCCTGTAACTTCTTCCCTCTGCTTCCAAGCCTGTGCTCTGAGGCCAAGCAGATCAAGTGCAATATTTGGGGAATAGATGACTGCATGGATTACTGAAAGGGGAGAGGGAACATTCACTCTCCCTAACCGGGCACCCTGAGATACCCATTTGCCAGCCTTGCTCAGGAAGCTTGGTGGGTAGTGAGGAAATTGGCTAGAGAAGAATCCCGGTCTTTATGGCCTCACCTTGTCCTTTGTTGCCAGGCCTTTTTCGAAGTTCCTGCTTCCCAGAAATGATTCCGTTCTCCTGGCTCTTGGATATCAACTCCTGCAGCTCCTCGAATATCTAAGGACCAAAGAAGACATGCCCCTGCATCAGAAGGTGCTCAAACAAGATGACACCATGAGTCAAAGGAGAGCCCATCCCTTGGGATCTCTCACCCCAAACTAAGCTTTCCTCAGTCCCATCTCCCATCCCATTCTTAAGGACTACCCTCCTCCCCCACCTTACCTCTGGTCCTCTTTTTCTGGCAATGAATCTAACATGGGAGTGAAGATTTGGGGACCAATCATCCCTCCCTTTGGGTCAGAGGCTCTTCCCACCAAAGAAACGGGGGTAAAGACCAGAGCAATGGCAAGGGTGGAGATATAGTGAGAACTTCTGTTAAAAAAACTTTTGATTGTTAAGAAGAGTGAGGAAGGCTCCCCATGGCCAATTTATGGTGGACCTGGGTGAGAGCCACATGAGATGGATGGGTCACCATATGTCCACGCTAGTGAGATCACAGAGCCATTATAATATTGTCTAGAGATAAGAAGACTCTTAGAAGGTCCAATCTTGAAAGGGCCTAAGGAGGCTGAATCTGCACCCAGCCCATGCTTCACCTCCCATTCAGTGGTCCAGGCACCCACCTGCACCATCTTGCCATCCACCCATCTCCCTACGCAGGGGAGCCCCTTCTGCACCAGGCCTTCAGAATGCCTGTAGCCACTAGGAATGTTAATATACACTTTTGGAAGACACTGCTTTGACTGATGAGTGAGCCAAGTCAACAGTCATTTATAAAGCGCCTGCTGGTTGACAAGTACTGTCCCTTTAAGTTCTCCTCACCTCCCTTATTTAGCCAGCTTCAGCCCCGACATACTTGCTCTTCCGGAAAGGGGTTGGCTTACCTGGATGTTCAGAAGGAAGGATTTCTGTGCCTCCTCTACCACCTTCTTCTTGGTGGCTGGGCTCATCTCGATGGTGTTCATTCGAGAGCGGTAAAGCTGCTTGAATTTGGTGGCATTGGTGATAGCCGGGAAACTGAAGAAGGCTACTCCTTCCCCTGTGCTGGGCAGCCCCAAGGCCTTCTGGCTAATCTTCTTAAGGATCTGACCCCCAGAGAGGTCCCCCAGGTAACGCGTGTAGGCGTGGGCCACCAGCAGCTCGGGCTCAGTGTGTCCCACGTCATGAAGCCAAGTCACATACTTCTTTGTGGCTGCTGTGTAAGGGATCTCCTTTCTCCACTGAGGGCCGTACCAGAACTCCATGTCCTGCTCCAGGGCAGGGATCCGGTTCAGCTCTTCGGGGAAGTAGATGGGGATGATAGCAGGGTGGGTCTTGTTCCGCTCCAGCTCCCCTTCCAAGGCCAAATAGATGTGATACAGAGAAGACATCACCATCTGAAACCCAGCAGTTAATTGTTAACACCCTGAGCTGGTCACAACATTCATTAAATGCCTACTAGGGGCTGAGTACTGGGGATACGAGAGGAGGTTCCTCAAGGAGTTTACGCTCTAATGGAGACACCGGCATGCAAACAAATACAAACCTTTCTGGAAAAGCGGCCCAGGCCAGAGATCCAGCCCTAGAAGCATTCTGGACTTGAAGTGGAGAGTTCTCCACCACTTGCTAGGCTATATGAGCTTGCAGAAGACACTTTCTCTAGGCCTCAGTGAGAAGAGTACTATCCAGGGCCTCTAAGGGCCCCTCCAGGCAGAGTGGATAGAGAGCTAGCCTCAGAGTCAGGACAGCCCAGGCTCCAGGCCCGCCTCTGATATGGATCATTGGCTATTCCATTCTCCCTCCGGGCCTTAGTTTCCTACGCAGTAAAGTGAACGGATT
The DNA here is from genome assembly GCA_028627135.1 of Pseudochirops cupreus. Classification (NCBI taxonomy): domain Eukaryota; kingdom Metazoa; phylum Chordata; class Mammalia; order Diprotodontia; family Pseudocheiridae; genus Pseudochirops; species Pseudochirops cupreus. The sequence goes on from CM053581.1 coordinate 408,161,346, forward strand.
ATGCTAGATTCCTATAAGGTCCCTTCTAGCTGTTCTACATTTGTCTTTGGGGTTGGGGGGCAGAAGAGAGGAAAGTATTGCAATGTATTTGGAGGAGGGAGAAAAGACAGGACATTGGTACAGTAAGAGGAAAGGCAGGTAGATGTTAATCTGAATAAGCCCAGAACCTCCGAGCTGGAGTCAGATCCCCTAGTCACCATCCTTGGCTTGAAGACTTCAAGGCATGGGCAGGGCAGCTCTCTCTACCTGACAAGGCAGCCCACTTGTTAGGAACTTTTTCCTTAAGAGTAAAAATCCCCCCCTCTCCAACTTTTGCCCATTGTTCCTAATTCTGCCCTCAGGGCCCACATCGCCCAAGGCCACTTTCCTGAACAAGAGAAAGCAATTTACCTAATTATTTGATGCTATTTCTCTTCTCCTGGAGAATTGCAAGGCTGGTTTTTACATCAGCCTTTGTACAGAGTGACTTCACTCATTTGATTCACTCACCAAAGCTGGAAGTTAGGTAGTGTAGATGTTGTACTCATTTTATAAATGAGACAAACTGAGACTCAGAGAGGAAACTGACTTTCTCATGATCATACGTCGAAGAAGCAGAGCCCAACCCTGAACCCAGGCTCTCTCTTCACCACGGTCATGGCCAGCTAGTTATCCACAGTGCACCCTGCTTTTTTTTCCCCCTTCGGTCCCCACTCTGGGCAACTTCCCTGGCTTCTGGAACGTCCCAAAGGTGGGCAGGAGGAAGGTTTGGCTTGGTAGGGGATATAGTTTTATTAATGGAAGCGACCAGAAAAAAGATCCACTGCTGTCTGCCTTGCCCCCTAAGGACCAAGGGACCCTTCCTGTCTGCCTTGAAGTTCTGCCCCCTTCCCCATAAGGGTCCTTCTCTCGCCCCCTCCCCAGTAGAATGCAGGCTCCTAGACAGCAGGCGCTGCCTGACTCTTTGTACACTCAGGCTGAACACACTACTTGGCACACAGCACAGCCTTAATAATGATTGATTTTTTTTATTCAACTAGTCATTCATTAACTCCAGTCATCCATTAGCCACTCAGATGAAAAGTCAAGAAGGGAACAAAGTTGAAACTAATGACTACAGAGTGGGTATTTCTGTAACACCAAGGAGGCAGCCTCCATGATAGAAAGCTAGACTTGGGCTTCAGGAAGAGCAGGGTTCAAATCCTGCCCCTGACGCTGGTGTGTCCCTGCACAACATAATCTCATGGCATTTCAGTTTCTTTATCTATGAAATGAAGATGAGACAAACCAGGAGGATGCCTTAATTCACAAGATTTTGGTCAAGTGCTGATAATAGCCATTCAATCGATAGACACTTAGTAAGTATCTATTGTATGCAAAGTTCTGTCATCCACATCTCAGATAAGACAGGGTTCTGGTCCTTAGAGTGCTTGCCCCTCTCTGTGACTCAGTTTCCTTATGTGTAAAATTGAGGTGTAGATTAGCGGTTTTCTAAGGTTCCGACCAACTTTGAAGTATGCTCTGCCACTGACTACCTGTCTGACTGTGGGCGGGTTACTTAAACTCTGAGCATCAGCTTCATGGTCTGTAAAATAAGGGGCTTTCACCAGATGACCTCTGGGAGGCCCCCCCCAACTTTAAATCTCATGAATCTACTTCTTTCTAAGGTCTCTTTCTGTCCCACTGTCTTATTCCATGAAATTTCCAGGGGAGTTAAAAAAGGAAAAAACAACAGAGATGTACTTAGAGCCACCCTGTTTGGTGTGGGGCAGGGGCTCTCCAGCCCCAGACTGAACTCAGTGACCGACCGAGGCAAAGTCCAAGCTGGCGGGGCCATCCATTGCAGCCATAACTTAGCTGGGATGGAACAACTCCCTTTGGGCAAATATAATCCTGACAGATGGCTGAGTCCAAGCTGGTTCTCCCTTCCCCGCCTAATGCAGTCAAGTCAACAATTCAAGCCGATAGCATTTATTAAGCACTTTCTGTTTGTCAGGCACTGTTCTGGGAACAGAAATACAAGCCCAAAGAGGACAGCCCTCTTTCCAGAGTGACAGAACCTCTCATGGGCAGCGTAAAGGGGGAGGAGGGGAACCAGGTACCTGGCAGCTCAGGGAGGGGGACAGATGGTCAAGGGCAAGGGAGTGGGATGGGGTCTTGCCTCATCATGGCACTAAGTGATGAGGGGACCTTGGGCAAGTCCCCTTCCACTCTCTGGCTCTTAGTTAGCTCATCTTCAAGTCAAGGTGGAGTTGGGCTGGACCAGAGAGGGGATTTAAGGCCCCTTTTGGAACCTAAAAGGTGGTCAAATGATTTAGACCCCAGCCTAGATTCTGTAAGCTTTCTTGAGAACTTAACCTGAGTTAGTTAGTTATCACATCTCACCTATAGCCTGTTAGCATTTCTGGAGTGCTTTAAGACTTAATAATAATTATTGCTAAACATTTGCATAGCCCTCTAACACAAAACAACCCGGTAAGGCTGGCTATGTTATGCCCATTCTTCAGATGAAACAACTTGAGGGGCAGAAGGCACGAGTGTTAGGGTTAGCCCAAGCACGATTTGAGGGTTCAGGCTGGGACTCCTGCCTCCAGGTCCAGCCTTCTCACCATTACCTCACACAGTGAGCAGCCTTATCTGAGTATCACAGTTTGGTTCACAAGGCATTTTTCTCACCTCTGTGAAGCTGGCAATGTTTATTACCCTTCTAACTGAGGCTCAGAGAGATTAAGGGAGTCACCCAGGTAGTAAATACCAGAGCCTTCTTTCCATAATAATAATAATGTCAAAAGTAGCTTACATTTATATGGGCTGTAAAGTTTCAAAAGCAAAGGGTCATAGGATCATAAGTCACCTAGTCTAACTTCCACATTTTACAGCCAGGGAAACTGAGAACCAAGGAGGCAAATTGACTCCCCCAAGTCACACTGAGATGGTTCTATTCATTGGTATTGTATTCTCAGTGCTGCACAGTGACTGGCACATAGTAGGTATTCAAGAAATGTTTGTGGATTAAAGTGTTAGAGTCAGAATTTGAACCTAGGGCCTTTCCCCTAGTCTCTGACAAAGAGGCAGCCCTTCTTGCCAAGGCCAGTTCTTCTACATGGGCCCTTGATCTCATCCACTCCCATCTTCACCAGCAGATTCCATCTTTAGTCATCACCCCTATTTGAAATCTTTAACCTGTCAGATGATCCCTGCCCTACTGTTTTCAAACATGTCCAAGTCTCCCCATCTTTAAAAAAAAAACCCAAAGTTTCATTGGATCTTATTATACCATCAAGGTGTTAGCCTTTATCTGTCCTCTCCTTCTCTTCCAAACACCTGTAAAAAAGTTGTCTACAGGGGCAGCTAGGTGGCAGCACAGTGCACTGGCCCTGGTGACAGAAGGATCCGAGTTCAAATCCAGCCTCAGACACTTAACACACACACAAAACTAGCCGTGGGACCTTGGGCAAGTCACTTAAGCCCAGCTGCCCTACCTTCCCCTCTCCAAAAAGCAAAAAAAAAAAAAAGTCCTTGGGTTTCACTACCCCCTCTCTGCAACTGACTCCCATCTCTATCTATCCAGCCTCAGTTTCTCCTCTGAGACTTCCTCTTCAGTCTTACATCACCCTTGCCTATTAACCATTTTAAACAAGATGTCCCTGAGTCATCTGAAACTCAACATGTCTAAAACCAAACTCACTCTCTTTCCCCCTAAACTCTTCTCTCTTCTAGACTTCTTTATTTCTTTCAAAGGGTCCATGGTCCTTCTGGTCTCCCAGGATCATGCTACAGTCCTCACTCTTCCTTCCCACATACCTCACAACATGTTGCCAAATCTTGTGGTTTCTACCTTTGTAACATTTCTCATATTCAAACCCTTTTCTCAGCTCACATAGCCACCTGTGTGGAGGTTCTTACCACCTCCTGTCGAGATTATTTTAAATTTCCTAAACAAAGTGATCTCCCCTAAATGCAGATCTGAACATAGCATTTCTCTACTCAGCCAATTGCAGCGGCTTCTTATCCCTCTAAGATAAAAATTAAACTTCTGTTTTTGTCTTGGAAAGCCCTACACAGGGCTGACCTCACTCTTTTGCTCCCTTTCCTCTCATTTTTGACCCAGTCAAGTGGCTTTCTCTTTGTCCCTCCTCTTCAGTCACAACCCTCCATACCCAGTGCTTGCCATACAACTGGTGATTAATAAATACTTCTAGATTGGCTGACTGATTCTTTGTCTTTTCATCCCTAGTGCCTGGCACACAGTAGGTGATTAATAAGTGCTTGCTGATTGATTCTTTGTCAGCATCCTCAATGCCTGGCATAGTACTTGGAGCAAAGTAGGAGGTTATTAAATGCTTGTTGATTCATTATCTGATTTTTTTATCTTTGCATGCCCAGTACCAACACAGAGTTGGCACTTGGGGCATACTTGTTGATTAAAGAAGTCACATAGCTGATTAAGTGTCAGCCAGTCCCTTTTAGCTCTAAATCTACTCAATCCTATGAAGTATTTTCCTGCCCAGAAGATGGGACAGTAGAAGACACTCAGAAAGGTAGAAGTGACTTGCTTGAATTCACTCTGCTAGGAAGTATCAGTTAGGATTAGAACATGGGGCCCATGTTACTCAGCCAGGCCTCAGTCATGTCTTAAATTACACCCAGACCTGTATATGTCAGACCTCACCTGCCCTAGGCCCACACTTGCTACACACCCCCACTAAGCCTGATTCCCTGTTCATACCAGGGGTCCCACCATACCTTTAAGTGCTCCTGTGACACCTGTCCCTTCTGGAAGTTCTTTAGGAATTCCACATTCTCAGCCTGGGTGTGAACTTCCTTTGTGGCTTCTTTCAGGGCCTCTGACAAATCCTGAGGCATGCTGGGAAAAGAAGGTCAAGGAATCACATTGTTACTGGGGCTCAGATGAAGAACACCCACATTCTTAATGTGCTTTTCTTGTGAAGTGGCCTCCAAGAGCACCCAGTCTGCCTCCCAGGTGGCTGCCAGAAGGAAGGTGACCTCCCACAATCAAACCAGATAGAAAGATCATTGAACTTCCTACTAAATATTCATTTCTAAATACAATGTCATTTTTAAAATGCCCATGCTCCCCTAAGTACAAGAAAATGTTTTTCCTCTATATTAAAGAAAAAAAGAGGAAGTTGTCCCAGTGAATAGAGAGCCCAAGTTGGGGTCAGGGGAACCTGGGTTCAAGTCTATCCCAAGCAGACAATAGAAGGAGACCCCAGAGTTCCATCAGGGGAGGGAGCTTACTGGACACTTAAAGAACAGAATTATTCTTTCATTGTTTCCTCTTGGGCATAGCTAAACTACTTACATCCTCAAGGAATGGGTGAGGGGTGGGGGTGGTGTTAATGTCCTTAGCCTCTCTTCTAGAATCCAATAGAGGGATAGTACAAGCCATCGAAGGAATGGGGAACCTGTGGGGCCTGGGCTAGTGGATGAAGCCAGCCAGAAAGATGGAAAGACCTGGGGTCAAGTGCAGCACTGGACAGACTGGCTAGCAGCCTCCCAAGGGCCCCAGGCAATGGTCTCTAAGAAACCAAGTTACAGTCATCTTAGGTATCAATGAGAGAATGAGAGAGAGAGAGATCTCACACAGAGACATACATACATTTAAGTATTATATGGATTCCATGCATTTTCATAATATAGACTGATTAATTCAAAATTTAAGAGAAATAAAAAGACTATTAAAATTAGCTATGGATGTCTCCTCTTCCCTATACCCATGAAATCCTCAGTCCTGGCATTCAGGCCCCATCCCATGTCTATTAAAGCCATAGTGCTGGGGCAGTGAAAAGAACACTAGAACACAGATCTGGCTTCAGATCCTGGCTCTGTTAATCACTTTGAGGCAATTCACTACTTCTGAGCCAACTGAAGGGGAGTGAGAGGAATGAGAGGAAGCTGGATCAGATGGTCATTAGGGTCCCTTTTAGCTCTAAATCTACTCAATCCTATGAAGTATTTTCCTGCCCAGAAGATAGGACAGTAGAAGACACTCAGAAAGGTAGAAGTGACTTGCTTGAATTCACTCTGCTAGGAAGTATCAGTTAGGATTAGAACATGGGGCCCAAGACATGACCTATGGCCCAGAGGAGGTCCGGCCCACAAGGTGGGCATCCCACAGACCAAGTTTCCTCCTGAGAATGCCTGCCTTCCAGTAAGGAGGAGGCATCAGGCTTCTCTCTGCCTGGTTGCCCCTATCCTAAAGTAACTCAGTAGAGAGCTCTCGAACAAGGGTCCTGTCTAGAGCTTCCCTCCAAAGTAGGGAACCAGGACCTTTCTAGAAGCTTTTCCCATCACAACACACTGCCTATACTTTCTATTACTATGGATGGGGAAACTGAAGAAGCCCAGAATGGTGAAGTTATGTGTATGCCTGACTATGCATACAAGGGGAATCCAGCTGATGGAGAGATGCTTTGAGGGTGTCCCACATCCCGGCATCCCTCTCTGCCATTCAAACCAGTTCGGTTTTCCCTCACGAGTAAATGGGGAGGGGCTGAGCATCACCTCCCCACCACCAGGAAAAGGGATACAGCCAAAGGAAAGTGGGGGAAATGGGAGGAGGAGGCAGAGCAGCTCCAGACTCCCAGAATCCCAGAGTTAGAGTTCTCGATGTTGTCGAGTCTCACCCATCCACAATTTACGTTTGAGGAAACTGCGGCCAGTGAGGGGGGAAGTAACAGTGCAAAGCCACATAGGGGAATGGGACAGATTGGATCGATCAGGTCCTTAGATTCCAAATCTGGAATTTTGAGTCACTTGACCCAAAGTGGGGAAGAAGAGAAAGCTGGGCGCCCGGCGGGACCCAGGGGTGGATGGGAGCTCATCACCTCCAATTCATTCCTCCCACCCCCGTTTTTACATATTGGAAAACTGAGGCCCGGAGGGTGAGTGGCAGGGACGGGATTCCAAATGGTCGGCGCCAGCGCGCTCTCCCCTGCATCCCGCTGCCCGCCTGAGCTCGGACCCCGCCGCGGGCGACCGCGCTTCCCTTCCTCACCTGTCGGGCTGCTCTGCCTTGACAACTTCCATCACGATCTCCTTTCTTGGCTCGCCTCTCCCGGCTCCTGTCTGCGCTTGCCTTGGTCCGGGGTGTCCAAAGTCGCCTGAGCCGCTCTCTCCAAAGTACCGGGAGAGCAGTGGAAGGAATTTGTTCCGGCCACTGCCGCACGGCCGGCTTTAATAGTCTGTGGGGGTGTGGGAGGGAGGGGGAATGTCATGTGGAAAATAGCTGCTGCCTCGGCTAAGCCCTCCCCCGCAGCTGATTGCAACACTGCTTCTCCCAGGACCAGTGCAAACATCTGGCCTTTCCCTGCCCCCCGGACCCCAGCCCAGAAGGACAATGGAGGTGGGGAGCTGGAGGACCGGGAGGCCGAGGAAATCCTCCCGACCCAGCGACAAAGCGTAACTGCAGGATGTGCTTTCAAAACCAAATAAAACCCTCCAAAGTGTGACGGAAGCGCGAATTAGCTTCGCTCCGGGACACCGATAACCCGGGAAACTTACGGCCGAAGCTGGGAGCTGGCCCAACCAGCCCTCCCCCACCCGGGGTCCACGAGCCGGGCACCTCCCCAAAGCAGAGCTTACTCAGGCGGGTTCTGCTTGGCCCCTGAGAGCAGAGCCAACACCTTTCTAGGTGAAAAGGCAGGGTCCTAATTAGGTCCCTCTACGTGCCCTGAGCCGTCACCTTTTGGGATAGCAGACTCCCCCATACTGCAGGAATTTTGCAAGCCGAGGCGAGATGGGGCCACTTTTTGGTCCAAGAATAAGTATTTATTAAGAGCTCTTAGGAAGGAAGGAAGGAAACAAGCATTTATTAAACAACTATTGTGTACCACAGTACTAAGTGCTTTATAATCCTTGCAACAATCACACCCATTTTACATTTGAGGAAACTGAGACAGGCAGCCCAGGGTCAAAGCTAGCATCCCGGCTAGATTAGACCTTTCTAGACAAAGGGCAGTATACAAAAACAGGGGGGGAAACACTGTCCCTGTCCCTCAAGGACATCACAATCTGCTGAGACAATGGCCAGTACTTAATGTTGATGTGGCTAGAGTCTACACTCATCTTCCCAAGTTCAAATCCAATTTCAGACACTTACTAACTGTGACCCTGGGCAAGTCACTTTACCCTGTTTGCCTCAGTTTCCTCATCTGTCAAATGAACTGGAGAAAGGAATGGCAAATCACTCCAGTAACTGCCAAGAAAACCCCAAAATACTGTCAGGAAGGGTCATACATGACTGGACAACAACAATATTGATATAGGCTCTGGGAATCCCCTTGAACTCTCTTTGAATCTTACCACTGGATCTGGCATTCACCTGAGGCCATAAGCCTTTCATTATCACTATGATTGAATCTCTGTTACCCTTAAACCAGCCTAGCCCTCCATTATCTTACCTCAGGCTGTTCGCTACCCTTGATCCCATCAAAATCCAGTTCTCTTGATTCCTGGAGTCTGACCTCAGCCCCATCAAGATCCTCCCTAGACTCCTCCTCAAGATCTTCCCTGGACTCCTCCTGCCTTCACCCCAGACTACTAGACCACCCTTAGATCCCTCCCACAGTCTTTCTGTATATGAGATCCATCTTGCCTCCACGAAGGTCATCAGAATCTGTTTAGCCTGACAAAGGCTGAGATTCTATCTGGCCCACTGGCACTACTGCTACAAATGCTCAGGCCCCCTTAAGAGTCTACCCAATATGGCGAATCATTAATAAACCTTGTTTTACTTTGTCTGAAAGAAGGCTTGAGTTAAATTCATTCAGCAGGACCCAGCGTGTTGGTATTTGGGGTCCTGAGCACCTCTAAACCTAAACCTCAAAATATGAAAAAGGAGACAGTAGCAACTAGGAGAGACCAGGAAAGATTTTCTGCAGAAGATGGGATTTGAGGTATCTCTAAGGAAGCCAGGAGGTGAAGATGAAAGGGGAGGGCATTCCAAGCAAGGGGGATAGTCTGTGCAAAGACTTGGAGATGGGAGATAGTATCTTGTTTGGAGAATTTGCAAGCAGGCCATGTCACTGGATAGCAGACTATGTGAAGGGGAACCTAGAGACTAGAAAAGTTGGAAGAGCTTTCACAAACGAACAAGATTTTAGAATTGATTCTGGAGGTAAAAGGGAACCCCTGGAATTGAGTCTAGGGTTAAAGAATGGGGAGGGGTGATGAACATGGTCACATCATGCAAAGAGCAGGGGATTTGAAGTCATTTGAACACTTTGTAGCTTTGGAGAGAGGGATTCCTGATCTGAGAGAGAAGCTGGACCCTGTGGCCTCTAGGGTCCCTCCCAAGCCTGAGCGTCTGTGACAGGTGGGCCCCCCATGTTTGCATGGCCCTGTGGTTCTGAGATCCAGTGTGGAGTTTCTGTAAAGTAGCGCCTAGAAATCTCCATATAAACAGGTGTGGATGGAAAGGGCTGTATTTCCTGCCTGGGGCTCCCTTAGTGTGACTTCACCCCTGGAGCTCAGTCAGGTCTCTAAGCCTCAGTTAATATATCTATAAAATGGGCTGGAGGTTCAGGATACTCCTACCCTCCCTTTCATTGTTTGCACAATGTGATGAGTTTGTGGAACTTTTAGGGTTTAGCCTTCAAAAATGTGTTCAGTGCTCTCCCCTTCAATAACTTTCCTAGCCACAGGAGGGTACTTCCAGTGAAGACATCCCTTGCTCTGATTTCCTCACTGTCAGTTGAAAGATCATGGAATGAGAACTGGAAGAAATTTAGGGCACATCTAGTGTTAGCCCCTCCTTTTACAGATGAGGAAATTGAGGCCCAGGGATTAAATGTGACCATGGTCACATGGCTGGTAAGTGGCTGAGTGAGGATTTGAATACAGATCTATTGACACCAGATTCATCATTCTTTATGCCTTCTTGATAAAGACAGAAGCAGTTTACTCTTATTTCTTTCACTGCCCATCAGGCAGAACTCATACTTTGACGCAGGATGGCCTTGTCTTTATTGTCCCACCTAGTAGCCAAAAAGAGAAATGTCACATGTGATCTGTGCCGCAAAGAGTACAGAGCATTTCTCTTGGAAAAGAGAAGGCTGAGTGGGGGGGGGGGGGGGCGGCAGTCAGTAACAGTGTCCAGTGATGGTGGAGACCATGATCTGGGGAGGCAGGTGGTGGTTGCTGTTGTTGACTCTTTTCAGTCCTATCGGACTCTTCGTGACCCCATTTGGGATTTTCTTGACAGACATATTGTAGCGGGTTTGCCATTTCCTTCTCTAGCTCATTTTCCAGATGAGGAAACTGAGGCAAACAGTGATATATCCTGGATCACACAGTCAGTGTCTGAGAAGGGAAAGGACTTGCCAAGATGGGAAGTGACCCAGCTGGAATTCAGACCCAGGCTCCTGCTTGAGATCCAACCATCTTCCCAATCTACCCACCACCGTGATTCACAGCTATAGATTGTCACTGGGAGAATACTGCATTAAAAACAGGGATTTTTCTAACAGCTTGAGAGAACTGAGCATGCTGTATGATTTCTTAAATGTGATCCAGACCAAAGAATACGTGTTGATCAAAAACAAAAAATAAGGTCAGAGATTTAAAGGTAGAAGGGACGTCCGTGATTATCTTTTACAACTAAAGAAAATGCTGCAGACTTGCTAGTAATGGGCAGCCATGGGATTTGGACCTGAATTGTCAGGATCCAAAATTTTAACATTCTTTCCACTGTGTACTACCACTAGGATACAAGCAGGGGGACTCAGCCTCTGATCTCAAGGAGCTCACACCTTAATTGGGACATGAAGCATGAACACCAAGGGCATTCTCATCTACAGGCGCAGCAAAAGGTCACGGTTGTCCTGGAAAGACGCTGTGGTTAAAAGAGACCCCAGGGCTTACAACAACCCATGGGACTAGCCTGGCCCAGAGTGCAGGAGGGCCAGGACCATGGGAGTTTCAGAAGAGTAAGTAGAAAATGGGGGCCAGGGTGTTGGCAAGAACCCTGGGACTTCTGCAGAGGTCAGATTCCTGAATGTTTCTGGCTGCTGACTCAGATAACAACTGCCTGACTTCCCTTCTTTCTCTCAAAGCAACCGGAATGTTCCAGAAGTGACCCCCCTTCTCTCCTTTCAGACCTGCCTTTACTCAGGGAGCATGAGACACCAGAATGCCAGACTGGGCCCTGGGGGTCCTGGGCAGGCCTGGCTGGGCCCATGTTTGACTTTGGCTAAATTAGTTAATCACTGTTACTAGATAATGCACTTTGCAAACCTCCAAGTTCTACATAAGCTTCTATATTAGTTTTATGTAACTGTATAGAGTTTCATGTAAGTCCTCCAGTGTCCTGGAGGACCCTACTGTTTTTGACATTTTTGTTCTCTAAAAAAATTGTAAAACGTTTGTATGCATATGTTCTCTTTGTACGTAACCACCTATGTGCCTCCCCATCGCCTCAGAGAGCCATCCTCTGTTTTCAGCTTGTTTTGTTCATCTGTCTTGCCCAGTACCGGCACTATCAAGCAACTTCTTAAAAAGAAAAGAAAAACGAGACTTCAATATATAGTCATATGGTATGGCAAAACTAATGTCCACATAGGCCCTGTCCCACACTATATGACATCTCCTGTTCTCCAGCCCCTCAGCCCTGACATTCTATGTCCTGAGGCCCCTCCCAACCCTTGACATTCCCTGTTCTAAGCTCCCTCCTAGCCCTGAAATTCCTTCTTCTAAGCTCCCTCCCAGCCCTGTCATTCCCTGTTCTAAGTTCCCTCCCAGCCCTGACATTCCCTGTTCTAAGCTCCCTCCCAGCTCTGATATTCTCTGTTCTCAGGCCCCTCCAAGCTCTAACATCCCCTTTTTTAAGGGCCCTCCTATCTCTGATTTTCTATGATTCTCAACTATTGTCTTCAAGATGTGATTGTTTGATCAGCAAGTTTTGTCTCCCATGTCTCTTCCTTCCCTCAAAAAATCTTGCTCCAGTTCTGCCAGATAGATATCCTATCATTAGAGGTACATTTTTCAAAAAATAAGTATTATTCTAAAATTCTTTTCAAAAATGCAAATAGCTTTGGTAGGTGGGCACTGAAAGTTAGCCTCAGCTATTTTAACTTAAATGAACAGATGCTATCAGAGGTGCCCTGGATACAGGAGGGAGAGAGGACTGGAATGAGGAAGGGAGGCGGAGAAAAGGTTGAGGTCCCTTCCAACTCTACACATCTCTGATCTTATGACCCTACCTGGGTTCTCTTCAGCCCTCTGGGCCTCAGTTTCCTCCTCTGTAAAAGGAGGGGGTTGGGCTGGAAGGCCTCTTAACCTAGGCTCCTATGGTGCAGATAGGAGAGGCCCTGTGTGTTCGACAGTGTAAATAATAAACCCACATTAATAAGTAAGAATGTGAGTTAAAGGAGGACAGAAGAGAAAAAGCCAGTTCCAGAGGTTTCACTTCTCTCCGACAGCTGCTAACTTGGCCTTTGACACCCTGAAAGCTCAGCTGGGAAATGAAACCATTACTCAGCAAAAACATCTCTTCCGTTTCTGGTCCCCCTCCTGCCCTCCACCCCATCCTATGGGGCAGCTGGCCTGAACCATGACTAAGCAGAAACAAGATGTCTGGAGAAGACAAAACAGTGACTCAGCAGTAGCCTGGGCTTGGCCACGAGCCGGAGGAAACAGTGCCTCAGCCCAATGGCAGAGGCTTCTGGGATCGCTCCCAGTAAAGTTGAGAGGACGAGCAGCAATGTCTGGGGATGGCCAGGCTGCTGGCTCCTTCTCAGCCCTCCTGTCTCTGAGGAGACCAGGCTATTTGGAGGGCAGGGTGACCCGATCAGCCTCATCTGCAGCAGCAGGGAGCCACAGGGACAAGGTCAGCCAATCTGGAGTTGAGTGACCTTACCCTGACCATAGGCCAGAGGGGCCCCAGGGCTCCACTACCGTCTTAGATTTGGTGGGGACCAGCCCCCTCCCCTGCCTCTGAATGGGGCACAGGTGGGCTGAACACTGGCCTGGGGCTCCACTCCAGGAATTTGGGGTTTGAATCCCAACTCTGACACAAGTCGTATCACCTTTCTAGGCCTCTCCTGTAAAATGGGCTTAGGGGGCTACTGCTGTCTCTTTCAGCTCCACAGCTCTGAGTCACTTCACCTTTCTGGGCCTCCATTTCCTAATCTGTAAAAAAATATAGCTAGCATTTATTTATAAAGCATTTTTAAGATTTGCAAAGCAGTTCTTATTTGATTCTCACAACAAAGCTGATTATCCCCATTTTACAGATGGAGGAACAGATAAACGCTCTGCCCAGAATCTCATTGTGTGAAAAGTCCAAGGGCAGGATTTGAACTGAGTTCTTCCTGACTGGCACTCTCTCCACTGCACCATCTTTCTGTCCTTATGGGTTGGAGTACCTGACCTCTAAGGCCCCCATGACCCCATGATGCCTATCTCCAGAAGGAAACTTCCCCACCCCAGCAACATTTTGTCCAATAAGGTAAGATCCACACCTGCAATATAGTTAGGGTGGAAATAGAAATTGGTATATTGTGGGAGCCCTGGCTAAGCTGAATAATGATAAAGACCTGTGACTTCATCAGCAAAAGGAACTCCCGGATGAGGAAAGTCCTTTCACCAATGCACGTTGGCACATTTTCTGCACTTCATAGTTTCAGAGATTTGTCTAGAGCAGTGGAATATGGGCACTAAACAGTACATAAGGATCCCTGCAGGCTGCTTAGGAACTTAGAAAATCACATATTAACATTATCTATGTTCTGTTGTTTTTACATTTATTTTGTTAAATATTTCTCAATTACATTTCAGTTCAGGCTGCATTCCTGAGTACTGAGGGCCCCAATAGGGACAGCGGGAGTGTTTGATGCCTATGTTTAGAGCACTCAGAGGTTAAATGACTTGTCCAGGATCACACAGCCAGCATGTGCTAATGGTACGACTTAAACTTAGACTTTAGTAGTCCTCAGACTACCTCTCTATCCACTATGCCATGTACTTCTCACAAATGTTAAAATACTAAAAATAATGTCACATTTTGGTAACAATAAAAGGCTAACAAAAATGAAATCCTCACATCAGCCCAGTTAGGGAAGACATATTATTATCTCCATTTTTCAGATGAGAAAACTGAGGGCAAATGATTTACCTCAAGTCACACAGCTAGTAAAGGCCAGGATCTGAACCCAGGTCTTCTGACTCCAAGGAGCTTTTCTGTACATCACCTTGCCTCTCTAACCCCATATGCAGAGGAGAGAGCATTGGTTTGGAAGCACAGCTCAGCTTCACAATCCCAGCTTCTGAAGGGAGTGAGCTCCTCATTGTTGGAAGTCTTTGAGGGCCAAGGAGTAAATTGGGTAATCTCAAGTAAGTCACTTAGGCTCTTTGGACCTCAATTTCCTTACCTGTAAAAATCTAGATGACCCCTAAGTTTCTTCCCAAATTTCTTAGCCTTTCTTCATAAGGTTATACCTGCTGAGGCTATGGGGGGTGGGGGGGAAGCAGAGCTGGAGGACACAGTGGCCTGGGATTCTGGAGGGCAAGCCTCCTGGCTCTCTGTACTCTACCTGGGGCACCAAGTATGTGGGTGTCTTAGGGCTGGGAGCAGGCAGCCCTGGTGATGACCAGAGCTTAAGTCTGGACAAAGACTTGCTCGTGCCCTGTTCACGTATGGGAATGTGTGTGTTCTCTAGCACCAAAGAGAGAGTTGGACTGAGAGCAGATTAAATCCGCCATTTCTGTCATAAGCAGCCGAGCGTTCACAACCAATCTCCCATCTACCTTTCTTACCATCATCTCACATGATTCCCCCTCAATACCTTATACTCCTGCTCAAACAGATTGCTTGTTGTCTTCTAATTAACCAACCAACATTTATTAGGCACCCAGGATGGTGCCTACTCTGGGGCCAGGCACCATTAGGTACTGGAGATCTGTGGACAGGGCCTATGATTTCATTGGTTTAGGGAACTCCCAAATGAGGAAGCTCCTACTACTCATGATAGTCTGACCTCTGCCTCAGGGTTAAGTGACTCGACTCCTAGAGATAATAATAACAACTATTATAGCTAACATCTATAAAGCATTTTAAAGTTTGCCGAGTACTTTCCCAATATTATCTCATCTTATCCTTACGGCATCCCTGAATGGCAGGCATTATTATTAACCCCTCCTCCATTTTACAGAGGAGGAAACTGAGGAAGGCAGCAATCACTGTGTAACTTTTCAGGTTAGTAATTTTTCAGTCGTGTCTAACTCTCCATGACCGCATTTGGGGTTTTCTTGCCAAAGGTGCTGGAGCGTTTTGCCATTTTCTTCTCCAGCTCGTTTTACTGATGAGGAAACTAAGACAGTGTCAAGTGACTTGCCCAGGGTCACACATCTAGGAGTGTCTGAGGCAGACTTTGAACTCAGGTTTTTCTGATTCCAGGCTTGGTGCTCTATCCACTGTACCACCTAGCTGTCCACTTACTTGTCTAATAAAAGGACAAAAATGAAAAATCTTGGCTTTCAAGGAACTCATAAAAAAAAAAAGCTAGAAGGAGATAATTAAACCATAGCTCAGAGAAGGGCTGAGGTCCTACAGGGAATAAGAACCAGAGCTGGAATCTGAAATTTGGCATCCCAGACCCCCAATCCCGCGCTCTTCCTGCTTTCTAACCTCCAGCTATTCCCTGCTCTTCTCCTCACTTTCCCTCTCTGTTCCATCTGGGACATTCTACCTGTTCCTTGAAACCCACCTCAGAATCCTGTCTCCAAGAAGCCTTCCCTGATCCCCACCTGCTCCCTTTCCTTTGACCTGCTTCAGGATTTTTATACTATCGTTGGTATTAATTATTGGTATTTAACATTGTTGGTAATTAATAATTGGTGTTAATTATTTGTGTCTCTATCTCCTCTCCCCAACCTCTTTGAGGGTGAAGTGTGTTTTATGTCTGCCTACATCAAATAACATGTACCTTGTACATAGTCGGTGTTGGGTTTGTGGAGTAAAGGACCCTGCCTTGGGAACATCTGTGCCACCCTGACACCCATGAGACAGAACCGTTCCTAGAGTGAGTCTGGCTCTGTTTTGGACGAGGCTTTGGGATCCCAACTCAATCCCTGCCCCAGATCTGGAGTCAGAAAACCTGTGTTCAAACCTGGCTCTTTGGGACATAGGGCACAGCACTCAACCTTTCTGGGCCTTAGCTCCCTCCTTTGCAAACCAAGGAGGCTGGACCGGGTGGTCTCTTTGGTTTCTTCAAGCTCTGGGCCTCTATCTGACGTTCAAACCACAGCTGTACTGCTTACTACCTGGATTATTCAATTGTCACAAGCATCAGCTGAGAGGGCTGATGTCCAAAGTCTGTCTAAATCCTATGAAATAGGAACAGGGTCATATCCGCACCGAGTTAAAATCATCTGATGTTAAAGCTAGGAAAAGAACTCAGTGCCATCCACCTAGCCCAACCCACTTGGCCTTTGAAACATTTATTATTTTTTTTTTTTAAAGAGGAGAAAATTGACGCACCCAGAGCTGGTGCAGGGGCTTTATCATGGTCACAGGGTTACTTCATGGGAGAGTTTCCTTTGGTCTCTCTTCTCCTGGATCAAAGTGCAGTGCTCCTTCTGTTGCCTAGGAAGGGTCACACCTTTGCCCTTGAGGGTGTCTTGAGGTTGAGGGGGAGGTATGAGGGATGTGAGCCCCTTTGTTCTTCTGGTTTTGGGGTCACCCTGGGAGAGAGTCATTCTGAACCCTGAAGAGTCCTAGCTTGCGAGGCAGTATGGGATCAGGAATCAATCAACCAGTCAGTAAACATGCATTGAGCTCCTACTATGTGCCAGGCTCTGTTCTGAGTGCTGGGGATACAAAAAGAAGCAAGACAGCCTCTGCCCTCAAGGAACTTATGATCTAATGGGAGACCTGGGTTTGCATTCTTCCTTTGCTCTGTCCTTCCTAGCTACGACTTAGGCCTAGTCACTTGGCCCTTCATCTCTAAAGTCAGGGCCCTAGCTGGCCTCTCAGGTCCCTTCCAACTCTCAAATTCTGTGATTCCTCAGTGAAGGGGCCAGAGACAAGGAAAAATAAAAAAGAGGAGAAAGAGGAAGAAAAGAAAGATTTTCCCAAGAAGGGAGAATAAGACATACACAAAAAGGTACATCTCATTCTGTACCCTGTGTCCACCATTTCTCTGTTGGGAAGCAGGTAGCATACTTGATCATGGGTTCTTGGGAATCTAGTTTGTGAAACACAGGTATTTGAGAACTGGAAGGGACCTAGAAGTCATCAGATCCCATCCCTCATTTTAATCCTTTCTCAGAGGGCTGTAGTGAAGAAAATGCTTTGCACCCTAGAATTAGAATCTTCTGGGGGCTGGGGTGGGGGGGAAGGCTCAAGGAGGGCAGTGGGGTTTATCGGATCTGAAGGCAAAGACCCAGGGTCCAGATCTGGCTTCTGTCATTTCTGTTGTGACTCTGACAAGACTGTCTGGGCCTTGTCTGAAAAACAAGGGGGTTGGACTAGAATTCAGAACAGAGGTTCTTAGCTGTTCTTGATGTCATGGACCCCTCTGACCATCTAGGGAAATGTAGGGATCTCAAAACAATGCTTAATTTTGAATGAATTCATATTTGATGAAAATGCTACATTTCAGTTGGAGGTTAGTGAAAAAAATATATATTTCCCCCCCCCATCCAAGTTCATAAATACCCTTGAAATTGTATCCCCCTCTTGGGTTTTCATGGACCCCAAGTTAGGAACCCTATGGACTTCGTGGTTTCTAAAGCTTCTGGTCTCAGGACTCCTTTATGCTCTTAAAAATTATTGAGGATTCCCACCCCCACCCCCCCTCCACAGTTTTTGTTTATGTGTCTTACTGTCTATCACATTTTATTACCATTTTATATGTTAAAGATGGCTTAGTATTATTTTTTAAAAAATAGTTTTGACTCCTTAAAAGGCCTAGAAAGGGTATAGGGACCCCTAGGCTGCATTTTTGAGAATTTCCAGACCAGATGGTTTCTAACATTTCTCCTATCTTTAAGACTGTGATTATAATTAATTTTTTTTAAAAACAGGAACAAGGGGCTTTGCTATTGTGTGTTGTTGTTTTCTGGAAGTTTTTAGTACGAGCTGAATTTTCACAGAATCTGTCCCAGTCCTTGCTTTCTGGAACCCAGCATGTTTAGCCCTAGAGAAGAGAGGATTCGGGAAGAACATAATAGCTGTGTTTAATGTTTAAAGGGTTGTCATGGTAATGAGGGATTAGACCCTGTTCTATTTGGCCCTGGAGGAAGAAATCCGGAGCAATGGGGGAAAATTTCAAAGAAGCAAATTTCCACTTGATGTCAGGAAAACCTTCCTGGCCAGGAGAGCTGCCCCACGGAGGAACGGGGGCCTCCGGAGGGGGTGGCTTCTTCCTCCTTGGCAGTG
>CM053581.1:408184727-408237842 GCA_028627135.1 Pseudochirops cupreus
ATATGTCATTTCAGAACTGGGAGATTCCTTAGAACATGCAACGTGAGAACTAAGAAGGGCCTTAGAACAGGGGATGTCAGAGCTGGGAATGCCCTTAGAACATGGAATTTGAGAACTGAGAAGGGCCTTAGAACAGGGGATATTAGAGCTGGGAATGCCCTTAGAACATGGAATGTGAGAACTGAGAAGGGCCTTAGAATAGGGGATGTCAGAGCTGGGAAGCCCCTTAGAACATGGAATGTCAGGGTTGAGAAGGGCCTTGGAACAGTGAATGTCAGGCCTGAGGAAGGTCTTAGAACGTGGATAGGGTCTTCAAACAGGAAACCAAAGTTGGGAGCAGGAGTTCTTAGTGTTCAGTAATAAAATCTATACAATTACAACAGACCCGATCATCAAAATGCATTTTTATAAAAACACAGGTTCACAGACTCCAGGTTAAGAAACCCTGAATAATACATCTCTAGAATCTCTTCCAGCTCTGTCTACAGCTCTATGGTCTTCCTTGTCAATAATATTTCTCTAACACTTAGCATTGTGCCTAGCACATGGTGAGCACGTAATACATGCTTGTGCCCTTCTCTTTCCCTTGTCCAGCGTCTGAGGGTGTTGGTTCCCTGGCAACTGTGGGGCTTGTGCCTTCCTACATTTTTGTCCTTGTCTTGGGGCCAAGAGCTGAGCTGAGGGGCTTCTGTGCCATCGGGGAAGGGGAGAAGTCCAGGCAGGAGTACAATCGCTGCCTCAGCTGGATGAAGCTGCTAAGAGCCCGGGAATTGCCCTGTGGCTGATGAATGAACAATCTCTGGCTTTCCTGTGTGCCTGTGGCAGGTGAATGAATAACTAGATGTCGTTCCCCTGGGTACTCTCCATGGCTGCCAAGAAAGCCTAGGATGAAGTATGCCAATTGCCAGATTGTCCAAGGGCAGGAGATATGGACAGCTGTTCCTTCCCAGTTTCTCTGGCTACCTGGTTTGGGGTTTTCTTTTGGTCTGTCTCAGTGATTTTGTGACTTTACTGGCCTGGAAATTTTCTTATCTTAGAAAGTTGGCTGGTGTCATTAAGAGGTGAAGGACTAACCCAGGTTCATACAGCCTGTCTGTACATGAGATTGAGCTGGAAGGGACCTCAGAGGCCATTGAGTCTAAACCACCCCCCCATCTTGCAGATGGGGAAACTGAGGCCCAGTTGGGGAAATGACTTGCCCAAATTTCTCCTCCCTTTTGGCCTGGGCGTCTCCTTAGCACTTGTTTCATAATTATTAGTGTATGTGTCCTTGTGGAGAGTGTGGGGGGGTGGGATTTGAACCTAGCACATCTGACTTCTTCTAGCTCTCCTCATATTATACAGGCTGCCTGTGATACCTATTTTGCCTATCCCTTGCCCCTATTAAGTATTTACTCTTGCTACCCCCACAAAAAAGACACACTCCCCCCCCCCCCAATGGAAATCCTGGAGGACTCTTAGCCAGGATCCTCTGGCGGGAAGACGGCCCAGCCTGCGGGACTCCTATATTCTTAGGTGCTGAATCTGAATGTTTATGCTTTGGGGGACATGATTCAACCTGTACTTTGTTCAACTCAGAAGATGCTTCATCATAAGGTTCTAATTAACAGCCAGGCTGGCACCTCCCTGCTCCCACACAGGGGCCAGGTTCATTATTGCCTCCAGGCTTCTGATTACAGCCTCCCTCCCCTCCCCCCTCCCCTCCTCCTCCTCTCTTCTCCATCCCTAACCCCTGAGCCTGGGGTCCCTCAAAAAGCCTCCCCCTGTGTCGGGCGTTTTGCTACATGTGCTGGCCATTGGGTTCAAGGTCGTGTGTTCAGTGCAGATACAAAGGTAGCTATGAGACAGGCCCTGGCCTCAGGTCACTTCCAATCTAACAGAAATACAAAGACAAAGAATCCATTGGTTGGATAGAGTGTTGGACCTGGAATCAGCAAGACTCAGTTGCAATTTGGCCTCAGACACTGGGTTTGTGACCTCAGAGGTTAATCATTTAGCCTCAGTTTCCTCACCGGTGAAACGGGGATAATAATAGCTCTTACCTCCCAGGGTTCTTGTGAAGATCAAATAAGACATTCGAAAAGTACTTCGAAAGTCTTGAAGCACTATATGAATGTTAAGTATCATTTTTTAAAAAGAATATGCACCAGGCAATGAAAATACAAGTACAAAGAATGAAATCCTCCCCACTCACCAGAGGGAGAATTACACTCTAATGAGGGAGACAGCATGCACATAGATAAAGATAAAGATAAAGATATAAATCTAAGTGAATAAATACTTATTTATATAGCAGATAATGCAGGGTAGTTTGGGAGGGAGCACACTAGCATTCTTAGGAATAATGAAGGAGCCCCAGCAGAAGGTAGCTCCTTTTTTTCCCCCTGGAGACAATGGAGGTGAAGTGACTTACCCAAGGTCACACAGCTAGTAAGTATCTAAGGCTGGATTTGAACTCAAGTCTTCTGGACTCCAGGCCCATTCTCCACAGTGTCAGCTAGCTCACCACTTTATGTGTACAATGAGGAAGATGGATTAACTGAGTGCTGGGAGCCCCTTCCAGCTCTAGAAGTGAGATCCTTCCAAGTCTGAGACTCTGTGATGGATTATCCATCCACTTATTGGTTCTGCTCTCTGGGCATCCCAGCCATACATATCTTCATCAATTCAATTCATTCCATAAACATTTATTAAGTACCTAGTGTGTACTGGGCAGTGTGTAACCCTGGGGTTACAAAAGGTGGCAAAAGACAGTCCCTGCCCTCAAAGGGCTCACAGTCTGACGGCAGAGATGCCGTGCCAAATCACTGTATAACCTGAAGCAAGTTCTTTGGGCCTCAGTAAAACGGGTAAAATGCATCTGTAAAATGGGATAAGGAGGGTGGATGAATGATTCTTGAGTGGGGAGAAATGACTTTTTTGGGGAAAATCTATTTTTACTTGAATTTGGTGCTAGGAAGACCCGAGTTCAAATCCTGGTTCAGATATTTACTAGCTGTGTGACCCTGAGTGGGTCAATTGACTGCTCTCAGTTTCACTGTCTTCATCTGTAAAATGGAAATAATAATTGCACCTCCCTCCCAGGGTTGTTGTGAGGATCACATCAATTATATTTGTAAAACACTTAGCAAAATGCCTGGCACACAGTAGGTACCATATAAATGTTCACTGTTATTATTATTAATTCTTATTGGTTAGCCATCAGGAGTGATCTGATAGGTCTTGAGAATTAGCCTTCTGTGTGACCTTGGGCATGTCCCGGAGCTTCTCTATCTGGCCTTTAACAAGGTTTGAGAGATGTAGTTCCTGGGTAACTTAATCATTCTATTAATAAGGCCAACAAGTTTATTAATGAAAGGATGATCATTTGGGTGTCTCTCTTAGACCAAAGACAATCATGGCCCCCAGTTTATATGCCCTTTGATGAGTGGATATTCCTGAGGGTGGCAATCAACTTGGATTGGTTAACAATTAATGAGCAAGATGGGGGCAGCTAGGTGGTGCAGTAAAGGAGCACTGGCACTGGAGTCCTCTGGCCTCAGGCACTTGACATACTTACTAGCTGTGTGACCTTGGGAAAGTCTCTTAACCCCAACTGCCTTCCCCATTCCAAAACAAAAAACAAACAAAAAAAAATTAATGAGAAAATGAATATTGAAATGAGAGGGTGGCCTATATTACAATGAGGGTCTTGGGGTACCTGACCTGGGTCACCCAAATCTTGGTCAAAGAAGCTTATCAATTTCCATATCACCTGTCTGACAAAAGGGAGGACCCACATTTTCTCAGACCTGTCTGAGCGAATACAAAAAGCAGAAATACACCCATTAGCCCAAACTTAAGAGTTTCTCTTACTGCCTCTTACTGCCTTTGATGAGATCTCAGCCATCCTGACTGCGTAACTGTTTTAGAAGGATTTCCCACACTGATTGATTTCTGGGTGAGGAAGCAGAAAAGGGGAAAAACCTGGGTTCTGATTCAATCATTGGTTATTAATACAAGAGAGAAGCAGTCATTTCTCATATCCAGAAGGCATTTTCCTCATTTGTAAAGGGAGGGGGTGGGAGATGACTTTTATGGTCCCTTCCAGGTTGAAGCTGTTCCTCCTCCACTACAGGCCTCCTCTGAAGTCTCCTTGTGAGGAGTAAAAAAAAATCATATATGAAGTGTCTGTGGTATACACAGTCTTGTGCCTGCGATGAATGTGGCATCTGAACTGACCTGGGTGTCCAGAATGTTCTTTCTTCTTGCCTCTGACTCTTGCCAATTCTAGGCTCCTTCATGAGCCATTTCCTGTCTCCCCTTCACCCCGCCAAGATTAATTTGTGCATATTTTACATTTACTTGTCTTTTTTCACAGGACAACTCTTGACATGAATGACTCAACAAAGCAACGCATCATTAGAATGAATATGGAGGCATCTCAGGCTTATTGCTTTAGAGGCAGAAAAGAGCGTTAGAGGTGATTAGATGACAGAATCAAAGATTTGAGCTAGAAGGGACCTTGAAGTCATCAAGTCCAACTCTATTTTACAGGTGAGGAAACTGAGGCCCAGAGAAATTAAGTGATTTGGGATCATAGGATTAGAGATTTGTAGTTAGAAGAGACTTCAGAGGCTATGCAGTCCAACCCTCTCATTTTTACAGAGAGGGGAAGTGACAGGATCATAGGCAGGTAGATGGCTAGAGAGATAGACAGATGGACGGACAGATAGATGGGTAGATGGATGTAGGGGTATAAAATTCCATTGGTAGATGGATGGACGGATAGATGGGTGAATAGATAGACAGACAGATAGACAGACAGATAGATAGATAGATACAGATGGATGGATGGATGGATGGATGGATGGATGGATGGATGGGTAGATGGGTGAATAGACAGACAGATAGACAGATAGATATAGATGGATGGATGGATGGATAGACAGACAGACAGGTCTGATCAGAGATTCAAAGCTAAAAGATCATCTCTAGTCCAATCTCCTCATTTTAAAAGTGTGGAAATGGAGTCAAGTAACTGGCTCAAGGTCATGTAAGCAGTAAAAGGGAGAGCCGGGATCCAAATTTGGGTCCACATTCATGTCTCTTTCTCCCTTGTTATGTCACCTCCCAATGCTGTGTCCTCCTCCCTAAGAATGTAAGCCTCCTGAGGACAGGGACTGGTTCTCATCTGTCTCTGTCTCCACAGTGCTTATTTAGGGCAGTGCTTGGCACAGAGTAGGAGTTTAATAAATGCTAATTGTTGTTGACAGGATGTGCTAAATCTGTCAGTCAGCAAGCATTTATTAAGTGCTTACTGTATGCTGGGAACTGTGATAGGAGTTGGGAATACGAAGAAACAGAAATAAGCTCCTGCATTCCATTATAATCAGGGAGGTGATGTATAATAATTGTCCATGCAAGATCCATATGGTATAAGTGGAAGGAAATCTCAGAGAGAAGGCACTAGCAGTGAGGGAGGGTGGGGTGGCAAAGGTCTCCTGCAAAAAGTGCAGTTTGAGGTGAGTCTTGAAGGAAACCAGGGAAGTCAGGAGGTGGAAATGAGGAAGGATGGCATTCCAGGCATGGAATCATAGTCAGACAGCAGGTAGGTGGTGCCGTGGGTAGAGTGCTGGACCTGGGAATCAAGATGACCTGAGCACACATTCTGCCTCCTAACCCTGTAACCCTGTAACCCTGGGCAGATGATTTAACCTTTCTCAGTCTCAGTTTCATCATCTGTATAACAGTGATAAATAGTAGCACCTCTTACAAAGCATAGTTCTGAGGACCAGATGAGATCATGTATGTTGTTTTGCAAGCCTTAATGTACCGTATAAATAGTGGCTATTTTAATTGCTATTATTGTATTAAATAATGCACTTATTAAGTGTGACCAAGTGCCAGGTACTATACTAAGTCGCAGGGGTACAAACCCAGCAAGACATCCCTGCCCTCATGGAGCTTATGTTCTAATGGAAGAGGACAATCACAGAGGGGAGGAGGGAAAGGGCTTGTTGTAGGGCTTGGAGCTGGGGGCCTGGGAGTGAGCTGGAGATCTGGATCCTGGCCAGATGGAGCACAAGCTCCTCCAGGAGGGCCCAGGAGCAGAGTTCAAGGTTCATGTATAGTACATTTGAAATGCACCCTAGAGCTACAAACCAAGTGTTAGTTCTGGGCCTGCAGGAAGGTCACTATCAGTGTGGGGATCAAGGAAGGCTTTCCAGGACTGGAAGAAGAGTCAGGCCCTCGGCCTGCCAGTAGCTTTCCTGTGGTCTGTCCCCTCAGTCCAGGTGTTCCCACTTACCTCCACCCACCCTGGCCTGGGTGAGCCCTGGAGATATTGCCCTGGCGAGGAGACCATGAAAGCTCCCTACCACCTCTGTTATCAGCACCCTGCTGGATTATCTGGGCATGCGTCCTCCTCTGCACCTGTCCTTGCTGCCTCAGCCATGCTCCTTCATACAGGTGCTCCCAGGTGCCTGCTTGGGCTCAGGCTGGGATTGGTTTGTGATCTTACAGAACCCCATGTGATGAGGAAGGCAGAAAAGCTGGATGGGTTACTTTAGGAACCCAAACAGAGTCAAAGCAGGGAAGATCGTGTAGGAGTATGGCATCTTAGAAACAGGAGAGGGTCGGAGTTCAAATCTTGCCTTTGTCACAGAACCACAGGTTTAGAGCCAGGAGGAACCTTAAAGGTCATCTAGTCCAACCCCCTCTTTCTATAGATGAGGGACCTGAGTCAGCCACACAGGTAGCAAATGGCAGAAATAGGATTTGAACTCAGGAATCCAGGATTCCTTCCATTCTTTCCAGAGGACCACATTGGTCTTCTCATTCCAAATCTAAAAATCCACTCCCTCCCTCCCCCCCCCACATCATATTGCTGTCTCCTTGAGACCTTGGGTAAGTCATTTAACTTTTTAGGCCTCAATTTCCTCATCTGTAAAAATGAAGGGGTTGGGCTAGAAAACCTCCAAGGATCCTTTCAGCACATGAATTTTAATGCACCTCCCCTCACCACCCTCACCTTTAGCCTAAGCCCGGCACAGCTTTTCTGAGGAAGGGGAAAGGAGGAGAAGAGGCACTTATGGAGCACCTACTGTGTACCAGGCGATGTGTTAAACACTCTGCAAAGGTGATCAGAGACAGTCCTGGGACTTCTTACCAGTGCTTACTCAGAGGGAATGGTGGCTCATGACTGGTGGAGAGAATTAGGGTTACATTAATAACAGTCGTTTGCACAGAATTTGGGTTGGAAGGCCAGAGCTTAGGGACCAGTCAATCCAACCCCCTCATTTTACAAGTGAGGAAACTGAGGCTCAGAGAGATGAACCCAATTTAACTTGTTATTTTGTCTTTGCTGCCCCCTCTGATTGGATTATTCATTTTGAATCAACTGGGGGAAAAGGAAAGGTCAGGTTTTATATGCCTCCTTCTCATAGACATTCTGATTATATTAATGTTAGAAAACAAGAATTCTTGCTGGGGGGTGGGATGGTAAAATAGGGCTGTTGGCTGGGCATCTGCCCTCTCCAGGGGCTCCCATCCATCCATCAGGAAGGACAGAGGAACGGAGCAGGCTGGACAGAAAGTCATCAGTGTGATTTTAATAGCTTGGGGTGTGTGTGTGTGTGTGTGTGTGTGTGTGTGTGTGTGTGTGAGAGAGAGAGAGAGAGAGAGAGAGAGAAACAGAGAGACAGAGACAGAAAAACAGAGACAGAGACAGAGGGAGAGACAGAGACAGAGAGACAGAGACAGAGACAGAGATAGAGAGAGAGAGAGAGCATACATTAAGAAAGGAAAATGATGCACAAGCAAAAAAGATAGAGATTGGACCTGTCATTTAATTGGCACGAGGAACTCCCAAATGAGGAAATTCCCTCCACTGAAGCAAATCAATACCTTTGCTTCTGATTCATGGATGCATGGATTTAGAATTGGACTTTAGAGGTCATTAAGTCCAACTGCCTCATTTTAAAGATGAAGAAACAGGGTCAGAGAGTATATGTCAGAGTCTAGACTTAAACCTAGATTTTTCTGGTTTGACTGTCTTTCCACTATACCAACTTTGTCTCTCGGGAATAGCAGTTGTTTTGATAGTAATAAAACAAAAGATAGCCAAAATGTTTTTTTTTAATTAAATAAATGTTTGCGGAATAAATGAACCAACTTCTCTTGAAGGCAACTCCAGTCACTGAGATTTAATCAAGAGTTGCCTTTTGTCCTCTCCAAAGAGTATGATTATGGGCACGTTCACACTGATAGGGAGAGAGGTCTGGATGAGTTCCAAACAAAGGCTCAAAGGCAAGTTTGTCAACTTGATTGGGAAATGGTTCTGACTGTTCTCCCTTTCTGTGCCATGGGGATGTGCCCAGGGAGTCCCCCGCCCTTGAAATGCCCCTGGGTTCAACAGCTGAGACAAAGGGATCGAGATGATGACTCCATCCATGGAGCACACCTTATGGGTGTCTGCCAACTTGTGGGCCTCAAGCCAAGTACAAAACTTGTCGGGGTGTGTGGTACAGTGACCAGGCAGCAAGTTAGAAGACCTGAGTCTGGTACTGTCTCTGCTGCTGTTAATAATATTTTGTTGTTGTTGTTGGGGTTGAGATGGGAGTCCAGACTTAGGATTCCTAGTGAGAGAAAGTGCTCTACCAATGTAGGTCAGCACCTTCTGGTCAACTTAAAAGTTTTAGAGGATTGCCTGGGGCACTGTGACTTGCCCAGGGTCATACTGCTAATATCTCACAGGGGCAGAACTTGAATCCAGCTCTTCCCAGCTCTGAGGCTAGTTCTTTAGGCAATAACCCATGCTGCTTTGCAGTAACAGTAATATTACTTTGATATTTCACAAGATCCAGATTTTACTCTGAGGGTCCTCCCTTCCCTCATACAGTGACCCCAGGCTTTACAAGTCAAAGAACTCACCCCACCAGCTGACTTGGGAATGGGCTTCTCTGATAAGGTGGATCCTCAGACATACAGCTCATGACTTGGCCCAACATTCGAAGCCTCTTCAAGTCTGGTGGGACCTGCCCCTGCTGTGAGCGTTCCAGAATGTACGGTGACTGCCACCATGCAGTGAGGCAGCATGGGAGGACATCTGTGGAGGAATGCTCAGGTATGTCTCAGTTTAGGAGTACAAAGTATTTCACACGTGCATTAACTCACCTGACTATCAGAACAGTTTAGTGAGGTGGGCACTGAAATCCTGGCTTTGGTCCATGTAGCTGTTCTCAAGTTTTGGGAGGGCTGTGGTATGGAGCAGGGCTTATCCCCAGAGTGCAGAACCAGGAGCAGCAGGTGCGTGTGACAGAGGCAGATTGAGGCAACTCTCCAAAGATCCTGATGCTTCCTAGCTAGTCTGAATCGTGGGTAAGCTACCTGCTTCTCTGAGACTTAGTTTCCTTTTGTGTGAAATGGGCATAATAATTCCTGCTCTAGTCTCTTCTTAGGATTGCTGGGAATAGAGGAGACTTTGTAATCTTTGAAGCGCCATGGAAACGTGAATAATTATTATGAGCCTGCCTAGAAAAGCTTGGGCACTTCCAAAGGGAAAGTCCTGACCCTCTCGACCTGAGGGCCACCTGACCCTGCCAGGCTTCTGGGGACTCTTCCCACTCCCACCCGCCATCAGAAAGGGCTCTGGTTGACCACTCCCCTGCTCAGGCTGTCCCCGTGTCCCCAAAGAGGACCCCTCCACTGCTAGGAGCCCCCAACACTACAGGGGCTGCTGAGCAGGAGCTATGCCTCGCCTCCCAGGCATGGAGGGGCCCCTCTCATGCCCATATCCCAGCTATGGTAGAGCTCCCAGTAGGGTGCAGTGGCTCATCAGCTCTGAGCCACCAGAAACGGTATCTGAGGATGGGAAGTAGCTGAAGCTACAGAGAAAGATTCCATATCCTCTGAGGGTGGCAAAAGGGCAGGAGGGGCCCTGCTTCCTGATCACAACATCAGTTTCCTCATCTGTAACATGAAGAGGCTGGAGTAGATGATCCCCAAGGCACCTTCAAGCTCTAACATTGCATCCCATCTCATGTTCTAAAGACCTTCTCAGCTCTGCATTCCCTATTCTAAGGCCCTCTCTAGCTCTGACATCCCATCCCATGTCCTCAGACCCCTCCCAGCACTGACATTCCCTGTTCTAAGGCACCTCCCAGCTCTGACATTCCGTGTTCTAAGGGCCCTCCTAGCTCTGACTTTCCATGTTCTAGGATTCACTTGTCCAGTTGACTCATCTAACAATCCCCAGCTCCCAAGGTCAGGGAGCACTGGTGTCATCCTCAGGAGAAGACCTTCAAAGGGGACAATGTTCAAGAGCTCAGGGTGAAAGGGCCAAGGCCTGAGTTGGGGTTCTGGGCTTCCTCTGAGTCTGTGTTCCCGGGAATCCTGGGATACCTGGGGAAGCCTGTCCTGGGGATGGAAGTTTAGAAAAAGGAGGGGGCTCATGCACACTATCCCTTCCCATGACCCTAGGCTTTATGCCACTCCAAGTTTTCTCACATGTCACTTTTAATAAGTATTCTAATTAATTTAGTAATGTCACCAACCATGACCCACAGGCTGGGTGATAAGAGATCCTTGGTTCAAATCCCAGCTCTGACATGTACTACTGACATTTACTGTGTGGCCTTGGACAAGTCTCTGAGCCTCAGTTTCGTCCTATGTTTAATGATGGATTGGACCAGAAGGCTGTTTGAGAAACCTCCTAGCTCCCCACTCAATGGTCTGTGGTGTGTCACCTTGGGTAAATCAGAGGGTGCCTCTGGGCTTCAGGTTTTTCATCCGTGAGACTAGATGCTTGGATGAGATGATTTCTAAGGTCCTTTCCATGCCTAAGTCTTATGATTTGCTTTCCCTGCTGTTGGAGGACACAGACAGTGCCCTCTGTGGGCCTTTTCACAGATCCTACCCTGGGGTGTGTATGGTAGAGGGAGAGCTGCCTTTAGGTGCCCTGAGCCCCTGGCAGGACCTTGGAGAAGAGAACTGGATTTGGAGAAACAGATGCCATCTCTGCCTTTGTGACTCAGGAAACATCACTTAACCTCTCAGTTTCCTCATCTATAAAATGAGACTGTTAGTAGGTGATCCCTTAGGTTCCTTCCAGCTCTCAGCCTGATGATTCTGAATCAGTTCTCACAGTTTAGGTCTCTCTTCCCCCTCCATTCTCAGTCCGTTGGGCCTCAGAGTCCAGACATAGGTTACCTTCTGATCTCTAAGTGCCGCAGTGCAAACCTTAATGACATAGCTGTGTTAGGGTGTCACTCTAGAGTCAGTCAACAAGCATTTATTAAGTTCCGTCTGTCTGGCAGGCATTGTGCTCAAGGGACCTTTGAGATTGTGTTGTCCAGCCTCAGTAGGATGGATGCTTTCTGAGGGTAGGGGCTATTTCATTTTGTTGTTGGTTCAGGCACAGGGCCTGGCATACAGTAAGCATTTAATTAGTGCATGCCTTCATTTTACAGATCCTGAGATCAAGGAGTCCTGCAGAGAAGTAAGGAGCTGTCAGGAGTCGAACTCTTCTCTGACTCCGCAGTCTGTGTTCCTTCTAATGCACAGTGATCCTTGCCTGTCTCTGGTGCCTGCTGAGTCCTTGTTCCAGTTTTAGGAAGAAATGACATTGTCAAGCAAATTCCTGATTTCCTTCTTAACTTTCGGGTTGGCTCTTAGAATCTAGACTGGGAAGAAGCCTTAGAAATCAATGTGACCGAAGCTTTTCACAGGCAAAGGTGTAGCAAAGACCCTTTCCAGCTCTGTCTGGCTCTGCCTACACACGGAAAGTCAGGAAGTGGGCTTGGCCAGTAGGAAAGACCAGAATGATGCTGCCTTTGAGCTTAGCTTGGTCTCTGTGCCTTTTCCACCCCTACTCATGTTTGGGGGGCAGGGAGACGAAAAAGATCTAGGCTTCAAAGAAAAGGAGAACCCTGAATTCCATAGTTGTGGCTAGTTCTTGAGCAAATAGAATGCCTAGAATTTGAATGTGGCGTGCTGCCCATGGGCTAGCTAGAGTGAAGCTGCCCATAGAGACCTTTCAGGTCCAGAGACAGGAAGTTTAATTGAAAGGAAAGACTGACTAATGATTTAGCTAAGTGCCAGACCTGGATTCAAGATCTGAGTTTAAATATGGCTTCAGACACTTACGAGCTGTGTGACCCTGGGCAAGTCACTTAATGGCTCTCTATCTTGGTTTCCTCATCTGTAAAATGGGGATAATAATCCTCTTAGAGGTTTTGTGGGGATCAAATGAAATAATATTTGTAAAGCTGCTTATAGATCTTTATTGTGAGAAGTGAGAGGCCACATAGCCAAGCCCCAAAGCTGAGATTTCCCTCAACCCTTCCCCTGCCAGCTTTTTGCTGTTTAAGGTAAGAGTTTCTTCCTTTTCCGAAAGAACTGTGGCCAGAAAATAACAACAAACAGAACCACAGTAGATGATTCTTCCCTTGAAGGACGGATCGCCAGGGACTTCTGCTGAGGAGGCAGCTGAGTGCCTCCAGCAGACACTGTGGGTGGCCTTCAGAGGAGGCGCTGGAGCATCCCCATGACTGACCTTGGGAAGAAGTGCGGAGGCCGGCAGGAGCAGGCTTGGTGGCTGGAGCGGCATCTGGACCTCCCTGGGTGAGGCCCCTTTGTGTGGACGCAGGCCTCACGTTTCCCTTATGTGTGTTCTCCCACACACGCACACGTGTCCTTGTCACAAGCTCCACGTTTGTGTCTGTGTATTTGAATTCCCCGTATTTATGTCCACACAGATGTATTTGAATTCTCTGTTTTTGCATTTATCTCTGTATTTGTGTTCCCAACATGTGTGTTTGTATTTGAGCTGTAATGCCAAGCAGAGGCAACTTCCAAGGTTCAGATTACCAGCATAGTAAACCCCATTTATTCAGCAAACATTCGCAGAACAGAGAAAGCCAAAGTACAGTGTAACTTGTTCTCAATTCAATCCAGGTACTACTCCACCCCTAGACAGTACATTCATTTAGTCAGTCAAAGTCTCTTCTCAAATGGAGATTAGTCTCCAATCTTAAACAAAGTACATTCATTTGGTCAATCACAGAGCACACACACAAAAAAACCTCAAAGGCTTCCCACCCCTGAATCTCCAAAGGGGCAGGAGAGCACAAAAGGCCACCCACCTTTAAGTTACAAGGTTAAACTAAGCATTGAATACCCAAGGAAAGGGCCTTCTTTCATCTTCACTGGAGGCAAGTCCTTAGCAATCTCAGTTCCTGGGGAGACAAGGCTCCACAAAGCCACACCAGTGTCCTCATCAAGTCACTCTCTGCCTGTAGAACAGTCCCAGAACCCCTGAAAACATCAGCAAGGCCCTCTTCCAGGATTTCTGTGCAGTTACCACAAGAAAATCCTCCTTCAGGGCTTCTGAACCAACAGCCAGGTTCTAGGACCTCTACAACAGCAGCACTGTCCTTCCCCATCTGGTGAATCTGGCAAAACAACCTCAGAACAGACAGACAAGACACCAGCATCACAGCCAGGCCTCCTCAGTTCCTGGCAGCTCTGGGTGGCAGCTCTCTAAAGTCCTGGGCAGCTCCAACGGGCTCTCAGCAGTCTTTCTCTCAGCAGCTCAGGCTCCACGATACTGGATACTGCTCTCCCAAAGTCCTTCTGGCTTCCTCTCTCCCAATTCATGGCTCCTCCCAGCTCAGCCCTCTCTCTTCACGTCAACAAGTCCATCCCACAAGTGGGATTCACAAGCTCTGGGTTCTAACGCCCGACCCCAAAGCCAGGCCAACACAGGGGCACCTGCCAATGCCATTGCCCACACAGTGACCCATATTTGCACTTATCTGCCTTCTCTGTGTGCGTTTGAGCCCCTCACCCGTGTCTATGAGTCGCCTATGTTTGTATTCACAGTTCTGTATTTGAGTTCTCCGTATGCGTACTTGAATGCCCCAAATTTGTGTTTATACTTACGTACTTGAGGTCTCTGTATGTGTATTTGTGATGGGGAAATGCTTTAATGTCACCTTTCTTTTTATGCCACTTCATTAAATGCCTTTGCTTTGGCCTAATTGTCCTTTGACTGACTATTAAAGGGAAACACATTGGTAGGGGCTTGTGAGCTGTGGTTCTAGGGGATATGGACCAATAGAACACTGAACCATTCTCTGAGGTAGGGGAGAAGAGGAAATGCCATCACACTTACAGATGGGGTCCTGAGAGGGGAAGTGACTAGGGTCCAGTATCAACTTAGTGGCAGGCTGGCCTAGAACTCAGGTGTCTTGGCCCCTGACTCCGAGCTCTTCCTCCATCATGATACCCATACTGGTTTAGTGGTCAAGCCTAAGGGGAAAGGAAGAGGAGACTGGTCCTGCCCTTTGTCCATAGAATGGCAGGTTTAGAGGCCATCTTGCCCCACCCCCTCCTCCTACTGATGAGGAACCAGATCTAGAGAAGCTCATTGGTCACCCAGGTAATGAGTGTCAGAGGCAGAAATGGAATCACTCACTGGAAAAGGATGTACCAAGTGTCTCCTCTGTGTCAGGCACTGGGGATGCAAGGACCAAGAAGGAAACATTCTCTGTTCCCGCGTGCTTACATTCCGATGAGGGAGAC
The DNA here is from genome assembly GCA_028627135.1 of Pseudochirops cupreus. Lineage (NCBI taxonomy): Eukaryota > Metazoa > Chordata > Mammalia > Diprotodontia > Pseudocheiridae > Pseudochirops > Pseudochirops cupreus. Next base: position 408,199,293 of record CM053581.1, read on the forward strand.
CACAAGTGCATGTGTAGGCCAGTTTGTCTGTCTGCCCGTCTGTCTGTCGATGGACCCATCTCTCTAAATATAGATACAGATCCACATATGTACATAAATGTATGCCAAATCCGAATAATAATAATAGCAGTAGTACAAGTATAGAAGTGTTAATAATTGTTGCTCTGCTGTTTTTCAGTCATGTCCAGCTCTTTGTACTGGACTGGTTGGCCATTTCCTTCTCCAGCTCATTTTACAGATGAGGAAACTGAGGCGAACAGGGTGAAGTGACTTGCCCAGGTCACACAGCTAGTAAGAGTCTGAGGCTGGATTTGAACTCAGGAAGAGGAGTCTCCCTGACTCCAGGCCCAGAGCTCTGTGTGCCATGGTGCCACCCAGCTGCCCCAGTAATAACAGTAGTAATAGTTTATTGTTGTTTGTATAATGTTTTAAGGTTACTATGTGTGTGTATATGTGTCTACATATGTGTATACACACATGTATATATGCACACAATGTATACATATATACATGTGTGACTATATAGAGTGTACTGTGGTTTTGTATATATGTTCTCATCCAATCCTCACAACAACTCCAAGAGACAGGTGCTATTATTATACCCACTGTACCCATGAGGAAACGGAGGTAGAAGTTAAATGACTTGCCCAAGGTCATACAGCTATAAAACTTGTCTAAGGCAGGATTCAAACTCAGGTCCTCCTAACTATAAAGTAACTATTTTAGATAGAAAGTAGTTGGGGGGAGAATCAGGAAAGGCTTCCTGAAGAAGAGAATGCTGAGCTGCATTTAAAGGAAGAGAAATGAGGAAGGAATGCCTTCCAGGCTTGGGGTAGGTGTGGGGCAAAGGCATGGGATGGGAGGTGGGGTTTCCTGTGTGAGAACAAAAGAGAAGGCCAGTATGGCTATCAGAGCAGGCGAGGGGAGGGGACCAAAATCCTGCGATGCTGGAAATGGAGTTGGGGCCGGGTTTTGTGGCTTAAAGAAAAAAAATGAATTTTTATTTTATTCTCCAGGCAATAGGAAGTCACTGGAGTTGCTTGAGGAGGGGAGTTACATGGACAGTTTTGTATGTAAGGAAAATTCACCTTGCCAGCAGCCTGGAGGAGGTGATGGGGAGGGAGGAGGCTGTTGTAATAAGGTAGGTGAGGCCTGAGGAGGGTCTGAATGTGGCACCCACATGAGTGGGGAGAAGCATTGAGTCCATGCCAGGGAGGGGACCCGAAGCCCCCACTCGTGCCTGACAGAATCTTTCTCTGCCCTGCCAGGATTCCTGGAAGGAAAGTGCTACAACTGTGAGCCATTCAGAGGCTCCTGCTCTCTGGGCCAGAGGTGTTCGGCCTCTAAATGGAGGGCGTGGGAGATAGTGTCGAATGGCTCTAACAGCCTGGCGCCCAGGCTCTTGACCATGGTGGGGTGCTGCTGCCATCTAGAGGCCAATGAGTCTTAGAACCTAGAGAGGCAAGAACTGGCTTGGAGGGCCTTTCTGAACTTACGCAGATCGTAGGGTAGAATCATAGGCATAGAATTAAGCTTGTTTTTGCCTTTGTATCTCCAGTGAATAATACAGAGCAGGTGCCTAATAAGTGCTGGCTGGTTGGTTGGTTGCTCAGTTGATTGAAAGAGCTCTTAGATATCCTCTAAAGCTAGAGTTCTTCCCCTTTTTTTGTGTCCTGGACCCTGTGGGCAGCGATGAAACCTATGGACCTCTTCTCAGAATCATGTTTTTATATATATAAAATGAAATACATAGGAGTGATTACAAAGGAAACCAATTATGTCGAATATATTAAGAACAAATCATGGAATCTAGTTAAGAATCTTCTATCTAATTACCCTCTCATTTCGTAAAGAATCTAAAGCCCAGGAAGATTGTTGCTGTTCCAAAGCCAAAGTAAGTCAGAGTTCAAATCCTGGTCCTGTGACTCCAAATCTCTCTTTTATGCCTGCTTGGAATGCTTCCAAGGGTGTGTCACAGATGGTATGGATGGACAGAGAATTGAAGAGACTTGAAGGGTGTTCTTGAGGGGCCCAGAGAGAAGAGATGAAGGAAGGGGGCCCTCCCCTAAGGCTGAGCTGGATGTGGGGTCATACAGTAAGGCAGAGATAGTACCAGAGACAAAGAGCCAGGGCCAAAGGCAGTATTGTGAGAGGGTGTGTTCTTACAATGGGAAGGACTTCCATGTGCAGGATGAGCAAGGGCTCTTCAAACTCTCAAATGTGGTGGTTTCTCTGACCCAGGGCTTAGAATCCAGAACATGGGTTGGGCAGAGAAATTAGGCAAAGACAGGGCGTGGTTAGGAGAGGGGAGGATTTGGGGAGGGATGCTTGTGGTATTTTTCCTGGCAGCCTGGGGGGGTTGGGAGGAGAGGTGAGCTAAGCCTTGGTGGTATCCTACCACGTTCCTACTCTCTTCCCCACGCCTCTCTTCTTTTCTCTTTGCTCTCTAGACCACTGCACAAAAGCTTGGAGGGACCCTCTCCCCTTCCCTGTCCTGTACCTCCAGTCCAGGAATGGATGAGGTGGGGAGGGGTATGGTTCCTGTGTGGGGCCCGCTGGTTTCCAGCCTCCCCCCCTGCTTGGGCCCCCTTCCTCAGCTGCCTGGCCTCCTCCAGCCTGCAGCCAGGTGCCAGGGGGCCTCCTTTGGGGATACTTCCAGGCCCCTCTGCCTAATTCAGGGTGGCCAGGGCGGGCTCCGCCAAGCATCTGGTTCTACTTTAGTGTGGTAGGCTTACTTCCTGAGAGCTGTAAAGTGATCCGTTGGGGGGAGGTTTAAAGCAGCCTTAGGTCCCAAACGTAGGGGCCTCTAGGAAACCTGAGCCCCCTCTCTCTCCCCCAGACCTAATGATTTCCTTCCACTGGCTTGGCTTTCTCAAAACACACCAGAATCCGAAGAGAAAAGCACTGACGGGACGTCATGGGCGTCATTCTGTTTATTAGACACTTGTGACAAAAGCCTAGAGGCACCCCGGTTTAGTTGATAAAAAGGTCTGGGTTCAAATCCCACCTCTAAACAGAGGGTGAGTTTCCCTGAGCAAGCGACTTATTCTCTCAGGATATTCTCTGAGACAAAGTTGCAGAGAAGACGACCTGCATTGGTAGGGGAAGTCTCCTCACTAGTCTGTGTCCTATGCTGATGAAATCCCGGTTCTAGTCCCTATTCCCATGAGAAAGGGATTGGGCTGGCTGCTGGGCCTTTTGGAAATGGAGGTGGTTGGACTAGATGACCTCTGAGGACCCAGGACACCCTGTGGGGGAATACCAACTGTATCAACCAGGCGATCAACAAGTATCTTTGTGCCAGGCTCTGTCTCAGGGCCTGGGGATACAAGGAATCTGTTTCCTACTGGGCGACACTGATCTGTGTCCGGCCCAGGTGTGTGCCTGCCCGGCCTCAGCTCAAGGTGTGGCTGTTTGTTAAGCAGTTCCGCTGCGGGCCAGTCACTCTCCTGTGCTAGGCCTGCTTCCTGATGGAGTGACTCAGTATCCTGCCTTCCTTTCAGACTGCATATGTTTAGTTTGTATACAGCTGTTGGCACATGGTCTCCTCCATTAGATTGGGAGCTCCTGGAGGGCAGGGACCCTGCTTTGTCCTTCCTTTTTCTCCCCAGTGCTTGGCCCATAGTGGGTCCTAAGGCTTGTTAGCTGATTAAAGATTTTGGGCTGACACTCCTATTTATCTGATGGTAAAACTAGTGGAAAGCATAACCATTATAGAATCATAATTCAAAGAGGGCGGAACCCAAGGTCAGAAGATCCAGCTTTGACCCGAGCAGCTGATACTTCCCGGCTGTGTGCTCCTGGGCAAGCCACCTCTCTGACCCTTTGTTGCTCCCGCTGTAGAATGGAGATCCTACTTGTACAACCTACCTCATGAGGATGTTGTGAAGGATGTGATTTGCAAAAATTCCAATATGTATTTTCTCCTTAATCTAGCTATATTTATTGTTGGTGCAAAAACTTTTAATTTGTATATTGCCAATAGTCTTTTCTTTTTTTAAGAATGTGATTTGCAGATCTTTAAACACTAACACAAATATCCATTATTATTGGAGCTCCAAGTAACTGGAAAAGGCCTCCATATACTGTGGAGAAGAATTGCCCCAAAGCTCACGTATTTTACCCAATAAGAGTCTGTGTTGTTCATTTGTTTTAGTCGTGTCTGACTCTTCATGACCCCATTTGGGGTTTTCTCGGCAAAGATACTCAAGTGGTTTCCCATTTCCTTCTCTAGCTCATTTTACAGATGAGGAAACTGAGACCAACAGGGTGAAGTGCCTCACCCAGGGTCACACAGCTAGTAAGTGTCTGAGGACAGAGTTGAACTCAAATGTTCCTGACTCCAAGCCCAGCATCTGGGAGTCTCAAGGCACCCTAGAATCTTGACATTTCAGAGCTGGAAGGGTCCTTGGAAATCATGTAACCGGAAGTCTCCCATCTTATGGACGAGGACATTGAAGGTTGTGTCCAAAGCCAAGAGGGAAGTTAGTGGGAGAATCAGACCTAGAACTCAGGTGTGTCAGACAAGTGCTTCTGACACCCAGCCTCATACTCTTCGAAGTGCCATGGACTAAGGACTGTAAGGGACCTCAGAGACCTTCTGTGCCAGTCCCCCGACTTTGAGCTTGAGGAGACTCAGACCCAGAGAAATGAAATGGGTTGCGTAAGGTGACTGAGCACTTAATGGACAGACTCAGCAACCAACATCAGTTCCTTCCTCTTGCTCCAGAGCACTGGTGGGTCACAGAGCTACAATGAATACTGACTCCAAATGGATTTGATGCTATGTGGCTTGTTTTTGCTGACAGCAAATCAGACATGGTAGGCTTTGTGTGCTTCTGTGTAGGGAGTGAGAAGGAGAGGGCAGAGAGACAGGAGTCTGTGTGAGCACAGGTGAGGTATGCTGGTGAAAGCCGATATGAGGAAGCCAATCCCATCAATCAGCAAGCATTAATTAGGTGCCTTCTGTGTGCCAGGCACTGCTTGGGCTGAGGACTCAGACAAAAAAGTCCTCATAGAGTTGGTTTTCTGTCCCCGGAGTAACTGCTCTAGGTCCAAAGGAGGAGTCAGGAGGCACAATGCAAACAAATATTTTATGGTCTCCAAGGATGATGAGTCAGCAGTGCCATGACGACTGCCCCCCCTCCCCCCCCCCCGGCAAAAAAAGCCAATGGATGCAGAGATTTCTAGCTGGAGTCATGTACTTCAGAGGTCATGAGCCCAACCCTCTCCTTTTCCAAATGAGGAACCTGACGCTCAGGGACTTGAAATGGCTTGCTCAGGGTCTTACAGCCAATAGGCATCAAAAACAGGATTTGAACTCAGATCTTCCTCACTCCTCTCCCATACTTTATCTACTATATGGATGTAGGATTGTAATGAGATCCAGAATATGGAGCTGAGACTGAAGGGAGAGGCTTGGCTTCCAGGTTAGGGGGGTGATAACACATTGAATTTTGTCCTGCGCAGACCATGCCTGGATTACTGTTCTCTGCTCTGGGTGCCATATTTTAGGAAGGACCTTGATAAAGTGGATAGCATTTGCAGGGGGGCAATTAGGACCGTGCAGGATCTTGAGGCCATATTACATCAAGATTGGCTGAAGGGACTAGGGATGTGTAGCCTGGGAAAGTGAAGACTGGGGACAGAGGGTATGCTGACTCTTTCAACTATCTGAAGCATGGATGTGTAGATAGGAGTGATAGTGCCAAATCTGGAAGAAAAGGGGGAACGCTGCCAATGGGCAGATTTCCACTTGCTCTGAGGAAGAACTTCCCAACAATTGAAGCTGTTTCTGAGTGGAATGGGCTGCCTTGGAAGGTAGTGAGCTCTCCCTCATCAGATGTATTCAAGCAAAGACTGAATGTCCATTTGAAGGCTCTCAAATGCTGTGGGGGCCCTCATTCAGGCAAGGGATGGATGCGAGTGTCTCTGAGGTCCTTTCCAACTCTTGAGACTGAAACCCTTCTAAGGGAATGAGGGATCACTACTAGTGTGGGAGCGAAGACTCTGCCCATCTCAGCAACCCTAACAGCGTCACCGTTAAGCACAGTGGCTCATGTTCCTCTTGATGTCCCTGAGTTGGGAAGCAAAGTCTGAATGATTTCCAGGATCACGAAGGCAGATGTGTGCAATACGTCTTTCAAGCATCTATTTCAAAATGGCCAAAATGTAAAGAAAAATCATGACTTTTGAGGCTAAAAGCAAGCAATTTCAATGTGTATTTTACCCTTGTGTATGTGGGCTACCTCATTCAATGGCTGATGCATGAGATACACACATGATAGTTTTGTGGCCAAGTGTCTGCTTCATTGAAAAGCTGAGAGATGGCTACAGAGTGAGGAGGATCTGGATTTGAATCTGTCCTGTGCTGGCTGTGTGACCTCGGACCAATCAGCTCATCTTTTAGTGGCTGGGCTAGCTCTGCAGACTCTCCATCACAGAGCAGGGGCTGATCTGTGTTCATATGAGGAGTTCCCTACAACAATAAAGCCACAGGCCTGATTCTGAAAAAAGAGGTCCTCAACTCTTTGTACCATGGACCCCTCTGATGGTCTTTTAAGGATGTTTTAAATGCACCAAATACAATACATAGGATTAGAAAGGAAACCCATTCTATGAAAATACAGTGATCAAAATTAGAACGCCTCAAAGTCTAGACTTTTGGGATACCCTGTATCAAAACAAACAGCTCATGAACTCTAGGTTAGGATCCTTGATAGAAGACCCACACGAGGCCTGTTGGAAGGTCCCTTAGGACCAGCCAGTCCAATCTCTGATAGAGAAAAAAATGTCTTCTAACATGTACGAACAATGGTTGTTCTACCTTCCCTTTAAGAATCTGTGTAGCCTTGAGGGAAGCTAGGGATTCTGAGTCAGAGGGCAGGAGGAAGTACATTTCAGGCACGAGGGAGTGGAGATGGATGAGAAGGAGGCCAGGCATTACGGTGGGACCACAGGGTGCTCAGGAAAGGGAAGCTGAGGCCAGGTTGTGAATGCCATAGGAATTTGTATTTGATCCTAGAGGGAACAGCATCATTAGAAGCTATTGGGTTCGGCAGTGACACGGCAGCTTTATGGAGGCTGGCAGGGGGAGAGGTCTAGTTCGGAGGGGATGCCCTGAAGGTAGCTGTGGAGGTGGAGAGAAGGGCTGATGTGAGATGTTGGGAGGCTGGAAATGACAACTGGTTACCAACTGATTGACTGTGACTCAATGCCTTGCCATTGGCTTTGTGGCTGCACCCACCGCCTGGGCAGGAGTTCCTGGGGGCGAGCTCCCCCTTAGCACTCAATCTCTGAGAGCACAGGCTGCTTGACTTGTCTGCTTGTATCTTCAGCTTCTAATACAGCACTTGGCATACAGTAGGCGTTTAATTTCTCATTTTAGCATGTCAGTGTTTGTGCCTGTAAACTTGTGTTAAGGATCTCGTAGGCTTCTACCCAAATCGAGAAACTCCTCCATGGTATTCCCGGCAGGGGATCCCTGCTTGTAGACCTCCAGTGACAGGGCGCCAGTACCACCAAGGAAGCCCACTCCACTTTGCATGTAGCTCAGTGGAAGCTACTTATCATTTCCCTTGCCTTTTCCATTCTCTTCTGCTGGGAGACTCATGCAGAAGGCTCAAGCACTATGAGCTCCATTTGCTGTGAAGGATCAGGCTGGGGGAGGAGAAGCTGGGGGGAGTGGGGTGGGCAGAGTTGGCTGGTGCTGAAAGCATTGGGTCTGGGGAGGCCTGGGCAAGCTCTGAGGGCCACGCCATGTCTGCTGGAGGCCCTGCTGCCCCCACACGCTGTGTGACCTGGGACAATGTCTCCAAGGTTCCTGGTGGGTAGGAAGCCTGGGTGGTGTGTCTGCTCAGGCCATGATCATGTCATGCTTGAGGGACTGCTGGGTGATGCCCAGAGCTCTCCTGAGCAATTTGGGCTCACTCCACCATCTCGGATGGTCTTTGCCCTGTCCAGGTCCAGGTTTCCCCTCCAAGGACTGAGCCAACAAAGGGCTGGAGACATTGCTTTTCCACCTTTAATATGGAATACACAAAAGGCCAATCTCCTAGGTACATGGATGTCTCTGAGTTGGCCTGGCCCAGCTAGGTCCTCATTTCTTCCCGCATGTGTGTTCTCGGTTGCTGGAAAGGCTGCTTGGTGGTGGGGCCTTGCCCTGATGTTAACTCCCATTCCTCAGGAAGAGGAGACACAGGTGGGTGGGGTGGGTGGGAGGGGAGCTCTAAGGCACAGCTGTCAGACCTGGCCAGCGGGGCTGAGGGGAACCTAGGCTCACCCCTGAAAGTGCATTTGCTCTGCAGGGATCCCTGGTGCTGGCAGAGCCTCAGCCCTCACTTGTGTGCTCTGGTAGCTGGATTTTGTGCAGCTAGAAAGGGGCTCACATGGGCCTCTCTTGTTCTGTGGACCAGGGGCCCAGGGTCAGCCTGGGAAGGGAGAAACTGAAACTGTGTGCAGCATTCCTGGGGGCTGGCAAGAAGGGGGATTGATTGTCCAAGGGCTGGATCTCAGAGAAGCATCATAAACCTGATGGGGATACTTGGGGGACAACGCTGGGGGGACAATGTTGGCCCCGCTCATCCTTGATGGTGAGCTGGGACAGGGATCCTCAGACAGAATTGAGAACTCAAGCTAAGGGCCGGATGGGCAGAGAAGGCCATCCTGGGGAGAGGTACATGGAAGAGAGATGCCCTGAGAGAGGAGGGGACCACAGGAGCTTGATAGAAGCAGTCAGCCTAGAGGTGGAGACTATGAAAAACAGCGGAGCGTCAATTATGCCACAAACACTCAGCTGAGGTAGCAGTTGGAGGGGGAGCGGAAGGAAGAGGCCAGAGGACTGCAGACCCGCCCTCCTGATACCAGGTCCCCCACCCTGGGCACCGGCCCCCTCGACGCAGTCGATGTTCTCTGAAGTTTTACCGAGTCCCAGCCCAGACCATGCTACCTTCTGGGATAAAAGCTAACAAACCAGCCCAAAGCAGCCTAATCACCGAGGCTGGAGAGGAGGCCCAGCAGGACCTCCCTGTCCTGGCCCTGGCCTAGCAGGTAAGAGGAAAGGGGGTTCCAGTCCCCTAGGGTGCAGTGCCCTGGAACCCAGGGCTCACAAGGCAAAGAGGGAGTCATCGTCCTTGTCCTTCTTCTTCTGGGGGGCAGAGCCAGGGAACGCTTCTGGAGGGCTGGGGAGGGTGGGGAGCCTCTCGGCAGCCTTGGCCCGTTCTTCCAGGAATTTGTCAAATTCTTTGATGGAAAGAAAGAGAGGAAGGTTAGGATGGCCACAATATGGGAGACGGAGTGTCCAGTGTCAGGGAGAGGGGCACACTGGCCCCAGAGTATGATGTTAGGCTCATAGCTATTTCCTCCCAGTAGAGGGGTGGTGGACCACAGGCTTGGAGTGGGGCATATCTTGTTAGAAGTGGTCAAAGGTTTGCTTTTGCCCAATGGTTCTTCTTTATTACAAGGGAGGCTTCTACTTGGAGTTGGGTGTTAGTATTGGAAAAGGGCAGCAATGCCCCGAAAAGCCTCAATAAAACTTCTTTTTTAAATAAAGGGAGAAGGGGGTAAATTTTGTTCATTGTAAACCACAACGTTTCCTTAAAAGAAACAAAATGCTTATATGCACGTGCCAAGAAAGGAGAAGGGGCGGAAAAGGAAAAGAGGGGGAAGGGAGACCACTACCTTCGCTGGTGACCCCTTTGGAGCCCTCTGCTTCATTTCCCTGAGGAGGAAGGAAAAGGATCATGGGATCATGGCATGTTAGTTAAGCCCAACCCTCTTCATTTCATATGCATGCACAAAGGAGCTGGGTCTACTCAAAGCCATGAAGGAAGTGAGGGCTAGAGCTGGGACTTGGCCTTGGGTCTGCCTCTGGGATCAATGCCCCCTCCCACATGTACATGGAGAGGAACCCCACCATGGCATCCCCAATAAGTGGGCATCCAAGCTTCTTCCTGAAACCTTCAGTGTTGGGGACTTCACTACCTACTAAGGGAGCCCTTGGCCCTCAGCTTTCACTGATACCCAGAATAATGAATGGTGGGGGACAGGAAGAAGAACAGAGGGGAGAGGCGGCAGGGAGAAGGGCAAACCAATGGTCAGAGACCACAAGGATGTCCATCTTTCTCTGGAGTCATTCCACAAGTCCCAGGGGATGCAGTTTGGATCTCTGGCTGTCCAAGAGCCTGAGGACCCTCCCTGCACTCGACTAGGGCATATACTCTTTGGTTTCGAATTCAAAGTCCTTCACAACCTGGACCCAGCCTCCTAGGATATGTCCTCTCTATACTTCACTCATCACAAGCCATCTCCCACTCTGTGACTTTGCATGAGGGGCCCAAATGTCCTCCCTCCTCACCCTGCCCCCTGCTTGAAGCCTTTTCTATCCTGCCTCCCCCACCTTCTAACTCCTGTGCTCAGATTCACACGTATTCAGTCTCCACTCATATATATCCTTGTCACCCCCATTAGAATGTAGGCTCATTGGCTGTAAGGATTATTTTATTCTTTGTACTTTGTAGCTGACTAATTGGCTGAGAAGAGGGATGTGATGGTTTGGGATAGGGTAGGAGATGGGCTCAACATCGCTCCTCAGCCAAGACCCCAAGGCCAATTCACCAGGGGAGGACAGAGCCTTGGCACCCGAAAGCCCTGGAAGTCTGGCTCTGCTCCCTTCTCCCCCACTTCTCTCAGAATCTTGGAGTTGGGGGGGCTAGGAGCTCTCTATTCCAACTCATACATAAACAATATACCTGATGGGGTCCCTGGCCTTTGCTGGCAGAGGGGAAGGACCCATTGCCTCCTGAGGCAGCCCCTGTCCTCTTCTGGACAGCCTGAGCTGTTAGGAAATCTCCCCTTCCTCGGAGCTGAAACTAGCCTCTCGCCGTTTCCAGCTTTTGCCCTGTATAGTCCAAGTGGCTCCTTATGATTAGGCCACTGACCTCCTGCCTTGAAAGGAGGCTCCCAACAGGGTGCTCACTGCCTGCATGTCTCCTTATGTCCCTGGGCCTCAGTTTCCTCAGCTTTAAAAGGAGGGGTGGGATTAGATGGGACCTTCTCCTCTTTCCAGTCTTCTTCCACCTCCCTCCCCTCCATACACCTGACAGGCAACTACACTGGCCCATTGTCACTGACCCAGCCCTTCCCCTGCCCAGCTCTGATCTAGCACACCCCCTCCTCAGGCTCCCTGGCTCTTCCTGCTCGGCCTGCCTTTTCCTTTGGCTGCTTGGTAAAGGTTCTGCCATCCTTTTCATGGCAGATGTGGGGGGAGCGGCCAGCGGTCCTGCCTCCCTAGGAGGGGACCAGGCTCCTCGTCTGCTCCCCCCAGGGACCAGCTCAGGGTGTAAGCTAGTCTCCTTGGGCTTTGTTGCCCAGGACACTTGGGGTCTTAGGCCTGGGGGCTACTCACCACATCAGTGGAAAGCCACTGTTCGATGTCCTCCATGAGGGAGGCCTGAGTGACCGGAATCTGGAAGGGGAGGAGAGAGAGACGTGAGTACAAGCTACTGACACTAGAGGAGCCACCTGCCCATGGCATTGTGGGTGACACTGGAAGCACCTTCCATTGGTCAGAGCAGGGGGTCGAGAGACAGGAAACCTGGGCCCAGGCTTGGCTCCACCAAGTACAGGGCAAGTGGCCCAGGGCAAGCCCTTCACAAAAACTCAGTTTCTTCACTGGTAAAGGGAACTCCCAGGTAAAGAAACTCCCTCTACAGATCCTGGCTGGCACCTTTGTTCAACTTGGAGACTCAGACAGTTGTCTAGAGCTCCCGCCTCTAGCCGGACTGTTCTTTGCCTTTTGTTTTTCAAGAGGACCCAAGACATCATGAAGTGCCCAGCCAGATTAAGTGGATGGGAAATGTTTAAGAAAATAAATAGAAATACAATATGACATAGAAAATGTTAATTTGTGGTTGGTATCACTGGACTGGAGGGTAAGGGACCTGCCCAGGGTCCCACAGCCTGGACCCTTCGGAGGCTGGGCTTGAACCTGGCTATCTGGCTTGGTGGGTTAAGGTTCACAGGAGGGTTCTGGAGGAGTTCTTCCTCTAGCTCACACCATTGTGAGAGGGAGTCTGGCAGGATCATGAAAGCAAAAGTTGGGGCCTTCTGGGCTTCCCGTGGACAGCTGGGTCCAGGGTGTCTTGAGACAGGCACTGAGCAACAGCCCTAGCCCAGTGTGGGCCAGTGGTGAAGACCCCTCCTAGGCCAGGGGTGCTCCCTTTGGGATGAGGGGCTGTTGGCCAAAGGGGTACCCGTCTTGCTTGAGCCCCCACACTGACTATAGCTTGTGTCTAATGCTTACTTCACCTCTGGCTGCCAGCTCTCTGATGGGGAAACCACAGACTGACCCCTTGCCTTCCCGTAACTGCCTCTGAAGGCTCAGAGCTCATAATGGAGCCCTATGAGGGGCCAGAAGGGATGGAAGCGTCATGATCAAGAAAAACTGGGTTAGGCTAATGTCTATGGCCAGTGGTTGCTGCATGGGGTCCAGGCTGCCAGAGAGACAGCAGGGGAGTTTGAAGGAGTTGGTATTTCTTCATAAACCATGGCTGGGAAATAATGGAGGGAGAGAGGAGAGGGGGAAAGAGAGGTGGGAAAGAGGGAGAGGGAAGAAGACAGGGAGGGAAAGAAGAGAGGACAATGACAGAGAGAGAGGGGAAGGGGGAGAGGCAGAGGGGGACAGAGAGAGGGAACAAAGGAGAGGAGGAGGAGGAGAAGAAGAAAAAGAAGAGAGAGAGACAGTGGACTGGGATGGGGAGGGCAAGTGAGAGAAGGAGAAGGAAGAGAGGCAGAGAGAAGAATGGAGAGGGAAGGAGAGGGAAAGGGAGATGGGCGAAGAAGATGGAGACAGAGGCAGAAGGCAAGGGAGAGGGAGAGACTGAGGATGGAGAGGAAGCGATGAATGGAGACATTCAGCAAGTGACATAGAGAGATGAAGAAAGGGAGGAGGAGGAGACAGACACAGACAGACAGACAGACACACACAGACTGATTGTTCTCAACCAAGCACTCATCCCCAGCCTCCAGATAATTGCCAAGCATTGTCTCTTCCATGGGCCATCACCCCAGAATGGCTCAGAAAACTTCCCAGGACAGGAGAAGGCACAAAGGACCAGAGCCAAGCAGCAGGGTCCGTCTTGGGCACCATCAGCCACTGTGGCCCTTCTAGCACTGCTATCCTTGAAAGCCTTGTTCAGGGAGAAAGCTCTCCCCAGGCCTATTACCAGGTGGCCTAGGTGAAGGTCCTAACCCCAAGGAAGCGCCACATGCCCAGAGCTGCAGAGGCAGAAGCAGAAGGGAGAAACTGACCGAGCTGCAGCAGTGAACAGCGGCCTGAGCCCTTGGGCAGCCTGCACCCACCTTCCCAAGCTGGCAGAGGAGCAGCACAGGCATGCCCAGATGAGGGGAGGCCCCTGTGGGCTCCCTGTCCCCTTGCTGCTCCTTTGCCTGGCCATGCCCCCAGATACTTCCTTGTCCTGGGCTCCCCTGGCCCAGCCTCACCATTCCCTGATTCGCCATCCAGGTGCTGAGGGCCTCCTCACTGCTGCCTTCCATCTAGTTGAGAAAATGTTAGCACTGAAGGCTGCTGCCAAGAGGGTAGACACAGGACAACGGTCTAGGGGTCCCAGGAAGCCTGAGTCTTCTGCTTACAGGGAGACTGATTCAATTCACCTTATTGTTTTTTAAGGAACAGGGAAGGAGAGGGGGCTGCTCCATCCCCTGGCCCCCTCACAGAGAACCTCTCAAGTTCTGAACAATGGGTGTCTTGGTCCAAGGATCCAAACAACTCTGAGAAAAGTGAGCTCATAAGCTTTTGGGGTACAGTATGAAAATTCTGGGGCTCTCAGGCTCTGAGTCTAGCCCAGGATAGCATGAACTTTCACACAATCCCAGAGGTGATTTTGTCTAGTCTCCTGCTCCAGGAAGGAATCTCTTCTCACAATCCCCATGACTATGCCTGAATACTTTCAGTGATGGGATGCTAGCCATCTTTTGAAGAGCTATCAGTTCCCCCTCCTCCTTGCCCTGCCCCCTGCAGAAATCGCCAATATATTTTCCTTTCAGAAATTATTAGGGTCCTTCAAACAGGAATGGTAACACAAGCTTCATTCAAAACAGTAATAATGACTGGCATTCTTTCTTTTATGGAACTCTGCCATGCCCACTATGACCCTGCTCCCACCTCAAACAGCCAAGATACTGGTGGCACCCCAATCCTCTTGTGGTATGAGCCACACACCTGGGTCCTTGATTCCATTCAATCTGGACATTATAATGTACCCAGCTGTGTGACTCTGGGCAAGTCACTAGCCTTCTCTGAGTCTCAGTGTCTTCAACTGTAAAAATGGAGATAGGGCTTGTACAGCCTGCCTTAGAGGGCATGTGAAATGGGAGGTATCAGGACTGATCACTGTCAGCACTGATGGGATGGGGTGGGGAAGGGGGACAGTGTAGCACAGTGGACAGTTCGCCAGCCTAGGAGTTGGGAGTCTGAGGCCAAGTCTGAGCTGTGTTCCTGGCCGGCCAATTCATATGGGCCAAGCTTCAGTCTCTTTCTCTGAGAAATGGGGGCAGCCTGGGGCTCAGCAAACTCCTGTCAAATGAGGCTGCTGGACCAGATGTGGCCGCAAAGATCTCTTCCAGCTGTGATGGTATATGAAAAGTCTCATCTTTATGACTATCCCAAGGACAGGCCTTTACTCAGGTTGGAAACAGATTCCCTGTGTCCTTCTAGTGTTTTCTTGCAAATGTAGAAAAGAAGTCTCTCCATCCCGCCCCCCCCCCATCCCTAAGCCCTTCTGGCCCCAAACACCCACATCCACACACTGCCACTCCTCCTCCCACCACACCTACACGCACTCTGACCTCCACTAACTCCTGCCTGGCTGTTTGCTAGAGTTCTTGGGACACAGAGCGGGGAGAGGAACCCAGGAGCTCCAGATTTGTACGAGCAGAAACTGCATCCTGATGAGGGGAAGCAACCTCCATTCTAGATCCAGACCTGGAAGGGACCTGAGGGGCCAATCAGCCCAAGCCCCTCACTTTGCAGATGAGGAGACAGGTCCAGAGAAGGCAGGGACTTGTCCAAGGTCATACAGGAACTAAAGGAATTTGAACCCAAGCCATCTACCTCTGAGGAGAGTCTATTGATAAAAATTCTGGACCTCAAGGTGGCAGAGTAACCAGTGTTGCAGTCAGGAAGACCCGAGTTCAAATCCTGCCTTGGATGCTTACTAGCTGTGTGATCCTGGGTAAGTCACTGGATCCCCCATATACTCTGCTATGATGCTTCTCATCTGGGTCCTAACACAGCTCTTGCTGTGTTACCTTGGAAAAAGTGCTCCCCCTCTCAGGTTTCTGTCTCCTCCTTTGTAAAATGAAAGGGCTGGCCTAGCTGATGCTGGTGTCCCATGTGTCCTTGGTCCATTCCCTGGAGGGTGAATTGAGTTGCACTAAGCCTGTCTCTATTCCCAGCACCCCCACTCAGAACAAGCAAACATGCCTCAGTCTGCTCTCTCAGCCTGCTTGCCGGGCCCCAGGCCCCAAGGTGGCCCACATGAAGGCGTGCACCCAAGGCTTCCTCACAGGATCCTCGGCTAGGGATGGAATTCTGGGAACCAAAGAGGGCCCTGCATCCAATCCCATTTTAAAGATGAGGAATCTAAGGGGACTCACTCAGGGTCACACAGCCTGCCTGGCTGGTAGATGCCTCCTGTGTGTAGGCACTGTCTGAATTTTGTGCCTGTGCCCAGGGGTGTGAGTGGAGGGCACTTCCTAGACTTACCACTCCAGTGCTCTGCTGCCGGGCATCGAGGGCTCCTGCCAGCCCATCCTTAGCCTGGGGGGCTTCATACTTGACTCTGAAAGAGACAAAGGGGGCAGTTCAGGATGAAGCTAAGCCCAGGATGGGAAATGTGGGTGATGTGGGCCAGAGAAGGCGCCGCAGAGGTCCCTACAATCTCAGCCCAAGGAAGACCCACAAGTGTGGGATACCAATTGCCTAAGCCCTTATCTCCTTGGGCCTCATCTCCTTCCTCTGCAAATGGAACCAGGCTCAGTCTTCACCCACTGAGATATCTGTAAAGCCAGGGCTTTACAGAAGACAGGAAGTCTGAATCCTGTCCCAGACACTTATTAGCAATGAGATGCTAGGCAAGTCCCTTCTCTCCTAGCCTCAGTTTTCTCATCTGTAAAATGGGGATAAAGACAGGGCCAACCACCCAGGGCAATTGGGAGAAGCAGAGGAGACAATATTCATAAAGCACTTTGCAAACCTTAATGTGTGGCAGCCGTGTGACTGGTTTAAAAGCCGGGGTGCCAGAGCGGAAGGGGAGGGAGACAGGTGGAGGCTGCCACCCACTGTCTGGCCGGCAGTCACTCCTGGCCCAGCCTCTACCTCCCGCTATCCGATCAGCCCTGCCCTCATCTCTGGGCAGGGCACCACCAGGCCCCTCGGTCTGCTGTTTTGCCCAGGACCTAACTCTTGTTTTGTGTCCCCAGGACCCAGCACAGTGACTGGGACATTAAGAAATGCTCATCAATGAAGACCATCAGGCTGTGAGCTGCCACCAACTTTGACTATGGCCCCAAGAGCCTCATGTTCACCAAAGAAGCCACTGATAGGACACCAGTCCCAGGGAACCTTGACCTCTGGACCCCAACTCTTCCACTTCAGCCCTGTCAGTGACAGGCCCCTTTAAACCATGGAGCCTCCTCTCCAGGGCGAGCTCCAACGCCTAGGTGGTCTCCTCTAGCCCCAGGATGAAGCCCATGGAAGGCCCCAGAGAAGGATCACAGCACCATTCCTAGTGTGGACGCTACCAGAACTCTGAGCAGAGTACAAGTCACAGGATGATGGCAGGGCCTCCAGGGCCATTGGATCCACTCTCCTTATTTTACAGAGAACCAAATTGCAGGGGTGGTGGTGGGGCTGGCATCAAGGGTCACACAGGTAAACAAGTCCAGACATTACCCTCATGATGCCAAACAACAACAGGAAAGCAGCAGGGCCGGAACCAAACCTTGGTCTTTGGCCACATATCCAGCCCTGCTGCCCCTAGTCCCACAATCCACCAAAGAGCCTAGGAGAGTTAGGGCTTCTCATCCTGCACATTCTCGTGGCCAATGTAGGGTGTTTTCCCCACTCAGGCTGGGAGGGAGAACCATAGCACCAAGAGTGCCAGGCCAAGAGTCAGGAGGACCCAAGTTCAAATTCCAACTCTTGATAACCACTAACTGCATGGCCCTGGGCAAGTCACTTAACCCTGTTAGCCTCAGTTCCTCATCTGTAAAACGGGGATCATAATAGCATCCACCTCTCAGTGTTCCTGGGAAGTGTTTAGCAGAGTGCTGGGCACACAGTAGGCGCTATATAAATGCTTACTCTTTTCTGTTTCTTCACCCCCCTCCCTTGCTCCTCCTCTGGTTCTGCCCTTTTACTCCCCCCATTTTATCTGCATCATTGTTCCCATTTCCTTCATTATCTGCCTCAGATGCCCTCAGGGTCGGAGGGCAGGGATGGACTCCCTGGCCTCTGGGTCCTTTCTAGCTGACCTGAGGAGCAGACTGACCCTCCACAAAGCCCTGAAGCTCCACGGGCACTTTCCTTATCTGCTCAGTGATGGGCTGGGTGGCATCAGTGGTCCCCTGCCGCTCTGGGGGCAGGAGCAGAGGATGAGGATCACTGAGATTGACAGAGCAGAGATTGGACATGGAGGCAGAAGGACCTGGGCTCAGACCTCATGGCTGATGTGCTTTGAGCACACTGTCTGTAGGCCCAGAGGCAGGTATGCATGCAGAGGTCTTAGGTAACCCTTAGGTGACAGGTCAAACGTCACCTGGATCATTGTCAAGACCCAGAAGGCAGCAAGGGGCCTGGCAGCACAGTGTCTGTGCTGCCACAAGCAGCACTTGTGAAGTACCTACTGTGTGTCAGGAACTGAAGATGCACAGAGAGCTAAGAGACAGCCCTTGCCCTCAAGCTCACAGGCTCACGCGATCAAACATACACAACCAAGCCACAGACAAGAAGAGTAAGATGGCCAAGGAAAAGTTTCCTGTAGAAGGTGGGATTTGAGTTGGGACTTAACCTCCCAAAAGTCCATTTTACAGATGAGGGCACTGAGGCAGAAGAGAGCAGAGCGATTTCGGGGTCACCCGGCTGGGAGCCTGTTGGACGCAGGATCCCCTGGGGTCCCCAAAGGAACGACAACATTGCTCTAATTCCTATCATTGTTTTTATGGCGCGCATAGTGACTCCCATTTTCCTCCCTCCACACCCCAGTGAGGTGAGTCAGCCCAGTCTCTTGGCAGCATTGAGGGGGAGGCTGGATCCAAGCCTCTCCAGACCCAGAAAGCAGGTGAGGCTGAGAAAGGCAGGGAGCCTGGGAGAGGCCAGAGGTGGCCAAGACCCTGTCTTCCAGCATCCAGGGAAATGAGGGAAGAAGACAGACTCTGTTGTGTCTGAGAGCAAGGCCCCAGGGGAGTCAGGGTGTAACTAGAGGGTGGGCAAAGGCCGTGTAGCTTCCCTGGCACCACAGGGATTCCCGGTCTGTAGGGTGCTTGGCAGATAAAGGCAGACCTCACCCAGTGCCAAGAGCAGGACACAGCCCAGTTCTGGGCAGGCCAGGTGGGCTGTGGCTGACCTGGGTGAACCTCTGGACACGTACACAACTGAATGCTAGGAGTGACCTCATAATTTCCAGATCAAGTTAAAAGTCTCCTGGCTCCTAGGCATGGCTGAGTTCATTCTGGCCTTAAAGGAACCTTGCAAATGAGTTATCCCAAATTCCTAGCCAACATCTCTCAAGATCATTAAGAAAGAACTCACCAAAGAAACACTGCTGGGAATCTTGCTGCCTGCTCTGACACCCACAATGCATCTTACCTCTGGGATGTTAGGCAAATCCCAACCTCTCCAGGCCTCAGTTTCCTCATTGTCAAATGAGAGGGTTGGACTAGAGACCACTGGCCAAGTCACGGAAGCACAGCTCGTTTTAGAGAAGATAAAAAGGAGTCTGAGCTGGCACATCTAGCCCAGGACTCTTTCTACTACACCACCTTCCTTTAGTCCTGATAGAAAAGTAGAGACCTGCAGACAGTGTCTACAGACACCCATGCTGAAGGGGTTGCAGGACTTGCCTTCCTTTTAGAAAGGCAGAAATCAGCTCACCAAGAAGTAAATTGACTGTTCCCTGCAACCCTCACAGTTAACCAAGACATAGACCTACTGTGCACCCTGTGCTCTTCACCAAGAAGCACATTATTCCCTCCTCACCCTCCTCATTACTACTGTATGCTGTATACCCCTCACTGTCCACCAAGAATCACACCTACTGTGTGCCTTGCATCTCTTGCTGTTCACTGAGAATAACTATTGTGTGTCCTGCATCCCTTGTTGCTCCTGCCCTGTAACTCAGTTCCTCTCCTCCTCCAGACTGTTCTCCCAGAAGGGGAGGGCATACATGAACATATATCACTTCTCAAGGGAGAGGGAGGCCATGGTGGCTGGGGATCCTCAGGGCCATGGGTGGGCCACCCTTATTGCCAATCCTTAGTGGCCAAGGAGAGCAAAGATGGGTAGAGAAGAGAGTCAGATCCTCCTAGTGTGGTTGAAAGCCGAGGGCCATGGCCATCTATGGTCAAATTTGTCACAAAGGTCCTTGTCTGTGAAGGGGCTGCTGTATGCGATGGCGTGCAGGATGAAGAGTGTAGCCACCAGGCCGCTGATGAGGCAGAAGGGAAGAAAGGACTTCAGGTACCTCCAGCACTGCTGGGCCCACATGCCCATGCACAGTCAGAGGAGCTTCAGCTGCTGCCAGCCATGGGCTGAGTGCAGGGAATAAATAGAAGATGCTGCTTAGGCAGAAAAATCTCCTGGGCCCTACTGGATACACAGGGCATGTGCTTCTCCTCCCAAGTGGCAGGTTAGCCAGTTGTTCCATTAGGGGGAGGGGAGAGAGGAGCCTGGGCAGTCAGGTCAGGTTTTGTCCAGCTTCCCTCTGTACCATGGTGGCAGATCAGGGTTACAGGAAGCCAGTGAAGACTCTCCTGTCTTCAGAGTGGCCCGTTCCCCACCCTTCACCCCAGGCCAGGGCCCTGTAAAGGAGCAGGCACTTCCTTCCACTGCTCTGACCCTGGGTGAAGGTGGTAGCATTTGGGGCTGGCTGAAAGCTGGGGCACTGAGCCCAGGAGGTGGGTCAGCAATCAGTCAGCCACACTGTCATCGAGATGATGGAGTGAAGGTCCAGGCCAAGAGGGGGATGGGGGGAGGGGCCGGGCAGGCAAGGAGAAACACAGAAGACAGAGAGACCGTGAGTCAGGGCAAGCTGGAGGTCAGGACAAGGCAAGGTAGACAGTCAGGAGAAAAGGCCTGGAATCACAAATCTTCAGGGGCTGCCTGAACAGGAGCGGGCCACTGGCCTTCACTGGAGGACCCTCAGGGAGAGATGATGACTGCTGCCCCTCCCCCAGCAGCTCTTCCCACTTTGGGGTGACTCAGCCTGGCAGGCAAAACTTTCCATTCTATCAGTCCTAAATTGGACTCCAGGATTCCCAACAGAGGCCAAGTCCAACCCTGCCATTTAACAGATGAGGAAAGTGAAGCCCAGAAGGGTGAAGATTCTTGTCCAGGGTCACACAGCCATTGTGCACCAGGCAGGACTTGGACCTAGATCTTCCTCACTGAGGCCAGCTCTCCAGTCATTCTCTCACAGGGCCTTTCTACTTGAAGCCCTGTGCCTCTGAATGCACCCTAAATCACATCAGATTTTTGCAGGCGCTATAGGCTTTAAAAGTCCCAGATCTATTCCAGACCAGACAGTGCTAACACTGCAATGAAGACAGGAGAAATCCCAGCAGGCCTGGGCACAGGCAATCGAATCCAAGGCATTAACTCCAAGGAGTGGCTTTGATTCTCAGATAGGCCAAGAGGCTCCTTCCATGAATTGTGCTAGTGCCAGGCTTAGCCAGCTTCCATGAGAGCAGGGATCTTCTTGGGCTGCCCAGTTCTGCTCCTAAACTGTGGTACAGATGGCAGGGTGGTCTGCTAATGCACTTATGGGACCAAGAATTCTATACTCCAGATGTTAGCCTGGCCTGCCAGAGTCCAGACTAATGAGGCTGGCCTTTATGGCTTCATTCCCTGCTTTTCATCAAATTCACTACCCTGTGCTCCCTAGATACTATTTCACTGCAGATGCCAGGGAGATGGGCAAATCTGCCCACAGGGTCAAGTACAAGCCTGTTTCTGCTACCACTTCAAGAACCCCAAAGCATTTGCTGATGAATTCTGCTTGGCCCCAGCAGGTGGAGCAGGGAGCCATGGATGGAAGGTGTAGGAAGGAGAAAGAGGCCGGTACCATAGTAAAAAACCTTCCCAATGATCAGAGAGAGTGAGTGAGACAGACCAAAATGGACTGGGCTCAGACAAAGAACCAAAGATGGGGAACACTAAACAGAGCTGAAGTGACTCATCCAAGGTCATCCAGCAACAAGGCCCAAAGAGGACTACAAGAACTGAAGTCTGGAGCTGGAAGGGCTCAGAAATCATCTTATCTGACCTCCCCGCTGCCCCCAAGCTTAAGTGACTGCCCAATGTTACTGAGTGAAGAGCTGGGTTCTAATTCTTCCTACCTCACCATGGGAGCTCCCTACTTCTGAAGGCTCCCACTGTTGAAAGAGGCATACTGCACCAGATGACCTCTGAAATTCATTCCAACTTAGGAGATGCTGTGGGCAGTGGGCTAGGTCTATGAGCAGCACTGTGTATTTGCCAATAACCACAGACCACTGCCATCTGGGGTTCAAAGCAGATCGGTCCAAGTGGGGAGGCCCAATTGATCTCCTTTGGGACAGGTCCATCCTGTTAACTCACAAAGACTATCACAGAGATCTCACTGGGCTGGTTGCTGGGGGCCTGCCTCTTGGGATGGATCTCCTTCCTGGACCAGAGCTCCTCCTTTCTGTTTGAAAGATCCCATGGGTCACCCAGAGCCCTGAGGGAAAAGCCAACCTTAAGGACAAAAATGACCCTTCATTGTACCCATGACAACATGGGGGTGTGGAGGGGTGCTGCTCCTCTCTGGCGAGGGCATCGAGAATCAGCTGCAGAGAGGGGTGGGCCTGTTCCTGGGCAGGCACTCAGGCTAATGCACATTTCTGCTGATTAACACCTCCCAGAGAAGCAGCATGCCCCAGGGGAAGTTCCAAGGACACCAAACCCAGGCAGGGAGGGCAGGTTCACCCTCACAGATCAATAACAGCACCTTCTGGGGGTGGAAGAAAAGCTGCCACCAAACCCCCAGGATTGACCAACAACCCCAAAGGGCAGAGGGCCCAGCAGGGGTCCATGGCTCAGGCTCTGTGGGCCATTCTGCCCTCCTTCCCTCTGAGAGATGGCCAGGAGAGCACCCTCAGATTTGTGCAGAAGCATCCATAGGAGTATTTTGTCGCCTGTGGCCTCCAGCCTCCCCTAACCATGGGGGTGACCTGGGACTCTTGGCATGACCCTTCATATTCAGGTCACACAGCACAGGATCCTAGCTCTGGAACTGGAAGGGAGTCCAGGCCACTTATTCTACAGAGAAGGAAAGCAGGCCCCAAAGAGGCTGGAAAGCCCTGGAAAGTGGAAGACTTGAAGGCCCTCGGGCCCACTTACAGGAACGGAGGTCTAGCGCAGACAGATCCTCAAAGATTAAGTCCAATCACCTTATTTTACAGATGAAGAAACTGAGGCCTAAGGGGGAAGCTCCCATTGGAGCCAACTGAGGGATCTGGTGTAAGATCTTAGGGGGTTGCAACTTCTTTTTATAGCCTCTGGCTAGCAGTGCCAGGACTCAGGTCTTTCCACCCCAGTCCCCCCGCAGGCCAAAGTTGGGGGCAGGTTTCCTGCCTGGATCGAGGGGTTGAGCATGCAGGTGTATGTAGTGCCCGGAGCTCAACTGAGAAGTGGTGCCAAAGCACGGGGCAGCCAGGATGGAGGGAAGACCACCCCTTCCCTCCCCCCACTCACTCCTTCCGCTGCTCTGCAAGCGAGCTCCCCCGGGTCAAGGCAAACATGTCAAACTCGTCTTCCAGTTTTCCTGAAGTGTTCAGAGAGTCCAGTGTAGCACTGACGCTGCTGGCACCAAGGTCTGCGGGAGAAAGGCCGGGGGGTCAGAGGGCCTCTCAGGAAGCTCGCTTCCCAGTAGGGGCGACAGCAGGGACATGTGAAATATCTAAAGAACAAATACCACAGATGCCAGGAAGCTTTGGAAGGAAGGTGCTGGGACCTCTGTGTCTTTGTCTGAGAGGGGGAAGGGACCACCCTTAGTTTGTCTTGGGCCATAGCCAGTGCCCAAGTTCGGTTTGCAGCCAGACCCAGGCCCAGCAATTGGTCCCACCTGGCTGCCTTCCCAACAGTGGGTGGATGGCAGAGCTTGTGCAGTGTCTTGGAGGAAGAGAGGCCTATGAGGTGGGGGAGGAGTTGAAGAGGGAGTACATTCTAGGGATGAGGCACAACTGATGCAAAGGCATGGAGATGGGAGCGGATCTGACAGGGCTGGTGGGAGGGGGAAGGAACCATTCTCCTTTCTGCACATCACAGGATTTCCCATGGTTCCACAATGAGGATTAGTAGGGCAGGATGGCAGCAGCAATTGCTAGTCCCCATGCCCGGGGCTCTCCCCTGAGGCTGCCCCAAGACCAGCAGTAAGAGCAGAGTTAGCCAAGGCTCCTAGACTGGGGCTATAGGTACTTCCTGGGGGTCATTCCCTAAGCTCACTGTGTCCCCGGGAAAGTCTCATGGGTAGGTCATGTGCAAGGAGTTAGGTGGGCCAGAAGCCCAGCACCCAGTCAGTGCTGACTGGGGGCCCTCAGGTTGGAGAGTACTTAATGTCCCTACTGCTTCTGAGGCCCTGGGCCAGAGCTTTCAGGCCCCACCCTGGTGCTGCTGAGCTCTACCAACTGCTGGGAGACCAGGGAGGAGGCAGCTGGCTTGGAGGACTCCCACCCTGCTTGAAGTTGACCCTCCAACAGGAAGAGGGCGCACTGTCATGATCCCAAACCAGATGTTCTTCCCCAGAGTGCCACCTGCTCACTTACTCATCCCGGCGAGCTGGGAGGAGAGGGTCCTGGGGGCTTCAGGCTGGGGCCCCTTGGGGGCAGGATTGGCGCTGCCGAGGTCAATCAAATTGGTCGCTGGCTCCCCCTCCCTTGGGACCTTCAGAAGGGAAGTCTAGTTATTCTCACCTCCAGAAGGCAGCTGTCTAAGGTCACAGAGCATGGGCTTTAGGGTCCCACTGGCTTCTGGGAAACCAGGCTGGGAGGAGATGAGGAGCACTGGGAAAGGCCTAATTCCTCCTTGTCTCCCCCACCCAATTTATAGCCTGGCTCTGGCCTGAGGCTCTTCATCCACTCCAGAATTATCTTGTGCTGCTACCTGCCGTGCCTCCCCACCCCCCCCACCACCCCAAGAGCCTCTGGAGAACAGAAGCTGCTTTTGCTTTTGCTTTGTAGCCTGGGCACATGTAATGGCTGGTACACAGTAGGTGCTTACGCAGTGTTTGCTGACTGAATTATTAGTTGCACACTTGATCAACATTTATTACCCCATTAGGAATCATGCCAGGTGCCAAGGACACAAAGACAGAAGTGAGACAGCTCGGGGTCTCAAGTGGTTGACAGTCTAACCAGAGACAGCTTGTGCAGACGTAAGGACGTACATATAAAACAGATATGAGGCAAGTGTGGGGTAGTGGGAGAAGGGTCCCTAACAGTTTGGGGGGGTCAGAAAAAATACCAAATGTAGAAAGTGGCCCCTAAGTTGAGTTTTGAAAGAAACAAAGACTTCCAAGAGGTCTGGAGGATAGGAGGGAGAAGACTGTAGGCATGGGGACAGCTAGGGAGTACAAAGGTGTGGAGGTAGGAGATGGAGGACATGTCATGTGTGAGTAAAGGTAAGAAAGTCTGACTGGCCAGACTGCTGGATGTGTGAAGGAGGCTGGGCAGCTGCTGGTGCCACACAGAAGTGTCCTATTGACACGGATGGCACTGTTAGGACAGTGGGAGGTTATCCCAAGGGGGGGGGGGGTCAATGTGGCCTGCCCATGGGACTGAACAGGTCTCTCCCCAGTCTCTTACCTTGTTATGCTGGCCTGTTCGGAACCGCTCAAATCTGTGAGGAAGCAGAGAGGGGGTTCAGGGCTGCCACTCATGTCTTCTGAGTCACAGAATCCCAGAACCCCCAAGCTGGAGGGGTCCTCAGGGATGGGCTGAGGCAGCCCCCCACAAGATTGGATGAGTGGGCATCCACCTCTCCTGGAAGATCTCCAGGGCCTCTTGAGGTAGTCCATGTCATTTGGGGACAGTTTCATTTTGAGAAAACTATCCCTTATATGGAACTGAAAGCTGCCTCTCAGGTCTTTCATCCACTGGCCCCAGGGAAGCCCTGTGAATGACCTGATGACTCAAGCCCCTAAGTCTTCTCCAGGTCCCACTCTGGTCCAGCATGGTTTGGAGTCCCCTTATCAGCTTGTCCTTTTGGACTGGTACATTAAGGAAATAGTCTAGGGGATGGGGGCTCAGGTCTCTTTTCATCCTGGATTCCCCAGGGAGACATTCCCAGCTGCCCCCAGTTTGGCAGAGAGGCCCTGTAGCACCCAGAGTTCTTGGAGCACAGGTCCTGGAGGGATGCCTTCTTTTGGCCTGTATGTCTTAACTCTAAGCCCCCATTTTACTCCTAGTCTGGCTCTATCCAGAGAGGGTCAATGTGGAGTCCACCTAGCAAACCAAGCCTGCTGATGAGGGGGTGGCCCTGACAGTGCTGGACCCCAATGGAGTAGGAGGGTGAAGGGCCCAGGCAGGGTCAGGGCTACCGTTCATGGCGCAGGAACACATTGTTGAGGTTGTCATTGACGATGAGCAGCTCCTCCGTCAGCTGCTCATTGAGGACTCGAGGGATCAGCTCGAGGACTCGCTGCTGCATAACTCGGCATGTCCGGTTCAGCTCCTAACCACAAGGGGGAAAGCAAACAGATGGTGGAAACCCCAACAAGGAAAGAAGGCAGGTGGCAGGCAGGTCCCTCCAGGAGCTCAGATCTACAGGCTTGGGGTGGCTGGGAGGGAGACAAAGCCAAGTCAGGACCTCAATTTCATGTCCAGATGTGTTCGGTGCCCACTGGGCACAGGTTGGTGCCTCCCCAGTAGAGCTAGGTAGTGTGGTAGGGATGTAGTGGACAGAGTGTGGAACTTGGAATCAGGTAGACCTGAGTGAGGATCCTGCCTCAGGCACTCACCAACCAGCTGTGAACCTGGGTTTGACCTTTTTTGGTCTCAGTTTCCTCATCTGTAAAGTGGGGGGAGGAGGCTTGACTTGTGGCCTCTAGATTCCTTCCCATCTCCTCCACTGCTGGTGCCTTCTTCAGATAGCCTTTCTCCTTCTGGACAGACTTTAGGTGTTCACAGTTATTTACACAAGACTGTGAGCTCCCTGAAGGCAGGGCCTTTTGCTTATTTTCTTTGTATCCCCTGGCACACAGCAGGCACTTAGAAAATGCTCACTGACTGACTCCAGTACATGATCTCATGATCCCCATGCCCCCTGTTGCTGTGGCCTTACAGAGCTGGGTTTTGCTAGGCCAGCTCCCTGGGCAGTGGTCTCCAAAACTGCTTACGTGCTACAAGGTGGGGAGGCTGGGCTGTGGGAGGCACCAGGTCAGGTGGGGCCTGGTTTAGGTGGTGGGGTGGGAGTGGGAGCTTGTACCATCTGAGAGGTGGTGGAGTACCACATGGAAATGGTGGCAGGGTAGGTGTGGCCACGTGGAGACAAGCCCTAGGCTTGGCTGTCACAGAGAAGGGCAGCCCAGGCCCATCTCTGCCACCTTGGTGGCTCATCACACACCCCATGGGGTCAGGCACAGCTCCCATGCTAGACACCATTGCCCTGGAGGCTCTTTTTTACCAGTTAGTGTGTGTGGCAATTTGGGAAGCTGTCCCTTGTCTCCTGACCAGAATCACTAGGCCTTCTGGAGAATCACCCATCAGCACAGAATTCTATTAAATCAGGTCCTTCCCATCAAATATCCTTCTTTAATAAAGTCACAAAGAGTTAACCATTCTGAATCCTAAATGAGAATGCCCTAGGGCCTGTGGTCCCTTGGGGCTGGATAAGGATCAGGCCTCCTTGCTCTCTGGCCACCAGCCTCTTCCTTGGGCCTAGTTTTAGCCTGGCCACTGACTGGGTGAGAGAGATTAAAGCAAGCCCCTTCCTCCCTGTAGGCTTTATCTTCCAAAACTGTCAGAGGAGGGCCTTAGGAGGACCCTTCTGGTCCTGTGTTTCCTAGAGGACACTATGAGCCTGTCTCAGACTTTGGTTTGGAGGTCTGGGGTTTCCTGTTTGCTGAGATGCTGGGATGTCAGGGTGGCTTCTGGCTTCATCACTGGCCCCAGCCTTCAGTCTCTCCAGTGACTAAACTGTTCTGTGGTTCTATCTCAACTTCCTTCTCCCACAACAGATACGTCTCCGTTGGGTAACTGCTGGTTCCTTCTGAGGCTGGGCCTGTCTCAAGCCTGTTCCAGTGTCTCGGGCAGGAAGCTCCTTCTTTCCCTCCCCTGAAGGCTCTGGGAAAGTCAGCCTCTGGGCCATGAGGGCAGGCTCTACTTCAAAATGTGTTTGTGAAGCCCCTAATTTGTTGAGTGCAGGACCTCACAAAGCACTTTTTCAAGAGAATATCAGCCTGACCTCAATATAATCCAGGAAAGAAAACCCTAAGAAGATATGAGGCTGGAGGTGAGAGAACTTATAAGAGCTGGGGCTAGACCTGGCCTTCTGGCTCCAATCTTTCATTAAACCAGGCCCGAGCTTTTAAAGACAGCCATCCTGACAAATCAACCCATTCCCTGCCACCTGTGCACACCCACGTCATTGCCCTGATTGCCCCCACCAGCTTCTGTTGGGTTTTCTCTCTCTGCCCACAGGCAGTGGGGCCCCCAGCGGCTCCCCCTCCAACATTCCTCTTCAGGCTCTGGACCTTTATGAGCGGCAGCCCAGACCAGTACCCTGAGCTCTGGTTTCCTCATCTGTAAAACGGGGAAAACAGTTCTTGTGGTACCGATCTACTTCTCAGGGCCATAAAGTCCCATACTGAGCTTCAGAAGCTCCCCTCTCTCTCCTTTGCAGGGTTGGGGGGCTGCAGGCTGAAATACTGCACATGCAAGCACACTCAGTTGGGCATTGGTTAATTTTGTCAAGTTGCCTTTTTTTTTTTTACCTCTCTAAATTCTTCCGAGGGATGGCTTACCGGGTAGTGGAACAGGGAGGGATATATTTGGAAACAAAGATGAGCATAATTAAAAAACTAAAGCGCCCCGGCTAATGTTAGGACACTGTCCAGGTCTGCCAGTGCTGGGTGTCTTGGGGTTCATCACAGCATGGTGGTGGTGTCTGTCACCAGGAGGTAACTGAGCAGGGATGCCAAGAGCCCCTGCCTGGCCCACGCCCAGGGCACTGACCCTTGCCCTTTGCAGCCTGATGGGCTAACACAGCTGAGGAGGAGCCATCTGGCAAGGGGAGAGATGAGGGGGATGCTGAGCCCCCAGGAAGGGATTCTTACCTGAAGCAGCTCGAGGTCCGAGGGGTCAGCCTGCCCGGGGACCAGCTCAGTCAGCATCTCTGACATCACCCTCACGTTACCATTCACCACCTCCAGCTCATTGCGGAGTTTCCCAATCTGAAAATACACACTTATGTTTGACCTGGCCAAGATCAGCATAGGTGATAAAGCCCTAAGGCTCCACAGAGCCAGCCCCAGGCTTAGACAGGTCCTTCCACAGGAGCTCAAGGGCCCAGCCCAGCCCCAAAAGGAATGTAAGCCATTTTCCAGTGGGGGTCTGTTCTCCCCCCACCAGACCCATCTCTGGCCCCTCACACCCCGTGGCCCTTTCCAAACATTACCATTTCCAAGCCAACCATACAGCTGGGAAGGGATGGAAGGTCAGAATGACTGCACCCCAAGGCGTGCTGATGGCAGAATTACAGCATCTCCCTTAAGGGGCCCAAAGCAGATGCTAACAAGGCCACTGAGACCCTCAGGCTCCTCCCCATGTTGTGCAGGGAGGGGAATGGGTAGGGCTAGGTCCCTGCTCTTGGGCACAGGAGGGCCCGCTGCTTGCCTGAGGGCCATTCTGGAGGCTGGAGATGCTGCTGGGGTCAGCACGGCATGCATGTGTGTCTGAGAGCTGGGTGTGTGTGTGGTGGGGGAACAGCATTGCCAACACATTTCCCACCAGCTCCAGAAGAAGGGATGCCTTGGGACCTCTCTGGACTCTCCCCCAGGAAAGCTCATTATTAGGAGAGTGTGAGATGACTCTAGCCTGAATGTACCTGGTCCTCATCTGTCATCAGGACCTCTGGCAGGGGGGAGGGCAGGGCCCTAGGCTCCAGGACTTTGGTTCAAGGACAAGGCTCAGTTCAGCTTTTCTCCTCATGTCCCACCAGTTTTTGGCCTTCTCTAGCCTCTCTTCCATGTCCCCCAGGGAGGCGTGGGTGCTCTTGTGTGTTGTCTCCCCCTATTAGATTGTAAGTTCCTTGAGGGTGGGGACTTTGTTTTATTTGTATTGGTACCCCTAGTGCTTAGTACAGTGCCTGGCTGGCCCTTCTCTCACCCAGGGCATGCTGGAGCTTCCCTGGCACCAAGTGTGTTAGGGAGTTGCCTGGGGCACAGAAGGGTCCCTGCAACCTACCCAGGGACCGGCAGGCAAAAGGCAGCAGAGTCAGATTTCAATTTAGGTAGTGTCTATCCGTTGGACCACCCTGCCTCTCAGGACCCTCAGGACTTCTTCAAAACACTATCCCTCACTCACACCGCCCAGGGGCATGGTAGTTTTCAGTCCTTTTAAGGATGAAGAAACAGGCTCAGAAAGGTCAGGTACCTTGCTTGTCCTTGGTTACCCAGAGAGGAGGGTCAAAACCAGGACTTGCTCCAGTTTCTGGGTGTCCTTCTTTCTATGACACAGCCAGGCAGCTGCACTAACAGTAGGGCCTAGGGCTGTTTTGGTCTGGACCTGAGATTTCACTGGTTAAAGGGAGCTCCCAGGTAAGGAAACTCCTTCTACCAGTGCAGATTGGCACTCTCTTATACCTTTTGGTTTTGGGAAGCCTCCTGGAGCATAGAGGGGTTGCGGAACCTGTCCAGGATCACACAGGTGACATGGGTGGGACTTGAACCTAGGACCTCTGACTCTGAGCCTGCTACTCCATCCACAAAGAAACATAGCTTCTAATTAACGATGTTATTACCCCAGGATTTCTTAGAAGTTGGACTCCAAATCTTAAGAGTGCCAGAGAAATGTAAGTTATCTTCTATATAGAGACCTACACATGGTTGGAAAATAGCTCAAGGGAATTCTTATTAGCACACTCTTTCAGGAGGGGGAAACTGAGGGACAGAGGGAGAGAGGCTCCAGCAGTAGATCTGCCATAGAAAACCATTCCCCAAATGCCAAAGACTACAATGCTGCTCCAGCCTTCTCCCAGTCTGTGTCCTGAAGGAGTGACCTGTCTAAGGAGCCTTGCTTGCTCAGCCTCCTTCCTGACACCAGGGCTGGGGGAACGGGAGCGTTGAGGGGGGAGACTGACTCCTGAGAGCCAGGACCGTCTTTACCTGCTCTGGTGTCGGCGTCACAGGCACGTCGTCAGGGGCAGACGGCATGTTTGGCGGGGGCACCGCTTGCTGTAGGGAGTTTGTGCGTTGGCTGGACTGTGTTACTGATGAATTCTGTCCTGGTGGGGGCTCGGAGCCATACACGGACTAGGGATAAAAACTGAATCAGAGAGGGAGGAGCAAGGGCTGGGCAGAGAAACTTGGGAGGCCCGTAGGTCAGTCGGAAGCAGCTGGCCAAGCTCTCCTCTGTCTCTTCCCAGTTTTCTCACCTCTCAGCTTGGTCCACACAGGGGAAGGAGACAGGTCTGCCCTGGCCTGACTGGGAGCATGGGAGGTGGTGAGCCTCCTTACCCTCTGGGGTGTGTGGATGGGGGACAGCATATCCAGGTCCGTCATGGGAAACTCCAGGCCCTTCCTCCTGAGGTCTTCATAGACAGCCACGACTCCTGTCAGGTCGGGAGAGCTTCGGAAGGCGTCTGCCCAAGACTGCCGAGAGGAAGAGGGGACAGAGCCAGCTGGTCACTGCACTGACCTTCCTTCCTCTGGCCTTCTCATCCATTCCTGTGGGGGCTGGGGGGAGCTACAGCTAGAAGGCACCTTGGACATGAGGAAAACCAGGAGTGTTCTGGATTGAGCCAGGAAAGGGCCTGGGGCTACTGTGGAAAGGTCACTAGATTTAGAGTGAGGGCCCAGGATTCCTCTTCCTGCTATATCCTGGAGCACACCAGGGGGCCTTTCTGGGCCTCAGTGTCCTCATCTAGAGAGCAGGAGTTGGATCCAAGGTCTGCTAAGTCCTCTTTCACTTTCTCACTGTGGTCCCCTGATCATCAGACTCCAGATTCAAACCCAGGTCTTCAGCCTCTAACTACTAGTAGTCCTACTGTACTGCCATGTGCCTCAGGGTTTGGGTGCCCCCTCCTCAGTTCTAATTTGGACTCCAAAGCCTCCTTCAAGGCTCACCTCCGGACCTGACTTTGAGCAGTGTGAGCAGGCAGCTCTTCCATCGTCACCTCTCCCTTCTCGGGGGAGGGAGCATTTACTTGTTGGCTTCTATGTGGTGTCCCTCACTAGATGGTGAACGCCTTGAAAATGCACCTTACCCGATTCTTTGCAGAGGTGGGCCTATGGTGCACCATATGACAAATTCCATTCTATGTAGCTGATGAGTTAGTTTAGTTGAAGGCTCTGAGGTTTTCCTTTTTAATCTTTGCTATAAGGGACCCTCTCTGGGCAGGGGAGGGGAGTAATGTATTTGGAAAAAAACCAGAAGATAGCAATACATTTTAAAGCAGAATGGAAACTCTCTGAGGGCAGGGCTGGGGCCTCACTTTCTGTCTGACTCTCCAGTGCCTTGTGCACATGTTTGTGGCACTGGGCCCATACCAGAGACTCACTCATTCCTTTTTCCCCTTCAAGGACCAGAATCATTCTCCGATACCTTGTGGTGCTTTCCTATCCCGTTATGCCACTCTACACTCACAGGCACCCACCCTCTCAAGGGCTAGGGAAGGCCTTATTCCCATTTTGCAGATGAGGAAACTGAGGAGAGGGGAATTCGAGGGACTTCCTCAGGGCCTAACAGACCGTGGCAGAGTGGGACCAGAACCCAGGTCGCCTAAGTCTCAGCCCAGAGAATTCTGCCTAGAAAAAGTGCTCGTGCCAAACCGTAGTACATTATTCTCCCCTGGTACCCAGCAAAAGCCCTGATGGCATTGAGGCAACTGGGCAGAGTAGTGGATAAATGGAGCACTGGACATGGGTCAGGGAGTCCTAGTTCAGCTCTGGCCTCTGATACAAGTCATATGACCTTGGACAAGTCATTTAACCTTCCTGTGCCTCAGTTTCCCCAACTGCAATATGGGGATAATAATCACACTTATCTTACAGGGTTGTTGTGAGGATAAAATGAGAAATATTCATAAAGAGTTTTGTAAACCCTAAGGTACAATGAGGGTGAAAAAGAGGCTGTGTAGGTCAGAGATCATGATCTGAGGGTCCCAGGGCCATAAAGCCAATATTGGGGCTGGGATCAGAGAGGCAGACATCTGAAACTGGGCCTCAAAGGCCATTGGGTCCGACTCACTCATTTTACAGGAGAGACAACTATGGCCAAGGGAAGCAACGTGACCTGTCCCAAGTTACCCAGTATCAGAAGTAGGATTTGAACCCAGGCCCCTGACTCCTAATCTACTGATTTTTCTTGCAGGTATGGTGTTGCTATAGGTTTTGGCCTTCTCTTCTCTCAGTCTTGCCTTAAGAATTTCCCAGTTCAAGGTCTGGGGAGAAGGGGGTCCCAGACCCATGTTCCTCATTCTCTAGGGCCTCATTTCCCTTTGGGAACCTCTGCTCTTCCTGGGCCTCCCACGGCCCTGCCTCTCTTGCCTGGTGCTCACCTGGATAAGCATGAGAACCTTGTCGTGGACAGTGCTGGGGGGGTTGTTCTTTGGCAAGATGGTCCTCACCAGAACCCCCTCCACAAAGTCCTGGCTGGCCACGAGGATGTGGAAGCGGTGGCCACAGTTTTTAACACAGGTTTCCAAGACCTGGAAGGTCCAAGAAGTAGTGGTGAGAATTCCAGGTAGGAAAGGGTCCTCCCTATGAACAGGGTCTCACTCATTCCAAACAGAAGATCATTTTGACAGAGATACTGACAGACTCAGTATCTGAGTCTCTGTCACGGGGCTATTTTGAGATGAGGCCTCAAAAAGAAGTCTTTCTATAGAAAACCACGGCCTTTTGACAGAGCAGGGCCAAGGTGGGGAGAAAGAATAGCCCCAGAGCCACAAATTCTGGGGGACAGAGGAAGTTCTAATAGGTGAAGCTCTGACTGTTACCCCCCCAACACATACCAAGGCAAACCTCCTGTGACCATCACCACTATGAATCCCTCCCCCACTCTGCCCTTCCTCCCCCCCACCCCCGCCCCAGCTTCCTAGGACATTCTCTATAGCCTTATACCCTCCTTTGGATATAAGACTAGCAAGGGGAACTCCCCCTCCCATCCTGTGGCCCGGGGGCCCTGACGCAGAAGGGCCTCTGTCCCCTTGTCACCCACCAGCCATGGACTGTGCAGACAGCCATGGAGCCAGTTTGGACAGGGGCTAACCCACAGTTCCCTCAAATCTGTTGGCTCCCACATGGGCTGAGACTTCTGGATCTCTGGTTTCTAGACCTTTCTAGGTGAAGCGGTGGGTCCCAGGGGACCCCTGGCTTGGGCATCTGATTCTCCCTACTACTGCCTTACTCCTCTTGCAACAACAACACCCTGGGCCCCAGGCCCCAGACCTTTCCCCTTCCTTGTCCTCATCTGACAGCACAGAGGTGAGGGAACATGCAGATGTGTGGATGTGGGCAGGTTCAGATGCAGAAAGTGCTGAAGAGCCCAGGTACCAGAGGGGACAAGGCCAGGCTGAGAAGGGGTGGGCACTCACCGTGAGCGCCAGCATCACCTCATGGAAGTTCTTATTGCCCATGATCCTCTTCTTCAGGGCTCGTAAAGCATCTTTGGGGCTGTGGGGAACGAGGAGAGGGCACAGCTGCAGCAAAGAGCAGGCTTCTACTGGCCTTGTGGTAGAAGCAGCAGGCCTGGGAGGCTTGAACCCCACAGGTGTCTGTCAGTGATGATCCACTAATCAGATCACTGATCTGGAGATGGAAGGGGCCTGAGAGGCCTTCAAGTCTAACCTTCTCATTTCACAGATGAGGAAACCGAGGCTTGGGGCAGCTCACAGGATCTGAGGTCTAGAGCTGGAAGAGCTGACAAGTCCAGTTGCCTCATTTACTGATGAACAAGGTGAGCTAGAGGGAGGCCAACAAGTGCCATGGGCACGATCTAAACCCAGGTCTTTCTGACCCTCTATCAACCCCATATCACCTCATGGCAGCCCCTCCCCCAGGCGGCTGCCAATTTCTGAAGCTCGTTGGGATTCTTGGGGACGTGGGGGGTGCTAATGGAGGTTAAGCGAGACCTGTGATGGCTCGGCACCGACATCAGAGCTCAGTGGGCCTGGGGGGGAGGGGAGTGTGGCCAGAATAGGGCAAAGGCCACATGTCTCAGACCCACAGTCACCTGCCTTGGGGGTGCCATTTCAGCCAAACAGAGCCAGTGTGGCACCTATTTCTTAAGCACCTAGTGCCTGCTCAATGCTGGAGAGCCCCAAAGTTGAGACCACAAGATAACTATACTGCAATAAATGAGATTCAAAGGCTTCATGCAGACAAGGCGGCATCCAAGCTGGTATTTAAAAGCTGGGGAGGATTAGTAAGGGAGGGGAGAAGCCGCAACAAAATCAAGTTGGCCACATGTTGGGAATGTTTGAGAGGGGATTCTGGCTGGGGGCAGCTCCTGAGCTCACAGGAACACAGATGTTGTAGTAGACAAGATTTCAGAGATTCAACCTCATCATTTTACTGGTAAGGAAACTGAGGCCAGAGAAGGGCAATGAAGGAGAAGATTCCCGGCACAGATGCAGCATGACAGGCCTACCTGGCCACAGCCCAGTGAGCGAGTGGAGGCAGCAGGAGTGCGTGTGAGACATACATTTTCAGACACAGCCAGAACATGGATTGATTTTGCTTAACCATTTAAAATTGTTTCAAGCGACCCCTGGGAGTGGAGGTAGGTAAGCAGAAGTCTAGCAACAGTAGTACTTAAAAAAGGACAAAACCCAGCACCAATGAACTATTTCTTAGATACACAGAGGTGAGCAGAAGGAAGTTCTGAAGGGGACACAGTCAGTGTGACTGGGAATAAACTTAGTATATCCATTTCAAACCCTAAGCTGTAGATGACAGAGGTTCCCAGTTTCACACACAATGAATGCTTTCTTTTTTTTTCTGAGTGGAAACATTCACTCTCATTGGTTTTGGACAGGTTCCTAATATAGAAGAATAGGATATCAGAAAAGGAAGGTGAGGCTGTTTCATTTGTGAGGGAGGCCTTGGATTCAAGACAGGGGAGTCAGACCCTGGGCCTCGGCAGGGCTGTGTGGCAGCTGACATGGAGGAAGGATGGGTGAGGAAGGTCAGCCTGGCAGTGAGTAGAAGGAGAGCTGGCCAGAAGGGGAAGTGAGAGGAGGCCGGTGGAAAGGAGGCCCGGCCCAGCCCAGTGAGCATGGATGGAAGGCCCGCTACCAGCACTCGAGGGATGCCTTCTGTTAGCACTAACTTTTCCATGGTGAGCCTGGGAGTTAGATAATTCGAGAAGCAGCCATTGACAGAGAGTGAACCAGGTTCTGTTGGGTCTGGATGGCTCTGGTGTTTGCAGGGCAGGCCAGGCCAAGTCTGTTGCTGCATTTGGGCTCTCTGCCACTGCTCCAGGGGAAGGGCTTACTCCCCTTATCTCCTTAAACAGTGACAGGCTCTGGGGACTTGATGGTTCTCAGCAATTAAAGCATCCCAGGCCCTACCCAGGCTCCTTACCCCTCCTCAGTCTCGTTAATGATGTCACAGATCTCCATATTAAGGGACCAATCCTCGCTTTGCAGTGATCCATCAGTGGCTCGCTCTGAGGGAAGAAACCAACCAGAAGTCAAAAGGTCCATTTTGAGACTTGGCTGATGACTGAGAATATGACCAAGGGACTGGTGGGGTTACTGCTGGTGTCCCCACCTCTGTGTGCTTGGAACATACCTCATCCACCCCTTCATCCACCCCTCCATCCTCACCTCCATCCACACCTCCATCCTCACCTCCATCCACACCTCCATCCACACCTCCATCCTCACCTCCTCCACACCTCTATTCTCACCTCCTCCACACCTCCATCCTCACCTCCTCCATACCTCTATTCTCACCTCCTCCACAACTCTATCCTCACCTCCTACACACCTCCTCCACACCTCCATCCTTGCCTCCTCCACACCTCCATCCTCCCCTCCTCCACACCTCTATTCTCACCTCCATCCTTACTTCCACCCACACTTCCATCATCACCTCCATCCACACCTCCATCCTCACCTCCTCCACACCTGCATCCACACCTCCATCCTCACTTCCTCCACACCTCCATCCACACCTCCATGCCCACCTCCTCCACACCTCTATCCTCACCTCCATCCTCACCTCCATCCACACCTCCATCCTCACCTCCTCCACACTGCCATCCTCACCTCCTCCACACCTCCATCCTTACCACCTCCACACCTCCATCCCCACCTCCTCCACACCTCCATCCTCACCTCCATCCTTACCTCCTCCACACCTCCATCCTCACCTCCTCCACATCTCCATCCCCACCTCAATTCTTACCTCCATCCTCACTTCCATCCACACCTCCTCCACACTTCCATCCTCACCTCCTCCACACTTCCATCCTCACCTCCTCCACACCTCCATTCTCACCTCCATCCTTACCTGCTCCACACCTCCATCCACACCTCAATCCTCACCTCCTCCACACCTCCATCCTCACCTCCTCCACACGTCTATTCTCACCTCCTCCACACCTCCATCCTTGCCTCCTCCACACCTCCATCCTCACCTCCTCCACACCTCCATCCTCACCTCCTTCACACCTCTATTCTCCCCTCCTCCACACCTCTATTCTCACCTCCATCCTTACTTCCACCCACACCTCCATCATCACCTCCACCCACACCTCCATCCTCACCTCCTCCACACCTCCATCCACACCTCCATCCTCACCTCCTCCATACCTCCCTCCTCACCTCCATCCTCACCTCCTCCACACCTCCATCCTCACCTCCTCCACACATCCATGCCCACCTCCTCCATCCTTACCTCCTCCACACCTCCATCCTCACCTCCTCCACACCTCCATCATCACCTCCTCCACATCTCCATCCCCACCTCCATTCTTACCTCCATCCACACCTCCATCCTCACCTCCTCGACACTGCCATCCTCACCTCCTCCACACCTCCATCCTCACCTCCACACCTCCATCCTCACCTCCATCCTCACCTCCTCCACACCTCCATCCTCACCTCCTCCACACCTCCATTCTCACCTCCATCCTCCCTGCTCCACACCTCCATCCACACCTCCATCCTCACCTCCTCCACACCTCCATCATCACCTCCGCCACATCTCTATGCCCAGCTCCATTCTTACCTCCATCCACACCTCCATTCTCACTTCCATCCACACCTCCATCCTCACCTCCTACACATTTCCATCCTCACCTCCTCCACACCTCCAACCTCACCTCCATCCTCACCTCCTCTACACCTCCATCCTCACCTCCTACACACCTCCATCCTCTCTTCCTCCACACCTCTATTCTCACCTCCTCCACACCTCCATCCTCTCCTCCTCCACACCTCTATTCTCCCCTCCATCATCACCTCCATCCACACCTCCATCCTCACTTCCATCGTTACCTCCTCCACACCTCCATCCTCACCTCCTCCACACTTCCATCCTCACCTCCTCCACACCTCTATTCTCCCCTCCTCCACACCTCCATCCTCACCTCCTCCCTCACCTCCATCCTCACCTTCCCCACATCTCATTCCTCACCACCTCCACACCTCCATACCTCCATCATCACCTCCCCCACATTTCTACCATCACCTCCTCCATACCTCCATCATCACCTCCATCCTCACCTCCTCCACACCTCCACCCTCACCTCCTCCACACCTCCATCCTCACCTCCTCCACACCTCCTCCTTGCCTCCTCCACACCTCCATCCTTACCTCCTCCACCCCTCCATCCTCACCTCCTTCACACCTCTATTCTCCCCTCCTCCACACCTCTATTCTCACCTCCATCCTCACCTCCTCATCTCCACCCCCACCTCCATTCTTACCTCCATCCTCACCTCCTCCACACCTCCATCCTCACCTCCTCCACACCTCCATCCTCACCTCCTCCATACCTCCATCCTCCCCTCCTCCATACCTCCATCCTCACCTCCTCCACATCTCCATCCTTACCTCCATCCTC
>CM053581.1:408238342-408294503 GCA_028627135.1 Pseudochirops cupreus
AGCAAAAATCATTAGACCTATTTTATAGACAAGGATCCTGAGGCTCAGAGAGAGGAATGTGACTGGCACAAGGCCACACAGTTACTGAGTGAGGGAACTGGTTCTGCCAGCCCTGAGGTCAGCATTCTCTCTACTGTGCTGGGTGCTGGGTTCCAATCCCCCTTCTGGCAGTCTTCCCCACGTGAGGCAGCTGGTAGGCCTGGTCTCTACAGTCTGCTCCTCTGACTGCTGCCAGTTATACACTTGCCTTCATCTCTCTGGGCTTTGGGAAAGGCTATTTTTAGAAACTGGGGAGGAAACCCGGATGTCCATTCTCCCACGGTCCTCAGAGGCGCAGGCAGAGGGTGGCCAAGCCAGGGTTCACCATTCTGGGCACTTTAACCTTCCTCTTAAAGGCCCTGGTATCTACTCTCTGTGTGTTCTGGCAGCTGCTCCCTGCTGGGCAGTGGTTTCCTTGTCTGTAAAATGGATCTGATGACTTTTGCAGTGTCCCTTATACTGTGAGCTCCCTGGGGGGCAGTGCTTGCTTCTGCCTTTTTTTGTATGGACAATGCTCAGCACAGTGCCTCTCCTGGCTCTCAGTCCCTTGAGGCTACCTTCTTGGCTCTCTTTCTTTAGTACTAGCCTCATCTAGCAGCACCGCCTCCCCCCCCCATTTTCTAGCTCAACTCCGAAAGGGCACATGTGGCCTTCTAGGTCCTTGGGGGCAGCCTTCTGAGTTCAAACTGGGTGAAGTCAAAGGGCCACACCTGTGGACCTAGGGGGCCACATGCGGCCTCGAGGTTGCCGGTCCAACAGCCCTGCTCTATCTAGACTATACACGAAGTTGGGAGGGGGGTCTCAATGTGTATGTGTGTGTCCCGGACCCTTTGAGCAGTTTGCTGAGGCCCCTGGACCCCTTCTCAGAAGCATGTTTTTAAATCCCCAAAATAAAACCTGTGGGACTATAAAAGAAACCAATCATCTTGAAATATAAAGCATCAAATAATGTCAACAACACAGAAGATATGAAACGAACAAGCGAGCTCACAGACTCGGGGCTAAGAACCCCGCCCAGAAGGCTGCTCAGTGAAAGTGAAGTGGCGGTAAGAAGCCAGACGCTACTGAGTGGCGTCAGGGCCAGTTCTGGGTGTGCCGGCGGGCACAGCGAGCCAGAGACAGGCGGCTCGGACTCAGTGACCCCTAACAGCAAACAGGCCTCTGGAGTGGGCGTTGGCAGCGCCAGCCTAAGGGGCAGCTCCCAAGTCCCTCCTCCCTGCCCCAGAGGACAGCAAGGCTCAGCAAGGAGTCACCGGGGCTCAGGCCTGGCCGACTTCCTGTTCCTTAAATAAAGGGTCTCTCACCTTATCTCCCTCATCTCTCTGGGAGAGACTGAGCCCTGAGAGTCAGTCGGGGTCACAGGAGCACCACAAGCTTTTGTCTTTCTGTACCTCAATCCCCCCATTGCCCACTTTCCAGGGCTGCTATGGATGGGGAAAGGGATTTGTAAACTGAAGCAATGGAGGAAGAATGAGGATAAGTAGCTAATTGGGCTCAGATCTGTCAAGCCCTGGACTTAAGCTGCTAGAACATGGCGGTGCCAACAAAGCTCCCACAGCACTGGGCTTCATTCCTGCCCAGGGACACGAGTGTTACTCTCTTGGTGACCAGAGACTGCAAGAAGAACATTCATAATGGAGTCGGAGCATCTGGTTCAAATCTCCTGACGCTACCTGTGTGACCTTGGACAAGTCATTAACTTTTCTTGGCCCCCATTTCCTCCAATGTAAAATCAAGAGTTGGGCTGGATGGCTCCTGAGGCCCCTTTCAGACTGAGAGCCAGGATTCTATGAACCTGGTCCCATCCAGCCTCTGCCTGATGACTTTAGTGGCTAGGAGCTCATTCCATGAGGCTGGGGAGGCAGGGTCAGGTCTTCCTCGGGTTGTTAGTGAGCCACTCTCTCTCTTGATCCAAGTCTAATTCCTCCTTCCACCTGATATTTGAAAAGGGATCATGTCTCCCCTGAATCTCCTCTATTCTGAGCTAACTGGTCTTTTGGCCAGTTCTCCTCACACAGCATGGACAGCTAGGTGGCTCCATGGATAAATTCAAATCCAGCCTCAGACACTTCCTAGCTATGTGACCCTGGGTGGGTCACTTCACTCTGCCTCACTTTCCTCATCTGTAAAATGAGTTGGGGAAGGAAACGGCAAACCCCTCCAGGATCCTTGCCAAGGAGACTCCAAATGGGGTCATGAAAAGTCTGACAGAACTGAAAAACCACTGAACAAACAAACCTCACATAGTATGATTTCTACATCAATTCATTCCTCTAGAACTCCCTAACACCCTCATTCAAATCCTCTAGAACTGATCAACAATACTTATTAAAAATCCTCTAGAACCCGCCAACACCCTCTTTCAAATCGTCTAGAGCTCATCAACAATCCTTATTAATACTATGGTACTCTGAGCTGCATATGTCCTTTGGCATGGTGACCTTCACCTCTGGATGGAAGGCCCAGAGAGCTCAGAGTGGCTTGGCCACACTGAAGTCCCCCCTGCCCCCCGAAAAATGGCCAACAATCATGGCTGTTTGATCACTCCGGAAGGTTCACAAAGCACTTTATCTCACATGGTGTTTATAGCCACCCTGGGAAGAGGTGATTCAAGCATTATTATCTTTATCTTACAGATGAGGAAACTGAGGCTCAGCTCCTTCCAGTTTTGTGAGTCTTGGCTGTTAGGAGGGAAGTGCTGGGCGAAGTTAACCCCCAACGGCAGATCTTGTTCTTACACTTCAGAGGCCTGCTGAGCCTCCCATCCTCTCTGGGACAATGGCAGGCTTGGAAAAAGGGGCACATGCTTAGAAGCAGTTTTCCTTAAGCCTGGGTACTTGCTCAGGACATAGTTTCCAAATGATTAATTCCCAGAGAGTTGTAGCTTGGTGCAGTTTTAGTTGTCTTAGTTGCCTGGCTGCCACTCCCTAAGCCAAATGCCCTGCCCTGCCTGCCCCCCTTTCCCCAACTAGGAACCACAAAGAAGATCATACCATGTTTTCAGAGTAGAAAAATGCACTCCTTCCTTCCCCACGTCCCCGAATCTGTGCCATTGGACTTTCAGCTGAAACCTCCCCTATGTGTGGTCTCCTCCATGATATGAGGAGACTTTTCTACTTGAATTCCCAGGGCTTTGTTCATAGAAGGTGCTTAATAAATGCTTACTCATCTATTCATCCATCTATCCATCCATCCATCCATCCATCCATTCATCCACCCACTCACCCACCCACACATCCATCTATCTACCCACCCACCCACCCATCCATCCAACCACCCATCCATCCATCCACCCATCCATCCATCCATCCATCCATCCATCCATCCATCCATCCATCCAAATGGCTAGCAAGGAGCTGACTCAGCTGACTCAACTGCAGACCCTCTCCTGAGACAGAATGGCCATGTGAGGCTGAGAAGATGCAGGGTGGTCTGTAAGTGACAAGATCAGAGGCCACCTTAGCTGTGGGACAGTTCTAGGCGGGGTTCAGGAGGTGCGGAGCTAATCCTTCCTAATCCAGGGGTTCCCAGTGTGCTAAGGGACTCTAGATAATAAATGGTCACAAGGAAAGGCAGAGGAAATCCTGGATTTGCTCCTTCCTCTGCTCCACTGGGGAAGAACAAAGCCTATTCATTCAGCCTTACTCAGGTGCCAAGAGCCAGATTCCCAAGATGGGATTAACAAAGGAAACAGCTTGATCCCACAGCATGAAACCCAAACCCTGTGTGAACCTGGGTACAAGACAGCCTGGCCCACCTTGGCACAGGGAAAGTTCTGGCAGGCACTGGACAAAGATTAAAGAAGACGTGGGTATGATTCCTGGTTCTTATTGGGTGTATGACCTCAGACAAGTCATTTACCTTTGCTGAGATTCGGTTTCCTCACCTGTAAAATGGCAGTAATAATACACTACCCATCTCACAGCCTTATTTCTGAGGGTCAGATGAGATGTTTGTAAAGCTCCTTCAACACCAGTTATTATTATTTTTTTTAATCAGCAGCAACGGAACTTCCTGGGACCACTCCCAAATGACAACTCTTTGGTTATTGCCAGGCTTCAAAGACAAAAGACTGTAGCTGATTTGGTTCAGGCAGTGTGGCCTAATGGAAAGAACAACGGACTGAGAACTGGAAGACCAGGATTTGAATGGCTGACTTAAAGCTGCCTCATCTAGGATCACTCAGCTTTGGCCCTGTTCCTGTCACGCCTCAGTTTACCCCTCTGTAAAATGATGAGAGGGGTGGCCTTTTCTGAAGGCCCCTTTGAGCTCTGAAAATTTGTCATTTCTTCTATTTTTTGAAAATTATTTTTGATTTTCATTTTGAACTTAATGAACACACGGCTTCTTCTGAAACCAAGCAGTTCCACACTCACCCCAGGGATGTTTTGTCTATCTCCTCCACCCACAGGCCCCTAGCTCCTGATCCCCCAGAGTAATTTTTATATAGTCAGCGATCTATGAGGCCAGGCCCTCCCCTCCAGCCTTGAGGTCACTGGAATGTGGCATGATTTACTCTCTTCTCCCCTGGCAGCAGATGTGTTGAGTCTGAAGCCACAGAAAGGACTGGCTGAGGCTGGGGGCACCAACACACCATAATCACAGGCCTTACCAAATGAGATCATCCCCTTCCCCCCACAGCTTTTGGTCAGGTCTATCTTACTGGGTATTTCCTAGATACACATAAATGCAGAATTTCAGGGCGTAAGGGCCCAAGATAGTGGTGACCAAGTTCAATCCCTACCAGAATTGAAGCCTCTCATGGCCATCTAGCTTCTTCTTGGATACTTTCAGTGAGGGGGAACCCAGCACCTTCCAGAAGCCGCTGACTACACTTTGGAATAGCTGATGTTTTTAGGAAATTTTCCCTGATGTCAAGTCTAAAATGAGCTCCACACCTTTCATCTGCTGGCCCCTGGTTCTGCCCTCTAGAGCTAGGCAAAGCTGAATGAATCCTTCTTCCCCAAGACAACCCAGCTACACCTCCCTGCCTCCTTCCAAACTCTAATTGCTTCTCTTCTCTGGGACACAGAGGCCTCGCTTTTTGGAGGGCAAGGTGCTGGAGAGGCTGAATTCTGGCTTCTGAAATAAACCTGGACTAGGGAGACCACAAAGCAGAACTACAGACTTGTCCACAGGTTGGCTCATGAGCTTGGGGGAAACCGTGGTGGTTCTGCTTGGAGAAAAGAAGGCTGAGAGGTTTCAAATATGGCACCAGCACTCACACAGAGAGAAGTACAAAAGGCCTGGGTCTGAGTGTTTGCCTTCACTAGCTATGTGACCTCAGCAAAAAGCCTCATCTGTAAAATGAGGCTAACACTAGAACCATCAATATCCTAGGATATAAATGAGCTTTTTGCAAGCTTGGTTTGCACTGAAGGGGGATTTCTTGATAGCACTGGGGTGTGCTGAACATCTTAGAAGAAGGCCTGGGTCAGCTGTCCTTTGGAAGGGCCCTGAAACCGGGAGAACTTGGGATTTGTCTGGCATGCTTCAAGTTTTCATAGTAAAAGCCACTACCACTTTTTTTTTAATAGCACTTTAAGATTCATAAGGCACTTTCCTCAAAGCTTCATGATGTGGAAAGAAAGGAAGGAAGAAAGGCCTCCAGTACATTGGACAGCTCTCCAACCTTGCGGTGCCCCCTCCTCCAACTTATGGTAGGACTTGGATGAAAGAGGTAGGGATGGGATGAAATCTGTATTGGAGGAGGAAATGGCCACATTATCAAGGAACTTACAGATCCACTGGAGCACTCCTTACAATGCTCCTGGAACTCAACATTTTAAAAAGTGCATGCCAAAAATAAATAATTAAAAAACCTGTTTTGCATGACGCTTATGTGTATAACTGGTATCATATTGCTTGATTTCTCATCCAGCAGGGGAAAATCTGGAATTCAAAGGATGCCCTAAATAAATGAATGAATAAGTAAATAAACAAAGAGTAAGTTAAACAATGCCCCTGGTAGTACAAAGGCCAACAGCTCCATCAGAAAAGGAAAATTCAGGGATAAAAGGTGGTTTGTCCATAACCGGCTAGTGAGGGGTGGAGGAGGCCCTCAAATCCTGGTCCCCCTGAAATCCAAGAACCGTACTCTTTCTACCTGCTAGAAGTCCTCTCTCCCTTCAAACAGCCCACTCACTACCAGCTTCCACCGAGCTTCCTGACTCCCTGCCTTTACTTACACATCCTTGCCCACCCTCTTGCATCTGGACTTTCTCTCCCTGCTGACTCTGCCTACACCTGGACCCATGTTGGGCCTGCATGGCTCAGCCTCACCTCTCCTGCCTTTCCAGGCTCCATTCTAGAACTGTCTTCATTTCATTCAACAG
Source organism: Pseudochirops cupreus (assembly GCA_028627135.1). Taxonomy (NCBI): domain Eukaryota; kingdom Metazoa; phylum Chordata; class Mammalia; order Diprotodontia; family Pseudocheiridae; genus Pseudochirops; species Pseudochirops cupreus. The sequence goes on from CM053581.1 coordinate 408,244,717, forward strand.
GCATTCATCTCTCATGTGCCTGCTCTGGGCTGACAACAATCCCCCTGGCCTTTCACAGTCATTGTTCCCTTTCGTTTGGTGATACTCCTGGATAGCAAGGGTAGGAATTCTATCTATTTTGATGCTGGGTTGAGACAAGAGAGGTTAAATAATTTGTGTAAGGTCATATAGCCAGCCTGGCCACTAGGCCATGGAGAATATACACTCAGGCTTTAACACATGGATATGTGAATAACAGAATCTCACAGGTAGTTAAAAATGGGGGGGGGCACCCCACTCTGGCCCTCTAGCTGTGAAAAGTACCTGGTCTGGTTCTCTTCTGTTTTAGGTATGACCTTTGCTAACCAGGTTGTTTAATGTGGTGTATGGTCTGGCACAGGGGCGGGGAACCTTCGGCCTTAAGGCAACATGTGGCCTCCTAGGTCCTTAAGTGTGGCTTTTTGACTGAAAATTTGGATTCAGTCAAAAGGTCACACTTAAGGACCTAGAAGGCCACATGTGGCCGTAAGGCTGCAGGTTCCCCACCCTTGGCCTAGCATGTTTGCCTAAAGTTAATTTTTGCCAGATAGTTTTCCCGGGAGTTCATGTTAAGTAAGGAGTTCTCCAGGTAATTTTTTTTTGAGAGGGGACAAGGAGAGTTATCAAACTCTGTGTTTCTGAGTGCAACTGTTCCCGATTCCTTGTTAGCTGGTCTGTTCCAGTGATCTGCTTCTACTTCCTACTTTATAACAGAAGGACCACATGGGAGATTCAAAGCTTATTCCTACTTTTTTGTCATTGTTTCTCTTGATGGTTTAGATCTGCTCCTATGAGATGAACTTTGCCATCATTTTGTCTAGTTCTTGGGATATTCCCTAGCTAGTGTGATTGGGACTGTCTCTTAGGGGAAGGACCCAGGAACTACCTAGATCATCCTCCAGCAGAATGGGAATTTCTTCGCTAACATCTCAGCCTGGAGTTCATCCAGCACCCCCTGACCAGAGGATCTCCAGGGACGGGAAAAGCACCCTCTCTTATGCACCTCATTCCACTTTTATATGGTTTAAATTCATTTTACAGCAAGTCAGAATCTACCTTTCACCATCTCCCACCCTATATTTCTGCTTTCTTGGGCCAAGAAGAATCAACCTTACTCCTAAGTGATGGGCCTTCAAATACTCAGAAGATACCTATCTTGTCCCGTGTGTGTGTGTGTGTGTGTATGTTTTTCATTTTAAAATTTTACTTACTTGTTTTTAGTTATCAGTGTTCAGTTCCATAAGATTTTGAGTTCTAAATTTTTTCCCTCTCCCCCTACTCCTCCTCCCCAAGATAGCATGCAATCTGATATAGGTTAGACATGTAAAGAAGAATTAGAACCAAAGGGAAAAACCCTGGGTCTTTCTCTATTTTTAAAAATTGGTTTGTTTGTTTTTTTTGTTCTCTCCCTTCTTTTCTTTCTTAAAACTGTTTTAAGGTATGGTTCTCTAGAAGGGGAGAGAGAGGGACATAGGAGGAAATCTCAGTGTTAGAAAAACAAAAGATCTCAAAAAATCTATTATTATTTTAAGATTCCAGATTATTTACCATCCCCTTAACTAGCTTTGCCAATTCTCTGCCCCAGCTGTTGATGTTCTCTCCCTGTAGAGAGCTTCCTCCAGCTCCCTAACCCCCACCTTCATCCTTCCAGATTAAAAAAAATGCACTTTCCCCTAAGGAGCTATAAGAGAATCATTCCTAAATCTTCATTTTTCGACCTTCCCAATTGCCCAGGGGACACCTCTACTTCCATATTCCACTCACCAGAAACTAGATGTTCCCAAGATCGGCTCTAAGACCTTTCCCTTTAAACATTCCCCAAAGGCCCTGCTCCCTTTCCATACACATTCCCCCAACAGGGCTGGACCATCCTTCCACTTATGCATGTACCTCTTTCTTGTTTCCCTAATCCTGTCAATAATATCATCTACCCAAACCACTAGGCTTGCAACCCTAGAAATACTTGTTCTTCCCCATTCTTCTCAGCCCTCCCTACTCAAGCATTAGGGAAAACCAGAAGGACTTTCATTGGATGCACAGGATTCCTAGTGGCCAGAATCAGGTGACTGCAGTTTATCTCATTAGCCCCATTTCACAGAGGAAACTGAAGCTGAGAGAGGTAAGTGATCTGCCCAATGTCACCCAGGTAGGAGGTGGGGCAGAATGAAAACTAGGACCAATTTTTGATAGGAGTGGCAGCTACACAACCTCTGTTTCTTCAGCCCCTGTAATCCTCTGGGAGGCTCCACAGTTGGCAAACATGATTCCTGAACTGTCTGTCCTCAGGCTGTCTTGGTGCTAGCAGGACCTGTCCTTGGACAGTACTTAGAAAACGCTGAAATAACCACCAGATGTAACTACAACTGATTACTGATTAATCTGGAAACCTTTCCCCACGGGTCGTTGCCTTGGTGAAGGGGCCCTTGGACAGAGAAACAACAGGCAGCAGGAAGGTTAGGATTAACTACATTATATTTGTCAGCCTGCAGAGATGAGGGGATTCAGGGGACCCCGTGGGCTGGAAGAGCCATCTATTTGTCAGGGAAGAGGATGGGAGAGCTGTGCAGTTCAAGCCTGCCCTTTATAAACAGACAATTCTGAAGTGGATATGATATCCTCGTTCCATTATCAGCACAGACTCACAGACAGTGACTCATTAGAACTAGCTCTGGGCTGCTCTGCCCACCACTGATGGCCTCCAGAGACTACAGATCCTGCCCTTGGGTCTGGAGGGGAGGAATCTCTTCTGGGGAGAAGCTTTTCACTTTTGGTGTAAATTTGGGCTCTCACCCCCCCAACAAAAGAGATTTGGCCAACAAAAGAGATTTGGGATGAAGCTAGGTTAGTGCCCTGTGGTTTCACTCTATCTCTAAGAGAAGCATCAAGATGACTGGACTGTTTAACAAATGCCTCTCAGGGGCCTACTATGTGCAGAATACTTGTTTAGTAAGGACTTGTGGGCCTACTATGTGTAGAGCAATGGGCTAGAAAGGACGTATGGGCCTACTATGTTCATAACACTATATTAGTATGGACCTACAGGCCTACAATGTGCAGAACACTGGGTTAGGCCAGACTCATATATCCTCTGCTTTTAGATTTGGGGCCCTGGGCACATCAACTCATCCTGCTTTGGTTTCCTTCTCTATAAAATGGGCTTAATACTAAGTGTATTCTCCAGCCCACCAGGCTGCTGTAAACCTCAGAGGGCTAAGGACATTCAAATCATGCCCATCCCTTCAGTCCCCTGTGAGCTGTGGGGTCAATGCCAAAGGCGGCTGCTGGGCAGGGAGGATGGCCTGCTTCTCCTGCTCGGTCAGTCACTGACTTTGGGGCCTTGGCCAAGTCACTGGTTCCCTACTGTGTGCCAGACAGGATGAGAGGGCCAGACAAAGGAGCTCCCCTTCCAGTGCTGCTGAGATGCTCTGATGGCTGGGAGAGCATGGGAGAAGGTGAGGATAACCGGAGGAGCTTCCTTACCCTTCTAAGATCCCCTATACCCCTAATGCTGAGAAATGCAGACACTCAGGAAAACTTGTCACATCCAACAAGCACAAGTTGGGGAGCTGGATAAGGAGTGAGGAGACAGCTGGGTTCTAATCCTGCCTTTGACATTTACTAGCTATGTGATGTTGAGGAAATGATTTTTTTTTAGGCCTCAGTTCACTCATCTGTAAAATGGAGACACCACTGGTAAGACTTCCTTGGAAAGATTGTTGTGCCCACATTTGCACTGAAAGCCCTTCCCAGCTTATTCTCCTCCCCTAGTCGGGAGGTGTCTGTCTTTCATACATCATACTCTATCTCCCCCAAATCAAGCCTTTGCCCTGGTGGTCCCCCCGCCTGGAATGCTATCCCTCCTCATTTCTGCCTCCTTTGCTTTCTGAGTGCTCTCAGCAAATGCCTGGGATGTGGGAAGGAAACACTTCACAGATGCCTTCAGATGGACACTCCGTGAATTGCTGTAACTCAGAAAGGTGAATTTCCCCCCAAAATCCATTATATTATCAATCAGGGAAGCTCCAATCTGGGCCAGAAGTGAAGGTGGGGCTGTCTGGGACTGGGGGGTGGAAAGAACTAGGAGGCGCAGGCATCACTCCCTCTCCAGCCCAGAGCCTGACTCACAGTCAGGTGGCCTTCCAGGAGCCCAGGCCGAGTCTAGAATTGGGATCACCCCGCCCTGTGAGGAATCTGAGAACAGAGTTATTCTGACCACAAAGGCTGGAATTCCAGAGAAGGGGAATTAGCTTGGGATGAAATCAGAGGATCAGATATTTGGCATTGGAAAGGACCTCAGAGGCCTTTAGTCTGCAAGGCCACCCTGCCTGGGCCGGGCCCAGGATCAGAATCCAAGGCTTTCTGGTTCCAAGATAAGCACTCCCATTCACTGGAAGATGCCCCTGAGGGAGCAACTGAGGGGGGAATAAAGGGGAAGGAGGAGTCAGATCTTCCAACAACTTTGGGAGGTAGGTGCTGTTAGTATTCCCACTTTCCCTTTGGGGAAACTGAGGCAGACCTAGCTGTGACTCACTCAGGGTCACACAACTAGAAAGCAGCTGAGGCCAAGTTTGGACTACTTGTGCTCCACCCACTGGGCAATCCAGCTGCCATCCAAATCCCACTGGATCCTCACTTAGCACAGCCTTCTTCAGCAGGCGATGCCAGTATTAAAAACGTTGGTTTAGGCCCTCATCACTTCTGGCTTTTAGATAGTGTCCCCCAGCTCTGTCTCTCCCCACTCCCGGATGTGACCATGTCACACCCTCCCCTCCAAGGGCACTCTGTCACCTCCAGGATCAGACAGAAAATATAGCCCTTCACACCATTCCAGTCTTCTTACACCTTCCTCCTTCTCCGTGCTGGTCTGGCTGTTCCTGGAACACAGAACTCTATCTCTCACCTCCAGGTCTTTTCACTGGCTATGCCCCATGCCTGGAACCCTCTCCTTCTTCACCTCTGTTCCACTTCCCTGGCATCTTCACGACCCACCTTCTTCAAAAGGCTTTTCCTGGTCCCCCAGCCTTCTCTCCAGAGATGACCGTCTCTCCCCTCTTCCCAGGCACAGCCATCCCAGTAGAATGGGTGCCCCCTCGGGGCAGGACCCTGCCTGTCTCTTTCTCTGGGTCTCCAGCACCAACCTCAGGCCAGGCACAGCATAAGAACTGAAAGGGGCTGCTGCCTGGCTGAGTGATGGCCCTCCAGGCCGGCCCCGACGCCTTGGGTGGTTCCCTGCTGGGCCTGGCTTGGAGGGCCCTGCACAGTGGGCTCCAACCTCTCTGGTGCCCGCCAGGCCCTTGGGTCCTGACCGTCAGGGCCATGCTGGCCTGGGTACCTGGTACCATGGGTGCCCATGAGCCCCATTCCTACCACCTTTCAACACCTGCTTGTCCTTCAAGGCTCTGCTTGATGCCACCTCCTCCACGAAGCCTCCCATCTGTTCTTCGTTCATCTGCACACATGTGGCACCCACTGTGTACATCTGACAGGTTAATCAGTCACCCCATTCCATTCCCATCCCTGTGCCTCTCAGAATGCTGGGCCTCCCTCAGCGTGCAGTCTCCTGTCAGCAGACCCAAAGCTCTTCCGAGGCCGCCTGGACCTGAGTCACTTTATCCCCAGTGCATTCAGCACACAGTAAGCCCCTAAGAGATGACCCTTCACTCAGAGGAACACAGGGCCATCGGGTCCAAGCTGCTGTTAGCTCCTTCAGCCAGGTGGCCAACATTTATTAGGTGCCTACTGTGTGCTGCACAGTGCTGGGGGCACAGAGTAGACTCCAAGCTGTTGTTCCCCCAGCCCAGGGCCAGGCGCACAGCGGGAGCTTAATGCCTCCCCCTCTCCCTCCTGGCGCCCTTCGGGCCCCTCCCCTTTTATTCAGCAGTGTCCCAGTTTGCACGTTGTCTCCCACCCCGCCACCTGAGGTCTTGAGCCTCCGGGATATCCTGTGCCCAGCACAAAGCAGGAGCCAAATAAATGCTTATTGACCCAATTCACGTCTGTGGAATTGAATCCTCATTTTACAGATGAGAAACTGAGGCTCAGGGAAGGCAAGTTACAGAGAAAAGATTCTCAGGAGAAACTGAGTCCATCTCTCCCTCATGCTGCAGATGAGGAAACAGGCTCAGGTAGGTAAGGCAAATTTGAACCCAGATCCCCTGCCTCCTGAGGTTCTTTCCCTTGAATCGCGCTGCCTTTACGGTCCCTTTCAGCGCCAGATCTCCCGCTCTCGTCCGGGTGACAAGCGCCGGGACCCCGAGGCCCCCAGTCTTGGTGGCAGAGCCTTGGAGCCGGAATCCGGGAGCCCCGGGGGCGGGGACGCTGCGGGCCCTTTAAGAGAGAAAACTTTCTGCCCGGCTCCGGGGTCCTCCTCAGGCACTGATTGGATAAGCCGCGGCTTCCGGATCCCGCCCCCCAACAGCCTATAGGCCGGAGACCCCGCCAGTCGGGGAAGGAACGCTGTCTATTGGCTCGCGGACGTTGTCACTCTGCGCTCTCGGGAGGCAGAGGGGGGAGGATCCCCCGAGTCCCCTAGATCTGGGGCTTCGAGCCCGAGGGGTACCCAAGAGGTGGAGGCCGGGGCTGGGGAGGCTGCGACGCGCGGGGCACTTACCGATGCGCTGCCCTACAGGGGAGCTGAATGGGTTCCCCAGGAGAAAGTCCATGGTCGCCACCACCTCCCCTCCGAGCCCTAGGGATCAGCTGACAGCAACTGCCACGGCCTCCGAGTCATCACGTGACCCGCCCCCCGCAGCAGCCGGGGCGGAGCCGTGACGTGCCAATCACCGGCACGAGGCGGAGTTGGGGGGGAGGTGGTGGCCCTCTCTGCTGGAGCGTGGGCGTCGTGACGTCACTGTGCCCTTACCGGCACGCATCCTCCGCAGCAGAATGGCAGAGGTCATCGAGGGCAGCCCCCTGCCTCTCTTCCTCTACCCTAACCGTGGAGATCTGCAGCCGAAAGGGCCCCACTCCTTATCTAGCCACCCCCTCCCTGTACAGCTAAGGCCCAGAGAGGGGGTGGGGCTTGCCCGCAACCACGCCCACAAAGCCCCACCCCTGCTGCCTCCAGCTTCAGTTTGCTCCTCTGTGCAGCTGGGTGTTGGCCAGTTCTTTTGGGCCTAGGGCTGGCTTGCCACTTGGGGCTCAGTTTCCTCACCTGTAAAAACATAAAAGGAGTTTGACTCTTGCCTTAGTTTCTCTATATGATAAAAGGACAGGAGTGGGGGGAGGGACAAAACGGAGAATGGAGAATAGGAGGGGGATGGGCTTTGGAATCAGGAAACCAGGCTCTACGCCCACCTCGGGCAGAAGTCACATGGTCAATCAACATTTATTAAGTGCCTACTGTGTGCAAGGCCCAGTGTGGGTACAAAGAAAGGCAGGGGCAGCCCTTGCCCTCAGGAGCTCCCAGTCTACAGGGGCTGGGGGAACAACAGAGAAACTACTATGACCCCTAGGACCTTGTGCAGGCCCCACCCCTGCCTCTGGGGACCTCAGTACTGTCGTTTCCGAGATAAATGCTCGTGGGAGGTTGGGATGCCACGATCCCCAAGGTTCCTTCTGGTTCTGACACTGCAGGATTCTTTCCTACTCCCACCCCATGACGATGTCTCGTGTCCTTTCAACTCCTTGGTATTCCAGTGTCTGTTTTAGGGACTTTACAGAACTTCTAGCTCCCTCCCTCCTCATACAGATGGGTAAACTGAGGCCCAGATGTCACGTCTCCAATCCTAACTTTTCTGGTAACTTGTTCTGGTACCCTAGGTAAGTCCATCTCCCTTTGAATAATTAAGTGGAGAACAGGACACCTAAAGTCCCTAAGAGTTGTACTGGTTTCCCTGTTGTTGTAAACACTGGTAAAATTTCACAGGCAGTTAAGGCATTAGATATGATGTCATCCTCCCCACCCTTCCTATATGGACTAGAACAATTAGACTATTCATTCTTTCTCCAAAAATCCCAGTGGTAGAATTACTTCTTCCCATTGGGGCCTTTCCAGCAAGCCTATCTGTTCTCTCTCAAAAAAGAAGGAAAAGCCAGGAACTGGAAATCCCTAGAAGGGGGGAGGGGGAGGAAACCACTTGGCAAAGTGCTACCCTTTCAGGATGGAAATCAGGTAGGTGGCTTCAAGTTATTTTATTAGATGCCTATTTCCTCATCTATGAAATGGAGATAATTATACTTTTACTGGCTGTCTCACAGAGTTGTTAGGAAGATGCCATAAACCCCAAAGAATCATAAAAATGCAAGTTTTCTTTATTATTATTACGTGTTAAGTATTCACTGGTTACAATAACGTGATTTTTAAAAACTTAAAACAGAAGCTGAAATCTGTTCAGGCCTCAGAGAAAACCTTAAAGTTCTTTTATTTTTTATTTTTATTTTTTTTTTAAACCTTAAAGTTCTATAAAAATATTAGTTGCTGTTATGGTTCAATTCACTTCAATAAGCATTTATTAAACACCTGCATGTTCCAGGTGTTTACAAAGTAAAAAATGGAAGCATTGTTTGCCCTCTGGGGGCTTACATTCTACTGGGGGACAGGGGAGAGAGAGAGAATGGATACAGACAAGTAGATAAAAACATAAACAGTTTATTGGGAGGAATCAGGAAAGACCTTTACAGACAGGGCCTCACACTTGCATAAGCCTTAGAGTTTTCAAAGTACTTTTCCATCCATAGCTAACACTCAAACAGCCATTAAAGGAGCTTCAGTAATGATTTGGCTCTTCCCTTTACCAGCTGTGTGACCACAGACCACCTTTCCAAGCCTCATCTGTAAAATGGGGATAAAAACCATGCCATCTGACTTACAGGGTAATTGTCAGGAAGGTGCCTGTCAACCTTCATTTGCTATACACATGAGCTGTCAAGAGCTGAAAGGGAGATCCCTATGCCCATAATTTACAGATGAGGACACTGAGGTGGAGAGGTTGCCAAAAGCTGCCCAGTTAGCTAATGATTCAAATCTTTTGACTCCCTTTTAAGGACTTTTTCTATAATACTATATGCTTAACTCCATGAGGTAGGTGGGCATTGTTAGAGGGGGAAACTGAAACCCAGAGATGAATGAATGAATGAATGAATGAATGAATGAATTGTGCCAAGCATGGAGGATGCAGATAGAAAAATGAGTCACAGTCCAATGGAGGAGCTCACTAAGCCATTTACCTACATCCTTTGCATGGCCAGGAAGGAGGTGTGGAGCACATTTTGACACCAGGTTGGGGCTGCCTTCTCCCACTTGTCTGGTTCAGGGAAGGGCAGAGGGAAGAGTGTACAAAACCCACAGGATCTTAGAGATGTCCAAGTTCAGCCCCATTCATTTAACTGATCAGTTTTGCTTTACCTTCCATCAACAGACATGTTTAAATGGATGTAGGAGAAGCAAAAACCGAGCCAGAAAAATCACCAGAAGTACAACAGAACTCCCAAACAGATCACTGAATAAACATATACCCATCGACCAGCCAACTAAAAATAAAAACAAGACACTATGCGTCCCTCGAGAAGACAATGGGGGGCAGTGGAGAGAGCTCCTGTTCTGGGTTCAAATCCTGCCTCTGATGCATATTATCGGTGACCCTGGGCATGCTTGGACCAGAAGGCCTCTGAGGTCCCTTTCAGTTCTGGATTTAAGATGCCCCAATCCCGTAGAGTGTGGATTGGCAAATTACAGTCCAGGGGCCAAAAAACCAGCCTTAGGTCTATACAAAGACAGGCTTCGGTTTGCCAAGCCCTGCCCTAGGCAAGGAAAGCAATGATAAAAAGTTGTGACTGATCTGGTGTCCTTGCTGTTGGACAGAAGAGACAATGACCAGGGGACTGATTTTAAAACAAGGTGGCATCAACATCATTGGCTTTATTTGCAGGATTTTTAAGTGTTCTCTCCCTCTACCCAGGTCTGTCTACAGCTGTTGCTTCTCTCTCGGCATCATTAACTGTCTTTGCCTCTCTTGTTACACAGAAGTAATATTCCCGTCTAATCACGTGCTACAACTTTGTTAGCCATCCCCCTAATGGGCACCCAGGTGGCATCTTGCTTTTTTTCCATTCTACTTTTCACAGATGAAGAAGGCGGGGTCACAGGGGAGGAAGAATTTGCTGAAGATCACGAGGCTGGGACTTGGTAGTCAGTTCTGGAACTCAGATCTCCCAGCTTTTGGGCTCCGTCTCTCATACCACCTGGTCTCACAACTAGATTGAAGAGCTGTTCAGGACGCAAGGCTGCCCTTCTCTCTCTAAACTTGAGATATTCCAATATTTAGATTGATCGGGGATTGAAGATTGAAACTTTTTTTTTTTAACATGCTGGGCAATTCCATTCGATTGTAAACTTTCTCAAGGGCAGGGACTGTCATTTGCCTCGTTTTAGGACAGTGTCTGGCATACAGTAGGCACTTAATAAATGACTGATTGAATTCTTGCCTCTATCTTTCCGTAAGTCCTCCATATAGGAGTGACCAAATGGAATTTTAAAATTTTGGCCATGCCAGGGCCACAGTATGAGGGACCTGCCTTCTGTCTCCCCTAATTCTCACTGACTGACTTGCCCTGTTTCCCTATTTCTACACTACGACTCACAAAACAGTTACTCAGATATCACCAAATGCCTAGCTTAGATGCCACTCGTAGATGACCCTTGGCAAGTCATTCACTTACACACTGGGGGGGGAGATGGGACCAGATGGTCAATTAATCAATCAGAAGGCATTTATTAAATTCCCAATGTTTCAGGCATTCCCTGTGCTTGGAGCTCAGGATACAGAGATAAAGGTGAAATAGTCTGCATTCAAGGGGCTTACCTTCTAATAGGGGTGGGTGGTGAGTGGGGAGAAGACACACCAAAAACTCACTTGCATAATATGCAGAAGACAAAAAAAATGAATGTGAGGTCCTTAAGGGATGGCGCAGCCTAGAAGCTGAGAAAAGGCTTCACAGACTCAATGCACAAGCTGAGTTTGGAAGTAAACCAGGATTCCACCAGAGGTCATGTCAACAAGCATTTATTAGGTGTCTATGTGCCTGGTATGGTGCTCAATGCTGGGGACGTGGAGAAATTTGAGGCAGTCCCTGGTCTCAAGGAGCTGGCAGCCTAACAAGGGAGACCCCTTAGCTGATAACCAAAGAAGTCAGCAGCCCTCTTTCTCCTTGGGCCTCCTGTGACAAAATTCCCGCTACGAAGGTAACCTTTGGTTCCAAAACTCTTGAATTCATTTGACAAGTATTTGGATATGCAAAGACATCCTTCTGCTGCCCTGTACGTTCCACAGGGCAGATCTGATCCAGACCTACTTCCCAGCAAGGGCCTAACAAGGTGGTCTACACTTATTTATTGTTTGATTAATGAATTCTGGCTAGTTTCCACATCCACTAATGGAGACACCAGGGAAGGAAATCCTTCAAACACAGGATCCCTCCATAATCAGCCTCTCCTCATTTCTGTGGTTTCCTCTCTTTGTACCAGGTGGCCAGTCCTGCTCCCCAATCCCAAACACCTGCCTCCCGTGTCTTTGCGAGGTGGTCTTCTAGACCTGGAATGCACTCCCTCCAATTCCCCCAGCTTCTTTTCAAGAACAGCACAGTTCAGTTGCTCTCTCTACAGACCTTTCCTTATGCCAGGTAGAATGTTAGCTCTTCGAGGGAAGGTATTGTCCTCGTGGCCCTAATACCTTGAGGATACATGGAAGGGGCTTAATATGAGTTGAATTTGATTTTATTCCACAAAAAAGGCACAGGAGGAAGCATGACTTAGTGGATGCGGCTAGTCTCAGGAAGGCCTGGGTTCAGATCCTGCCTCAGACACATCATGACTGTGACTCTTGATAGCTCTCTTAAGACTATTAAGTGTCAGTGAAAGTGCTGATTTGCATTGATAGGAGAGAATGCCTTGAAATCACAGGCCCAGTCAAAACAAAGACACAATTTCTGCTCCCCGCCCCCCCTCCCTCCACCTTGTGATATCTTTACTTTGTTGGTCTATGAGTAATGTTCACGTCCAGCATTTTCAGTTTTGTAGACAGGTCTTAATATTCCCATTAATGTAAGGCTGAAGGGGGGGAAGAGACAGAAATCCATCAGCATAAACACTGACAGATGAAGAAGGTTGGCTCCATGCAGCCACTCAGGATGGGCCTGCCCCAGCCCTCTGTGGACACTGATCACTCTGCCTAATGCTGTAGTCTCTAAATGAGGTCACCAGGGACCTTCTGCCAGCCACAGATGTGGGGAGGGGTTGAGGCAGCCACTGCTCTGCAAATGTCAGGATGCCTTGGTCCCCAGTTGCACCAACCAGCTATGCAGCATAAGTAGAAGCAGCAGGGGAAGGTGGGAAAGGAAGCTGGAGTGTGGAGTTAATAGGATCACAGCCTTCACACTAGAAGGGACCTCACAGGTCATGGCTCACAACCCTAATTTTAGAGGCAAGGACGCTAATGTGCAGAGAGAGGCAGGGTAATATGACCCTAGCCCAGACACTCGAGGTATGACCGTGGCAGCTCAGCCTCTTGCCCTGAGCCTTAGCTCCCTCATTCCTGTTGTGGGGAAAATGCTTTGTGAAGTACTAGAAAAGGAGCTTTTACTGAGCAGGGACATTTCCCCCAGACTGTTAGGACTCCCTCTCCTTGGCACATGGAGAAGGGAAACAAGTTCACTCCCAATGTGGAAGCTGACAGCACAGGTGGATGTGGGATCAGGAAAATGGCCAAAGTCGACGGTCTATTAGAAAGAGGATGGAATTGTCAGGGGGAAAGAGAAGTGGGGCATGGTCTGAGTTCTCAGAGTCTCACACCTACTGCTTTAAAAAACAGATGAGACAGTACTCCAAATATTAAAAATGTGGGTTTTTTTTAATATAGAAGTACAAAATTTTATTTCTTTTTATACAACTTTAATGGGATTTGGATCAAACCACTAGGATTTGTTTAAAAAACCAAACCAAAGCAATGATATAAAAACTGTAAGTAGGTCTGAATCCAAAGATTTCCTTCTAATAGTACCAAATGCCACAAGGTACAGGTTATTATACAAATGTGTACAAATTTTAGATACAAATACAATAGGGTTCGGTTTTGAAAACAAAACAAAAACAAAGAATGGGCCCACATCAGAATTTCCTTATTCTCTAAATGGCAAACTTAGAAGGAACCTCATCTGGTTCTGGATTCAAGACTCAGTGTCCCTCCTTGTCCAAATGGAAGTTTTTACTGGTGTGCAACAAAGCTTTGCGTCGAGAGGCCAACCCAGCTGCTTCCCATCCCTTCCCTCTCCACCCAACCACACAGCAGCTCTGAGTGGCGAAGGGGCGTGCTACGCCTCCTAGTGATTGTGCCAAAGCTGGGCTTGGTGACAGCATGGCAATGTGATGGGGGGAACGGAGCCTCAGGGGCTCCCCAAGAACTTCCTCTGAACCCATGGAGGGGCCAGCAAGAAGCACTGGTCCAGGAGGTAGGCCACAGAGGCCAGACCTAACTCAAGCAGACCCCCTGCCCCCAAACTTCAAATGCTTTCTCTCCTACGATAAAGTGAAATTATTCTAGTTGTGGGTTGTGTGGAAACAAAAGTTAAGAGGGCATGGTCTCTCACACTCACTCACACACATACACACATACACACTCACACACACACAATGCACACATGCCTTAGCCCTTCACCTTCGGCACAGCCCACACATTTTTCCATGAGGAGTCAGAATCCTAAAGGAATGATTCTTCTTTGTCAAGAAATGCCTCAAGCTACAGGTGTGTTAGGGTTTCCAGGGCAGCCTGGAGGGAAGATGGGAGAAGGGATGAGAAGAGGAACAAATCTAACAGATCTGAATCTTCCACATGCTGTTGCTGGTGGAGGTTTTTTGTTATTAAATTATATATACAGAAATTTACAGGATAAATTAAAAACTAACAGATTTTAAAGAGTTAAATATACATGATTAAAACGCACACGCATACAGACATACACATATACAAAACTATCTAAGACTCAAGTGCATTTCTGCAGCTCCCATGTGAGCAGAGGACAGAATTCTCAGCACTCCCATGCTGGGAGAGCCCAGAAAACGGGCCCATGAGGGACAGCCACGCTGAGCCCACAGATGTCTTCTGCCACGGAGCACCTGAAGCAGTGACCCTCAGTGGCACAATGAGTCCAGATTCCAGCCCGGAAGCTGCTGGTCCTCTGCCACAGCATCCAGGTAAGTGCGGTTCAAGGAAGAGCTGTGGCACTGGTCCTCTGAAGGGACAGCCTGCTGGCAGCATGGCCCACCCAGCACCCGGGGGCTGGGGCTCTCCTATGTCCTCTGCCTTCATGCAGACTAACGACAGGACCAGGAGCTAGTTACCCCTTGCCTAAGCCTGTTCTTTCTCTCCAGATGGGGGTGAAGTGGAGATGGTCACCTCGAGTTGAAAGGATTTGTGTTTTCTCTCCCCTCTTCCCATCCCCTTCTTTCCTAGTACACTTCAGACTGCAAGATAGATAAGGCAAACGGTCAATGATAGGTCTGGGGGACAACACTCGGCTTGGAACAAAACCACCATATTTTATCTGTCCATAGAAGAGGTGCCTTCGATACCCAGAACACCCCCCCCAGGCCCCCAAGTTTCTGTGATTTTAAGGCAGATTGATCCACCACCAGAGAAAAGAAAAGCAAAACAAAATTAAAAACCCAAACCCACATTTAAGCCAAGGCTCCCCTTGGCTGAGCCTTCACGTTCCATAAAATTGTTAAAAGTAGGTAGTTACAATCCTACATATATATATATATATATATATATATATATATACATATATATATATATATACACACACACACATATATATATATATATATATATATATATATATATATATATATATATGTATGTATGGTACATGTATTAAAAACATTAAAACCTACACCCAGAAGCCAGCAAAGGTGCTACAAGAGTCCATGGCCATGTTAGCCAGTGAGGGGGCAGGGCGAGTGTGTGTCCCAGAGTCCTTAGCTGTCAGAGCCCAGGCATGATGTAGGCGATGTTGTCCAGAGTGTTTGACTAGAAAGGAAGAACATGGCACCGACTGAGTGGAGCCTTATGAAAGCTCTCTGTGCAGGGGAGAGATTAGAGATGGGGAGGGGTCAGAGGGAGGTTCAAGGGAGGGCCCAGAGCCTGGGGGGGGCCTTAGTGAGGGGCCCAGGGAGGGATTAGAAATGGGGAGGGGTCAACAAGAGGCTCAGGGGAGGGCCTAGAACTTGGTGGGGGGAATCAGTGAAGGGCCCAAGGGAGGGATCAGAGATGGGAGGGTCAGCAAGGGGCCCAGGGGTAGGATCAGAGATGGGGGAACAGTGAGGAGCCCAGGGGAGGGATCAGAGATGGGGATTAGAGATGGAGGGGGATCGGCAAGAAGCTCAGGGAAGGACTCAGAACTGGGGGGGGGGTCAGTAAGGGGCCCAGCGGAAGGACTATGAGTTGCACAGCTGCTGCTTTCCTTTTATCGCTGTTTGGGAGAGAGGGAGACCTGGACAAAGCCAGGGAGGAGGGGGAGGGCCAGAATGGCCATATACCTCTGGGGAGCTTGACCGTGTCTGTTCCTTTCTAAGCCTGTTTAAAGAACCTAGCTCTCACTGTTCCTTCTCAGCATGGCTTCCCCTTCCATCAGATGGACAGTCTGGAGAGTGGGCACGCACACACATGCACTCATGTGCACACATATGCACACACATATACACATACACACTTGTGCACAGCAGGGGCTCCACAGAAACCCGGTACAGACACCCTACACAGGCATGACTCACCAGGACCTGCTTCGGGCAGCCATTTAGCTCGGGTAGCTGTGTGGTCAGGCAGGCCAGAGGGCCGAGAGCACAAATGATAGAATCAAGAAGAACTGAGAGACTTCCGGAAACGGCCACCATGCCCTGCAAAGAAGAATTACAGCCCTCAGTCACTCCTCGCAGCTGATCTCTTCCTTGGGTGCCGAGCACACAAAGTATAATTCACAGTGTGATGGATCCTTGGATGGTTGGTGTGTCTGTAGCCCTGTGGGTCCTACCTGTGTCCCGCCCCACGATCACTAGGGTCTGGAATCAATGCCTCATCTTCTGAGGGTGGCACAGTGGAGAGGGTACCAACATGGGCATGCCAGCCCAGATGCCAGGCCTGGTGCTCTCCTTTGTGAGCTGTGTGAATTTTGGCAGCTTCTGGTTTTCTCCAAGCTCGTTTTCTCACGTGTAAAATGTGAGTGATATTTACATCCTCTGTTGTGCTGAAGGTGCTGGGAGGATACAACGCTGAGCAAAGCCCTTTGGGATGCACTGTTTCAGTGAGGCACAGGCACAGTGAGGCACAGCTGGTGCCCACTCCCTCCACTTCCTGTCCTAGGTCAGGGTGTCGAGGCCCCGGTCACGTCAGTAAGATGCAGAGCTGCTGTGTCCAGACCACAGGAGCCAAGGAGCGGCGGGCCTGCGTCTGTCCCTTGTGACCTAGCTGACCCTGACCGCCCACCTGGCTTGTCCTCTGTTTTAATTTCTGTATCTAAGAAACAGCAATAATCCTAAGCCCAAATCTGTTTACCCCATGTGCCACCCACATGCCCATTGGACCCCACGTAAAGTACACTGTGGCCACAGAATGTTGATATGTGAATCCAATGATTACTGCCCACACTTCTGGAGAGTTAATGCTACTGCTTTGCTTTGCTGAAAAACATTTTAAGAATGATCTAGGTGGTGTAGTGATTTTGGAGTCGGGGAGGTCATGGTTGGAGTCCTGCTCTAGACCCTAGGTCTAACTGTGTGACGCTGGGCAACTCTTTTCATCTATCTCAGTTTCCTCATCTGTGAAATGTGGATAATAATGGCATGCACCTGTCAGGGTTGTTGTGAGGGTTAAAGAAGATAATGTTGGTCAAGCACTCTGCGGGCTCTTCTTGTCACCACTGCCATCCTCCTCCTTCCCTAGTGTTACCGGAATAGTCCACCCATTCTCCTCCAGGCATCCCTGCCTCAGCACCTTGTTTTAGGACAGCTACCTGAATTAGGTTTGAGCCCCAACAAAACCAGGTCCCTGCACACCAGGATGGGGGGGTTGCTGTGCTGGCTCTTTCTACTGGGGTCAGTGGCTTCTTAGGAGACAGATCCTTTCTTGTCCTCAGGTTGCATGCTGGGCCCCACAGGCTCTGTCCCTGCCTGACCCATGCTCTGCCTGCTGTTTGCTGAGGAAGACAGAGGCAGTGCACCTTCCATGGGCCAGAAATCAGTCTGGGCCCTGGGCCCTGGGCTGGCTGTGGGTATGTGCCTAGGCCTGCATTTGGGAGTGGAATGTAACATTCTCAAATCACTGGTGGTGAGCCTCCAGGAACAAAGGAACAGAGATTTAGTGCCTCACCAGCCACTGGAGTGGAGGGTACCAAGTGAGCTCTGAGATCACACAGACGGAAGCCCAGCCAGGAAGGGCTGCCCTACTGGCTTCATATTTTCACTCTTTCCTTCCCAGTTCTTTCCTGGGGGAGAAGACTTGTTAGCCTAGAGGGAAGAACAAAGACTTGGGCAACCTCACTAGAATGCATGAGGATCAGTGGCATCATGTGGCCCACGGAAAGTGCAGGAAACAGACACCTGATTTTCTTGGGACTGAGGGTAATATCACCTAGCTCTCCACTCCTTCTGGCTTTCTAAAGCCAGGTCAACCACTGTGTTCATCTGCAGAATAAAGTGCACATTGATTTTGCCTGCCTCCCAGAAGGGGCTATGCCTTCTGGCAGCTTAGGGGGATTCCTGGGCTGAAAAACAATAGCCCCATGAAGAGAACAGATAAAATATCAAGTCATCTACAGAAACCTGTCAGAAGGCTCAAATGCTGAGTTGGCCAAAGAGAGAGAGTTGGTGAGAAGTTATAGGGACTGATGAAGATAAGAAACCCCAAGGGGATTTTGTGAGTTACTTCATGTCAAAGTGCAAGTCTTCATGAGCATGCCCAGAGCTAGGCTGACTTTTGTACGGCAAGTGGAGATCCTTGTCTACTGCCTATTATCAGGATCACATGAAGCCGATAATATTAATTAGTTGTACCACAAATCCCTCCAATGATTGACTCTCCTAATCCAAGCCTTTTGGGAAGCACAGAATTTAGGAGATTAGGAATTAGGAAAATTCACTCTCCAAGGTCAGATGAAAATATAGGACTTTGGTAATTGAGTGGTTTGAACTCCTAGGCTGTGAGTAATCACTCCAAAACTGGCATTTGCTTTGACAAAGATTAAGAAAACTCTGCAGGCAATTGAGGATTTTAGGGCAAGCACCAGAAAAGCACATTCAAGTGTCTCAGGTCTGACAAGCTTACAAAGCGTCAGTGGCCCCACAGAATCCCCATGGACTCATGAGCCTCCAGGGCTCATACCAGGTGCCCTGCCTCCAACTCCCAATGTGGGTCATCTTTCCCCCAGACCACGCTGTCCCTGACAAAACACAAGGCTGCTGCTTCTTGGTGCTTTGGCTTAAAAAGAGCCAGCCAGGAAGCAGAGTCACCAGGACGGCCCCTCATACTTCAGCCAAGACTTGGCAACTACCCTCTCTGTGCCAGGCACTGGGGATACAAAAGGGAGAAGGGCAGTCTCTGCTCTCACAGTCTGAGAAGAGGATAAGACAAGCATTAACGTGATTATAACTGAAGAGAGAGTATGAGGATCCTAAGAGAGGCACAGACAAAATGCCAAAATGCCCTGGAGGAGGGCACCTTCATGCAGAAGGCACTGCTATGGATGAGGCCAGCAATGGTGGGAAGGAGACACTCCCTGAGGAAGGGAGAGTGGCTTCAGGGTGAGGCCATCGAGAGAAAAGCAAAGGGGAGCCGCTCAAAGACTGTGGGCAGTGAGACAACCTAATCAAAGCCGCACTTTCAGATTAATCTGGTGGGAGGGTCATTATGGGTGCCAAGGACATGGAGGTGGCCATCGGGAGGTCGAGGGTAACTTAGAGAAAGCCCTTTCTTAAGCAGTAAGCAGAGGCCAGGCTAGAGGGCACCGAGGCCTGGCCACCAGACTCACCTCTGTTTCTTGCAGGCGATGGCCAATGAGGCTCAGTGACTCTCCCAAGAGCTGGAGGTGCGCAGCTACGTCGATGGGATCTGTTTCAGGGACTTTGGCTGGGGAGGAAGACAGCACGGCTGTACTGGAAGGGGACTTTTTATGAGGTGACATCACTCCAGCAGGAGAAGCTAAGGTCAAAGGAGGAAAACAGGGAGGTGAGACTTGGCTACTGAACTGGGCACCACAGCCAGGGACAAGCTTCTCTGTCATACCTCTGAAAATCCCCATGTCAAGGCCCTTCTGATCTCCTCCCAGCCTTGCAGCATGTGGAGGCTTTTCTTCACTCCACCTCCCACCCCCAACCATGAACCTTCAGTGGAGGCTGCCATCACTCCCACCTTTGACTCTCACGGCCCCCTCGGAGCTGGCGGCTGCCTTCCTCTTCACTGTGGTGGCTTCAGCTTTATTCTGTTTGTGCTGGAGGTATTGGGCCTTCTGCTTCCAGACCTGTGCAGACAGCAAGGGTGGGGAAGTCACAGGAGAAAGGGATGGTTGGACAGAGACTCAGCCAGGAGGCCCAGGGACGAGGCTCACATAGGGCTGACTACATGAGGGAGGCCCTGGGTGGTGGGGATCTTGTGAGACAGTGTCAAAATGAAAGCCTGACTTTTAGCTCATCTGGGAGCTATACAGTAAGTTTATCTTTTATAGATTTCACAATGAAGAGGAGTGACGGCAGGGCCAGGGTCCATGGTCAATCCACCCTGATGAACAGTGTTTCCCTCCCCAGGGAGCTATGGAGACAGCAACTTCAGCAGCAGGGAGCAGCTCCAGGGTCAGGCAGATTTAATCTCCAAATGCAGAGTTCGTGTGTTCCTTACTTTCATTGCTCCCCATGGCTAGAATGCCCCCCTACCCCTTCTAAAGATCTTCATTGTCCTTCAAGGTCTGAGCCTACTTTTGCTTTTGGACTGCTCACACAGCACTTTCTGTCTCTCTGATCCCTCTCCTGTCTTCTTCCTGTGCTGTGGCTGTAGCAGATGTTGCTGGTCTGTTTGTGGGAGTGGCCATGAGAAGGGGTGGAGGCTGGGAGTAATGGGACCTGGGGCCAGCCTCCTTCTGACCCTGATCAGTGTGGTGTCCCTGGGCAAGTCAGGCACTGCCCTGGTACTTCCCACTTCACTTTTCCTGATCTGTAAAGTGGAAATAATAATAATTTATTATCTACCTCAAAGTGTTGGTTGTTGTGGGGAAAGTGTCCTATGAATCTAAAAGCATCCTAGAAATGTGAATTACTACTACTGCAAGTTCCATCAAGGCA
This sequence comes from Pseudochirops cupreus, assembly GCA_028627135.1. Lineage (NCBI taxonomy): Eukaryota > Metazoa > Chordata > Mammalia > Diprotodontia > Pseudocheiridae > Pseudochirops > Pseudochirops cupreus. The sequence goes on from CM053581.1 coordinate 408,265,052, forward strand.
GGGGCAATGGGGACTCCTTCAGCCCATGGCACTTTGAACAGTGACCAGAAGTAAATGGCTGCTGAATGAAATGTCTGATAAAGAAATGAGTTAGTACTTGCTCTCTGATCATCAGATGGTTCTCGACTCTGAAGAGAAGGACCCTGCCTTTTCTCAATGAGGTTGTCTCCTCATCTGCACCCCCAGCACAGCAGCCGAGCATTAGGGAGGAGGATCAGGCAAGTGCTCTGTAGCCAGTTGGATGCAGATCTCGTATGCGGTGATGCCGCCTCTGTGAAGGCCTCACACTGTGCACCACCAGCAGGGCTTTCTCTCAGATGATGCTTGGGGCGGCTAAGTGGCTCAGCGAGTAGAGCACTGGCCCTGGAGTCAGGAGGACCTGAGTTCAAATCTGACCTCAGACACGTAACACACCAAAAAAAAAAACAACAAAAAAACCCACCTAGTCATGTGACCTTGGGCAAGTCACTTAACCCCAACTGCCCTACCTTCCCCCCTCCAAAAAAAGCCAAAAAAAAAAAAAAAGAAATTCTCAGACGATGCTTTCTGACCTCTGGACTCTCTCTCCCCAGAAGCCCAGTCTTTTGGGCCCAAAGGCAAGACCATTTAAAATAGGCTGTGTCTGATGTTGAAGAGCGTGAGATCTCAGCCCTGAGCCTGGATCAACCACACTGGAGGCTATGGAAAGATTTTCTAGCTGCTGTCAGAGACATTTGTTAAGAGTGTGGAGAACAGGAAGGAGGGAGAAGACCTGAGATGGACACTTTTTTTTTAAAGGGAAAAGGATGGTGCCTTGAAACAAGAGGAGGTTGGGCTTAACCTCAGTTCCTCTAGACGATCTTACTCCAGAGGAAGGACTATAAGCACATAGCCAAGGTCTACCACAGGTTCTTCCTTAAGCCCTGGGAGGAGCCTGACTCTGTCCAGTTCCCATGTGCTCTTGTAGGGCCCTCCTCAACAGCAGAGCCTGAGCCCCTTCACTGTGCAGGATTCCCACCACCCATCCATGACTATGATGCTGGAGAGAGAGCCACCCCCTTCAGCATCCACATCTCCTGTGATAGCCCTGGGGCTTGCACTCTAGCCATCCCTCCCCCGTTAAAACAGGTCCACTGAAAATAAATAAAATCACATGTAAAGAAAGTAAAGGAAGCAAGATGTCATTAACAGCTGGCATGTTCTCGTCCTGAACAGGTCTCAACACATTAATTGGACTTCCTGTGATGACAGGCTGGTCGCTAGGCTGGTAGACCAGTGCCACAGACACAGCGTTCCTGGAGTTTAGCTGGGTACTGAACAAAATTGCTCCACATATTCTTGTGAACGAGACATGGGCTAGGTAAGAGTACAGTTGGTTGGATTTGGAGCTGATTTAATGACTGGACCTAACGAGTGAAGAGGCTGCTGAAGATCAGGAAAGGGGTGTCTGGTGTAGTGCTGTGGGGCCCTTTCCCTGGCCCTGGGCTTGTGCATTTTTGTCAATGATTTTGACCAAGGGATGGATAGGATGCTCACCTAATATAGAGATGAAAAAAAAATGGGATGGCATGAGGAAATAGGGGGATGCTGAGGTCAGGTCTGGCAGGCCTGAGGGGTGAGTCAGATCTAACTGGCTACTGCCCCTGAGCTAAGGCAGGCTTGACAAGCTTTGATGTGCTCGGCTATAGAGGAGGAATGATCCATTGCCTTACTGCTCTCCTTGGGTTGTGGCAAGCCAACACAGGGCTGCATGACAGTGTACATGAAAAAGGAACGGGGACATTGGAGGACAGCAGGACCAGCCCACTTCCACAGCACCTGTGACCCAAACAATAGCACAAAGGACTCTGCTTTCAGGAGGCTGCCCTGGGGGGGTCCCACAGAACCCCTGGTCAAGCATCTGGAATGAGGTGGGGGCTGGAGAGCATAGCATAGAAGTTGGGGGCAACTGGGGATAGAGAAAGGAGGCTTTGGGGGGATCAAGGGCTGCACTGGAAGGAAGATCAGACATGCTCTGCGTGGTCCTAGGGGCTGAATGAGAAGCAGGGCACAGAGGCAGCAAAGAGGCAAACTGAGGTTAAAAGCAGAGTCGCCCCAAAGTGCTCTGGGCCCCCAACACTAGCGACCATTCCAGACGTGGGCTCCCTCTCGGAGCGATGCGTGGGGGCTGCCCTTTCGGTCCACATGACAGGGGACATTCCCCTTCTCAGAGGCTCACTTTTTCTGTCTTTACTATAGGGATAACAATCTGCAGGCTGTTGTAAAGAAATCACTCTGAAGCTTTGAATAGCACTGCCATGCCCCCAGGTGGGTCCCTCTGCTTCTGCTTCTGCTCAGTGGAGGGGTGTGCCCAACAAAGTAGGCTCTTGTCCTGTTGCTTGTCCTGTGGCTCTGTTGAGTCAGCTCCTCAGATCACAGAGTTGGGGTGAACCTGACTTGAGGGGAGGACAGACTGCAGAGGAGCTTGGGCTGCTGCCGCCCACAAGGGCTGCCTTTTCCACAACCCTCTTGGTGCAGCGAGGGTGTGGGGCTGCAAATCATGACTGCTGTGCTCGCCAAAGAATCCAGGCTGTGGTTGCCCCAAAGTGGACCAGTGTGTGTAAGGAGCAGCCAAAGACGTGGTCATTGAGGGGTTGTGGGAGTGCTGATGGGCAGAGCTCTGTCCAGGGGCAGAGGAAGGTGTCCACCACCTTGGGCCCATCCTTGACAGGGGATTGATGGAAGGATACAGGTCAGAATCAGGCAGGATGAGAAGGTACAGAAAGGCTGTAAATTCCCTCACTGGAGAGAGGACTGCCATCGCAGGGACCAAGATTCAATACAGCTAAAGGCCCCACACCTGCGGGCTCTAAGAAGGGGGCTCACTGCCACAAGGTTCTGGTCACAAGTCTGCCAAGGTGTGGAAAGCTGTGAGCTGTCTTAGAGGAGGGAAGAGTCACACCAACTTATTTAAAATTCTTTTGAGAGGTAGCATGGCAGTGAATAGCATAGGGCACTAGACCTGGAGGTGGAAAGCACTTGGTTCAAATCTAACCTCAAACTTACTGGCTGTAGGCACTAGCCAATTCATGTCACCCCCTCCAGACATCTTTCTCTCCCTGTAAAATGAGGGGGTTGGATCCAAAGACCTCTAGCTTTAGAGTGCCATGAAATGACTTGGTTCTGGGAGGTAGAGTCATACCTCCAGTGGCTCACCCAGCTCGAAAGCCATGCCAAGGGGTGGCAAGTTATGGCTGGCTCTGCACCCACCACCATAACTCAGCATCTGGGAGCTGAGGTCAGAAGGGGCTCAAAGGCCCCCTGATGAAGTCAATGTTTTTAGGAGTATTCCAACTGCATCAAATTGCTAAATGATCACTCAGACACTTACCAGTTTGTCTTTTTCTGGCAGCTGTTTCCATACTTCAGCCAATTTCTTGCTCAGTTCCCCAAAATCTAGCAAAAAAGAAAAAAAGAAAAAAGGTAAGTATCCAATATGGGTAAACAACTCCATTAAAAAAGAAACAAATATAGGTGACAAGAGTGTGTGTGTGTAAGTATTTGGGAAGGTCAGGCTTGAATTCACAGTCTCATGTCTCTATATGAAATGCAAGGGCTGTCAGCCTGGCTCAGAGAGAACCTCACACCAAACCCGTACGGCACCTGGCTCCCGAAGGCTCTCTCTCTTCACCACATCAAATGAACTTGGAGTAACAGGACCTATCAACTTAGGCTTCCACACAAACAAAGAAGGAATCTCTCAGGCTGCTCTCTATAGGCCAAGGACCTGAGACAGCAGAGCCAACAAAGGTTCTCTCCATCCTCCTGCCTCCAAACCTCTCCCCACACTAACCACATATTAGTTTGTATGGCACTTCACACATCCTAAGGGCCTTCCCCTCAGTGTCCCACCTGATCCCCACAACCACATGTGAGGTACAGGAGGCAGGCAGCTTTCAGAGGGAGCTGAGAGAGAGCAGTGGTGGGCTCCCCCAAGGTCCCAGAGAAGGCCAGTGGGGGAGCCAAGGCAAGATCCCAGGCCTCCTGGCTTCTCCTGGAGGGTCTTTACCACTATCTCAATTGCTTAGAAGGAACAGAAAAAATGACTCTCTATGGCAGTGGCTTACATCTTGACCCATACAGCCAGACTACGGGGATACAGGCAAGAATGAGGATGGTGTGATACCAGTCATGTAATGAGCAGCTCCAGACCAGGTTTTCCTAAGCATGTAAAGTCTGCAGCAGCCTCTTGGAGAGCAAAGACCAACACCTAGACACACTCCTACATAAACCTTGATATCCTTTGGGCGCTTCTATGCTGGACTATCTTCTATTTACAAAATAGGAATTTAACATTTCAGATGCTAATCTGATCTACTTAAATAACATCAGAACTGAAGAAGGAAACAGAGTTGGTGTTCTTCCCACTGGTCCAACCTTTGCCATCCCTACAGGGCATGAAGAGACTCGCTGAGAGGACCAAGTCAAAGGGGAGATGTGTCCTTACCTATTCCTGGGTGCTCTGCCACAATGGTGACCCGGTACTCCTTACAGAACACCTGGTAGGCAGACATGTTCTTCTTCTTTGGCTAGCCCCAGAGAGAAAAGAGAGCAGGATGAGATATAATTACGACGCAGATTTAGAAACCTGGGACCCAAGGGGACAAAGGAGAAAGGATTTTTGTGCTGTTCCATCAAGGGAAAGGATTCTAAATGAAGGTTTTCACTGATGGCCCAGAAGCAGATGTTACATTATAGGTTATAATCTCCTTGAAGTTAGGGATCATGTATCATCTGCCCCCTTCCCCCAATACCTAGTACAATACTTGGGCACACAGTACACAATCAATGTTTGCCAAGTGAATGAAAGAATCCCTTTAGACTGGAAGCTCCTTGAGGGTTGAGGCTGCTATTTGCCTTTCTTTGTATCCCAAGTGTTTAACACAGTGCCTAGCACACAGCAGATGCTTAATAAATGCTTACCAATTGACTAAAATGAGGTAGATTTAGGACTGAAAACACAAGACACATGTTCTTCACACCTCAGAGATGGATCAGTTAAAGGTACCAGTTTCATAATTTCATAGAATGGGGGGGGTTTAGACTATTCTATCTGTGAGATACCTTCGTCTCTGAAATTCTATACACTGAAACACAGTGCACATTTTAAAATGGTGGGCTTTTTTTTCCAGATTAAATTGTGCAGCTATATCAGGAAACTTGATGATGATTTGGTTGCACTTGTGAAGTAAAAGTGAACCACACCCAACTTAACAAGAGCTCCTGGGCACAAAGAAAAGCTCCACCACCAAAATCTGAAGGCATCGCAATTGTTTCATTCAAACAATAAGATTATGTACTCTGGGTCTTCTTTTCATTAACAAATGCTACTTTAGGGGCCGCTAGGTGGTACAATGAATAGAGCACCTGCCCTGGAGTCAGGAGGACCTGAGTTCAAATTTGACCTCAGACACTTAACACTTACTAGCCGTGTGACCTTGGGCAAGTCACTTAACCCCAACTGCCCTTCCGGAAAGCAAAAAAAAAAAAAACCAAACAAACCAAAAACAAATGCTACTTTAACTCAACAACCACCACCTTAATAGCTGGCGTTTATGTATCACTTTCAAGTCTGACGAGTTGCTTTATAAATATTTTCTCATTACATCCTCATACCAAGCCTGGGGGGTAGCCCCATGCCCATGTGACATAAGAAGAAACTGAGGCAGACAGGGGTTAAGCGGCTTGCCCAGGGTCATACAAGTTAGTAAGTCTGAGTTGGATCTGAACTCCGGTAAAGTGAATATCCCTTTCTCTACATCGAGATGAGAAACTCTGAATACTGAATTTGGTGTGTGCCTTCTTGTTTATTCATGAGTTGGGGAAAAACCCCCACTGTATACGTCTGCATCCCTGATGTTTCAATTCCTAAGCGAAACTGGCCGACGTCTTGCTTTGGAAAGAACCAGACGTCTGAAGGAGCCTGCAGGAGGACGCGGCCAGGCCGGGCCCCTCGTTGTGTGTGAAAAGCCCTGAAGCCCAGCGGGCCAAGGGGCCTCCCGGGGCGACCGCTCTGGGCAGCCAGTCGTTACTCCAGTCTCCCCTCTGTCCTTCTGACCCCCATTCCAATACTTCTTCCACCACACCCCTAGTTGCCATTAGTACAAAACACTTTTCTCCACTGGTAGAAAAAGCTTCCGAGGTTAGAAAAGAGATTGTTATTTCATTAGACTCTGTTGCTTTGAGGTAATTAAGGAACTTCTATAAGTTAAGTGGTTTAGCTTTCTGAAAAAAACTAGTAAATAGATGACTATTTACTATTTTATCACACAATGACCGACTGATAAAAAAAATCACCAGCATTTACCCATCTGAGTGAATGCTGCCTTTCAGAGCAGTCCCCTGGCAAGACCACGAACGTCCCCATTGCCATGATGCCACTGTTGTTCACGAGGTGGCAGAACTCCCCTGTGGGAGCTGCCTTCAGAGAAGGTTAGAAACCCCATGAGAAAGAGAACTTCAAGACCGGATGGGTGCCCACTATTGCACAGGCTCCAAGAAAAGGTCATTTCCCAGTCTGACCATCTCCTTTGTATGCCAGATTTGGCACTGACTACGCTAGTTCTTTTCCCAAAGTCCACCTACTTTCTGTCAAATTGGATCTTGTTTTTATCAGTACTTTTTCTTTCTATATCACATTCTCTTCAGAACAGATCCCTTCTCCCTCCCCATCCTGGGAATTATCTCTTGTAACAAAGCCAATCTAATTTCAGAGAGTGAAAATTCAAAAGAAATGATCTACCCAAGTACATAAAAGACTGGTATAGATCTGATTACAAAGACCACAACTTAAATAGCTGGAGGAACATTCATTGTTTCTGGCTTGACCATGCCAATATAATACAACTGTAAAGTAATAATATGGGGCGGCTAGGTGGAGCAGTGAATAGAGCACCGGCCCTGAAGTCAGCAGGACCTGAGTTCAAATCCGGCCTCAGACACTTAACACTTAACACTTACTAGCCATGTGACCTTGGGCAAGTCACTTAATCCCAACTGCCTTACAAAAAGCAAAAGAAAAGAAAAGAAAAGAAAATGATAATATGACCAAAGTTAGTTTAAACATTTAATTTTATACCAATAAAATTAACAAAGAGATACATCACAGAACTTGACAAAACAATAAAATTTATTTGGAAAAAATGAATGATCTAGAATGTCAAGGGAAATGATGAAAAGAGGTAATGATAAAGAAGGAATAGCATCTGCGGACCTCAAACTATATTATGAAGCAGTAGCCAATCTGGTATTGGTTAAACAACAGAGGCAGATCAATACAAAGGAGAGTCAAGACAAGGGAGAATCAGAAACAATGGAGCTATCTGGTGTTTGATGAAGCAGAAAATGTAAATTACCTAGACAAGATTCCCCCTATGTGATACAAAGTGCTGGAAAAGCCTGGTTGCAATGAGACTTAGACTAATATCTTCCAACACATTCTAAATGGAAACATGACCCTCATATTAACGATAACATCATGAAAAAAAGGACCTCTCACAGATTTGGATAGGAGATAGATTTTTAACAAAATAAGGGATGGAGGCAATTAAAGGAGATAAAAGAGAATCCTGATTACGTGAAATGTAAAAGTTTCTGCACAGACAACATTAATGCACCTGACCTAATAAGGGAAGTGGGTGAATGGGGAAAAAATTTTGTATCAAATTTCTCTGATAAGCGTTCAGAACGCAAGATATATAAATGATGAATAACAATGGACACACACACATACATATATGCATGAATATATTTACATACACACATATATATTTGTTTATGTCATTCACAACACTTTCTCAGGAGTTTTGTTACAACAGTTGTGTTTTAACTCTGGTACCAAGAATTAAGTACCAAGAATTTAGAATAATGGCAAGAGAAAAAGCCTATCAGATCTCTATATGCAGCTTTTATGAAAAGGCTACTGAAAATTGTATTAGATACTATGTACTGTAAATAGAAATCTTCAGCCCCATTCCTTACTGTATGAGCTTTCACCTAAATTAAAACTGAAGTCTAAAAATTACCAATAATATTTTGACATAAATTACACAGAATCCAATTTCTCTTCTCAGAGTATAATCCAGAATGAGACACTGTTGCCAGTCGTTGCCAAGGACAGCTGGTTTTACCTTTGCAACATCTCTTGAATACAAAGTGGAAGTTATCCTCGCCACCACCGCTGAAGTTCTCCCTCCACAATGCAAGGGAAACTCAAAAGTACTTTGTCGGGGGAAAAGGAAGAGCAAGAAAAGATTAAAAAGAAGAAAAACACTGGAGACAAGGGAAAGCAAAGTAGTTCATTAAATAATGAGCTCGTTATCGCTGGCAGCAAAGTTGGCCACGCCCCAATGGCTGCTTTAGGTCCAGGGGATTGTCAGACACTCTGACACAGAGGCCCCTTTGGCCTCCCTTTGGGCGACATGCATGACTGCCGGGTTGAGGCACCCAGCATCCCTAATGTCTCTAGTGACTGACTCCAGATCCAGTTTGTGGAGGCAGTCCTGAAGATGTGGGTGGACCAACAAGCTAGAATCATAGAAGTTTCTTGTTTCATGTCTGTGGTATAATGTAAAACACTGGCTTTGGGGTTGGAGGATCTGGGTTCAAATCTTGCCTCTCTTACTATCTGAACCTCCTTCAACCCTAATTTGGTCCTCTGTAAAAGGGGTTGGCAAAGATGGTTTCTGGGGGCCCTCCTAGCCCTACATCTATGATCCTATGAGCCTTCCAGATACATGGTTACATGAGAACAGTAAAAATTTGGATCCCTCTCTAAGGATGGCCAAGGTCTGGGTAGCTAAGGGCTAACTGTTATAAACAACAAAATGGTCAAGAGTTTAAAATCTTTGGGAAGGAAATTGTTTAACAACATGTTACATCCTCCTCTGTCCTTTACACTCTCTCCTTTGCTGTCTCTTTTCTTCCTTCCATTGTCCTCTGTGGATGTGAGTCCTACTCCCCGGGACCTGATCCCCTTCTTGCCTGCCCAGGGCCCGCGCTGGGACCATCCTCGCCAGGAGCATTGCTGATTGTGTTGCTGCCAGGCAGGGCCCAACTCCCACACTCCGAGTTCTGTTGTCTCTGGTGGAGGTTTTCTTTCCTCCCCTATCCTAAGTAACAATTTTTGAGGGCCTCTGTCAGAGTGCCTGTCTCCAATAGCCCCATCCCCCTCTCACATTGGCCACTTAGAACTTACATTATCTTTGGGCTGCTCAGAGGGTGCCAACTGAAGGGATGACATCCTTGGGGATATCTTTCAGCTCTTCTCATCCCCTCACCTCCCACATCTAATCACCCTCAGTCGCAGGCTTTGCTTCTGTCTGCCTCAGGTCAGGCCCTCATGTTTCCTGGACTCCAACGGTGTCCTCCTGGCTATCTCCATGACATACAAGACAAAGCTGTCAAGTTAATCTTCTTTATCCATAGCCATGATCAGGCCCCTCTGGCTCCAAAACCTTCAATGACACCTTAGTGTTTACTGAATAAAGCTCCAATGTATTAATGCTAGCCTGAAACGTTGGGCTTCTTAACTTAGCACTGCCTCATGCTTCCAGCCTTATTTGTGGTGCTCCCCTTGAGTTATTATCAGGGTGCCAGGTATATGGATGTATGTATACCCATGCCACTCCTGATGCCCCGTTGGCCTCTTCTTTGTCCTCATCTCACATACTGGCCTCTCTAAGTCTGAAGAAGGCCCTGCCACCCTTGACTATGACTCCTTCAATGTAGACCAGACCCCAAGGGCCCATGAGGTGAGCTGACTTGTTTCAGGGGGCACAGAGAGCTCTTGGCAGAGACAGGTGACACCTCCTTCCATGTAGCATTCTCTCATCCTCCCTCTCTCTGCACTTCTTCTCCTTGGACATCTCATACTTGGCTGTAGATAGACTCCTTTTCCAAACTGAGCACATTCCATTCTAAATCAGTCATTTGGTTCTGTGTCCCCCTAGCAGATAATAAGCTCCATGAAGGTAAAGACTGTGTCCTGTTTATCTCTGTACTTCCCCCAGTGTAGAGAACACAATGCAATATATACAGTAGGCCCTTAATGCATGTTTACAGAATTAGGCTGACCTCACCAAAGTACAGTTTCCTTACTTAGAATATGCTGATAATAAATTACTTAGAAGGGCAGTTATTGGACAGTAGGTGTTTAATGAATATTTATGGAATTTACAAAAGAAGAAAATATAGCAAATATGATCCTTTTCAAGATCCACAAAGCTTCCAGGATCACACAATGCTTTTCTTGACAGTAAGGAATACAGTAGCAGCCACAGCAGGTGCTGAAACTGCTTCTCAACAGGCATCCTGAGATTCCAAAGTCCTCATCATCTGAGGCAGTGCTATTTTTAGGGAGGACTAGCCTGTGGGGAAAAGGTACCTAGAACCCATTTTTATCTCTGCCACTGATGTATCATGGTCTGGTGTGGCCATACTGCCTCATGCCTCAGTTTCACCAGAGTATAGACAGTATAATGCTATCTCAAGTCAAGTTACCTCTAGAATCTAAATGCCAAATGGACGATTGCCTATAAGACCATTTTATGGACAACTTACACAGGCCAAGTGCTCACATGGTGGTTAGAGAAAGTGACACAATGACAATGTTAAGGAATCTCTTAAGAACTTTGGAGTTGACTGTGTGACGTGGGAGACACTGATTAAGGAACCCCAGCAAGGTGCGCCCACATCAGAGAAGGTGCTGTGCTCTACGAGCAACAGAACTGAAGCAGCTCCAAAGAAACAAGAGGTGAGCAAACTTAGAGAATCTGCCCCAAACGTTCACATGGACCATTTGTGCCCGACCTGGGGTAGAATGTTCTGGGCTCGTACTGGTCTGACTGGCCAGTCAGATGCTCTGTAACTTGACTCTAACACAGGGATGATATCTTGGTCCTCTTCAAGAATGAAGGACAACAACCAGTCAGTTATCTCCAGACACAGAGAAGGCTGATGTTGTTTTTGAAATGTCTTAAAGTCACATATACAATTTTGAGAGGGAATGTTAAGCTACTATCTAGGTCTTATGACTGTTAATGACTGATTAACATGATTTTAACATGTTCCGTGAGGACATCCTGCCTGCTCCATTTCCTATCAAAGACAAACAAATTCACTCACCAAACTTTTCACCTCTACTGACAACTATCTGGGAAATAAACCGAGCTCTTTTTGGACAATTTTTCTATTCTCCATAATGTTTCCTGCTATGCTATTTATTCATAGGAGGCCTGGTCCAGTCCAGACTAGGGGCTGGAGCTGGCACAAACTCTCCAAATGTCTATTTTCCAAGAAACTTCATCATTGTACATTCTAACTCCTGACTATCAGGTTATCTGCCTACCTATGTCTTCACTTCCTTTCCCTTTAATGAACCTGGTCCTTCCCTCTCTGACTCACTCTGTTCTAAAGATTACAGCATCTTTTTACCCTCTCCCCAGCCCCTCTATCTCTCTGTCTCTGGCTGTCTACCCCCCAAACTTCTACCAACCTTTTTCATACATCCTTTTCCTCCTATCTATTCTCTCCTACAATCTCCTGTTTCCTTCCACTATGCCCTGCTGAATACATCCTTCATAGGGTGGTAGGGGGTATCCTTCTGAGCCCTATTTCTTTCATGTGCACCTTCTTCTCCACACCTGTCCTCCTTGCCTAACTAACACCTGGCTTTCCTGAAAATGCTCTACTCCATTACATTGTCCCTGTCTCCTTATTCCCTAATGCTACTTTCAGGACATGAAACTGTTACCCTTTCTCTGTTTCTCTGCCAATATCTTCTTCTGATCACTATGGGTGGGTCAGCTTCTTCACCTATTTCTGACACCCTAGAGAAGTCAAACACTTGGCCCACCTTCTTTTTTCCTCTCTGTTGTAATGCCTTTCACTATACTTACTCCTCTGAAGGAAAGGGCCTCCTGTTTCAAGGCCATAGACCTCACTGAATCCACTGATCTCCACCTTCATTCAGTTATCCTGCAGAGGCTGCACTTTGGATTTCATCACTGAATTCTCCACCTTTGTGAACTCCAGAGGGTTTGGCTCATCACAGTCCCTGGTCTGCCTGCCAGAAGACTCTGTTTCCCTGACAAGAAGCTTACAGGCTCTCTAAATGCTATCCCTCTCCTAATTCAGATCTTGGTGCCACATTTTAGGAGGGACAATGAGAGGAATGTGACTGAGATGCTGAGGAGATGACGAGTCACATTTTATAATACTGGCTCAAAGAGCTGAGGATGTTTAGCTTGGAGATGAAGATTCCAGGGAGCCATGGTAGCTAACTTCAGGTATTTGAAAGGCTACCTTGTTAAAGAGGGGTAGTATATTCTGCCTGGCCCCACAAAAGCTGTGGAATGAGCCCAGGGACTAGAGTCAGAAAGATGAGGTTCAGGTGCCATAACCTATTTGAGCCTAAACTCACTCCCTCCTCTGCAAAAAGGGAATAAAACTTGTGCCTGGCCCACCCAAGAGTGTTGCTGGAAAACATCCAGATACTTGACAGATGAAGATGGGATTGGAACTACTAAGTCACTGGGAGTCACACTTTAGCTCAGTATGAAAAAATCTTCCTAACACTGGGAGATACTCTATGAAGGAGGGAGCTGCCTTGGGAGGTCCTAAGGTCCCTAACGCTTGAGGTTGCAAGCAGGCTTGGCTGACCCATCTGTTAGGGGTCTTACCGAAGAGATCTATGCTTGGGGAGGGTCAGACGTGGTGATCGCTGAGTTTCCTTCCAATTCTAGGATTTCATTCCCCAAGTTCCCTTGTCCCTTTCTAGCTACATTTGGTCAAAACTTTAACTCCATGCTCTGCTAACTCTCCTCAACACCAGCTTGTTTATACCCATGGCCCATTTCCTGTTTCTAGTTTGGCTCCAGGCCTGGCCCAATAGCAGGCATCACATAAATCCTTGTTGATGTCAGTCCTAGAGACAAAAGCACAAAACCATGGTGATAGCCCCTTTCTTCCCTGGCCCATTTTCCTACTGTTTTTTCTTCTCTCCCTTAGTATTTCCAGTCTTATGCCCCTGCTTCTCACTTTGGTCCAGCTCCCCCCATCTCCTCGGTGACATTCTCTCTTTGGAGCATCTTCAGTCTGTCTCCACTGGCTCCATGTCTGCCCATAAACTACCCTCACATTGACCTGTCCCCCATCTCCTTTTCTGAACAAGGACTCGCCTGTGCCACTGTGTGCTCACCAGCACTTTGCACTGTGGCTTCTACCCTGGCCACTCTAAGGAAACTACTCTTCCCAAAGTCACTGGCAGCCTCCCAAAGGCCAAATCCAGTGGTCTTTCTTCAGTCCCCATCATCTTCTACCAGCGTGGAGCATGAGACCCTCCCTCACTTTTGAAACTTCTATTTGCTGGTCCCGCACTGTCCATATATGCTTATTCCTTCTCTCTCTTCTCTGTCTTCCTGAAAGTCTGTCTTTCATCCTCTTCTCCTATCTCAGAGACCCCAGTCGCTGATGAGGTCTCCATCTGCCACCACTGTCCCTTCTCCTGGGCTCTAGACCTATTTCCAACTGCCTGGCAGATAGTCCTGCCTCAACGTTCCAGTGGCCCCTAAAACTCAAAATGGCCTTTCTCCACCTTTGTTCATGCCACCCTATCTTCTCCCCCATGTTTGCTTTTCAGGTTAGTTAAGACTGTTTCTTTATGACTGAAGTAGTTTTGTTGTTTAAAAGGTAACCTTTACAGAGAAGAAAACTATTTTGTGCTATTTAAATATGGAGGTGAATAGGATTTCCCTGACCTTTCCTGTAAAGAAGCCATCAAGATCACGTTGATTTGCCTTTAGCTCTTTCTACCTCCTAGTGACAAGTGAAATTTGTGACCATTTTATCATAGATTACAGAAGAGTCCTTGGGCAGAAATCTCATTCCCTAGATTCAAGGGCCTAGAAGATCAAAGCCAGGTGATTTTGCATTTCAACGAATGTAAAGAAAAAACAAGCCAATGCCCAATTCCACCTCAAACATCACCTGGTTTGGAATCCTCAGGAAAGACACAAATGAATTTCATTAATGTGACTGGTTATCACTCTAGAAATTCTGGTCAACGTTTCCACTGGACTTCTAAGAGCTGTCCGTGTTTGGACACTGCTCTCCTGTCACCAGCACTACCGAGTTCAGGAAACCATCGGTGGCACTGGCCCCAGTCAGCCCAGCAGCCTCGTGGGTATGTGGCAGAAGAGCATGGGAGCGCAAAGACTTGGTTAGTACCTAAGGGAATTCTTCTGGGCCCTGACTGCCCCAGGCCAGATGCCCCAGGCCACCTTCCCCCTAGCTGGCCGATTCTTTACCTTTTCTGCTTTTTCTGCCTTTTCTTTCTCCTTCTCTTCTCTTTTCTTCTTCTTCTCACTCTGTCCATCAGGGTGGAAGACTGGTGGTGGAGGTGGCGGTGGTGCTGCTCCTGGGAAAGGTGTACTGGCTGGGGGCGGGGGCCCGGGGCTTGTGCCTGGGGCTTCTCCCCCGGCCAAGGCTGAAGCCGACAGTCCGGGGCTCTTTTTGGATTTGGAGTGTCGCTTCTCCTTGTGCCTCTCCTTGTCCTTCTTCTTTTTGCTCTTCTTCGACTTCTTCTTCTTCTTGATCTCCCGGTAAGAGTCGTCAATCACCAGTTCACCTGCCTCCAGCTCGGCCCCTGAGGATGAGCCCGACTCCAGGGCAGGCTCGAGGCTGGAGAGCTCATAGTCCGTGCAATGGGGTTCTGAAAAGATGGAGGCATCAGACCCAAAGCCTTCAGGACCGGGAGAGGGGTGCTGGTCTGGGGTTGGCTTGTGCTTCTTCCTGGCTGTTTTTAGGAAACTCTGCAGCTCATGCCCGAGGAGGAAAGTACCCTGCTCATCTCGAGCTGATTTCTTGGAGGACTTTTTTGTTGTCCCTTGTGGAGGAGGATTCTGGAAAGGCTCTTCATCACCTGTCCTGCCTTCCTTCTCCTTGGGTGAGAGAATAAGTTTCATTTTTAAGCCATCTGGCTCTCGCAGGGTCAAGGTCTCCGTATTAACATAAAGTGGCTTCATTTTTTTGGCCTTATGGAAGCCACCGTCCTCAAGGGAGAGCTCCCCGCTGCTGCAGCTGCTCCCTTTTTTCCTGGGGTGCTGCTCCTTTTTGCTTTCTGAGTAGCTTGAGGAGCTAAAGGAAGAAAACGAGGATTTCTCCCCTGTCTTTCTGGGGGGCTTGGAGCCTGTTGCAAGGGGAGATGTGATGGCCTTCAGCAGGTCCATGGCTGTATCGGAGGGTGGGGGACTTGGCACCACCTTCTTCTTTTTCTTCTGTGATGACTCCAGAGGCGAAAGATCTGAAAATCATCAAAAGGAAGACAGTTTCAGAATAATGGGATGCAATGTCTAATGTGCTCCCCCTTCTCACCAGACACCCCACCAGCAGGAGGAAGAAAGAGGCCAGGAAGGGGAGAGGGGTGACCCTCCAAATGGTTTGCAGCACTCAGAAATGAATGCCCACGCACGTCCTGGCTTGGTGTGACCGCTTGCCTCTGGACCTGGGAGGCAGCAGGCCACTCAGGAGTCTTCGCAGGCAACCAAACAGAGCACACCCCAGAGGATGGAACAGAGCTGTGGGATTAAGGTAGGTTATAATTTAGAATTCAGAGCATCATCTGGCTTTGTGTCCAGGCCAAACCCACTGGGGAAAAGGGTTAGTTTCTTCAGCTGTGCTTATTACATGGCCAAGAAAAACTAGTCTTAGTCAGGAGTGGCTATGCAGTTATGCTCCAGAAGAGGGAGAGGTGACCCACAGGTGCAGGCCATAGGGCATGAAAACCACATGTGGCAAAGGGGGTGCTAGAGAGGAATGGGCAGAAGACAAGTGGATGGTGGGGGGGAGAGGGAACCTGGTACCTGGTGTATCACAAATGAAGACTGTTCTTCTATGCTGAATCCTCCACAATCCCAGCCCTCCACCTCTCTCCTCCTTCACACTGGTTTATCGGCAATCAGAACAAGAACCACTGTCCTGTTAAATAGGCCACTGAGTCAGCAACATCTGGACCCCTTTCCCTTGCCCCGACTCTTGCGGTGCCCTCCTGTCCTCACCTCCATAGCAGGACTCGCCGGAGGAATGCTTCCTCCTCCTCTTGTGCGTGTCCGTGCCCAGGGAGAAGAGATCTCTCTCCTAGAACCAAGGGAGAGGAATAGGCATTGACGGCTGTTCAAGGAGGCAAGTCAAGAACCTTTTAGAACCATGCTCTGCTCCCTATCAATTCATGACTTTAGAAACAAATAAACAAAACAAAAAAAGGAAAAAAACCACCACAGAGACAAGTTGTCTCTTAGTGAAAGAGAGAACATAGCTGTTCCTCTCCTGAATGATGAGTTGCTTACCTTCAACCTCTTCTTGGAGGACTTCCTGACCTGAGCAGCAATCTCTTCCTCTTCTCTTAGAAGATCCTTATAAGAACGTTTCTTCTCTCGTTGGCTTCGGCCAGCTGCCAGTCCTATGTCCTCCAAACTTTGGTCACCATCAAAGCAATCTGAAAGCCACACAAGTGTATGAGAAAAGAATACAAGGAAGTTTGATAAATTCTTCAATCCCTGCATACATCAGGCCACAGTGCCTCTGCTCCATAATAATGATGGTTGATAAAACCACCAGAGGAAAGGGCCTGGATCCAAAGGGAAAGGGAAGAGATGAATTCTCCATTCCCCCTGCAGGAATACCAGAACCAACACCGGTGGTAGTACAAACACCTAACGCCCACCCTAGGGTGGAGTCTCTTGTTCTCAGTTCTCAATTGGGCAGTGGTCAAGAGCAAAGGGCAAGCCTGGAAGAATAAAGCTTAGTGTGCTCTGCTTCTGTGTGGGAGGCCAAATTGTGGCTCCTATCCCCATTCTCTTGCTCCATGGAGCTGGCAAGGTCCAAGAGTGCTGCAGGAGCTCAGCCCAGGAAAATCGAAGCTAACATTCCGTGCTCTCATGCTGGCCCCCCCTGTCTTGCTTTTTCATCTCCATGGACCCAGTCTGGGAATGCTGTAGAGACTGGGCCTCCTAAGGACAGTGCTCTGGACCATCCTAGGAGAGAGCAGGCTGTGATTCTCAGTGCTGGCCTCTCACTCCATGGCCCGTGGGGACTGAAGAGGGCAACCCCTCTGGAATGCTTCGCAGATTAAGGACTCATACCTTCTTTCTTCCTGGAGTCATCATAAGCCATGGCCGTCCTGCAGGACCTGAGAATGTGGCGCCGTTTCCAGACTCCTTTCCGGCTATAGGATCAGGCCTGAGAAACAAAGAATGAAAACCTTCCTGTGAGGGGAATCGCTGTGGAGGCCAAGAAGGCTTCCAGATGCAAATGAGTAGTCATCCATTGAAGGAAAGGGCAGTGAGAAACAAAGGGGCTTCTTGCCACCTCCTCAAGTTCCCTATAAATCTAGAGGGATTTAGATGGCAGAAGGTGCATCAGACCTAATCATGTGGCTTGATTCATAATATAAAATTTTGTTTCTTGGAAGTACAAATTTCTGTGCCAAAAAAGGCCTGTCAAGAGTGCCTGACACAACACAGTGGGGTGAAAAGACCTAAGTCAAATGGGCCAGGTTCATTCTTGGCCACAGGCTCCAAAGATCTGGGAGGCTGTCAGACAAATGGATTATACTATACATACAAAAGAGTATAAGATCTTACAGAGAGGAATCTAATGCAATTTCAACAGAGAGGGGGATATCACTATAGCAATGTTATAGAGCTCTTTAGAGGTGAATTTTTATAAAAGGATTTTGTCAGGCTAAGAAATTTATCAGAATAGTTGAAAAAGTAAGTGACTCAAGCTAAATGGCTCTATGGTATCTTTCAGCACTAGTGAGATGATTTTTAACTGGATTGTTTCAGCAAAAAGGGAGGAAGGATGTTGTTTTCCTGAATGGAGATGAATTTGAATCAGCAAAAACTGTTAAGATTGTTATGCATTACCAGCATTCACAGTAACTTGAAGGTTTATAAATACTTTAGAATTATATGAAAAAAATCTGCTAGGATTCAAGGTTATAAGCTTTTTTTTTTTTAAACACCAAAGATGTTAAGTACAGAAAAAACTGAAGACTATCAAATATCCTAAGGGAAATGACATGTCACAGGAGAGCAGCACATATATCTCTGCAGGGGATTCCAAGTACTCTAGACATTCAGAATATTTACACTATATACTAATCTATCAACTAGGTATACTGGAAATTTTCTCATGAAACCAGTAAATAACTTAGATCTTCACCCTGGCTTAGCAATTATTTAAAATGTTATTTCACATTCATAGTAAAGATTTAGAATTTTTAAGGATGCTTCACTAGGTAATATTCATCAAGGAGATGTTATAATGTTGAGGATAACTAGATTAAAAAGAGGGGAATTAAAATTCTGTATAATTGCTATATATGTGTGTATATATTACACATACACACACACACACACTCTCTCTCTCTCTCTCTCCTTTTTTTAACACTATCTTTAAATATGATGCTGAGAGGGGTAAGATACTTTTTCAACAAATACAAATTAAAAAAGATCTTTGCTGTCTTACAAAGCAGGAAATGGGAATGACGAACAGGTTTGATGGGAACCAGAGAAGTCAGACAGACTGAGCCTGCAGGAAGTACCGGCCTCACCTTTTTATTGTTGGGAAAGAAGGGGAACTGTTACTCTGGAAAGAGGCTGGGGGTAGGGGCATATGCAATGTTTCCTCTACTGCTGAAGTCAGTGCTGGATACCCCAACTCTAAACCAGGCCCCGATCACCTCGCCTTTCCACCTGGCTAGGGACGGCACCAACAGAGTAATGAAAGGTACTTCCTCTTTATCCCTCAAAATTTTTGAAGCTATTTTGTTAACTCCATGTTTCAAGGTAATGAACTTGTCAGAAATACATCATTTTCCTCTGACAAAGGTTTCCACTACCAAAAAATACAGCAATTTGAGAACTCAGGGATAGTAAGAGCCTAAGAGTCAATTCTGTTCAACTAAGTAAAACTGAAGAAAGTGAATAGGGAAACAATCATGAAATATTCAATGGCATTCAATATAGTCAGTGACATGTAAAGAAGAAAAAGTCTCCTCTTTTAAATTTTAAAAGCTGGGACAAAGATAGAGCTTAGAAATCACACTCAAAACGTCATCTGTTCGTCAAAAGGCCATATAACAGGTTCTATAGTGGGAACAGAAACACTCAAGAAAAACCTAAGAAAGAACAGAGCAGAGATACTTTGCTTGGCCCATAAAAAAGAGCATTTCTTCAAACTGCCATCAGACTTAAAAATTTGCTTGGGACAAGAAACAGACCAATAAGGAGCTACTCATCCCAGGAGAGGAAAAAACAGATTACTTTGTACACTGTTACTAGGAATCCCACTGCTGCATGTTTGATTTTTTTTTTAAACAACACGCAGATGTAACTTAACAATTAGATGTAATGTAACAAATTAGAAAAAGATGCTGAGATGACTAACATCTCTTTAAATAAGAAAGTATGGCCTGAATTTGGAAACTGGCAGTGAGACGCACACTGGACTGTTTTAGCCATAATGTTGAGAAATTCATTTTCTACAGTCTTTAAAAACAATGTATTAATCCAGTATGCAGCTATTGCCTTTGTTTGCTGATTGCTAGAAAGAAAAGATGGTACTGGGGGTATAAAGTCTTAGAGATCAGGGTTAAAGAAGGGTGGAGTCTAGTCAATTTAGGACCAGTTGATATCATGACTCCTCTAACAGGACTTGAATTTTATTATAAATATAGGGAGTTAAACTCAGGCGGCAGATCTTGAGGATTACCAATTCAGGAAAAATGTTCAAAAGATCAGTTTTCTCTCCCCTATCAGAAAACAGGGGCCTTACTTAAACTACTGGTTGGTAAGCCTATAAATAATGGCAAAACACATCTGGAAATTCCTTCACTTGGAGATGAAGATCCAACTCCTGTGAGCTAAGGGGATACACCTGACCCTCGAGACAGGAGAGAAGCTGAGACTCTAGAAGGGCAAGAGGCGTGCCAAGCCTGAAGAGACAATTCTGAAAAATGTTTAAGACCTATGTTTTTTTTACATAAGACGTTATTAGATATGATATACCTTAAATGGAAAACCTAGACTTAATGCTATTTGTTTCAAAATTCGATTTAAAAATAATTTAAGTCCCATCTAATATTAAAAAGTGTTTTCTTCCCGGGGTTCTAACTGATTATGGCAAAAGAACAAAGCAAAATCTATAAATTGGACATTTTAAGGGAGATCCAGGAACAGCTGGGAATCAAGATGCTATCTTCCACACTGCCTCATTTTCTTCCCAAACTTGTCTTTTGGAGACTGTGAATGTTGGCCAGCGCAGCTCCAGATGCTTCCTCCAGCATACCCAGAGTCTCTGTCAGCTCCAAAGTGCATCTCTCCAATGATTTCCAGAGGCATCTTCTCGCTTCTGTCTCAGGTTCTTCTCATCCTAGCAGAGAACTCCAGCCTTCGGCCAGGCCTTCCCCTGGGATCTCTGCAGCACTCCCAGCCCCTACCAGCTCTGCAAGTTTCTGAGCTACAGACAAGTTGGGATAGGGACAGATGTCTTTGTACCCAGAAAGAGGCACAGCTAGTACCAACGACTCATTAGTAAGAGAAATGAGAATATGTGGCAATAGTTCATTTAAAAACAATGCCAAAAAAAACTCCACCAATACAAATTTTGCATAACAAAAAAGATTTGTTTTGTACTCAGGTAAGTTTTATTTTCTGAGTTGTAAAGAGAATATGAAATCAGCTGTGACCAGCTTGGCCAACAGAAGGTAGGAATCTGAATCTTTTCTCTCAGAGTATATAATATCATGTAATACAGTATTATATTCTGTGAGAGGAAATTAAAAAAGATGATTCCTGTCCCACAAATAGGCAATTCCATGAGTGAAGCATGTTCAAAATACACTGTAGAAGAAAATGCACACAAAATCCATTATTTATACAAGGCCAAACCAGGGGGCTTGGGAGACACCTCTGCAGCAACTGACAGACTAGCAAAGGTTGAGGACAAGGGAATGAAGAGAGCCCTTCCATTCTTCTCCCTATGGATCACAGCACAGCAGACCTGGATGGGACCTTGGAAGTGACCTAGTCCAACCTCCTCAATTTACGAAGGCTTGGAGAAGGGGCATGACTTGCTCTACCATCAGGAACTCTTAACTTTTTCTGTGCGTGGACCCCTTTGATAGTCTGGTCAAACTTTTATGGACCATTTCTCAACAATGTTTTTAGATGCACAAAATAAAAAGCACAGGATTAAAAAGCAATTACACTGAAAAAGCGGTCACAACACATTTTAAAAAAAGTTCACAGGTCTTGTGTGAAGATCCACTGCCTTATATTACAGTTTATAATAATGCATCAATTCTTAATCATAGAATCTGGAGCTGGGAAGGATCTTAGAGATTACCCTGAGTCCCCTCCCTCCACAGACTTGTCTAGCATACACCACCTGAGCTTTTCTCTTGCTCCATCCTACTCTTTTCTCCTATTAACCCAGCACAGCTGCCTTTCCTATAGCAGGCATTTAATACATGGGTGTTAAAATTACTCCACCCCAGTCCCCTACCTTTTATAGATGAAGAAACCAAAAAGCAAAAGAAACTGACTTGTCCAGTCACGACCTAGTGTGGACAGTGTGAGATTTGGAGACAGAGGACCTGGGTTCAAATCCTAGCCTCAGGACTCAATCCCTGTATGCTCTGAGGCACATAGCTTCTCTTTATCCAGGTTTTATTTTCAACCTGCAAATTGAAGGGCTCTGTTGAATGAAGTTGGACTAAAGAGTCTAACTAGGCTAAGGGGTGGATGGATTTCAAGAGTTCTGGGAATTTGAATGGGAGAAAACATTATATCTTCATTTCAATATAATTGGTTTCATTCAATATAAAGTGGCTCCCTACTTTATGCATTCCAAACTCTTATTTTAAGAGATAAAGTAGCACCAAACCATCAGAGGGCTCTATGATACAAAAATGGTTAAGAACTGCTCTAGGGACTTCCTCCTGGTTCTAAACAGAAATACAAGGTATTTGGTGGAAGGGCTAATAAGAAGTCAGCCAAGCTGGAGAGTGAGGATGGGCTCTTGAGGAAGCCTCCGGGCACTGGAACGCCCCCAGGAAGGACCAAGGTTACAAAGACTTACTAAAATCAGAATTTTGCAGAGAATGAACAGCCGGCCTCCTCGGGGCAGTGCCTGGGGTATTCAGGCACAGCTGGATGGCCAGTCATTTGTTAGCGCACTGGCAAAGTGCTGCCGCTCAGCTCCAGGCTGGCCTCTTCACCCTCACAGTGCCCTTCTGACCTTCAGACACTATGTATCTATGAAGCCACAGGATTCAAACCCAGAGAGGTTAGTTCCAAATTCCATCCTTTCTCCCACACCTTGCTGCCTTCCCTGAGGTGAAAACAAAGCTCCCAAATTATCCAGGCAAGCAGCTGACTTGATGAAAAGCTTTGTATAAAGAGGTCCTGGGTGCAAGGACCTTAGCTCTGCTACCTGCTCAATCTGAGAAGCCTTTATTAAGTGCCTACTGTGAGCCAGGAGCTGTTGGACCCCAGAGACAGCAAGACAAAACAAGACTGCCTCAGCCTGGGAGCTGCCTTCCCAATGGAACCCCCAGGGACGGAGATCCTGGCCTCTCAGCTCCTTCCCAGGGATCCTAGGATTGAGCTCTGGAGACAAAGCATTAGTGAGAACAATCTAAGAAGAGATATGGAGGGAATTGCAAGTGTTCCCTCCATCCCCCTGACTAGTTACTGATGCATTCATTGGACACATCATCCAAGTCTCTACTTCCCATGGTGGCTGTGTCAATGTGAGCATGACTTTTCTCCCTGAGTCTCAGCAGAGAGTGCTTTTCGCAGCCTCAGAACACAGCAAGGCTGGCCTGCAGCCTGGTCACACAGTCACCCTGAAAGCCCTGACAGCTCTTGGATTCCTCTGAGGTGGCTTCCTAGAACCCCAGACGTCTTCAGGCAACCATGAAGCACTGGAGCAGCACTGTGGGTGAAGAAGTTATTACGCTAAAATATAGGGCAAGCCCCTTCTCCCTCTCTGAGCTTGCCTCCTCATCTGTAAAACTGGAGGCTTGGACTAAGGTATCTCCATTAGGTCCTTCCCAGCTTGAAATCTGCGCTCTCTGTGAGCCAGCAGGTTGAGAATGAGAACCTGGACCCTAGTTTCTGCACCTCTGTTTCTTTCTTCCTAGCACCTAAAACACAGCCCTGGTGCTTAATAAATGCACATTGGATTAGACTGCTCGTCTGTAAAAAGAGGGGCTTTAGATACCCTCTTTGGCCCCTTTCTTGTTCTAACTCTGTAAATGGGGATCAGAATCTGCTCCCCCAGCCTCACCCGGGAGGTGAGATGAGATGAGGTGACCTCTCTCATGCCTGCCAGCTCTCAATCTGGGTAGGATTCTGTGACTGCCTGGCCCTGGAAGCCAACCTCAGTTCTGGTCCCTTCTCTGGGGCCTGGCCTTTGTCTCTGGATCCCCGGTGCTTAGGACACAATGGACATTTGAGACAGGCTGGATCCAGTGTGCTCCCCACAGACAGAACGACAGGGCTGTACCAGGTCACTTCTACAAGTCCCTCCTGATGCCTGATCTGCTGGCATTTCCCTTCAGTGCCCACCTGGGAAAGGGTCTGGGTCAGCTCATCCTTAAAGTCCCTTTCAAGGAGGCACTGGGAATTGGGACAGATGAGGTCTGGTCCTCCATGGGCTAAGGGAAGAAATTCTGGGTTTGAACATGCCTGCCACCACCTTTACCTGTCTGGTCTTCAGCAAGCTGCCTGTTTCCACACCATGGGGGCCTAGAGGAGGTACTCAGGGCCCTAAATCTAAGACACCTGTTAAATGGGAGGGTGGACCTAGAAGGTCTCCAGGGTCCAAATCTGTGACCCCCCCTCAATGGGTCTCAAGTGTCCCCAAATAAGATGAATGGGGCTGCACCAGATAGACTCTCAGGGCCCTTCCAGTTCTGAGTCTACAGTTCTGTGGCATCAGAAGACTTGGACGCACTGATTCGTTCCATGCTCATTCCCTTTTCTGGGCCTGTTTCCTGGTCTGTAAAATAAGGAGGGAGGCTCCCAGATTTAAATCTACGCTCCCATAACCCTTTTGGGCTTCAGTTTCCCCAACATTAATTAGGAAGGTGAGATCTGAAAGCCTCTAAGACACCTTGTAGCTCAAAGTCTAGGGTTCTACAGCCCTCTAGGTGACTCAGTTTCCTTCTCTATAAAATGAGGGAGTTGGATTGGATGGCCTTTAAGGTGTTTTCCAGCTGTGAGTTTAGGGTCCTGGGATTTTCTACACTGGAGGTCAGAAGACCTGGACCTCTAGATGCACTTTGCACTCTTCCTTTGGTGGTGATTCAGTTTCCCCATCAGTAAAAAACAAGGGGAGTTGAACTGGACTTCTAAGGTCCCCTCCAGCTCTAAGTCTGTGTCCTTGGGTGCCCCAGACTGGGGAATCAGACTCCCTGTGCTCACAAGTGTATCCTACCCTCCTTCCCTGCTCTGTGCCTCAGTTTCCCAGTCTGTAAAAATGGGGGAATTGAACTTGACCTCTGAGGTCCTCTCCAGCTCTAAGTCTGCTGTCCTCGGGTGCTCTGCTCTGGGGGATCGGCCTCCCTGGGATCACAGGTGCCTTCTACCCTCCTTCCCTGCCCCGTGCCTCAGTTTTCCAGTCTGTAAGGCGGAAGGGCGGGGCTGGGTGGCACCGAGGTGCTTTCGGGCTCTCAGTCCGAAGTCCCAGGGCGCTCCGGCCCCCCTGGGCTCACGGGCGCACCGCACGCACGCTCCCCCGAACCCCCGACCCCCGCACCCGCCGGCCAGCTCCCAGCTCTATTCCTGCTCTCGCGCCCGCGGCCTCCAGGGCGCCCCCCGCGGCGGGGGCGGGCACTGGGCAGGCGCGGGGGGCGGGGCTGCCCCGGCCTCGCGCGCCCCCGCGCGCGCGCGTCCGCCCCTGGCCCCCGCCGCCACTTTCCCGCCTTCTCTGTTTGAACGCGTCCCGCCCCTGTCGGCCCCGCTCCGGCTGCCCCGGGCCGCCGCCTCACGCCGGGCCGCGGCCGCCACTCCAGCCCCCGGCTCAGGCCCGGGGCCTAGGCCGCGCGGCGCGGGGAGGTGGCCCGGGGCTGCCGGCACGGGCCCGGGGCGGCGGCTGGGCGCGGGGCGGGGGTGGCTGGCGCCCGGGGGCCCCGGCCGGCCGGAGCGGGCGGGGTCGCTGCTCGCCGCTACCTTTACTCCGCGGGCCCGGCTCCCGCCTCAGCGCCGCCGACCGCCGCCATCTTGAGAGGGAGAGGAGAGCGGAGAGCCGCTAGGCCGCCGCAGCCGAGCACCGAGCGCCTCCACCGCGGCGGGCGGCAAGGCCCGAGGGGCGGGGGGAGCGGGGAGGGAGGGATGGGAGGAGGGAGGAGAGAGAGGGGAGGAGCGCCGAGCGCATCGAATACCTGCCCAGCGCCTGCTCCAGCTCTGCCCCCTGCCACAGGCACGCTCTACCTGAACTACCTGCGCTACTTGCGCTCTCCGCGCAATCTGCTCCTCTTGCGCTAACTGCGCGCCTGGCCTCCGGGAGCGTTGTGATAATTAATAACGATAAAAACAGCAGGCAGCGTCCATACGACGCGTTAAGGTCCGAAGGGCATGTTCCAGGTATTATCTTTTAGCAGCTTTGGGAGGGAACAGCTATTAGCATCATCCCCATTTTATAGAAGAAGAAAACGAGGCAGGCATCGCTGAAGGGCCCTGTTGGAAGTCGCCCAGCCAGGAGGTCGTGGATCCCAGACTTGGCCTGAGGCTCACAAAGCGTCTTTGGCCATCCCTCCTTCTTTTACATTTAAGGAAACACAGAAGAGGTTAAGTGACCGGTCCAAGGCTCAGACTCACCCCAAGTTATCATAGATTCAGAGTTGGAAGAGGCCTTAGCCAATCTCCTGATATTTTGCAGATGAGGAAACTGAGGCACAGGGAGCCCAGATGAGGTCCCAAAGAGGTAATAGAGAACCACAGTGCCTAGCATACAGTGGGTACTTAATGCATGCTTATTATCTCCTTCCTCATTTCACAGTTGCATAGCTAGTAAGCAGCAGATGCAGGATTTGAACCCAGGTCATGAGAGTACCATCACCTGATTGTTGGATCATAGATTGAGAGGTGGAAGAGACCTTGGCCATTTTACAGATGCCACACTTCACACCTCCCCTGAAGCCATCCTCAGGGGTGCTGTCTCTCCCAAAGTCTTTTAGTTGTGAGAGGCAGGATAGAGAGCAGTCACAGTTGAGGAAACTGAGGCAGATGGGGTGAAGTGACTTGGCCAGGGTCACACAGCTAGTGAGCATCTGAGGTTGGATGTGAGCTCAGGTCCTCCTGGCTCCAGACCCAGTGCTCTGTGCACTATGGGGCCACCTAGCCAACCACCTGCTCCCTTTGATGATGAACCACAAAGAGCTGAGGTGTGTATTGGTAGAGGGAGTTTCCTGCCTGGGAGTTCTCTATGCCAATAAAAGTATAGGACCAGAACTAAAAATAAAACCTCCACTTTTTTTTTTTTAAAGACAGGAGCCTGTTTTTTCATTAGTTTAGGGAACTTTCAACCAATGCATGAGCTGCAATTTCTAATTGAGATTAAGTACTTGACCAGGGTCACTCAGTATGTGACAGGGTCTATCCATTGTGCTCCCACTGCATACAGTGGACACTTAATAGATGCTTGTTAGGTTGATAGAATCAGGACTTTACTGAATCTTAGAGATGAGAGGGGCCTCAGAGGGCACTTAGTTCAACCCTCCTTTCCTCTACAATCCTTTAGCCTCAATTTAAATATCTCTGGTGATGGGGAACTTACCACCTAACCTTAGACTATGAGCTCCTTGGAAGCAAGGATTGTCTTTTACCTTTCTTTGGAGTCCTGGTGCTTAGCATACAGTAGGTGCTTAATAGATGCTCACTGACCAACTCTTAAGACACCCATTTTACATTAGCACTATTCCAATTATTAGGATATTATTAGGATAATATTCAGGCTTGAGCTGGTCTACTTTCTCACAACTTCCACCCACTGACCCTGGTGACCTTAGAGATCAGCTAGCTCAAGACCCTTATTTCACAGAGGAAGAAACTGAAAGTTTGGCAGGTAGACACAGGCAGGGAAAGGATTCAAATGTGGGTCCTCTGACTCCCAAATTCACCAATCTGAGGCAGATTGACTAATTTTTAAAAATAATCGCCCCCCCCCCCAAAGTCCAAGTTCTTTTTCTTTTGGATGAATAGTCCTTTCAGCAGGAGAAAGAGGTGTAGTAGAATGACACCTGGATTTGGTGCTGGGAGACCTGGGCTCAGTCCCTGTCTTTGATGCTTACAGGTTGTGTGACTGTAGGCAAGTCACTCCCCTTCTCTGAATGTCAATTTTCCTATCTGTAAAATGGAGACAGGGCAGCTAGGTGGTGCCATAGTGGATAGAGCGCTGGGCTTGGAGTCAGGAAGGCTCATCTTCTGAGTTCAAATCCAGCCTCAGACACTAGCTGTGTGATCCTGGGCAGGTCACTTTGCCCTGTTTGTCTCAGTTTCCTCTTCTGTGAAATGAGCTGGAGAAGGAAATAGCAAACCACTCCAGTATCTTTGCAAAGAAAACTCCAAATGGGGTCACAGAGATTCAGTAACAACTGAAAAAACAACCCAAAATATCGACATAATGATCCTTTACCCACCTTAAAAGGTTGTTGGGAGGAAAGTTTTTTTTTTTTGCCCTATAAGACCCTGTGGAAATGTGAGCTATGGATGGTTGTGTAGAAATTTCCAGAGGGTCACAAGGGGGGTTGGGAACAGATGGGAGTTGTCTTTATAAGGGTGCATTGGGAAATCATTTGCATTTTGAATCATTCCCTGGCGTATTGCAAAAGTCATTCGCATCTTGAGAACCGAGAGCTGCCTTCAGATCACTGAAGAGGTGACATGAAGAAAAGGGGATAGACATTCATCTGGACGGCTCTGAAGGGCAGGCCTGCATGTGGGGGAGTCACAGGAATGATGGGGCTCCATCATCACCATTCCCGGCATTTCTAACTGGACTGTCCAGTTGACAAGGGCTTTCCCATCTGTTATTGCCTCTGCTCCTTATTGCCACTTTGTGGGGGTTATGTATCCCTACAATGATGGTTGAGAAACTTTAAAAATCCTGTTTTGGCCCCTATTCCCTTGCCAACCCTCTCATTCAAAGCAGACGACAGCCTCCCTCTTCAGAAATGATTGAGGACATCTGACAGGAGCTCCCTCTGTTAGCTCCATCATCACCCACTCTTCTTTCCTTCCCTCTGCTCTGCTCCTTCCTTAGGCTGAACCCCTCCCTTGGCTCCTCCAGCTCTCTAGAGACCTTGCTTGGCCGCTAGAGTTTTCCCAGTTGCCTCTAAACACGATCAGGTTTCCCCAACCCTCCAAAAGCCTCTCCTTGACCCTTGATCATCAAGCTATCATTCTACCTCTCTCTTGTTTGGAACTTAATTTCTTGAAAAGTTGACAAGTCAGGAAACCTTTATTAGGAACCTACTATGTGCCCAGCAGTGTGCTAAGAGTTACGGATCCAAAGAAAGTTAAAACAACAAAAACAAAAACAAACCCTGCTTTTAAGGAGCTCACAGTCTGATGAGAGAGACAGCATACAAGCAATGATATATAAACAGGGTCTTTCAGCCTGTCTCTCTCTCCCCTTTCTCCCTCCTCCCAGTCTCTCTCTGTCTCTGTCTCCTCTCCTCTCCTCTCTCTCTCTCTCTCTCTCTCTCTCTCTCTCTCTCTTCCCCTCTCTCCTCTCTCTTTCTGTCTCTCTTTCCTCTCTCTCTGTCTCCTCTCTTTCTCACTCACTCTCTCCTCCTGTCTCTGTCTGTCTCTGTCTCTGTTTCTCTGCCTCTCTCTGTCTCTGTCTCTCTTGTCTCTCTCTCTGTGTCTGTCTCTGTGTCTTTGTCTCGCCGTCTCTGTCTCTCTGTCTCTCTCTGTGTTTTCCCCAGCCAGACCACAAGAAAAGTAACAACTTGGGGAATAATAGTAATCCTCGAGGCTCCAGCTTACTGCTGGACACTTCCCTGTGCACGTCCCACTGGCATCTCAAATTTATCATATTGAAAATGAAATTTGTTCTTTTCTCCCTAAACCTCTCCTGTTCCCCCAATTCCTGATCCTTCTTGTCTCCCCAGCCAGGTACCACACCTTGTGGTCATCCTTTGTCAACCTCTCTCTGATCCTCCACATCCCAATCACTTGTCATAACCTGGGGTTTGAACCCAGGCTCCTCACTCCAAGTCTAGTGCTCACTTTCTCTACCACACCATGCATTCTTTTTTTTTTTAATTTTTAAAATTTACTCATTTACTTTTAATTTACAAGATTCAGTTCCACAATCACTTGAGTTTCAGATTTTCTCCCCTCCTTCCCCCCCCCCCCCC
>CM053581.1:408295003-408313702 GCA_028627135.1 Pseudochirops cupreus
AATAATGAGTTCTTATCCCAGAAACTGAGGTCTTTGGGCTTATCAAATAGTGTATTACTATAATCATTGATGATTGAGTCTTTTGTACCCAATCTATTCCATTGATCCACTACTCTATCCCTTAGCCAGTACCAAGCACACACCATGCATTCTTTAGAAAGAGCAGGGAAGAAGGGAAGCCCAGGATGTATTTAGGAGATTGTGAATCCTAGACTGTACATTTGAAACCATATTAATGTTCATTATTGTTCGTCTAACCCCCATTTTACAGTGAAGAGACTGATGTCCTGGCTCACAGAGGTAGTGAGTGGCAGAGGTAGGATTGAAACTTGGATTCTCTCTCTGCAGAGCTTGAGGTCTTCCTTTGGTACCTTGCTTAAATTATGAATCCTGATTTTATCCTAGGGTGCAAGGACAGTGTGGTGAAATCTAGCTAGAAGGGCTAGGGTGGTACCATATTGTAGAGGGCTTTGTTTAGCAGAGAATGCTGGGCTGAGGAAGCCCATGTGCTCCTCATGTGGCCAGGCCGGTAGGAGCATTTCCAAGGTTCTGGCAAATACTAGAGATGTTATTATATAACATGATATATTACACACACACACACACACACACACACACACACACACACACACACAGCGCTTGGCATGGAACAGGTGCCAGACAAGCAAGAATTGGCTTGTTGGCCAGTTCTTAATCCCATTCTTCTCAAATCTGAGACTCTACAAAACTATGAAACTGCAGAGTACTGCAGAACGGGAAATCTCTATGTGTGCTCATATGCACACGTCACCCACACGCACACATGCACATGCACACACGCACATGTCACCCACACGCACACACGCACATGCACACACGCACGGCGTTTGTTGTCTGCTTGACTGACCCCATAGACCATGCTGGCCGTAGGCTTTTCTTGGCAAAAATCCTGGAGTGCTTGGCCATTTCCTTCCTCTGTAGATTGAGGCTTAAGGTTAAGTGACTTCTCCAGGGTCACACAGCTGGGAAGTGTCTGAGGCTGGATTTGAACTCAGGTCTTCTTGTCCTCCAGGACAGTGTTTATCTTCTGAGCCGTCTAACTGCCCCATACACAGCATACATGTCTATGCTATGACATACACGTGTATAGTCATATACAACGACCACATATATAATATATTCTTTATGTGTATTTATACTCTTAATATATATTTTGTGTATCTATGATATATGTATATACACATGCACATTATATAGGTATATGAGTGCACACATTCTTTATATATACACACATTTATATAGGTATATGTGTACACACATGTCCTTTAAATGTACACATATATGGTTTAAATACACATTACTTAATTTATTAAATACATTAATTTAAATAACTTAATTAACATTATTTAATTTAACATGTTATTCAATACATGTTGTTTGTGTGTATATTACATGTGTATATAAGAATATACACACATTCTTCATATATCCGATACACACACGTATCTATGCACATGTATACACACGCTGTTCTTGGTTGTATTTATCCAGATGCCCACTAGATGCCAGTCTTTACCTAGTTTAGGTCTCAGTGGTTGCGGGTGGATTTCGGGGAATGCTGTGGGTTGGGCCCTAACCCTGTTGGGGGCATAAAGCAGAGCTATGGTGGGGGTGGGGGTGCCCTAGGATGCCATTTCCTCTCTCAGGCTCTCCTCTTCTCTTGATCCTCTGGCTGTGTGGAAGATCACAGCCTCAGGAGCAGGAGACTGAGTCCCAGTCCTTTTCCTCAGTTTTCTCGTCTGTAAAATGGGGGGATTGATAGAGGTAATCTCTGTGGGCCCTTCCCTCTTTAGGCCTGTGATTCCATGATTGCCGTGACCATCCAAGCTGGATCTGAACAGGAATTCTCTCTGACCTGCTAAGGCCTCTTGGATAGGCAGTCGATTCTGAACCTGCTGATCCTGAAAGCGTCACATTCTACTGTGGGATGCTGATAATTCTCAGTGCAGATTGTTTTTCATCAGATAAAGCCCAACTTTGCCTTTTTTACTAACTTTCACTAATTGTTCTTAGTCTTGGAGCCTCTGGGCCAAGCAGAATGAGTTCCATCCCTCTCCCCTGTGATTGGCTCTTTAGATGCTTGTAGACGGCTCTCATGCTGCCCATGAGCCTTGAGCCTTCTCTTTTCAAGGCTCTTCATCCCTAGTTTACTCAGTTTGTCATCATAGTGGATGATCTTCAAAGCCCTTGACCCTCCCGTCTGCCCTCCCATGGACACCTCCTATGGCTGCTTCTGAGCAGAACATGTGTCCTTTTAACAGTCAAGTTCTAGGAAATTAACACAATGTGCCAGATTTGGTCCGACCAGGGCCAAAAACGAAGGGGCTGTGACCTTCCTGGGGAGACAGGGAGAAGGGGATAACCAGTATGAAGTGCTGAGCTCTTCACAAATAGATGTTTGATTCTCACAAGAACCCTGCAAAGTAGGTGCTATGATTATCTTCATTTTACAGTTGAGGAAACTGAGGCTGAGGGTAAATTACTTGTCCAGGGTCACACAGCTACTAAGTGTCTGATTCTGGGTTTGAACTCCAGTCTTGCTGACTCCAGGCCCCGTGCTCCATCTATACTGTGCCCTCAGCAGCCTCTGTTGACCCACCTGGCTCTCTTTGCCTGACAGATCAGACTCACAGTGAGCTCGAAGTCCACCCAAACTCTCAGATTCTTTTCTGATGAGCCTTTCTCTAGACAGATCTTTCTCATCTTTATAGATGAGGAAACTGAGACCCAGTTTCATAGGACTGATTATGTGGCTGGTAAGTATCGGAGTGAAGATTCAAATTCAACACCTCTGATTTCAAGTCCCAGGCCCTTTTCATGACACTCCATTGATCACATGCCTAATAATTAGTGAAGTCCTTCATAGCCTCTCTTCATCCTGACATTCAAGATTATTAATCCTCTCCACACATTCAGAGCTCTCAACTCTAGTCAAATTAGCCTTTTTTGTATTTCTCATATAATGACATCCCATCTCCCACCTCTGTGTATTTGTCCAGGCTGTCCCTCATGCCTGGAGTGCCTTTCCTCCTTACCTTTATCTCTTGGAGCCCCACCTCTTTTCAAGGCTTAGCTTGAGGTTCACCTCAAGAGACCTTTCCTGATTCCCTTAGCTGTTAATTACTTTGTTTTGAATGTGTCTTAATCTACATTAATGTCTGTACATCTTGTATCTTCCTTGGAGAACATAAGCCCCATGAGAGCAGGGACTGTTCTATTCTTGTTTTTGTTTTCCCCAATCTAGCACAGTGCCTTAATCAACAAGCATTTCTTAGTTTACCATGAGCCAAGCCCTGTACTGGGTGCTGCCCCTGCCCAAGAAAAAGAGAGAAAAAAGGCAATAATCCCTACCCCGCAGGAGCGTATATTCTAAACGCCTGTCGAATTTCATTGGAGTCAGACCTTGCACACAAGTCTTCCCACTCCAAACCTTATGCTAGGTTAGAGTGCTGGGCCTGGAGTTAAGAAGACCTAAGTTCAAATCCAGACTCAGATACTTTCTAGTTGGGTGACCCTGGGCAAGTCACTTAACCTCTGTTTGCCTCAGTTTACTCAACTGTAAAATGGGAATAATAACAACATGTACCTCTCAGGTACTGTGAGGTTTAAATGAGGTAATGTTGGTAAAGTGCCTGACACAGTGCCTGGTATGCAACAGGCGCTTTATAAATGCTTATTCTCTTCCTCTCTCCCCGTTGCACCATACTGCCTCTTCTCCCCCTCCTATGTCTTGTCTATACCTTAGGTATTTCAAAAGAACCCATGGGCCTTGCCTCTCTCCTTTGGTGGCCTCCAGGGCTGTAGAGACTACATTCACGTAGTGGAACTTGGTGATTTTTCAGAAAAATTCCTGCCCTCCTTGTTTTCTTGCCCCTGCCCCCACCAAGTCCTTGTTTTTCTGTACTGACAGCACAGCAAACATTCCATTAGAAAACCACAAATAACTACTCAGAACTGATCATTCAGATTCTTATCAGAGCTTTTAAAAATGGATAGAATGGCTGAGTGCCAAGAACAGGTCAGATCCTGAATCCTCCCTCTTAGCCCCTCCCTTGAGTGCAATCATCTCGCCTTGCGGAATATTTACTGGTTTGCTGCTTGGCAAGGGCCTCAGGCCATAGCAGAGCCGTCTTCTTCCCAGCTGCACTCAGAAGCTTACTTTTAACAATTAAATATTTTTTCCCCAGTGAACAAAAATCTGTTTTCTCTCCCTCTTGCCTCCCAACACCCCACTGGGGGAAAAACAACAATCTTGTAATACATATGCCGAATCATGCAAAACAAATTTCTTCATTGACCATGTCCAGACAAGATATGCCACATTCTATGCCCTGAATCCACCATCCCTCTGTCAGGAACGGAGGGACTTACTTTATCATCAGTGCTCTAGAATTTTGGTTGGCCATTTTGTTCATCAGACAGATGTCTTGGTACGGGGTAGAGTGCTGGGTCTGGATTCAGAAGGACCTAATCTCTGACTCTGTCCCTTCCCCCACAGCTAGCTCTCGGTGCCTGGAATTCACTCAAATCCACTAATCGAATAACCCTGGGCAAGTCACTTAACATCTGTTTGTCTCAGTTGCCTCATCTCTAAAATGGGGATAATAATGCCCCTTCTTTACCTTGGAGAAGTAAATGGCAAACTGCTCCAGTATCTTTGCCAAGAAAACCCCAAATAGGGTCATGAAGAGTAGACCGCTAAGGAAATAACTGAACAACAACAACATGGTGCCTCCCGCCAAGGACTGTTGTGAAGGTCAAGTAAGGTCCTATTTGTAAAGTGTTTTGCACAATGCCTGGAACATTGTAAATGCTATATCAATATTAGCCATTATTATTTAAGATAATAATACCAAGTTACCAAAAATGTGAGGATCAAATAAGGTAATGTTTGTAACGCACTTAGCACGGTGCCTGACCTGCACACAGTAAGGGCTGTTGGGAAGTTACTGTTATTTCAAAGTTGTCACTGTTGGATAAATTGTCCTCCTGGATCTGCTCACTTTACTCTGCATCAGTTCACATAACTTTTCCAACATTTCACTGATGTTGTCTCTTTCATTTTTTTTATGGCACAGAAGTATTCTGTTACATTCACATACCCTAAGAAGTTTGGCCATTCCCCAATTGCTGGATACCCCTTAGTTTCTGATCCTTTGCCACTACAAAAAAAAAAATATTTTAGTGCATATAGGGCCTTTTCCTCTTTTTTGGATCTCTTTGGGGCTATAGGTTGACTAATTGTTGTTGGGTCAAAGAGCATGCCTAGGATTTGTAAACTTCCCAAAGGCAAGGGCCACATGGCTGTCACACTTTTCTTTTTTAGATTAAAAAAATTAAACATATTTTTTGTTTCATTTTAAGTTCCAAACTGTCTCCCTTCCTCTCTCCCTACTCAGCACCAAGAAGGCCACCGTTTGACGCAGACACAGACACAGATGTACGTAAACCTCACTCTGCAGACTTCTGTTTGTTGGCTCTTTCTCTGGAGGTGGAGAGCATCTTCTCTCAGGGGTCCTGTGTACTTGACGGGAGTATTTATAATACTGAGAATAGCCTAGTCTTTCTTCAAGCAATGTTGCTGTTACTGTCTACGGCACTCTCCTGGTTCCGCTCATTTCGCTCTTCTGTTATTTCTTGCAATCTTTCCAACTTGCTCATCCAATCTTATAGCACAGTAGTAGTCCAACATAACTCTTCTTTATATTTCCAGTTTGGAATTGTATTTGTGGTTATATTATAATCACATCACATCACATCACATCTCATCATATCATATATCACATCATCTTATCTTATCTTACCTTATCTTAAATATATGATTAGGAAAAACATTGTGGGGAAATTAAGGTAAGGGTGTCTTGGGAAATGATCAGTTGAGGGTGTGAGTAGGGTCATAGAGGGAGTTTGGTGTCATGGTGGCTACTACAACTTAGGGCATTGGTCAAGGAGTCAAGAAGATGAGTTCCAACGATGGTTCAGATGCTTATTACTTGTATAACCATAGGCAAATTAATTATGGAGTTAGGAGAGTGAGAAAGAGGCTTCATGAATCTCAAAGTATTATAGAAAAAAGTAGTTATTATCTTCATCACTATCACCATCATTACGCCACCATATGGCCTCCCAGATCCTCTATTTCTCCTGTAAAATCTCTGTGCCCCACCCCCCATGCATGCATACTCCACTTCATCAGATTCATTACACTGCTCAGACCATAGTCTGTGCTAAACATCTTTTGTTGATTTGACTTGATTTTCTCATTAAGATGAAACAATTTGTCTGATGGTTTGTGGCTAAGTGATTTGGAGCATCTTAAGAATTAGATGAGTGATCTGACTCCATGCCAGGCTCTCAAACCATACTGATTTACTTGGCAGATTATCTAGACACAGCCCGTGTCAACAGATATAAGATCATGTGTGGTTGCTGGACAGGCCCAAGAGGGAACAGCCTGGCTTCTACCCAGAATTGTTAAGAGAGTCCCTGAACTTCACTAAATGTCCTGTTAACACTGAGGGAGGCAGGGTGATTGAAATTTGGGGGCAGGAAGGTAGTAGCTATTGCCAGTATCCCTAAAGAGGGCATCAGTCTAGTTCATTCTCTGAACCTGCCCTGAGGTAGCCAGTTAAAATAGGGAGATTCCCAAACTCAGTGCTGGTCCTTATCTGATTTATATGGGAGCCACGCAGTTCTGAGGAGACTGGTTATCCTTTCCTCCTGTGTGTTTCTGTTTGTGTTTCCCTGTGTTGTATGTGTCCTCGAGAGAGCCTTATTGGGCTGAGATGTCAGCTTCCTGAGATCTTGGGCGCAGAGTACCAAAGCATTGGGTGATGACACTGTCACAAGGTCAGTACCAGCAGGATATCTGGGAACATTTCTGAATTCTTCTCTATTTTCTTCAACAGAAGTCCCTGGCAGTCAGTGGACCTCCAGACTACATACTTTGGGGAGTTGTAGTCTATTACCAATGACCCCTTCCCCATCCCATTGTGGCCTTGTCTAATGGAAAGGGCATGAATCACATAGCCTTTCTTTCAGTCTGAGATGCAAAAATGTGAAGGGGGTAGTGAATTTGTCTTGTCAAACTTCAGTAGTCTGCATGGGAATTATTGGTTAGGTGATTGTCTTTGAGTTAATTTTCATTCCTGGAATTGATTTTCCTCTCCTTCTACCATCCCAGACACTCCTAGACTATCCCCCTAACCCACCGTCACTTAGAATGTACTCAGGAAGTGGAAAGTCATTTTAATGCAGGCACACCCCACACTAACCAATTTGACACTAACCAATATCTATTGCAATACTGTTGCTAATAAATGATGGCTAAATCCCCTTGCCCCATTATGAGGCTCAGCTAGAACGCTACTCTATATGTGACATTATTATTCCCAAGAACAATGCCCACTGTAATGTTTTGCCTAGTGTTTCCAAAACACAGCCTTCCTAGACTTCTCCCAACTGAAAGCATTCTCGACCTCCTTTGAATTGTTTGT
Organism: Pseudochirops cupreus; assembly: GCA_028627135.1. Lineage (NCBI taxonomy): Eukaryota > Metazoa > Chordata > Mammalia > Diprotodontia > Pseudocheiridae > Pseudochirops > Pseudochirops cupreus. Next base: position 408,302,539 of record CM053581.1, read on the forward strand.
TTGTTTGTTTGTTTTTTTGGCATTTTGCTTGTCCTTTTTGTCATCCCCATCATCTCCTAGCTTGTATAATATATTATCTCTTTATGTAGAATGTAAACATCTTGAGAGCAGCAACTGGATTATTTTTTAATCTTTGTATCCCCAGGGTGGACCAGAGTGCCTTGAACACAGAAGGCACTTAAACAATGTTTGTTATATTGAATGAGATCGACTATATTATATTAATTTCATATTGAGCTGAGGTAGCTAGGTGGCACAGTGAATAGAAGATCTGAGTTCAAATATGGCCTCAGACACTTACTAGCTGTGTGACCCTGATCAAGTCACCTAACCTCTATCTGCCTCAGTTTCCTTTACTGACATGGGAATAAAAACAGCACTTATCTCACAGGTTGTCACGAGGATCAGATGAGATAATATTTGTAAAGTGTTTAGCATAGATACTTTATAGTATATAGTAGATACTTAATACATGCTTGTCGTGCTTGTATTATTCATTGAAGCCAAACATAACTAGGAAGGCAAATTAATTTTTAAAAAAGATCATAGAATACAAACCAAAATCCACTATAAATGACTTTTGTGTTGCTTGTTGCTTTGGATTTTTTTTAACCGCTCTGCTCCATTTAGACCATCAGCACAGACAGATACTGAAACTACTTCTGCTCCTACTTTCTGTTATTGTTTGGTCATTTCAGGTGTGTCTGACTCTTCGTGGTCTCCTGTGGGGTTTTCTTGGCAAAGATACTGCAGCAATTTGCCATTTCCTTCTCCAGCTCTTTTTTAGATGAGGAAGCTGAGGCAAACAGGGTTAAATGACTTGCCCAAGGTCACTCAGTTAGTAAGTGTTTGAGGCTGGATTTGAACTCAGGAAGACAAGTCTTTTTGACTCCAGACCCTGTGGTCTACACTATGGTGTCACCTAGTCTTCTACTACTATGACTACTACAACCACGACCACAATTACTAGTGATACTACTGCTACTGCTATTACTACCACCACCACCACCACCACTACTACTACAACCACTACAACAATTACTACTACTACTACTACCACTACTACTACCACTACTACTACTACTACTACTACTACTACTACTACTACTACTACTACTTCTACCACTGCTACCACTTGGCATATATATCATACTTTAAGACTTGTGAAGTGCTTTACAAATTTTAGCTCATTTTATCCTCACAATGACTCTGGGAGGTAGGAGCTATGGTATTCAATCAACCAACCCAATTAACCAATCATTTGTTAAGCACCTACTATGTGCTGGGCACTGTGCCAGGCACTGAGGCTGCAAGTACCAATATGAAACAATTTCTGTCTGAAGGGAGCTGGAAGTGTGGGAGAAGCCCTATATCTGGTGTCAGGGGAGTTGGGCATAAGTCCTGTCTCTGCCACTTGCAAGCTTAAGATAACCTGTGTGAGTATCACCTTATCTGTGCCTCAGCTTTCTCATCTTTCAAATGGGCACAAATAACACTTAGGTCTATCTCCCTCTCAAGGTTTTTGGGGAAGATCAGATGTGTAAATGCGCATGAAATACTTTGTAAAATGTAAGATGCTCTATCAAGTCAGCAGTGATGATTGTGCCAATTCACATGGTTCTTTTAATTGTTTTAATAGTCATTATGGTCACTTCTATCATTTGGGGCAAGAGTATCTAACCCATGACCCCCAGTCTAATTTTTTAATGGCCTGTGGGTCAGTGCCCCAAAACACCAGCATCAAAATTAATCCAAATGTTGAAGAGTTGCTAAGTCATGATAAATGCAAGCTAGACATTACAGTGAGTTTGTTATATTAGTTATTTAAAGCCATCTTTCCACATTGCTGTTTCATTAAGATTTAAGCTTTTCAATAAAAAACTAGTTAATTATTTTGCCATTTTTAACCATCTCTGCTCATTTTTAGCCCACTTTGTTAAGTTTCAGATGCAAGAAATTCTATTTCAGTTTCTGTGCCATTTTTCCCATAGAACTCAAAACAAGTCCTTTACACAGATTGAAATACTATCCTTAGAGATGTCAGAGGGAGTGGCTAACAGGCACTGACAGATTGGTCACTTTGCCTTGGTGGAAATCAGTCTTTCCTGGGAGGCTAGAACTAGTGGCTGCTAAGGCGGGCACTCCCTGAGGTACCAAATATGGGGGGATGTAGATAACAAAGGCATACAGTATGGGGAATACACGTATTTGTTGTTGTTCAGTCATTTTTGTGCTGTGTCTGACTCTTTGTGATCCCAGCTCGGGTTTTCTTGGAAAAGATGCTGCAGTGGATTGCTGTTTCCTTCTTAAAATATTAGGAGTAAACATATAACGTGCATATAAACATATAATAAAGGTATGAGGAAAGGGCAAGTTTTTAATATCATTTCTTATGTATTCACATAACAATAATATTACTAGCCAGAGTTTATATGGTATTTTAAGGTTTGCAAATCGCTGGACATATGTTAATTTGATCACATCCACTTCAGGTCAGAAGATTCATGCTCTAGATACATGCACTTAATCTGCATTGTGTCACTTGATCCTTGCCACAATACTGAAGGGGAGCAGGGCCAGGCTTAGCATCCCCCATGACCCATACCCTGGCCTCCACCTTCCCTGATGTGCTCACATATTGTTTTTTCCCATTCTACTCTTCGTCAGCTCCAGTCATTGGAAAGATTTTCTCTATGTGGAGCTGAAATCTGACTTTCTGTCCCTTTCTCCCTTTGTAATCCCTTTTTCCTTGGGGGCCAAGATGAGTGAGCATCATTCCTCTTTCATATGACTTCTCTTCTAACACTCGAAGCATCTTTCATATGACCCTCAGTCTTCTCTTCTCAAGGCCAACTCACCCTGGTTCTTTAAAGAGATTCTCTTAAGACAGACAGACATTATTCCAGAGGCAGTGTCAGTCTGACCAGGGCAGTGTAGATCCTTATTTCCAACACGGTGCCTTTGGTTGGGGCCCACTTTTGTGCTTTCCATCTCTTTGTATCCCCAAAACTTAACCCAGTGCCTGGTGCATAGTAAGGCTTTGTTTGACTGATTCACAACACACAACACATTTTTCTGCAACTCTGCTTGCAAGATAATAAGATAAAAGACAGACTGAGTACTGTGGTGAAGAGAGATGGTGGATGTTTGGTGAGAAAATAATAAAAAGGTAGAGGAGAAAAGTATCTGGAAGTTTGATGTTTACCTTGAGCCAGTACCTGGCAGCTTCTATTTTGCAGTAAGGCTTTGGCAGGAATCTGCTAATTAAGGACCAAAGGCAGTGGAGGTACCTTCCATCCTGAGAAGAGGTAGAGAAGCCCTCTGCAAACACAGTCTTTCTCCAGAGCTTGCCAGCAGTTGGCTATTACAATGTGCTATTAGAATTAGCCATAAGAACAACAGAAAACTGAGGTTCTTGCTCTCAGTACATATGGTGGGCAAGAGGGATTTTGTGATGACCCATGGGGAGTGTGATGGATTTGTGTTTCCACTGGTACCCAGTAACAACTATCCATGGGTCAAACACAAGTAGATTTCCTTCCTAGGGAAGGTGGAAGGCCTAGAGGAACACCTGGCTCCTTTCCAACTTATCAAAGAGACTTGTATTCTAAAAAGAATAGAAAGAAAAAATGGGGAGGAAAGAAAGAAGCAGTGATGGGAATACTAACTTGTGTGAGGAGTTTGGGAGGTGGAAGAATGTGACCCAGAGAAGGAAAAGAAGCTCTTTAATAAGATGATGGGGGGGGGGGGGCGAGCCAAGATGGCACTATAGAAGCAGGAAAACTCTATGGCTCCCCCCATAACCACCTCAAATACCTATAAAATATGACTAAGCAAATTTTAAAGCTACAGAACCCACAAAGTGACAGAAACAAATCTTCCACTGAAGGCAACCTGGCAGGCAGACAGGAAGGATTTATCACAGAGCACTGGAAGGTGAGCCCAGCCCTATGTGAGCCCATGGTTTTAGCCCTAGGGTGGCCCCAACCAGCAGCTGCAGTGGACTTTGGAAGAGTGGATCACCAGCAGCAATGGTGGTTTCCAGACTTCTTAACCCATAAATGCCAAAGAAAAAGTAAAAGGTCAGTGGAGCTGTGTTGGAACTGGGGGGGATGGAGGAGCGGGTCTGGCCCCTGCCCCTAGAGCTAGAAGTGGCAGAGGTGTGGTGGCCCTGCAGGCTATAGAGGAGCTCAAAAAGGATTTTGGAAATCAAGTAAGAGAAGTGGAGGAAAAATTGGGAAGAGAAATGAGAATGATGCCAAAAAATCATGAAAAGAGAGTCAACAACCTGACTGAAGAAAATAGCACCTTAAAAAATAGACTAACTCAAATGGCAAAAGAGGCCCAAAAAGCCAATGAGGAGAAGAATGCCTTAAAAAGTCAAATTTGCCAGATGGAAAAAGAATTTCAAAAGCTCACTGAAGAGAATAATTCCTTCAGAATTAGATTGGAGCAAATGGAAGCTAATGACTTTTTCACAAATATTGTCAGAGGTCTGAGACTCTACAGCCCCCACAAGCTCTGGCTCACTGGTCACACACCTCAGGACCACCCCCAAAGACTGTGATCCAGATCTAGGCAGGTTAAAGCAAGAGCAATTACCCTCTGAATGTTCACTTGGCCTGCCTATGATCTGCAGGCCAGGAGCTCTGAAGCAGCCATGTGGAGTTAGAAAGGTGTGGGCATGATGGAGGGCATGATGGAGGGACTTGGCTTGGAGATGGCTGGGAAGTATGGTGGTAAGCACAAGTCCAGGTAAAGTAAGGTGTGTAAGGTAAGGAAATTGAGAGCCAGCTTCCTAGGGTCAGAAGTCTGAATTCTAGTGGGAGGAGGCTGGAATGTAGGTGGCATGGATTTAGAGATGGTCTGGAAATCGAGTGTTTAGCCCAGGATAGAAGGGATATAGAGGGAAATGGAGTAACACTGTTCATTAAGAAGATGTACTCATGTGAGTCATACAATGGCCCAGACAGAGAGGGAGGGGAGAATGGAGGGAGAAATGGAAGCAATGTAAGCAATATTTTCATGGTAGCATATTACCAAGGCAAGAAGTAGGAAATAGATGAGAAACCTGGGAAACAGATAGTAAACTTGGAATGAGGCATGATGTAGTTGAGATCAGGGCCTTCAACGAATCCAGATGTCTCCAAGATCTTTCTCTGCCAAAAGCAGAACAACTGAGATTCTTGACTTGCTTCAATGACGACTTCATTTTTCAAAAGGTGTCAGTGGCAATGATGGGAAACTGCCCTAATGGATTTGATCCTTATCCATTTGGAGCAACTGGTTGGTAAAGTAGAAATAATAAAAACCTTAGAAAGAAGATATCAATCTGTCTTAGGTGTTTTCTTTTGTTTTATTTGACCAAAGAAGAATACCAGGCATAGTGTAACAGAAAGCTGACGTTTTTATAGTCTGGAGAAAATTTCTCATTTGTAAAATATGATGACCTCAAATTCTACCAATGAAGTTATTCTCTAAAATAGAGAAAGAATAGATCAATGAGTTGGGTATGCAATTAAACACCAAATTGGAAATCCTAAAAATTAAAGATGATATCAATATAATTGAATTTAAATTAATTTAATTATATTAATAAATAAGACTAGGCATTAGTTTATGAAAAAGCCAATAAAATGGCTAAACCGTTGGTTAATATGATTTAAAAAATAAAAGAAAACCAAATCGCTAGTATCAAAAATTAAAAGGGTGAATGCACCACTAATGAAGATGAAATTAAAATAATTTTTACAAGTTATTTTCCCCAATTATGCCAATATATTTAATAATTTAAATGAAATTGAAGAATATTTACAAAAAATAAACTGCCCAGATTAACAGAAGAGGAAATAGAATATCTAAATAAACCCATTTTAGAAAGAGAAATTAAACAGGTCATAAATGAACTTCCTAAGAAAAAAAAGCATCAGGACCAGATGGATTTATAAGTGAATTTCACCAAACATTTAAAGATCAACTAAATCGAACATTAAGTAAATTACTTGGAATAATAGGCAAAGAAGAAGGATTTTTTTTGTTTGTTTTTAACCAAACTTCTCTTATAAAACAAATAAATATAGTGCTGATATCTAAACCAGGAAGAGCAAAAACAAATAAAGAAAATTATTGTCTAATTTCACTAATGAATGTTGATGCAAAAACCTTAAATAAAATAGTACCCAGGAGACTACAATATATCATAAAAATTATACATTGTGACCAAGTGAGAATTATATCAGGAATGCAAGGCTGGTTCAGTATGACAAAACCTATTAACATAATTGATTATATCAATAGCAAAAGTAACAAAAATCACATGATTGTATTTTTTATTATTCTTTTTGCTTTTAAATTTATTTACTTTTGGTTTACAACATTCAGTTCCACAAGTTTTTGAGTTCCAAATCTTTTCCCCCTCCCTTTCTTCTTCTCTCTTCTTCCACCATGGTGGCAAGCAATCCAATATAGGTTCTACATATACCTTCACATTAAACATTAGTCAAGTTGTAAAGATGAATTATAACCAATGGAATGAATAATGAGAAAGAAGAAACAAAACAAAACAAAAAAAAGAGCAAGTAGTTTGTTTCACTCTGCATTCAGATTCTGTAGTTCTTTTTTTCTGGATGTGGATAGCCTTTTCCATCACGAGTCCTTTGGACTTGTCTTATAACCTTGCATTGCTGAGGGGAGCCCAGTCTATCAAAGTCAGGCAACACAAATACAATGTGTCTGTAGTTGTGTACAGTGTTCTCCTGGTCATTCTCCCCTCACTCAGCATCAGTTTATATAAGTCTTTCCAACGTTATTATGTAGTCTCTCTGCTCCTCATTTCTTTTAGCACAATAGTATTCCATTACATTCATAGACCACAACTTGTATAGCCATTCCCTAACTGAAGGGCCTCCCCTTGATTTCCAATTCTTTGCCACCATAAAAAGCTGCTATAAATTTTTTTGTACATATGGATCTTCCTTCTACTTGTGTGATCTCTTTGGGATACAGTCCTAGAAGTGGTATTGCTGGGTCACAGGGTATGCAGTTTTATAGCCCTTTAGGCATAGTTCCAAATTGCTCTCCAGAATGATTGGATCAGTTCACAACTCCACCAACAATGCATCAGTGTTTCAATCTTTCCACATCTTCTCCAGCATTCATCATTTTTCTGTTTTGTCATGTTAGCCCATCTGACTGGTGAAATGTGGTATATAAGTGTTGTTTTGATTTGCATTTCTCTAATCAATAGTGATTTAGACCATTTTAAAATATGGTTGTAGATATCTTTAATTTCTTCCTCTGAAAATTGCTGGTTCATATTTTTGACCATTTATCAATTGGGGAATGACTTGTATTCTTATAAATTTGACCCAGGTCTCTGCATATTTTAGAAATGTGTCCTTTATGAGAGACACTGGTTGTAAAAATTCTTTCTCAATTTTCTGCTTCCCTCCTAATCTTGGTTATCATTATATTAATAAGTGCAGGAAAAGCTTTTGACAAAATACAACAATCATTCCTATTAAAAAAACACAACTTGAAAGCACAGGTATAAATGGATTTTTCCTTAAAACGATAATAAGCATCTTCCTAAAACCATCAGCAAACATCTGTAATGGGGATAAGCTAGAAACCTTTCCAATAACATCAGGAATGACACAAGGCTGCCCATTATTGCCAATATTATTCAGTATTGTACTACAAATGCTAACAATAGTGAAAGGAGAAGAAAAAGAAATTGAAAGAATCAGAATAAGCAATAAGACAATAAAATTATATCTTTTTTGCAGACAATGTAATGGTATACTTGGAAAATCCTAGAAGTTAAACTAAAAAGTCACTTGAAACAATTAATAATTTTAACAAAATAGCAGGATATAAAATAAAACCACATAAATCATCAGAATTTCTATATATCACCAACAAAGCCCTGCTAGAACAGATATTTCATTTAAAATAACCACAGACAATATAAAATACTTGGAAATATATATGCTAAGACAAACTCAGGAACTATATGAACATAACTATAAAATACTCTTTATTCAAATGAAGTCAAATTTAAGTAATTAGAGAAATATTACTTGTTCATGAGTGGGCCATGCCAATACAGTCTACCTAAACTAATCTACTTATTTAGTGCCATTCTAATCAAATTACCAAAAAAATATTTTGAACTAGAAAAAATAATAAAATTCATTTGGAAGAACAAAAGGACAAGAATATCAAAGGAATTAATGAAAAAAATGATAAAAATGGAGGTCTCCAGTACCAGAATTTAAGCTGTATTATGAAGTGGTAATCATCAAAGTGATTTAGTACTAAGAAATAGAAATGTGGATCAGTGAAATAGAATAGATACACAGTAGACAGTTAACACATGACTATGGTAATCTTGTGTTTGATAAATATAAAGATTTAACTTTTTGGGATAAGAATTCACTTTCTGTTAAAATTTTTTGGGAAAACTAGAAAGCAGTTTGGCAGAAACTAGGTATAGAGCAATATCTTACACCATTTACCAAGATAAGGTAAAAATAGATACATGACCTAGACATAAAGGGAGATATCATAAATAAATTAGAACAACAAGGAGCTATTACTTATTAGGTTTATGGATATAAAAAGTAGTGAATAAAGGAGATAGAGAGCATTGTGAGATGTAAAATGAATAATTTTGCTTCCAGTCCATTAAAATGTTTTTGTGTAAATAAAACCAAGGCAGGCAAGATTCGAAGGAAAATGGGATATTGGGGAAAAAAAAATTTATAGATAGTTTCTCAGCTAAAGGCCTCCTCTCTAAGATGTAGAGAACTTTGCCAAATTTATAAGAACATGAGTAATTTTTCAATTGATAAATGGTCAAAGGATCTGAACAGGCAGTTTTTGGAAGAAGAAATCAAAGCTATAAATCATTACTGATTAGAGAAATGAAATTAAAACAATTTTGAGATAACTATTTCATACCTATCAGATTGGCTAAAATGATAGAAGGAGAAAATGAGAAATGTTGGAGTGGAATGTGGAAAAATTGGGACACTAATACACTATTGGTGGAACTGTGAACTAATCCAGCTACTTTGGAGAGCAATCTGGATTTATGCCCAAAGAGTTATAAAACTGTGTGTACTCTTTGACCCAGGAATACCACTATTGGTTCTGTTTCCCAAGGTGGTCAGGGAAAAAAAAATTCTGAAAATATTTGTAGCAACTCTCTTTGTGGTGACAAAGAGCTAGAAATTGAGAAGATGCCTATCAACTGGGGACTGGCTGAACAAGTTGTGGTATATGATTGTGATGAAATATTACTGTGCTGTAAGAAATGATGAGCAGGTTGATTTTGAGAAAAACATGGAAACACTTGCATTAAATAATGCAGAGCAAAATGAATGAGTATTGTATATAGTAAAAGCAGTACTGTTTGAAGAGTAAATGTGGATGGCTAAGCTATTCTGAGCAAGATGAATATTCCAATTAACTGTAAAGGACCCATGAAGGAAGTTACTATCTACCCCCAGAGAAAGAACTGATATATGGAAGTATGTATTATATGCTTTTACATATATATCTTTGTCAAATGTTTGACTTTGCTAGTGTAGGATTGGGAGGGAGGTAGAAATTCAAAACTAAAAATGTAATATAAAAATAGAGAAAGAGAGAGAGAGAAAGAGAGAGAAAGAGAGAGAGAGAGAGAGAGAGAGAGAGAGAGAGAGAGAGAGAGAGAGAGAGAAAGAAGAGGAGGAAGAGGAGGAGGAAGAAGAGGAGGAGGAGGAAGAAAGGAGAAGGATGAAGAAGAGAAGGAAGAGGATCCTGAACTGAACCTTGAAGGGTTGTAGGTACAGAGGTGCATAGGGAGAATATTTCTTGGCATAGAGGGCAGCCTGTGCAAAAGTGGGAAATGGGAAATGGAGTTTAGGGAATAGCAAACAGTCCAGTGTGTTTGGAGCACAGGGTATATGGAGAGAGCCATGGTTGATAAGCTTGGAAGGTAGGATAGAAAGAGATTGTGAAATGCTTTCAATGCTAAACTGAGACATTTGTAGAGGCAGCCTGGTCTGATGGGAAGAGACCTGATTCTTCAAGCATAGGACTAGGGCTCAGATCCCAATTCTCTTACTTATTAACTGTATGACCATGAGTAAATAATGTAACCTTCTGTTAGACTTAGTTTATCCATCTGTAAAAGGAAAGGGGTGGGCTAGATGGGCTCTAAGATCCTTCCAGCTGTAGCTTTATAATCCTGTGTACTTTTAGGTGAACAGAATATTTGGTTAATCTGAACACTTCATTCCCTGGAAGCTTTTAGAGCCTAATCAAGTTTCTGGGCCACAAACAAACAGGCACCCAATTTCTCTTCCTCTGAGGCTGCTACCCTTTGCCGCCTCGGATGCTTCTTCCCAGGATCAGTAGGAGCCCATCACCATTTAGAATAAGCTCGTATGTCTGCCATGCATGCTTCTCAAAAGCTGTCAGCTGCCAGGAATACATTACCTGGCTTCATACCGCCTATAACTCAATTTATAGCAATTTATTCTACAAAAGCAGACAGTAACTCACCGGTTGGGGGGTGGGATAGAATGCACAAAATAAAAGGCTCAACTGCCTGCTACCTCATTGTGCCACTGAAATAAAAATGTTAATGCCTATAATAGATTTCTGCAGGTAATAGGACTGGCTGGAGAATGTGCGAGCCAAGTTAAATGCCTTTTAAGTTAATCTCAGCATGAGGTCTCTTATTCACTCAGATATAGGAGCATGGTGACCGATTGAGGTAATGCAGACTCATAGCACATGCTGTCCCCTTTATTAGGCCATTCAGGGAAGCCTGGTAATCACTGTGGCCAGAGAGATTACAAAGTTCTTGATTGCTATGGCCAGTGGCTGTCTATGACTATTATATTTGGAATATTCCAAGCTGCGTGATCAACCTGTGCCCAGAGATGACAGGCTGACTCACTGATATGTGGTGGTGGTGGTGGTGGTGGTGGTAGTAGTAGTAGTAGGTGTAGTTGTAGTCGTAGTCGTAGTCATAGTCGTAGTCATAGTTGTAGTTGTAGTTGTAGTAGTTGTTGTTTTCAGAAATAGGACCAGAAAATGTGTTTTTCCATTTAGTCAGATCTGACTTTATTTGCGTGAAAAGTGTTTTGTAGTTGTGTTCATAAAGGTA
>CM053581.1:408314202-408365704 GCA_028627135.1 Pseudochirops cupreus
TAGGGGAAAGATGGAGAGAAAATTTGTAACTCAAAATCTTATGGAAATGAATGATGTAAACTAAAATAAATAAAATAAAAAGGAAAAAAATTAAATCTATGTATATCTACTTACAACTAAATTAACAAAAGGGAAAATTGAATGGATGATTTCAGATGCCATTTAGTAAAATCTATTTTGTGCCAGTGTGCTTTAGACATGGTAGTATCCCACTTTCTACAATCATGTCATGATATTTGCTGTTGCAAAGAGGCTTAGAAGTTCCTTAGTCTAATCTCTTCGTTTTAGAGAGGAAGAGACAGACAGACAGATAGGGAGAGAGAGGGAGAGAGAGAGAGAGAGAGAGAGAGAGAGAGAGAGAGAGAGAGAGAGAGAGGAAGGACTTGGACAAGGTCAAATAGATTTTATTGATTTCTCTGTCTCAGGCTTGTTTACTTTTAGTTCCTTTGGTCTGTCCTTGAGGGATTGATTACTATGAAAAGATACAAACTCTTTCAGATCCCACCTGCCTTTGTTCCCTCTGGACTTCATATTTCCTTTCAGGTTATACCCTCTGAATGGTGCCTTGGATCAGTCTCAAGGAGACAGAAGGTTGGATGTCATGTGCTCTCTGGGTCCAAGCCCAGCAAGACTGAGAGAAGGGATTGTATAATAATTATTATCATCAGATATAATTTTTGTAGGTGTGTATACGTGTGCTGTGATTTTAAAGATGCCAAGAAGGTCTCACTGCTCCCCAAAATCCTTTCTCATCTGTGGATGCCTGATGTTCTACTTCACAGCTTCCTAGATTGAAGGTTTTGGCCTGGGTTCAACTACAACTCTCCCTATCCTTTGGGGTACTACTTTCCAGGATTTCTTAAGCTTGGAGTCTGAGAACTCAAAAAGAAATTGATAACTCTATTCCCATAGAGTTGATTTCCTTTGTAATCTTATCTATTTTATTTGATGCATTTAAAAATATTATTTCAAGAAGGGGTATATAGGCTAATGAGACTGCCAAAAGTCTACATCACACACACACACACACACACACACACACACACATTAAAAGCCCATTATGGTCATGGGCATGGTAACAGGAAACATACATGAGAAGTGTAGTTAGAAAACCAGTAAGATCTAGCAAATGCCTGGATATGTGAGATGGAGGAAGAGTGCAGAGTTGAGAAGGATTCCAAGGCTGTGAACCCAGGAGGCTGAAAGATGGTGGTGCTATTGACAGAAATAGGGAAGTCTGGAAGAGGGTTGGGTGATCAGGAAAATGATCTTTGATTCATAAGTGAAAGTCTTTCCTTTGTGTCTCACATCCCATTATTTTTCCCACTTAGGCATTCCATGGAAACACAAGTCACAAACAGATGATAATGGTGGGCCTTTGGTATGCAACTCCATAAGTACTTATTAAGTACCTATTATGCACAAGACCAGTCCGTACTTTGACCATCTTCTTTATTATTACATTGTTTTTAAGTCTCTGCCAGTCATTTTTTGTTCAGTTCCTTCCTGTCTGAAGATCATCCCCCTTGGTGGGCAAAACAAGCAAAAATGATTTGAATACTTCCTCCTTTCTCTCTTGTTTATCCTGCTCCTTCTCCTCCTCATTGTCATCTCCTTCACCCTGAGCAGCAGCCACGTCCCTTCCTGGATCTTTCTATTGGCTCCACCACAGCTAAATCTTAGGCTTGGGAGGGACCTTGGAGAACAAGTCTGATCCCTCGTCTGATCCCTCTTCCACATGAGGGTTTGTTTTTTTTTTTGTTTGTTATCCTCAGCATTCATTGTAAGCCCCAGCTTTTTCTGGGTTTTAGAGTTTCTGACATTTTTTACAGGACTGTCCTGCTTTTTTCCTGATTGAGAGGGAGAGAGAATGACGGAGGAGACAAACACAGAGAGGAAAAGGAAAGGAAAAGGCAGAGAGAACAAGGGAAAGGCAAGAGAGACTAAGAGTGAGAGGCTTAGGAAGGTTTTGAGGTGTTGGGCTCAGGCTAGTATTTATGAAAGCCACTGAAGCTTTGGAAAGTCTTAGCTGGTTAACTATTGTCCTCAGTTTTTTAGCTGCTCTAATCTTTAACTTGAGCGTGGCCTCTGAATGAGAAAACCAGAGCAAACAACCCTGGGAAATTATTCTTGGGGCTGAAGCTTCAAGAATGAAAGCAGTATCACCTGAGGACTGGACAGAGCCAAGATCCATTTCCTCCTGCATATCTCCTATATCCTGGGCCATTGGATCCCTTCAGCTGACTCCTGGCAGCTCTCTACTACGAAGTATGAAATTAAACAGAACACCCCATTGTCTTAGCCTTGTTTAAATAAAAAAAATCTTATTTTTATTAATATCTTTGATTTTTACCTCATGTTCATTTAAAAATAACTCCTCCTCTAATTGGTGACTGATGATTCCTTGTAACAGAGATTAAAAGTGAAAGAAAAGAGAAGGTAGTTTCATTAAATTAGCCAACACATTCAGTTACTGATGGTGTGTGCAGTATTCTTTACCCCAAGCTGACACGCACCCTGCATCCCACCCCCTCAAGTCTTTTCTAGCGGATTTACCCCTTTGTCATCTCCGTTCACTCATCCTCCATCTCTCCCCATCTACTGGCTCCTCCCCTGCTGCTTACAAGTAAGCCTCCTCATTCTAAAATCAAACCAACCAACAAGCAAAAACACCGTCATTAGAGTGGACCAGCATTTGTGCTGGCTTTCGTTTTCTCTCTCCTCCTTTTCTCCTTCAAACTCCTGGAAAAGTCATCTGCATTGAGGGTCTTCATTGCCCTGCTCTCTTCTGGGTCCTCTCCTCCCCTACTCTGACGACTCTGTTTCAGCCTCCTTTCTTGGGTACCCACCAAAAATGGGTTGCCTCCAAGACTCTCCCCTCTTTTTTCCCTCTGCTTTTCCTGTTGGTGACTTCATTAGCTCTCATGTGTTTAACCACCTTCCCTAGGCAGAGGACTCCAAGGTCCAGCCCTAGCCTCCTTCTTACTCCAACTCTAGTTTTGTGTCACAAATTACGTATTGAACATTTCAAGCTGCATATCTCCTAGCTATCTAAACTTCAAATGTCCAAAACATAACCTAGGTTATCCCTCAAATCTCCTCTTTCAAACTTGCTTATTTCTGCTGATGGGATCACCATCTTCCCATCCCAGATTTACAACTATGGTGTCATCCTTCACTCCTAACTCTTACTTGTCCTTAGTATCAACAAGTTTCCAAACCTTTTCCTTTCTATCTCCACAACATGGACAGAGCCTGTCCCATCACCTCCACTCATCTAGCTACATTCCTCTTAGTTCACCCTCTCATCATCTCTCTACCTAGTGCAATCGTCTGTTAATTTGTTTCCCTGCTTCAATCTTCTTTCTACTCTAGGCAACTACCAAAGTGATTTCCATAAAGCGAAGGTGACCATGTCACCTCCCTACTCAACAAACTCCTGGGACTCCCTATTAGTATACTATATGAACTCTTCAGTTTGGCATTCAAAGCTCTTTACAACCTGGCTCTGCCCAGTCTTTCTATTTGGGATGAAAAATATCCTTCATCCTTAATTTAGTGAAAAGAAATAAACACAGAGATCTCTTAGGACAGGAAGAGGATTTTATTCACTTCCCCAGGAGAAGAGGGTGGTCTTCCCCACGACTCATCATGGAGAAGAGGCAAGTTACAAAAGATAGTGCTGGAATTTATAACCTAACTTAGTCAAGACCCCTCCCTGACTGTTTCCCCTCTCATTGGTGGAGAGGCACACTTCACCAAATACTTCCCCAACTGGGACAGCAAGGAAAGATAAGGGGAGGGTCCCACCAAGGTGGGAAAACAGACAAAGGAAGATAAAAGTGATTGACAGAAGCAATTTGAAAAGTTAACCACCCCAAACTGAGAAGTTTTCACTCATCCCATACATTTCCATTACCTCTAATGTGCTGCTACCTTTGACATCCTCTTTGGTCTGGCCACCCTGGCCCACTTGTTCTTTTGCTTCATCTCTGATTCTTCCTTTGCACTGGCTGGCCCCCATGCTCAGATTTCTCTCTTCCACCCCTTGGCACTCATGGTTCCTTTTAACATGACTTTAACATAAAGCCTTTCCTGGTTCCCCTATATCCTAGCACCTCATTACTGCTTAAAACTACACTGGATACATTTTGTATATTTTCTCTCTATATTGTATGTATTCCATTAGAAATGAGGGCAGGAGAACCAGGAGAAATTTGTACACAATCACAGGCACATCGTATGTGTGACGACCAACTTTGATAAACTGGACTCTTCTCGGCAACGCACAGGTATAAGACAACTCTACAAGCCTCGGGATGGAAGGAGATGTCTACATGCAGAGAAAGATCTAGAAAGAACAGAGTTTAAGTGGAGACTGAAGCAATCTACATGCTGGCCTTCTTTTTCATGTTTGGTTTCTTTTTTCCCCATTGTTCACTCCATTGGTTACAACCCTTCTATACGACCAGACTGTTGTACAACGTGAAAGTATTTACAGATCCTATACTTGACTGCAAGCCACCATGGTGGGGGGTGAGGAGAAGGGAGGGGAGAAAATTTGAAACTCAAGAGATTATGGAGCTGAATCTTGTAACCTAAAAGTAAATAAACAAGTCAAATTAAAAAAAAGAAATGAGGGCAGGAAGTTTTAATTTTTGTCTTTTAATCCCCAGTGCCTACTATACAATAAGTGCTTAATAAAAGCTTGTTGATTAATTGAATGATTGCTAGTCCTCCATTTCTGTCCCCTTGGTCATATAAGAGAAATTAATGTACACTATATTATAACCTAACATTTTGATTATAACTGATATTTATTTAGTGGTTTAAAATTTGATCATATTTGACCCTTACAATAATCCCTTGTGAGGGAGGTGTTATTATTATCCTCATTTCATGAAGGAGGAATCTGTGGTCCAGATAAGTTAAATGACTTGCCCAGGGTCACCAAGGCTGGATTAAAACACATGTTTTCTAACTTCAGGATCTGTTCTCTGTATCACATGCCTCTCATCTTGACCTTCCCAAACTCCTTACATACTCTGGTAAAGGAATATACTTGGACAGACGCCCTTTCCTGGCTTATCCACAAAGAATACAGCAGCTAGTTTTCCTATTGCCTCAGTAGTAGCTTATGACTAATTACTCTCTGATTGGCCCTGGGAATCTTGCGTGGATTCTCTGGGGACAAAGACAACTTGCTCTCTGTGTTGAGAAGGTTTTCTTATATTGAACCAAAGATGGCCTTCCTGTAACTTCTACCCATTTGTTCCCGTTCTGCTGCTCTCTGGGAACAAGCAGAATTAGTCTAATCTCTCTCAGACTGCTATAGATATCTTGTATTGACCTATTTATTTATCTATTGTCTCCACCATTAGAATGTAAGTTCCCTGAGGACAGGGACTATGGTTTGGTCTTTTTTTGTATCTCCAGTGCTTAGTACAGTGTTTAGCACATAATAAGTGCCTAGTAAATGCTTCTTGTTGTTAAGTGAATTCACTTCAATTTAATTCAGCAATTATTTAGGGATTACTTACTATGTTCAGGACTAAAAACATTAGCCTTTGCTCCACAGAGAAGTTTGGGGTAATTAAAAGGGCTTTGAAATTGCACAGAAGCAACCCAGTCTGTTCTCTTTCTCCTGTGAAATTCTGAGTACAACCCATTACCCATTTGTACCGATAGACTTCCATTGTCTGTGGTGGGTGTTTGATCTATTACAAAGAAGAAATTGCAAAGGAGAAAATATGTAAAAGATGTCATCAAAGAAATGTATGCTAGAGAAAGAAAATGGATTAGTCATGTGGAAAGAAGAGGAATAGCCAGTGGAAGAACCTATACATCATTGGTCATGTTTTCAGCCCAGCCTGATCAATTATAGTCCAGGAAAGCAACCCTTGTGGACAAAGGTCTGACCTTCTTAACCATAACCAAAACCACTTGCCTACCAATTACCATCAGTGGAGATAGGCACGCCAAACTAGCTGACACAACGAGGCATTCTAAGGGAGACACAGGAGGTAGCCTGTGACAGGCCAAATCACCTTGGTCATTACGTCCTTTATCATCCTGGGGGAGAAAGTCAAGAACCTTGAGCCCAAGCACTCCAAGAAGAGTCATGCCCCCCAGACCAATAGCCTTGCTTCCATTTCAATCCTGGATGCCATTGTCAGGGGAAGCAACTTTTGTAAAGAAGGGGCCCACCATCTATGCCACCACCACCACCACCACCAATTAATGATTACTTGCTAATGGTGGGGCAGGGTGGACAAGTCTGTGGCTGAAGAATTCCACTGAGTAGGAATCTGCTACCTCCCAAAGAAGCCCATTATATCTTTAACAGCTCTTATTATAGGAAATTTGTCCTTTTGTCATCAAAATCTATCTCTGCAAATTCCACCCCTTGCTCCTAGTTTTTCCATTTGGGAACAACCAGAATGAACCTAGTCCCTCTTCCCCATAACAACCCTTGTAATACTTGAAAATAGCCATTATGCCCCTCATCCCCAGTTTTTTCTTCTCTAGGCTATCCCTGCTAATTCATGAAATATATCCTTAATCTTTATTATGCATAAGCTTCAGATTTCCTACATTTGTGTTTGCCTTCTTCTGGAGCTGTCTACGTTTTGCCTAAAATATGGTGCCCAGACTGATCATGGCATTTCAGATGTGAACTAACCACAGTTACAGCATTTCAGAACTGGAACCCCTGAAGCTGCCAGATCCAACATTCACCTGAGCAAGAATCTCACCTATAGCACCTTTGGAGAGTGGTCATCAGCCCTCTCCTTGAAGACCTCTAGTGCTAGGGGATCCCAGTACCTCTAAGGTAGCCAATGCTACTTTTGGACAGCTTTTATTATGAGGATATTTTCCCTCCCATTCAGCCAAAATCTGCCTCTGTGCATCTTCCACTCATTTCTCATACTTTGACTTTTTGGAGCCAAGCAGTTCAAAGATTCCTGTATGAGAAACAATATTTTGAAACCCTAATCATACTCACTACTGGTATTTTTCTACTGGAAAACCTTGACCTAAAGATGAAATGGGACCAATTATGAAATGAGATCAATTTCTTCGATTAAAAGACATCAAGCATTGTAAGGCAATATGGCAATATGAGTGGAAAGAGTGCTAGATTTAGAGTCAGAAGACCAGGGTTCAAGTCCTGCCTCTGCCATATACTGTCCACTTGTTTTGGCAAATCTCTTAACTTTTCTGGCTCCTAGTTCATTATCTGTAAAGGAAGGGAACTAGATTTGATGGCCTCTAAGGTCCCTTCCAATTCTAAATCTTATGATCCTATAACTGTGATTTTAAATCCTGACTCTGTCTCTTCCTACTTGGGTGACTTGGGGTACTTCATCTCTCGGGGCCTCAGTTTACTCATTTTTTAAAATGAAGGCATGAAATCAATGAATGGCCTTTCAAGCTTTCAAATCTATGATAATGTTCCACTTTGCATTTGCTGATCTGCTTTGGTTCAACTCCCCTTTCAGTATAAGGTCATCACTTCTAAACTCACCATTATGCTGCTCACTCAAGCTTTGATGGACACTACTCCCTCAGCCTCCTCTCTTCTCTAATTGGAGGGCCAGAGGGCAGATGTCCAAACTCCTCCCAATACCTTCCTTTATAGAGGGCAGAACTTGGACTCAGTTCACTCCACCTTGCATCTGCTGCTCTACCTGGTTTCAACTTCTTGGAATGAGATGCCCTTGTGCTTCGTACCCTTTGGTGTCCCATCCTTCTCTTCTCCCTTGCTTTCCTACCTCCTTTTGGGTGTTGTCTCCCCCTTTTTAGAGTATAGCATTTTGAAGGGAGGGACTGTCTTTCTTTGTATTATTTGTATCCTCAATGTTTAGCACAAAGCCTAACACACAGTAGGCACTCAATAAGTATTTATTGGATTGGATTGGATATGACTCCCTGATTTGTATGATCAGAGAAGGAGAAGAGCTGGGCATATTTTGAGAGAGTGAGATAACAGAATAGCCAGAAAGTGGCCCAGATAACCAGGAAATATTAAAAGAATCGGAGTAAGACCTCAAATGCATTGGGTGGGTCCTTTCTGGAGGTTTGCAGAGAAGACAGCAGATGAGAATTGTGCAAAATCAGAAAGCAGAGGTAGCTTGCAATCTGCCCCAGTGGAGTGATCACTCTTGGTGACAATAACCCAGATCCATTGAAGTATTGGAGGATGGAGACTAATTGATCATCCAAGGTGATAAAACGTTATCACTGTCATACTGTTGAAATGCAACAGCAATGCTGGGTTCTATAAATCAGTCCAGGCATGGGAAGCAGAGTTAAATGAGCATCACGTTATAAACTGGGAAGCCCATTAATCACTTGGCTACAAATCGTAAATATGACAACTACATCCATCACTCTTGTGCCTCTCTTTCAAGTCTACGTATGCAAGTGTTATCAACTTAATGGATTTAGAAGGCTTTCTCCTCACCCCTCCCTCCTTCTCACACTCCAGCCCACCTGCCTGCTGGGTCCCCCATCTACCATGTAGACTCGAGAGCAGAGAGTCATTTAATTGTCACATTTGTGGGTGTCAAAGGAAAAGAGGAAGAAGAATTTGCCTTTGCCAAAGACAGAATATGGAGGGAGTGAGAAGCAAAGAGTTTCAGGGTGAAAGGAAGTTTTTAATTTTTGATTAGGCATTGGAGAGACACAGTCTAATGGGTGGCCAGATCTGGAGTGGGACATGGGTTGGGACAGAACAGGCTTGAAGTTGTAGACATGAGGGAGTGGGCAGTGAGGATGGGAAACAAGGGAGTTTTTTTCCAAGATTATCTAGGCCTCTAGTGCCCCTTCCAAGTTGTAAATTCTGTGACTCTAGGATCTTTTTCCTATAAACTTATACGATGGGCCTATTCTTTTTTAAATTTATTTTTTAGTTAGGTCTTTGATTTTAGTCTGTCAGTCAACAAGCATTTATTAGGGGAAACTGGGATCAATCAACCAATAAAACGTTTATTAAGCACCTACTACATGCCAGATGCTGTACTATGTGCTGAGGTGATGAAAGAAGGCAAAAGACAGTCCTTGCCTTCAAGGAGGATAAAGGATTCATGAAGAAGGTGAATTTTTAGCTGAGAATGAAGGAATCCAAGGAAGCCAGGAGATGGAGGTCTGGGGTGGGGAGAGCATTCCAGATATAGGGGACAGAAAATGCAAGCTGTCTGGGACTGCTGGAACAGCAAGCATGCTATGGTCACTGGATCAAAGACTATGTGGAGGGGAGGAAGAAGATGGGAAAGGTAGGAAGGATTCAGGTTATGAAGGACATCAGAAACCTGGAGGTGGTCAATGGAATTTATTAAATTCACAGGACCCCAGTCAACTCTATGTGAGTTATGGTAGATAGAGAATTGGGCTTGAAGTCAGAAAAATCTGGGTTCAAATCTGGCCTCAGGCACTTACTAGCTGTGTGACCCTGGGCAAGTCACTTAACCCTGTTTGCCTCGGTTTTGTCTTCTTTAGTATGAGGGAGTTGTGTTCAATGATCTCAAAAGTGTCCCTTTGAATCTAAATCTATGATCCTAAGGGGAAGAGCAAAATTTGGTGGAGGAAATTTCATCCCTGGGAGTTCCTGAGACCAAAGAAATCTTAACCCCCTTCACCTCTCTCTCACCCCAGTATACAACTCTCTTCTTCAATCCATGATAAGAACAATCTGAGCAGTGCAGCAGAGGTGATCAGTGACATCCATTATCAAGAAGGCTCCCAACAGTCTGTCTGCCAGCAACCATCATTTAGTGAAAAAAGTGCTGGATTTGAAGGCAGAGGATCTGGGTTTGAATCCTGTTTACCTGTTGTATGACCCTGCACAACACACCACCTCTCTGAGACTCAGTTTCCTTCGATGTAAAATAAAGGATTTCGAACTTGATGCTCTCCAAGGTTTCTTCTTGCTCTAAGTCCTATGAGCTGGGAGGGGGCAAATGAACTAAACCCAGGTTTGGATTTTAGGGATCTGGGAAGGCTCCCTCACCTCAGCCACTTTATCTCACCTCCACTATGTGGTCTAAAATGCATTTCTTGGAGACAGAACTTTTTATGGCACAGAGAAAATTCAGGCTGTAAATGCAGGGAATATTGCAAAAGAGCGTGTTGGGGCAGAGGAGATTGAGGACAGGACCTGGCCTGAAAATAGGCTTGGTTGACTGAGGGGAAGAGAAGGGGGAGGTCAGAAGAGAAGAAGGTGGGCATCAGGGGTGGGGGGAAAGGAGATGACTCCTGCTTTTGAGTCTGCCTTCAGGCTGGCTCTGCCACTGTCAACAAACTAGACATGAGTTTGAGAAAGTTTGCCCAGCTGTCATACACTAGCATGGTCTTCTGGAAAATGCCATGGTCCTCTTGGGAGCTTCTGTTTTGGCTAACAAGCTCTTCATGGAGATGTCAGGAAGGAAAAGTGAGCAGAATGTGGTTGGGTCCTCCAGCCAGCCCTGAAGCCAGTCTTCCCCAGCTGCTTACCTCTGAGCTGTCCTGTCATACCTGTCAATGTGGAAAGGTCAGCCTGGTGGGCATTGGGATGGCTCATATCTGCCAACCTAGGACCCTGACCAAGGGCTTTAGAGAATCCCCATATAGCAGGTGACTTGGAAAGACAGAATATTATTAATTGATGATAATATTATTAACCCATATTATATATACTATGCACCATACCATGTTATCTATATTATATATATAATACATACTATAATATTAATTGATAATTCCTCCTAGACAGGATTCCTTCATTTTCAGCTAAAAGGAATAAAGGTGCTTCCAGAGAGTTGGGTGAATGCCAAACACTTGAACTGAATGGTGCAAGAATCCTATTACAAAGAGAGCTCAGAGATTCTTATCCATCCTGCAATCAGAGCATTGATGACAACATATCAAAATTGTCCAGAAGTACCATGTTATTTCTCTGCTTAAGACATTTCAGTGGCTCCCTATTGCCTCTAGGATAAACTATAAAATTCTTTGTTTGCTACTTCAGCCCTCTCCCAGAGTCACTCCAGGCTATCTTTTCAGGTTGATTACACATTATTTCCCCTCATTCCCTCTACAATCTCCAGCCCTACAGCTGGTTGTTATTCCTTTATGATCCCCATGGGCCTCAGTTTCCTTCTCTATTAAATGAGGTGATTAGATGACTTCTGAGCTTTAATCCAGGTATAAACCTATTACCTTGTAACCCTCTGACTCCAAGTCAAGTTCTTTCCCCTACATGAATGAATGGAAAAGTGAAATTGGTCCCTTCTTTCAAGGAGTTTTCATTTTTAAAAATTCATTTTATTTTTCAATCAATAAGTATTTATTTTCTTTCCCTTCTACCCTCTCCCATTTAAAGAAAAAGAGAAAATCCTTATAACAAATGTGCATAGTTAAACAAAACAAATTCCAACATTGATCATGTCCAAAAATGTGTGCCTCTTTCGGCATCTTGAATCCCAGAATTCTATTGGTGATATAATACATAAAGGGGAGTGGAGACCAGGGAGAGGAGTTTTGGTTTGGAAAGTTACAGAGCTAGTAAGTAGAGGCAGACCCTTGGCATTAGTAGTGGCGGCACTGCTACTGGGGGTACATAACCAGGAAGGAGGTATGTGCAAAGGGGGCCTAGACGATAACCATTCGGCAGTAAGATAGCTTTAAGGAAGATGGCTGGGGAGGAAAATGAAGCATGTCTGGGGCCTCTGAGATCCAGTAACAACAAGAGAAGTAAACTACAAAAAAACTGTGACTTTCCTGTGTCCCAAGGAGGTTTGTTTTTAAACTTTTGACTACCTACTCATCGTTCTAGTTATAACTCAGAGTAGCCCTCTTCCTGCATGTAAAATGTGCTGGACAGCTCCCTGTGATAAGAGTCTTTCAATCCCCAACTGAGGAACCATTCCCCAGCCCTGCCAGGAGGCTAACCCAGAGGCCAGATTTGGAAGAATCTTTTTTAAATTTGGGAACTGGAGCAGAGGCCAAGCAACCAGCTATGGGTGACTCCTGCCAGTTTCCGCAGGGAAGGCATTGTCCCACTCTCTCCTACTCTGGAGAAGGTGGGCTGAGAGCAGCTCCCAGCATCCTCCAGGCTTTCATTATCGTCTTCAAAGAGAGTTGAACTTTAATCTTCTTTTTCAGTCCCTCTGGGAATGAAACACTTTGCAGTCTTAAAATCCTTCATTTCCTGGCCCTTGCCTTTCTCTCCACCTTTCCTTCTCAAATAATCTCTGGCATTAGGAAGCATTTATACTTTGCTTTATACTTCCAAGTGCTCACCATTTTCCCCAGGGCAGCACACGGAGAGGGTAATGTCTTTTTTTTAAATACTTTCCAACTCTGTAATTCAGACCTTGGGGACATTTTTTTTTTGAACAGAGAAGAATCGTGTAGTCTCAGTGCAGGGACAGACATAAGAACATAGAATGAGAATGATAGATCTTAGAACGTGAGGGCCCAAGGAATAGATGATGTGAAAACTGAAAGGAGCCTCAGGACTGACAGTGGGAGAGCTGGAAAGGACCTTAGAACATGGAATGTGAGAATTGAGAGGAACTTTAGAGGAGAGAAAGTCAGAACTGGGAGGGACACTAGAACATGGAATGTGAGAATTGAGAGGAACTTTAGAGGAGAGAAAGTCAGAACTGGGAGGGACACTAGAACATGGAATGTGAGAACTGGAACGGACCCTAGAATGTGGAATGTCAGAACTGGAAAAGGCCTTAGAACAGGGAATGCTAGAGTTAGGAGGGACTCTAGAACAGAGAATGTTAGAGTCAGAATGGTCTTTGGAAGATAGAATGTCAGGGTGGAGGAGGTAGAGTGGGTTGTGGCTAGAAGAGGGAATATCAGAGCTGGGAGGGAACTTGCAACAAAAAATGTAAGCTGGAAGTTACTTTAGAACAAGTGCTGGATAGACCTTAGAATATAGATTGTTAGAGCTGGGAAGAAACTCAAAATATAGAATGTCAGACATGATAGGAATTTTAAAATACAAATTTAGAATACAAAAATCAAGAGGGGCTCTAGAATATGATACTGGATTTGGAAAGAATATAGAATGTCAAAGAATGTCATCTCTAGTAGAAACTTGAGAAATATTCCAAATCAGTCCCCTCCTTTTATAGAGGAGGAATCTGGGGTCCCAGGAGGGAAATGATCAGGCTGAAGTTGAGAGTGACCAGAGTTCAGGCTAGAACTGAAGTTCTATCCTGGAGCCGTGTGTTCTTTTAGTTCTGGCCCATTGCTTGCAGAATGATGGGGGGAGGCAGGGACAGAACTTGAAAACAACAAGGAGAGGCCATTTGTAGGGCAAGAGCTGACTTCAAGAGAAGCTCGCTTCCGCAAAGGAGGTCAGACAAATTCTTTTAACAAAAGGTTGACTTTTTTCTGCCCATGTTTTTTATTTCATTGGTTCTTAGAAGTCTTGGTGTGTAAATTCCCTCTACCAGTGGAATATGAGAGAGCTAGCACATTGACTAATTTCGGACCTGGAGTCAAGAAGACCTGAGTTCAAATCTCACCTTAGACACTTAGCAAAACATTTAACTTCTGTTTGCCTCAATTTCATCATCCGTGAAATGGAGATAATTATAGTACGTCCTCAGAATGTAAGCTCCTTGAGGGCAGAGACTGTGATTTTCAAAAAATTATTTGTATCCCCAGAGCATAGCCCAGTAATTGGCACACATTAGGCAGTTAATAAATGCTTGAGAGATGACTGACATCCACAAACACATTCTCTTTCACATGTAAATGTGCATCCGTACTGGATCCCAGCCTAGTCACTCATGGGCAATGGCATGCACATGTAACATGCCTGCCATGCTATCCTTATAGAGACAAGCACACTTACACAATATGAATATACGTGTGTGTACATACAGAGAGACACATATACTGATGCACTCACTTTGGGCAGTGGTCTGGACCTGGGATTTCAGTGGGGGAGGGTGGGACTCTCAGTTTGGAAATGGACTCTACTGATGCTCCTCAAACATTCCTTTCTAATATTTACTCTTAGAGCATTCCTGTGGCAGTGAGAGCAAAATGACTTCTTCAGGGTCTCACAGCTAGTTCATATCGGAGGCATGAACCCAGGATGTTTTGACAGAGGACTATCGAGGCTGACCTTCCATCCACTTTCATGCACATACACATAGCATACAAACACATAAACACTTGCATATACATGCACCCACAGAGTTTTTCATTTTGTCTTGGACATGTAATTTTACTGGTGTCAGGAAGCTCCCTTCTCTGATGCAGATTGGCTCCTGTAAGGCAATGTGGATGTGCAATGTCTCATCTCAAGGAGTGGCCTGAGGCACAGAGACATGAAGAGACTTCCTAGAGTCACCCAATGTGTGGCAAAGGCAGGGCATGCACACACCAGTGTACTGAACATACATGCACACCCACATATTGGCACACATGTACAAATACACAGGATACAATATATGGTGCATGCACACACATGCACGTGTGTACAATATGCACACCAGCGATATTCACACATGTACTGATGCACCCACACATGTAAAATGCAAATCCCCAATTATACATGTACATACATACATGTGCATACACTCACCTCCAGACCCACGTACAGCATGAGACCTGGCTCTGGTTGCCTGAGTGCAGGGACAGGGGTGCAGACCAATTCACTGACCCTTTTCTAAAAAACAGGCCCTAAAGAATAGGACACAGGACCATGCAATTTATTTCTGTGTCTTTTTGTTGTGCAGATAAATGAAACTGGACAAAGGGCAGCAATGAAGCAGGCCTTGGGCAGAAAGTGGTCACTGTAGCGTGTGGGGGATACAGCAGGAGAACAGCATCATATGTCTGGGACTTGGCTGGGAGAGGGAAAACAAGGAGGGTGTGTGTGTGTGTGTGTGTGTGTGTATGCCAAAAAGAGACAGATACAGGCAGACAGACAGAGGGAGAGACAGAGGTTGAGACATATGGGTAAGGATATAATCTGTATATTCTGCAGACACTCAAGATTTTTGGATGCACATTATGGTGTAACCCAAAGACAGGGTTATGTTGATTCACAGGGGATGGTAACATTTCTCCAAGGATGCCTATGTGTGGTGAAGGATTCTGCCTGTAACGTGTAGGGTCATTCACTGACAGACAAACTAGAGTAGTGGAAAGAGTACTAGATTTAGAGTCAGGGGTCCTGCCTGCCTGACTACACTGTCTGTCTGTCTGTCATTCTGTCTGTCTGTCTGTCTATCTATCCATCCATCTACCCATGTACCTATCCTTCTATCTATTAATCCATCCATTCATAGCTATCTGTCTGTCCATCTATCTACCTGTCTGTCTGTCTGTCTGTCTATTTGTCTATCTATCTATCTATCTCTATCTGTCTGTCTATCTCTCTAACTATCTATCTATCTATCTATCTATCTATCTATCTATCTATCTATCTGTCTGTCTATCTATCCTGGAAGATTATTGTGAGGAAAGCACTCTTTAAAGCTTGGGGAGCTATGGAAATGAGAACTATTATTATTCTGGGTCCAGAGTTTGGCTAGAGATCATTCTCTTCTCCCTGCCTGATCCTTATGGGTGATTCAGAGGCTGCACAGGCAATTACTCTGCCTAGGATTCAAGCTGGAAGTTAGAAAGTCCTGGGAGATGTTGAGTGAGGGAATCTAGGCAAGGCACCAGGAAACCATCCCCAACTGGGAGGTTAATTAGAGCAGGCCATTATCATGCCTGAGTGTTGATAAAGGCTCAGTGGAGCTGTTCTTTGTGGTGCTGGGACACTAGGCATCCTTGAGCACCCCATTCTGCACAGAGAACCCTAGGTTTGGAGCTAGAAGAGACCTCAGCAGATCATGCGATCCAACTCCCTCCCTTTAGGCAGGAAAAATACTAACCCCATTTTACATATTAGGCAAATGTAGCCCAGAGACAGAGATTATGTGACTGGCAAATTCATGGTCTATTCATTCATTCATTCATTCATTCATTCATTCAAGAAACATTTAAGTGCCTACTATGTCTTCAGCACTGTGCTAGGCACTGAGGATACAAAGACAAAATTAAATGCCCTTCACTCAAGGAACTGACACAACATTTGGAAAAACAACCTGTCCATAGGAAAGGGAAAACAAAATACACACAAAAGAGGTATAAAGCAATTGCTAGGGTGAGGAAGAGGGTAGGGCAGAGATGAAGAGAGGCATCTCCAAGGAAGAGACAATCTAGAGTTCAGCTTTAGATACAATCTTCAGGTGATGCAGGGAGCTGAGCCTTGTTTTGCAGTTGGCAAGACCAGAGCTCAAGTCCTTATTATTAGCTGTGTGGCTCTGAGCAAATTACTTTTTCTCTCTATGCCTCAGTTTCCTGATTTGTAAAATAGAAATAATAACACCTACTTTATAGGGTTGTCATAAGGATCAATTTAGATAACAATTTTGTTGTTGTCTGTTGTTGAAGACCGTGACATCAGGAAGGTGATGCCATGACTTGTGAGGAAATTGGATTTAAGTGAATGAGGGTGGTGCAAAGCTACCAGCCTTGCCTCACTCTCTTCTCTGGAGCCTTGGAGGTCCAGTGGTCAGATATAGATCAAGATGACTGAAGATGGCCCTGCATGCAATGGGAGACAGTGGCCTTTTTAAGCTGAGATCTTTCTGAGTTTTCCTTTTGAGTGAAGTAACGCCCATTCAGTGATTAGGGATAGGTAAGAAATGAGGCAAAAAAATGATCTTTTTTACTTAGTTAGAAAAAGAAAAAAATCAACCTTAAAGCACCATGTAAGTACCACCGTCATAGTTGTTATTCTATTCTTTTAATACATACTCCCCTCTCCAAGCTAATGAAGCTGTCTTGACACAAGGGCTGTTCCTCCCATAGGACACTTCATCTGCCGTCTCTATGCCTCTGCATTGGCTGTCTCCCATGCCTGGAATGCTCTCACTCTTCCTTTCCTACTCACAGAGTCTCTGGATTCCTTTAAAATTCAGCTCAAATGCCATCTTCTCTAAGGATTTTTTTCCTGGTACTCTTGGATTGCTAACACTTTCTCCTCTAAGGAAATTGTATCTCCTTGTAAGGTATCTTGTTTAGGTCTATTTATTTATATATTGTCTTCTCCATTAGAATGTAAGCTTCTTAAGGGAAGGAACTGTCTTTGCCTTTCTTTGGACCTAACATATAGTAACAACGTAATAAATGCCTGTAAATTGATTCTACCCTTTGCTCCTAACTGATTCTGACCTCTGGGGCTGATTAATAATAGCTATTAACAGCTAACATTCTATAGTCAAATAAAGCTCATAAAGTACTTTATAAATATTGTTTCATTTTATCTTCACACCCTGGAAAGTAGGTGTTATTATTATTTCCATTTTACAAATGAGGAAACTGAGGAAGACAGGTTAAGTGACTTGCCCAGGGTCATACAGCTAAGTGTCTGAGGCTGGGTTGGGACTCAAGCCTTCCTGATCTCAGGTCCAGTCCCCTATTTACTTTGTCACCTACCTGTCTACTGCCAATGACACTTGGCTTCTCTTAATGTAGAAGAAACCAACATGTCTCAAGACACCTTTTGGGAGGCCTGAGGAAGTAACAGCTAGAGACAACCTGCTGGGAAGACAATAGGGGAAAAATTGCCTGCCGATGAGGAAGGCTGTGAGTGACTAGGGATTTTGGAAGCTGGCTGCTCATCTCATAGTTCCTACTAGCTTCCCTGGGTGCTATTTTGGGGTCTGTGTTGTTTTCTTCATTGAAGACAAATTTCCTCCTTCTTTGTAGACTTTGTCCTTGTGGTGGGCACAGTTCTCCAAGTTTCCCCAGTAGGATGTGGTATGAGTAAAGAGAGGGAAACATTTCACTAACGTGTATTTAGGTCATGAAAGTGACATGGTGTGCCACTAGGATCATGAAGCTCCTCAAACTCCCATGTGGGTCAGTTGAAGGAACTGGGGAGGTGCTGGGTGTCACAGCATTGTGTTTGGAACCAGAAAGACTTATCTTCCTGAGTTCAAATCCAGCCTCAGACATGTATTAGTTGTGTGACCCTGGGCAAATCACTTAACCCTGTTTGCCTCAGTTTCCTCATCTGTAAAATTAGCTGGAGAAGGAAATGGCAAGCCACTGCAGTGTCTCTGTCAAGAAAACCTCAAGATGGAGTCACAAAGAGTTGGACAAGACTGAAACAGCTCAATAAAGCTCAGAGAAGACTTTGGAGGGGGAGGAGAGATGGGTAGGTGGCATGAAAACAGGCCAAGTATCTGAAGGGCTATTACATGGAAGCATGACTAGACTCATTCTGCTTGACCCCAGTGGGCAGAACTAGAAGCAGAGAGGGGGAGCTACAAAGAGCCAGATTTCTGACTGATTTAAAGAAAAGCTTCCTGACAATGAGAGCTGTTCTGTCATGGAAGAAACTGTTCCACAGGCAAGTAGAGTTCTTGAAGCAAAGGTTAGATGATTATTAGTTAGGGAGTTTGTAGAGGGATTTAAAAAGATACTTTTTGTTTTAAATGTTCTCATTTTCTACTTAACAAGTATTTGTTTTCTCTTTCTCCCACAAAAAAGGGCCAAACCCTTACAACAAATACATAGAGTACTAACAAATCCCCTCATTGTCCACTCCAAGATCGTAGGTCTCGTTCTAGGTTTCGAAGCCCTTACTTTTCTGCCAGGAGGCGGGCAGCATGTTTGTCACAGAGCCCCCGGGGAGACTCCAGAATCAGCCTTCCAAAACCAGAGAAGGTCATTACGTTGTTCAGAGTTCTTTGTGTCTATAATGCCGCAATTATAGGAATTGCTCTCCTGGTTCTGTTCACTTTGCTCACACCTTTCCAAGTTTCTCTGACATGGGCCCCTTCATAATTTTTTATGATAGTATCCCATTCCATTCATATACCTTAATTTGTCCTGCTATTCCCCAGTCGATGGGCATCTTCTTAGTTCCCACATCTTTGCCACTAGGCCCAAAGGCGTCATTTGTAACATATCATTGCAGTTTCTGAATTTCCTTCTTCCCCTTGTTTCCACCCTCCAGATGAATCCTCTCTTAAAACAAAGAAAAAACAGTTAAGTGAAAATAACCAGTATAGTGACTGCATCTGCCTGACTTTGCAGTGTTCTGTCCCTGTTACCCTGTTTCTGATAGGAAAGATTCTTCTTCAGGTATGGATTGGATTGGATGGCCTCTGAGGTCAATTCCAGCACTAACATTCTGGGATTCTTAACGAGCTTCTGACATAAAGGTTATACTTTTATGCACTGGTAATTCTGCTTTGTAATTATAATTATTTGTATACTCGCCTTATCATCTTTCCTGTATCTGTAATTTCTCTGAGGATCGGGATCATGGCTTCTTTCTACAATAGTAACTCTCATTTCTACGGCGCTTTGTGCTTTACAAAGTGCTTTCCTCCAACCTTTTTTTGGGGGGGATAATATAAGTATAATCACCACTATTTTACAGATGAGGAAAATGAAGCTCAGAGAGGTTAACAATCTGCTAAGGATCACACAGCAAATGACTGCTAGAGTCAGGACTCAAAATCTCACAGTATTTTCATCTACTCCAATGCTTCTGAATTTATATCCCTCTCAGATCCCACTCAACATAGGGTCCTGGCTGTAGTAGTCATTTATCAAGCATCTGTTGGTTGAGGTGAAGGAATGCTGTGAATGTCTCTGATGGGAAATTCCAATTTTCAAAGTGAGCAGGAGGAGGCATTGAGAGGGGAGGGGTGTAATGGTCAGACAACAGCCTGAATCCTTTGGGGCTGAGGATCCTTTGACCCTCCCAGATGAGATAGTGGGAAAATGGGGTCAAATCATGTAATATTCCAAGTGGAGATGATAAAGTACATGGTTAGTGAGACGACCTCTGAAGCAGATTTTAACTGAAAGTATGGACTGGCTGAGGAAACAGACTGACAAACCAGTCACAGCTCCTGGGAAATCAAGGCAAGGAGTCCATAGTTTTAGCTGCTAGATGAGATTTAGTCAGCTACTGAAGATAAAGCAAAAATGCTGCCACTGAGAATGGAGATGTAAAAGGTTGAGGAAGTTTGAGACTGTGGAACTAAAAAAACACTTTTACTTTGGAGAAAATGTCAATCGTGCTAAAAATGGAAATATGTTGAATGCAAATCTTAGTGCCCTTTGCAGATCTAACTTGCCAATTCTATTTCATGCCATACCATCTTGCCTTATTCCACCCCATTCCATCCTATCCCATCCTGTTCTGTCCCATCCCATCCCATTCCATCCCATCCCTTCCCATCCCAACCCTTCCCATCCCATCCCATTCCAACTTTTCCCATCTCATCCCATTCCAACTTTTCCCATCCCATTCCAATCCTTCCCATCCCATCCCATCTCATCCCATCTTATTCCATTCTATCTCACTCCACTCCATCCTATCCCATCCCATCCCATTCAATAAATAATTATATTGCTGTGAAATATGAAGCATCACAGTCTCCAAAGTATCAAAACTGTTATTCGCCCAAGGGCAAGGGAGAGATGTACATGGGTATGGCAGGCTCTGGTATATTGCCAATGATGGCTTGGAAGTAGAATAAGAGATGTTATTCTGGAAGTACAAAATGAGGAAAGGAAAGGAGTCAACCATGTCGTAAGAGAAGGGGGTAACCGATGAAGAACCTGATAGCAGCACTGACACCCTGTCAGTCAGTCAGTCAAGAAGCATTTATTAAGTGCTTACTGTGTGCCAGTAATGGTGCCAAGTGCTGGGAATACAAGTAAAAGTAGAAAGATAGTTCCTGCCCTATAGGAGCTTACTTCCTAATGGCAAAGACAATACATAAAAAGAAGCTGAAAAGGAAGGCAGGGCAGGGCATGGTAGAGAAAGTCTGGAGTGGAGCCTGGAAAGGAATGAGACATGGGTATCCTGGGTCCTCTCTTTAGATAGAAGTTCTACTTACCATTCATTGGATTATAAAAGATCTGGATGAGGGCTGCCTGAACATTCAGTAGGGCTTCTATAGAGTACGTATGGGCCAGAATTGTGCAGGATGAGAAGACACAGGAAGGACTCTGATCTGCATCTATGGAGGGACCAACTATATGAATGAGATCCAGGAACCATCAAAGTTTAGAGGATGATTGTTATTTTGGAGCACAGAAGAACATTGTGTAATGTGTGTATATATTAATGAATAAAAAATCATTTATTAAGTGCTCATCAGTGTATGGAAGTGAATTAGGTGGTAGCGATCCAGAGACAGAAGTGAGATGTTCCTGGCCAAAAGAGAGCTTACATTATAAAAGGGAGAGATGCCAGGCGTGGCAGGAACATAGGGGCTGGAGCCAAGAGCTCTGGGTTCTAGGCTCTGCTCCCCTGCTTGCCAGCAATATGGCCTTGGGTAAGTCCCTTCATCTCTTTGAGCCTCTTCTGTAAAATGGGGACAGGAATATTGTAACACCTACCTCACTGGGTTATCATGGGGCTTAGAGGAGATAAGGCATGGAGTATGCTTTGCAGTCCTCGAAGTACTGTATGAATGTCAAATTAATCAACCAATAAGCCTTTGGTAAGTATATATAAGTATAGCCTTTTGGTAAGTATAAGTACAACTATGTTAGGAGCTGGGGACAGACAGACAAAATGACCGAAAGGAATAGTAATAATTTGTACCCCACCTAGAACCCAAGATTACTCTGAGGAAGGGGCTTTGTAAGTCCTAAGACGCTGCTGTTGGAAGCACTTGCCTCATGAGCTTGTTTTGGGGAAAGCTTTAGTACCTCTGGGTATCTCTCGTTAGGCAGCCAGGCTCCTGGGCCTCAGTGGCGATGGATGAAAGCGCTGGCCCAGTACCTAGCCAAGGAGACACACACTAGGCAGCATCCCTTTAATAGCTCTTTGGTCAGCACTAGCTATCATTCGAGTGAGGGGCAAGGAGAAAAATGACCCAATTTGTTTTTAAATGGCCCTGTAACTCCAGGGCGTTATCAGGTGGAGACAGCAGACACCCATAACTCTCAGGAAGCGAATCAGGATCCCAGGAAGCCCTGCAGGAGCCAGGTTTGATGGAGCATCTCGGTTCTATAGTGATAGCTGTTATATAAATACGCAGATAGATAGGTCTCTACAATGCTATTGATTTTGCCTTGCAATTATCGATTGCTTTCTGAGATGAGTGGGGGACTTTTAGACTCAAGCTAAGCACTGTGTCTCTTTCTGGGAAGGGTTCAGAGAGACAAGGGTCCAAGTCAGAATAAACAGCTTCCCTGCTATCTTCAGTTGTAGCTGTTCTCTTTCTCTGCCCCTTGTCTCTCTGTTTTAGCCCCCACCAGTCTGCCCTGGGCTCCTCTCTGTCTATAATGTGAGGTACTGGAAAGAATGCTGGGTTCAGAGTCACAGGGTTGGGTTCAAATCTCAGCTCTGATACTTAATATCTGTGTGACCTTGGGGCAGTCATTCTTTGGCTTCTTATGTGTATTCATCCCACTTAGCCAATTTATTGTCACATTAATCAGTCGATAAGTTCCTACTATATGCCAGGAGTCATGTGAAATCTTGCCATTTTTTCCTGGGCAACAGTTCACATCTCCCCTTCTTTTCAGTCATGCAGCTCCCACCAGTTTTCATCACCTCATACCTAGACCCCTGCAATAGGCTCCTGGTTGGTATTGTTTAAAACATCTTCACTCCAATTCATTCTCCATTCAACTGCTAAAGTGGCTTTCCTAACATGTAGGTCACCCACTTACTCAATAAACTTCAGTGGCTCCCAAATAAAGGACTCAGTTTGGCATTTACATCTTTTCAGAGTCTGACCCCTTCCTACCTTTCTATCCTCCCTACTCTTTATTTCTCTTCCCCTCTCATTCATTGTGTAGTCCAGGTACATCAATCCACTTGTTTCTCCTCCAACATGACCCCCTCTCCTATCTCTGTGTCTTTGCACTTGGCTGACCAGAGTGTGTCCCTTCCCTCCCCTCTGCCTCCAAGCTCCCTTGGTTTCATTCAAGACCCTA
Source organism: Pseudochirops cupreus (assembly GCA_028627135.1). Classification (NCBI taxonomy): domain Eukaryota; kingdom Metazoa; phylum Chordata; class Mammalia; order Diprotodontia; family Pseudocheiridae; genus Pseudochirops; species Pseudochirops cupreus. Next base: position 408,337,198 of record CM053581.1, read on the forward strand.
TTAAGGTCCTGCCTTTCATAGGAGCCCTTCCCCTGCTCCCTGACCCACTCCCACCCAGTGCCTGTCCCTGTGTTTGTATCTTGTATGTTCACAGCTATTTGCATGTCACTTCTTCCTCATCAGAGCGTGAACTCCATGAGGGCAGAGACCACATTTTTGTCTTTTTTCATAGCCCCAGGCTATAAAATAATGAACTTCCTTATTCTGTGCCTCAGTTTTCTTACCTGTAAAATGAGGCAATCAGACTAGACAATATCATTACAGTGCTGAGTCCTATGACTCCATGACTTTGCCTCACCTAATGCTGCTGTCGACCAATCAACAATCATTTATTAAGTGCCTATACTATGTGCCAGGCAAAAAGCAATGTGCAAATGAGATAGGGAGCCGGTCTTAGAGTCCAAGAAATCCTTTGTTCAAGTTTTGCTTTTGGCCTATACTAGTTATGTGACCCTATGCAAACCACTTAGCCTCTTAGTGCCTAAGGCAACTAACTCCAAGACTATAAATTATCGGACAGGTGCTGGGGTTTCCTTACTGAGAATTCCACATATTAAAGAATCACAGATCAGGGAGAAAAAAGAACCAGGCACCAGATACTGCAAATACAAAGACAAAAATTATACAATTGTTTGTATCTCAAGGACTTTATATTCTAATGGGGGCTATAATATGTAAATTGATAAATAAAATTGTTGTTGTCCTTCATTCTCCAAGAGGATCATGACATTGGGAAGGTGATGTCATGACTTGCAAGTGAATTGGATTTAAGTGAGGCAGGGGTGTGCAGAGTAGCTAGCCTTACTCTCTCCTCCAGAGGCATTTGGGTCCATTGGCAACATATATACACATATATATATGTGTATATATGTATATATATGTATATATACATACATATACACACATACATATACATACATATATATGTATATATCTATACATGCATATATGTATATGTGTGTATATGCATACACACACACACACACACAGATCAGGATATTTGGAGATGGTCCTGGATACAGTGGGAAACCTTGGTCTTTTTGAGCTAAAGTCTTTCCTGGTTCTCAGGTTGTCTGAGGCAACACCCATTCAGTGATTAAGGCTAGGTAAGAAATGAGGCAAAGAATTGAAAAAAAATCAATCTGGGAAAGGAAGACCCTCAGGGTTTCCGACCAGAACAGGCCCTCTGAACCATCAGAGACTGAATAAGGTCCAAATGAGGCTTAGGCTAGGTCCTGTTGTTGGCAGATCAGTGAGAGCCAGAGTGATTTGGGTTTAGCAAATCAAAAAAGACTTTCTGTAGTTATAGGGCCTCAGTTTCCTCATCTGTAAACTAAGGGAGTTGGGCTAGATAACCTTGAAAGTCTCTTTCAACTATAAATACCCTTAACTATGAAACATGAGGTGGCATCTGACTTAATCCTTGAAGGAAGAAAAGGACTCTACTAGGCAGAGGTGAGGAGGGAGGACATTCTAGGTATGAGGGAGGGTGGGGAACTGCCTGTTCAAAAGTACGGAGGTGAGAAGATGAAATGAAGAAGGGAGAAATTAAGAGAGAACAGACTTGTGGTAACTGGCCCCAGAGAACAAAAGTTGGAGAACTGGGTGGAAATTCTAGAGAGATAGATTTCAGGTTGATGTAAGGAAAACCTCCTTAACAATTAGTTATTCAATCACAGATTTAGACTTGGGAGGGACATTGGAGGTTATCTCAGCAGATGCCCTCATGTTAGAGATGAGGCATATAGTTATGGAAAATCTTTTTTGATTGCTCTAAACTAATTAGGTTAGATGACTTGTCCAAGATCACAGAGATTCTCTAAGTCCAAATCCAGCTCTCCTCCACAATGCCAATGAGTGAGTTCTGCCTCACTGAAGGTCTTCAAGTTGAAGCTGGATGATACTTGTTGGGATTTTTGGTCAGGCACCTGCTGGATTAGCTGACCTGGATTTAGGACTGATGACCCTGTGATGATTTTAAATTGGGCTGAAGGATTGGTAGGAATTCATTAGGCAGAGGGCAGGGGAAGGAGAGTGTTCTCAAGGTAGCTTTTTGCCTCAGTGTTTAGACTAGATGATCTCTACAATCCTCTTCAGTTCTAAGTATCTACTAATTAACTCAGCCTGAGAAGGCTGCTTCTTGAAGCCCTTAACTGATGCTAAGTGCCTAGCACATAGTAGGTATTTATTACAAGCTTTTTCACTCTTTCCTTCATTCTTATTGAGCCTTAGGGTAGGAAGTAGACGCTAGATGGTGCTGTTGCCTGGACCTCAGACCAGAGACTGTGCCCTAGCTGAGAATGACAAAGGGAAGGAGGTGAAGGGGTTCTTTGGAATGGCCAGGCTTTAAGAGTTTCAAGTCTAGAGTCCAGAGTAAACAAAAAGGACAATCTTCCTGTTCTTAGCCAAGGTTGGCCCTCAGCCGGAGTATTTGTCTTCAATTCAGGACAACAGATTTTAAGAAGGATGTTGACACTCAGGACAATGTGCAGAGGAGGGTAAGAGAGATGGTAGGGTGATCAGAGAGGACCTGTATTCTACAAGGATGGGTTGAAGGAAGTATTGTGGCTTAGTCTGGAGAACAGAATACTTGGAGGAGGAGGATTTCTTCCTTATTTGGTACTCTTCGTGACGTCTTAAAATTTGGTTCAGAATCTGTGATCCATTGGTGTAAGGAAATCTTGGTGTGGAAGCTCCCTCTTGAAATGAGATTGTCCTAAGTGTCTGTGGTCCCTGAGAGGCTACCTCTGAGTCCCACAGCCAGTATGTGCTCGAGGGTGGACTCCAAATGGGGTCTTCCATCCTTTATGTGGAGAGGGATTCTTTTTTTTAAAAAAAATTATTATTATTATTTTTTTTGCTTTTTGGAGGTGGGAAGGTAGGGCAATTGGGGTTAAGTGACTTGCCCAAGGTCACAGGGCTAGTTTTGTGTTAAGTGTCTGAGGATGGATTTGAACTCAGGTCCTCCTGATTCCAGGGCCAGTGCTCTATTCACCTTGCCACCTGGTCGCCCCATGGAGAGGGATTCTTAATCTTTTTTGTATTCCTGGACCCTTTCTGCAGTCTGAGAAAGTCTAAGGATTTCTCCTCAGAATCATGCTTTTCTATAAAATACACAGGATTACAAATGAAAATGAAAGTGAGGGAAAATAGTGATGCATTTTGTCTGGTCCAATTTAGCCGCCCCCTGAAATCCATCCCAGACTGGGGATCCCCAGCTAAGAACCCCTGCCCCGAGGTACACAGGTGATCCCGACAGTCCTAATGCTCCTGCCTTCCGTCTGTTCCTCAGCTCCCACTCCCCTGTCTCTGGCTTGGCTGGCCGTGACTGCTTGTACTCTGTCTCCCCCCTAGACCCCTTTCTTTGGATCTCTAGCCCTCAGCACGCTGCCTAGAAATAGTAGGTCCTTCAGGAACATTTACTGACCCATTGATCAGTTACCACTTCCAAAGTTCTTTAAAATGTTTTAAAAGCACTTTACTGACATTATTCCATTGGAACCTCATGGCAACTCTGTGAGGAAGGTGCTGCTTCATTTACTTTCCTCATTATACAGATCAAGAAAGTGAGATGCTGTGATTAACATAAAGCCACATAGCTAGTCAGCATCAGAGATAGGACTGGAACTTTATCCCCGTTCATTCCTGTGTGACTTTGGGCAAGTCACTTAATTTCTTTTGGCCTCAGTTTACTTTTCTGTAAAAAGGCCTCTGAGGTCCCTTCTAGCTTTGGGATTCTTTGATCTAAATTTGTTATTCTTTGGTCAGAAGTATGATCCTCTTTTAATGATGCCTTCGCGCCTCAGTCTTCTTGGAACACATTTCTGCATTTGGGTGGGACTTGGAGCCTTATTGAAAAAGACTCTGCTAATTTCAAAATTGCAAACTTTCATTCATTTGGATTACACAAGCATTTATTTTTAAAATTTAAATCTATTTTATTTTTCCCAATTACATGTAAAGGCAATTTTCACATTCATTTTTGGAAAGATTTTGAGTTCCAAATTTTTTCCCTCCCTCCAGTCAGCAAGCAATCTGATATAGATTATACATGTACCATCATGTAAAACATATTTCCACCTTAGTTGTGTTTACACAAGCATTCATTAAGCAATACAATGTGTAATCTCTTGTTATTAAGTAAAAAATGAAAAGCAAACTCTTGTCCTCAGGGAGCTTACTGTTTAAAAAATCCATTCTAATTTAATATCAATACATCGAAAAAGCATTTATTAAGCACTTAGTGTGCATCAGATGCTCTGCTAAGCGCTGGAGATATGGGTATAAAACCCAAGACAGTCCTTGCCCTGGGGACTTTGCACTCTAATAGGCAGGCAGGCACAGGACAGACATGGCTAGGTGGTTGGGAGGTCAATCAACAAGCATTTATTAGGCACCTTCTATTTGTCAGGCACTGAAGCTCTGAGAATAGTCATATAAAAAGCAAGACCATTCATCTCCCCAGGAAGCACCCATTCCAATAGAGGAAGGGTGAACAGGCTGGGAAACAGCCATGTCTTTGAAGAGCTCACGGTCTAATGGAGAGTAGAGAGACAATATGTCAACAATGAAGTACATCTATAACCACACGTTATATTTGGCAGTGGGACTTGAAACGTCTGGCCTCATGTCCTAGGGGAAATGCACTCTAATCCTGAGCTCTCACCAAGATTGGTAAAGGAAGGTGGGGGTGGGTGCTTCACCACACAGGAAGTCACATCATCCATCTACACCTATTGCTACCCTTGCTGTAGATCCCACTTAGAAATGGAGGAAACACCCACAGACACACTCACCGCCTAGTCACAGGTGTGTCCACACATTCAAGGATAAACATCTATCCACATATAGGAACTCACGTTGTACCCTCCACGAAGCAGCTACACACAACAGACACACACAGAAGCCGACACGCATATATTAAGTAGTACAACATGCCAGGCACCAGACAAGCTCTGGGTGTACAGAGACAGGCAAAAGCAATCCTTGCTCTAATAAATGTGTACAGGTACAGGCATGTGCATATAGATCCCTGTAGTACCAGTGCAATATTTACAGTGTCCACAATCATGATAAAGACCATGACTATAAGTATCGCATGACATTTGATCACAAAATATACCAAACTCTCCAGATAGAGGATAGAACTGAAGCATTTATTTAGACACCATAAAACTGAACTCCAAAACCAGCAAGCTGATTCCATCTTCATACTAAAGATATTCAGAAACCATAATAACACTGAGAGCCACAGCATCCTTCAGCCTTCCCACAAACCAATACAAGATCAATATTTACTCACATACCTCTCTATCTCCTTAATGAATTTTCTCTCTCCCTCACCATCTTGCTAGCTCTGACCAGCATCCTGTGGCCTATGTTCCACCCTTTATCAAATTCCCTCCATCACAGGTTCCATGTGATTACATTCATCCTATTAGGGGACAGAGTTTACTTTCAAAGCAGGGGAGGTCTTCAAACTCCCCCTTAGGTCTATTAAGGGGCAGAGAAGATCTTCAAATTTCCATTCCCATTACATTTGGCCCCAAGATCTTTCATGTCCCTTACATAGCAAAAGTACATTAACAATAAATGAGAGTTTAGGGATAACTGGTGGAAAAACTGGTGTCAACAGAACTTTGCAACAATATAACAGGGGTAATAGAAAAACATTGCACATAAAACAATAGCTTAGGGTGAGAGGCTTGGGCACAAGCCTCCCATCCTTTCCCCCCTGAACAAATGCGGCTTGAAATTTTGGGGTAAGTAGAAAAGTCTCTTCTCCAAAGCTACTTCAAGCTGAAATTGGATGTAGAGCTATCCCTGCCCCAAGAGGTCCCATTCAAAAGTTCAGTTCTTTTTTTTTTCTTTTTGGAGGGCAGCTGGGGGTTAAGTGACTTGCCCAAGGTCACCTGACTAGTTTTTGTGTTAAGTGGCTGAGGCCAGATTTGAACTCAGGTCCTCCTGACTCCAGGGCCAGTGCTCTATTCACTGCACCACCTAGCCACCCCAAGAGTTCAGTTCTTTAGCTGTCATTTGGAGCTTGGTCAATGCCAGGTCCAGAAGGTCCCATTTAAAAGGTCAGTTCTTTAGCTGGCATCTGGATCTTGGTTGACACCAGGTCTGAGGGGGCACATCACAGTCATGGACAGGAAATGACATCTGGCTTAAGCAATCAGGCATCTGCAGGTGGAGGGTACCAAGCCTGTGGAAAACAAATCTTGTAAACAAGTTTAACAGACAAAACGCCCCAAAGAGACAAATATAGAGTCATTTGTGCTTCTGGAGTCCATGGACTCACTATCCTAACCTCATTCATGGTAGAATGCATGAGTGAAGGGTACAATTTGACAATCATCTTCTCCTGAGTAAACAATAGCTATGGTATTGTCTTTCCCATGTACTATACCCTGTGTAGTCTTTGGAACATCATCTGGTTTCTGCAGACAAGCCACCAGTACATCTGAATAGGTATCAACACAAGTACATATAAATTCGCATCCTTTTTCTTTGGGTAGGGGACCAATATAATCTATTTGCAAGATTTAGGCTGGGACTTTTCCCCTTGCTATCTCCCCAGTTACTACCCGAGGAACAGTTCACTCCTTTTCTAATTGACATATATGACATTCTTCTGCTATCTGTTTTAACAATGAATGAGAGATACTAATACCTCGATCTTGTGCCCACTGGTGTGTGGCCTGGACCTCTGAATGGCTGGCCATTTGGTGGACCCATTTTGCTAATACCAGATCATCATTTGTTGTCAAAGTAGAGACAATATGTTCAGTAGCAATCTTCGCTAGTCTATCCGCATGAGCATTGTGCTCACGTTCTGGCGTGGTGAGGGCCACATGAGCATCTACATGAAAAACTGACAAATTGGTAACCAAAGACATGTCCCATATATCTTCCCATAATTCTTTGCTCCAGACTTGTTTACCATGAATTTCCCAATTTTGATTTTTCCACATGGGCATGCATGTGGCTAACCCATTATATGACACTGTCTTCCTTGTTCTGTTTTGATAGCTTGATGTACTGCCATAAGTTTAGCATATTGACTACTTCCACCTATCCCAATGCTTTCCAAAGTCCTTCTAGTCCATGGGTTATAGGCTATTGCTTTCCAATGTCTTTTTTTGCCCAAATATTTTGCTGTCCCATCAGTAAACTGTGTGTGTTTCTTCTTTTCTTCAGTTAGTCCATCATAGCCATCATTCAATCTTACCAAGGACTGTACCAATTGTTGCCTTGGTCCAGGGGATGTATCATGTCCCTCAGTATTGATGTTAGCTATAGATTCATGTAGGATAGAAACTCTACTTTTACCAGTTTTAGCTCTATTTTGAATATACCACTTCCATTTAGTTACGCTGGCCTCTTGGGCATGTCCAATTCTGTGAGAAGCTAGGGTACTCATTATCTGAGTCATTATCAGGATTCCAGGCCTTAATGTCACTTCATGGCCCAGAGTCAGTTGTTCAGTCTCTACCAAAGCCCAATATGCAGCTACCAATATTGTACTCCAGATGAAGGAAGTTTCCTGGATCAAAATCCTAAAGGTACATTTCAGCTTTGTTGTTTCTGCCATAAGCTCCAGTTTGCATAATCATCCTGTACAGTCACTTGTAATTCCACTAGACCATTCTGCATAGGCCATAAATCTAGAGCCAATTATATAGCAGCTTTGGTTTGCTCAAAAGCTTTACTCTGCTCAAGTCCCCAATCAAATTCATATTTCTTCCTGGTAACTTTATATAAGGGCTTCAAAATCTGTCCCAGGTGTGGAATGTGATGTTACCAACATCCAAATAATCCTATAAACTTTTGGGCCTCTTTCTTATTCATAGGGATAGGAAAATCCTGAATCTTTTGTTGGACTCCTGGCACAATCCCTCACAATCCCTTAGTCCACTGTATTCCCCAAAATTTTACATTTTGAGCTGGTCCTTGACTCTTTGCAGGGCTAATTTCCCACACTCTGATTTTCATATGTTCTATCAAAAGTGTCAAACTCTTCTCTACTTCTTTTACATTTTTCCTTGTATCAGAATATAATCAATGTAGTGGGTAAACTGTATACCAGCTAGCTTTAATTCATCCAAATGTTCAGCCGCAATCCTATGACTAATAGTGGGACTATGCAGATATCATTGTGGCAAGTGGGTGAAAGCATACTGTCTGCCCTGCCAAGTGAAAGCAAACTGGTCCCACTGTTTTAGAGTCTATTAGGATGGTGAATAAAGCATTGACCAAATCAATCACTGCATACCGAGTCCCATCATATTTCTGAATCCTTTCCATTAAGGTGACAGCATCAGGAACAGCAGCATAAAAGGGAGGAGTCACCTTATTCAATTATCTATAATCCACTGTCATTCTCCACGTCCCATATGATTTTTGTACTGGCCAAACAGGATTATTGCAGTGACTAACAACTCCTGCTTCAACATGTTCCTTTTATAGTATTGGCAATTTCATCTTGCCCAGCTGGCACGATACTGCTTTAAAGTAATTACATCAGAAGGTTCACATAAAGTGATTGAGTCCATTTTTATTTTTCCCACTAAAACTGTATTAATTCCTATCTTTCTTACTGCAAATTGATATCTTCCTTCAGGTAAATTCAGAGTCATACCTCTCAATATACCTATTCCAATGATGTATTCAGGAATGGGTACAATGACCATAGTATATTTTTTCTTAGGCAACTGTCCAATTTTCATCATTAGTTTGACTTGTCTGGCTGATATTTCAGCTCCTCCTAGTCCTGTGATGGTAATAGGAGTTCCATGCTTGAACTTATCAGGGCTCCCATACATGAGGGAGGCCTCCACCCCAGTATTTAACAAGTCCCTGGTTACAGTGTTTGATCCATTTTTCCAATATATAGTCAGATGAATATGGGATCCTCAATCTTGTCTATGTATTTCTTTAATCCGAGCTGGGGCTTGGCCAATTTCCTATTCTCCCTGAAGGTGTGATGAACTTGGATACCATGGTTCAGGACCATCTGTAGGGGCAGCCCTTACTTCTCTAGTCTGTCTGATATTAAGTCCCTTATCTCGGTACATTTTATATAGTTCATTAGTTGGAAAACTATAAATTTTTCTAAAATCAACCCCTGCTCTCAATAGAGCAGTAAACAATTCTTTTCTTTCAAAGTCTATTCTGACTTTGAATCTGCTGGCCATTTACTTTTCTCTCACAAGGACATTTATCTTTTTCCCATTTACCTAAGTCACTTAGCTGTGAGATCTTATCCAGCACCTCAGACAGAGGGTGTCCTATTTCTCCAATTAGTAGTCAGAAGGAGGTGCTTATAAGCAGGAGGAGCTGTCTTCACCATATTTCTATGAGGAACTGCTCAGGGGATTTCTTGATATGTATCTGCATCTCCAACCATGATAGCTGTTTTCATTACTTCTTTCAACTTTCTCATGCAGTCTCTAAGTGAGTACCAGGGTCTGTCTCCACTAGGCCACATAGAATCAGCAGGATATATTCTATTGCATCCAGCAGCAGCTAAAGCTAACAGATTGGTCGTATTGTTACCTCCTGCCAAATGAAAGTCTCTAAAAGCTTGCTGGACAAAAGGATTCTGGCAAATACTTAAAAACTTCAAGCAGTCGACTCTATCTATCTCTACCCCAGCAGCTCCTTCATCAGACACTAAGGATTCTCCCAACCTCTGGGTGAATCTGCTCAAAATATCAGTAATCTCCTGTTGAGTGAAATCCTCAAGTATCTCCTTGAACACTGCTTGCCCTACCTGACTCTTCTGTTTTTTTCTCAGTATGGGGCAAGCTTCTGCCCTTGTAAAAGCTTCACCATGAAACAATGTATCAGTCAGTAATATGGTATAGCTCTCTTTGCAGCCGCTCAGACTCTACTAAAGCTGTATGGACTTTCCTCCTGTTACTTTTTTCTTCTTTTTCTGAGCCAAATGTACATCAGCCCTCTTCTTTTTCCAGAGCTTCTTCAGTACTCTCTCCTTCCACCTGAGACCCAGCTTGCTCTGCTAAAGGAGGTCTTGAATTCTGGCACTTAGCCAACTCTTGTAACACTTGTCTCTGCTTTCACACACAATAAGGTAGCCTGTTAGTAAAACCCATCCTCTTCTACTCACCGCCTCCAGCTCTCCCAGGCTTTATTGGTATTCTTTGCAAGCATATTTCTAAATCTCTAGGTTCTCCCTGCTGCAGTCTCTGTTCCCAGTTTTCACAGAGCCCTGCACTTTTAGACCACTCCCTTGCTGGGGAGGCATAAGGCAAATCCCCCCATCCTGGGATAGCCATTTCTTCTTCCAAATCCCTTCTGTCCCCAACTAGAGGTCTAATATTTTGTGATCTCATCCTCGACAGCAAATGTAGCACCAATGCAATATTTACAGCACCCACAATCACGATAAAGACTGTGACTATAAGTATCTCATGATGTTTGATCACAAACTATACCAAACTCTCCAGATAGAGGATAGAACTGAAGCATTTATTTAGACACCAGAAAACCCAATCCCAACCTCATCAGTAAGCTGATTCCATCATAGTACGAAAGATATTCGAAAGCCATAATAACACTGAGAGCCACAGAATCCTTTAGCCTTCCCACAAACCAATATAAGATCAATATTTACTCACAAACCTCTCTATCTCCTTAATGAGCGTTCTTTCTCCCCTACCATCTCACTAGCTCTGACTACCAGCTTCCTGTGGGCTCTGCTTCCCTTCAGCTTCCTCCCACCACAGGCTCCATGTTACTACATTCAGCCTATTAGGGGGGAGAGTTTATTTTCACATCAGGGAAGCTTCTGCTCCACCCTTTAGCAAATTCCCTCCATCACAGGCTCCATGTGATTACATTCAGCCTATTAGGGAGCAGAGTTTACTTTGAAAGTGGAGGAGGTCTTCAAACTTCCCCTAGGTCTATTAAGGGACAGGGAAGATTTTCAAATTCCCATTCCTATTACAACCCCCCCTCCCATTCATGTTTTTCCACATGAGCACACCCTTTCTTCTCTCTCCCTCCCTCCTATCTCTTCCTCCTTCTCTCTCTCTCCCTCTCACTCTTTCTCTCTCTCTCTTCTCTCTCTGTCTCTCTTCTTATTTGTCCTATCTGTTTCTCTCCGTCTCTCCCTTTCTCTCTGTCTCTCTCATAAATAGACACGTACTTTAGAGATGTGAACAAAGGGCGCTGGGTACTCTTTAGTGACTGGACTGGAAGATTGGGAGTGGGGGCAGGGGGCACACCTGTTTGGCCAAATGTGCCACTGAAACATGTATTTTCTCCCAGCCTGTAAGTCTGTAGGATAATGGAATCCGCCTTCAGGATGAATCAGTGTTATCTCACACTTTGGATTTGGTTATAATTATTAAGCATGATGCAAAAGAAAACAGCCAAATATATTAATTAACTCTCAGATCTGAACAGATATCAGCCTGAGAAAGACTCCCTTTTCTGGTGTGGGAACCTCTTTCTTCTTTCCTTTTTGAGGCTCCTCCTGTTCTCTCTGTCTCTCCCTCTCTTCTCTTTCCCTCCCTCCCTCTCTCTCTATGTCTCTGTCTCTCTTTTCTCTCTCTCTGTCTCTCCCTCTCTGTCTCTCTTTTCTCTGTCTCTCTGTCTCTGTCACTTCCCCCTTACTTTCCCACTTTGCCTTTCTTTTCTTCTTCCTCAGAGCTTCAATGTGGTATAGTGGAAAGAACTGCTGCATTTGGAATCACTAGAGTCTGGCCTTCTGACACTTATTAACTGTATAACTGTGGGCTAGTCTGCTCACCTCTCTAAGCTTCACTTTCCTCTTTTGTAAAATGAAGATAATAATACAATACTTCATTCACAGGGCTATAGGATCATAGCTGTAGAGCTGCAAGGGACCTTGGTGGTCATCTAGTCCAAGCTTCTCATCTTCCAGAGGAGGACAGTGAGATCGCATCAAGTTAAATGATTTACCCAAAGTCATAGATTTGAACTCAGATCCTCATACTCCAAAACCAATGCTCTTTCCGTAGCCATATGAAATGGAGGATAAAGTACTTTATGGAAACACTAAAAGTGGGTTGATTATTAATGTCAGCTCTCCTTTTTTCCTCCTTTGGAACATACTCTCTGCTGAGTGAGTAGAAGATTGTGGCTGTGGTTTTGGTTTGTCTTTTGTTCTCAGAGAGGACCATTACACCAGGGAGATGATGACATGACTTGCAAGTGAATTGGATTTGAGGGAGGGAGGGCTGCGCAAGGTCACCAGCCTCACTTTCTCCTCTAGAGTCATTTGGATCCAGTGACCAGATATAGATCAGGACAAGTGGAGATGGCCCAGCAGTGAGTGGGAGAACTCCTTTCTCCTTGGTCACTCCCATTTGTTGGCTCACATTTTCCACCTAAAAACAAAACAATAATCTCTGTCTCTGGAGAGCTGTTGTGGGAGATAATTGTATAATGTTTTCAAGGTCCTTTGAAGTCCTTGGAAAACTGGGAAACTACAGGTCATAAAGTTATAAAGCTGGATGGTGAAGTGGAGACAGCTCTGAAATCAGAATCAGAAGCTCTTAGCTTGAGTCACTTGCCCTGTATTCAGAAGTATGCTCCAGGGATGTATACTTGACCCTGTACTGTTTAACAATTTAATTAATGACTCAGAGAAAGGCATGCTCATCAAATTAGCAGATGACATAAAACTAAGAGAGCTATCGAACATACTGATAACAGATTAGAGTGAGCAAGCTGAATCTAAAGGATGACGTCAAGACCAGAGTCTGCCTCTAAGCCCTCCCAGCTCTATGTAGTGACCACAGGAAAGTCATTTAATCTTTGACTCTCTCACTCTCCAAAACTATAAGTCATAGGTGCATTGCCACTACACAATAGTGGAGAAAGTTTTCCCATACAAGTCCCTAATAAAAAGATATTTTAACATCTTATACTTGGATTCAAGAAATCAATTTCCCAACTTTGCCATGGGGTGGTTATGGCTAGATAATAGTTCGTCTGAAAAAGAGCTCATAAGCTTAGTGGACTTCAAGTTCAAGTTGAGTCACAAGTGTGATGGGAGAGAGGAAAGGTAATTTAATATGGGGCTGCACTGAGGACCAAGGGGAAGCTGGTCATTCTACCTGGTCATGCAGTATTGTGTTCTGTTCTGGGCATCATATTTTAGGGAGGACATTGATGAGGTTGTGAGCATTCACAGGAGGGAAACCAGAACAGTGAAGGGGTTGGAGATGACTCCATATGAGGAAGAGTTGAAAGAACTATTTTTTTTGTAGGCTAGTGGACAGAAGACTTAAGGGAAAATAGAATATCTGTTCTTATATATTTGAAAGGTTGTCAGTGAAGGAAATGGTAAACTTGTTCTACTTGGACCTGGAAGGAATAGGTAAAGGTTGCTGATTTCAACATACTTGAAGGAAAAACCTACAATTATGATAGCCAAAGGTGCCTTATAGGTTGTTCAGTATTGGATAATGGAGTTCATCCAGACCTCACGCCTTGAACTCACCAAAGGCAATGAGTTGTTCTCTTTCTGTCTCCCATTTCTCTTGGGTGTCAATTCCCCAGTTTCCATTTGGATTCTGTCCTGTTTAGTCCTTGACAGAGAAAAGCAAAGCTAATAAGAATTGGATACTTCTCCTTTCTCATTCTATTATTGGTTACCATCATTCTATTTCTCCCTAGTGGTTGTCCCTTAATTTTTTTTTTTTTTTGCTAATCTTCCTTTTTGTTCCTAAGATAGGAGAAACCATTGGGTTATCCTGAACATTAAACCACAGTGCCTGGAACACAGAAAATGCTCCATAAATGTTTACTTCATCTTTCCATTTGAGTTTTAGCACTCTTAGTAATTAATAATAATAATTTTTGTTCAGTAATTTCAGTCATGCCTGACTCTTTATTACCACATTTGGGGTTTTCTTGGCACAGGTACCAAAATGGTTTGCCATTTCCTACTTCAGGCTCATTTTCCGGATGAGGAATGGAAGCAAATGGGATAAAGTAATTTTTCAGGGCCCCAACAGTTCATAAGTGTCTGAGATTAGATTTGAACCCAGGAAGATGAGTCTTCCTGACTCCAGGTCTAGCAATCTATCTACTGTGCCACTTAGCTACCACAATAATAATAATAGCTAACATTTATATAGTATATATTATGTACCAAGATGGTGCTAAACACTTTACAATATTATCTCATTTGATCTTTACAACAACCTTGAGAGATAGGTACTATTATTATCCTCATTTCACAGATAAGAAACTGAGGCAATTAGAAGTTAGATGACTTGCCCAAGGTCACATAGCTAGTGTCTGAGGCCAAATTTGAACTCAGGTCTTCTTGATTCCAGGCCCAATGCTCTGTTCACTGAGTTACCTACCTGCCCCAACTATAGTTACACTAGGGTCTGGGGGCATTTAATGAAAGGTCCTGTCCTTAGGCCTTAGGATATCACTGTGGGGCTCATCTCACATGTCTCCTAGTAAGGGCAAAGGCAATAAATAGTGAAGTTGTATTAACTTTAAAGGAAGAAATGGAGATTTGTTCATATTGTGAAAAGGGCGAGCAAAAATAAAAGAAGGTAAGCATAGGGAACTGCTAATGGTTCAGTACAACACTTTCCAACCCTGTTTAGGATCAAGTGAAATAACATATGTAAAGTGCTGTACAAACCTGAAAGTGCTATGTAGCTATCAGTTATTAATGTAGAAATATTGATGGTTGTGGTGATGATAGCAGCTCCCATGTACTGCTGATAAAGTTACTAATTTGTAAATCTATCTTTAGCAAAAGCTTTTGAATACACGTGGACCTAGTGCATGATAATTTGGACCCGTTCCCAGATCATGTTTTATACAAAGGCTTTTCAGCAATAACATCAGAGGGTACCCCTGTTTCTGGCTCATCAGCTCCAATGGGCTGGCCATATTGTTTGAACACCTAATGTATGTTTGCCTAAAAGACTATTTTATGGAGAACTCACACAAGGCAAGCACTCACATGGAGGTCAAAAGAAGCAACACAAGGACACTCTCAAGGTCTTTCTGAAGAACTTTGGAATCAATTGTGTGTCATGGGAGACACTGGCAAAGGACCACTCAGAATGATGTGCCTGCATCAAAGAAGGTTGCTCTATGAGTAAAGCAGAATTGCAGTAGCTCAAAAGAAATGCAAGATGTTCAGAGTTAGAGACATCTCCGCTCCAAATGTTCATATGGGCTATTTGTGCCTGACCTAGGGCCTTCTGAACTTGTATTGGTCTAATCAGCCACAGCTGGACACACTGTACCTTGACTCCAGCATAGTGATATCATTTTGGTCCATTTTGAGAATGAAGGACAGGAACCAACCAATCCTATTTCTGGTCCACGTGATCACCATAAAGGCTAAAAATGTTTTCACTCTGATTGGTCATTTATGTTTCAGGTAGGGCAGCTAAGACATAGCTTAGGAAAACTGTCAAAAATTGTCAATGATTGCAGAAGAATTGTAGAGTTTCCCCCTGAAACCCAATTTCTGAACACATCCTATCCTATAGAAAGTTCATGATGCTGAAACCCGTCTTTTGTGCTTTAGTTGGCATCAGTAAATCAAAGTTTCTCAGGTTTAAGCAGAGCAACATTAGACTGATTAGCATTTTCTGTGCTTTGGGGCTCTCTTTACAAACTCACAAAAACCCTGTTGCTCACGATGGGTAAATGTCGCTGTCCCAGATCTTCCAAAGTGTCCCAGCCTGTTACTTACAGAACCTTACTAATGCATACAGACTTTTTTTTCCTTATCAATCACATCATTTTGTTGTACTGATGAAGGATCATTTCAAAATCATAGTCTTACCTGCAAATGGTAATGTTATTCCATTTTCAGAAAAATGAAAGAAGTATCGTCAGGAAATGTTTTCATAAGATTTTCACTCTTCTAATGTTATAAGATTTTCACTCTTCTAATGTTGCCTTCATACAACTTATGACCTAATATCTTACTCTCTGTATGAAGGAAGTCTCTGTTCATGTGGGAAAGAGTGCTAGGCTTGGAGTCAGGAGATCTGGACTTAAATACAGTCACTTACTAGTTATGTGACCTGGGACAAGCCACTCAACCACTCTGGACCTCAGTTTCCTCATTTGTAAAGGAGTGATAATACTTGTACTACACACTTTGTGGTGTTCTGAAGATTAAACGAGTCATTGGATGGTAGATATGTAATAGTGACAAGAAAAACATTTTTGAGTTATAAGATTTGGTTTCAAATACTGACTGATACTAGCTGTGTGACCTTGGGAAAGTCATAGCCACAGTTTCTTCATCTATAAAATAGGGACAGAAATACTTTTGCTGCTTACCTCATTGGGTTGTTGTGAGGAAAGCACTTTGAAAGCCTTCAGGAATTATATAAATGTGAGCTATTAGGATTTTTAAGTGCTTTAAAAGCATTGGAACATTTTAGAAACGTAAATTATTACATAGAATCATAGAATGTAAGAGATGGAAATGGTTTTAGGGTTCATCTAGTCCAATGTCTTTATTTCACAAATGGAAAAAACAGAAGCTTTGAAAGGTTAAGCCACCTACACCCAAATCACACACTAATTATCAGGGAGCCAGGACCCTTTCTCTACACTAAGCTGCCTTTCTGAATATGGCCTCCTGAAGGGGGACATTGATGAGAGACAGTGTGGTCTGATGGCAAGAGGATTGAACTTGGAGTCAAAAGATTTGGCATGAATCCGGCCTTCACTTCCTAGCTGTGTTTTTGGGCAAATTATTTCGCCTTCCTAAACCTGTGTCCTTATCTGGAGGATCCCAAAGTAAGAGTAGAAAGAGAACTCAATGGCCATTTAGCTTAACTCTCTCACTTAATGGATGAAAAATAAGGTCCAAAGGAGAAAGCCTTTTAGCAGAGGTGTATGGTGAATCTGAGTCAAAGGTCTCAGCCCATGATGGAGGAGAGTGTCCTTGAGAGGGAATGAGGAGTCATGGATTCTAATCCCAACTCTATCCCATTAACTCTGTATGACCTGTACATACCATCTAGTACTCATTCAGGCTAAAAAGAAAGGGTTTCTATCCGATCCTAGTTATAGGGGCTACTTGTGTTAATTTTGACCCAAGAAAACACAGGTGCTCCATCAGCCACCACCACACCATCCATACATGGAACCATTGGTTACAGCAAATGAAGAAGTTTTAAATGCTGTGAATAAATTCACTTACCTTGGTAGTGTACTTTCCAGGGATGTACACATTGATAATGGGGTTGATGTATGCATTGCTAGGGCTCTTTCAGTGTTTGGGAGGCTCTGAAGTAAAGCATGGGAAAGAAGAGGTATTAAACTGACTACCAAACTTACAGAGCTGTTGTGCTGACCTCATGGTTGTATGCCTGTGAAACCTGCACAGTCTACCAGCACCACGTCAGGAAATTGAACCGTTTCCATTTGAATTGTCTTAGGGAGATTCTGAAGATCAGCTGGCAGGATAAAGTACCAGACACTGAGGTCTTTACTTGAACTAAACTGCCAAGCATTCAAACTCTGCTTCAGAGAGCAGAACTCTGATAGGTTGACCATGTTGCTCGAATGCAAAATATATGCTTGCCAAAAAGACTTTTATGGAGAACTCACATATGGCAAGCGTTCACATGGTGATGAGAAGAAGTGATACAAGGACACTCTCCAGGTCTCTCTCCAGAACTTTGGAAATGATTATGTGACATGGGAGACACTGGCACAGGACCTCTCAGCATGGTGTGCCCACGTCAGAGAAGGTGCTGTGCTCTGTGAGCAAAGCAGAATTGAAGCAGCTCAAAGGAAACAAAGGATGAGCAAATTTGGAGATTCCACCCCAAATATTCACACAGACTATTGGTGCCAACCTGTGGTAGAGCATTCTGAGCTTGTATTGTTCTGATCAGCCACAGTTGGACACATTGAAACTTGACTGTAACATAGTGATATTGTTTTAGTCCTCTTTGAGAATGAAGGACAACAGCCGACCAGTTATAGAGGCTATAGAGTCTGAATAGCTGCTGAATCAGAGTGAAACAATATAATGGCATTTCACTTTTCACTTTGTTTCCTACCCTCCCTTCCTTTTGTCCGTCCTTCCTTCCTTCCTTCCTTCCTTCCTTCCTTCCTTCCTTCCTTCCCTCCTTCCCTTCCTTCCTTCCTCCCTCCCTCCTTCCTTCCTGCTCTCCTTCCTTCCCGACTCCTTTCCAAATATTGCCCTTGAAGCTGAAAAAACCCAAAGATGTACCCTAACCACTTGTGATCCATGTGACCTTAAGCCAAAGGTTATTATTCATGTTTGTGACCTGAACCCCTTGTTAGCACAATGTTTTTAAATAATTGAAGGAAAAGTCAAATCTTAGTTAGAAATTAGTGAAAATAAAGATGCATATTTATGTCCCGTCTGTGTTCATAGAACCCTTGAAATCTGTTTAGGCACCCATGATGGTGGCAGTGGAGATGCTTTTGTAACTTTTAGGTTCATTTCAGCTGCTAAGGCCTTGGATTCCTCATCTATAAATGAGGATAATAACCCCTTTACTCCCTGTCTCAAAGCATCATTGTAGGAGATGCATGTCATTGTCACAGGCCTTAAAGAGCTGTAGAGATGGGAGCTATTAATAGGAAATGAGAAAATAGATGTGAAATGTTATTGATCGTGCTTAGCCTTGCATTCTTTCGTTTTCTTTGGCAGTTCTGTGGTGGTTTATCCCAATTCACCACAAGACCCACAGATGTAGAGTTGGAAGGAACTGAAGAGATCATTTGGTCCAATGGTTTAATTTTACAGTTAAGAAGGCCATGTGACTGACCCAAGGTCACACAGTAATGGAGAAAAGCAGGCTGGGGACAAGAAACAAGGTCAGGCATGAATGAAAAAACAAAAAAACCTAGACCATTGCCTGACTCCCAGAATTCACCAGGAACCAGAAAAGTACATAGTAAGAAGCTTTCTTAAAGATGTCAAACTATGGAAGGAAAAAAAAGAAGTCTATACTGATTTCAGAGCGTTTCTTTCTTTGATCAGAACAAAGGTTCTGCCTCTCCGAGATCAGGACTTCTATATTATCAGCTCCCTCCCAGTTCTGACATCCCTTGTTCTTAGCTCCCTCCAAGCTTTGACTTTCTGTGTTCTAAGCCCCCTCCCAGCTCTGACATTCCCTGTTCTAAGCTCCCTCCAAGTTCTGACATTCTGTGTTCTAAGATCTCTCTTAGCTCTAGAATTTTGGGAGCCTGCATCTGTGAAGGGGCCATCCCATTCCTACTCATTAGTGGGAGAAGTCAGTGACCTCATTTCTCTATCTCAGTTTCTCTTCCTTCCTTCAGGAGGCCTGAGCCATTTTAAGAGACCCATCAAACTGCCAGGCGAGTCCTGCCCAAAGGCTGCCAGCTGGCTGCTCACTTGGTTAAAGTTAATTACAGACCAGATGAAAATCGGCTGTGTTTGATTAGTGCTGTTCAGGCTTTCAGAATCACATTTCCTCTGGGAATCACCTCCTAGGCTCTCTCTCTCCCGCTCTCCCTGACCAGGCTCTAGGCAGGCTCTCTGTTGTTTTGTCTGATTATTTTGTCTGTGGCCTTGTCAGGAGAGTGTCTGTCCAGGAAGTCTCCAGGACCCTCCCTGGAACTTCTGCTTTTCCAGAAATGAGAATGGTTAGGGAACAGAGGATGTCCCCTCTGAGGACAGAGTTTGGTGACATTCCAGGCTGGTCCCATGTGTCAGAAGGAAAGATCTGGGGAGAGCATGGAGAGTGGTCTGCCAAGGGCTCCTAGTTTAGGTCCGTCTGCTCCCTGGACAAAGGCACAGTTACAGGACCATGAATGCTCTGCCTACAGTTCAAAAGCTTAGAGTAGGAGTTCTTGCCTTGATATTCATGGGCTGGGGATAGATTTCAGGGGGATCTGTGAACTTAGGAGAGAAAATAATTGCATATTTATTTTCAGTACCCTTTTTTAATCCTATGTACTGCATTTTACGTATTTTAAAACATGTTCTGAAAAGGAATCATAGGTCAGAGGGGTCACTACACACAAAAGTTCTGTCTTCTAGGCACGTCTAACATTT
Source organism: Pseudochirops cupreus (assembly GCA_028627135.1). Taxonomy (NCBI): domain Eukaryota; kingdom Metazoa; phylum Chordata; class Mammalia; order Diprotodontia; family Pseudocheiridae; genus Pseudochirops; species Pseudochirops cupreus. The sequence continues at coordinate 408,357,260 of CM053581.1, forward strand.
ACCAAGTGTCCTCAGTGAGTGGGTACTTGGGCAGAGCTTCACTAAACGATCGTTATCTTCCCTACTCTTGGTCACCCTGTGTCTTCTGGGCAAACTCTTTCCTCAAAAGAAACTAGCCAGCTCTGCCAAGCCCACAGTTCAGATTTGCTGTACAAGACAATCTTACAGTCTTTTAGCACCACAGTCTCTTCTGGGGGTGAAGGTGGGCAGCATTAGAGACCAGACCCTTGCCCTACATAATCTTGCTCACATTCAGTCTCAGGGCACAGTGCAGGGCAGAGGTGAGGCGATGACAAGCTGTATATGGACACTGGCCTGTATAGAGTCCCTCCCTCTTGGCTCGACTGCTGAAGCCCCCTTCAAGGAAGACTCCTTACCTGGACACACAACTCTCTCTCTTAGACTACATCTCCTGGTAATATGCCAGTGACTGGCTAAGAGATCCCTAACCTGACAGTTCTTTGGGCTCCTAGAGAGGATCCTGTTCAAGCTGGGCAGGGCCAGTGTCCTCTCAAGCACTTCCCAGTGAATAATTTGATAGGAATATTTATCCCAGAGTGGAACAAACCCTGTGTTTAAAATGACTTCTTGGGGGAGGTGGTAGTGAAGATGAAGAGTTTCATGGGATCATAAGATTTGAAACTGGAAGAGGCTTAGACATCATTTAGCCCAATAACCTCATTTTATGATGAGGAAACTTAAATCTAGAGTGGGGCAGTGACTTATCCAAGGTCACACAGGTACTAATTAGCAGAGGTAAGAATTTGGAACCCACGTTCTCTATGCTTGTGAATAATGTTAGTGATCCTTCCCACGAGGGACAGACATCCTGCAAACCTCTCCCTCAAGAAGAGTCCTGGAATGCTGGGGGGTGGGGTGGGAGAGGGATTTTTTTCCTATTTCCTTACCAAAAGATTTTGACTCCAACTCCACAATTAGGAATAATCGCTCACATTTCTACATGGCTTCAATATTTACAAAGGCTTCCTCACAACAACTCTGTGAGGTAATGAGCTTTACAAACCTCAGTTACCAGTGGGGAAACTGAGGCAAAGTTAGCTGACTTGGCCAGCAAGTGTTGGAGCTGAGGGTTAGAGGTCAATAGAATAGCTCTAACCAGGCTTGAGTGAGGATTCCCAGACTTACTGGAGTTGTGGGTCATAGAATGATTTCAGTTCTCCTTTAGAGGGAGACAAAATAATGGCTCCAGAAAAGAAGAGTGTGGGACCCAAACACACGCCCCAGTAATATGCCTTAGGAACTCTGTCCCACCGAAGACACTGGAAGAGCTTGGGGGACCACGGAGAGTGTACATGTTTTATGTCCCTGTCAGTCACAGTTCAGAGACTCAAATTTCAGAAAAGGAATCAAGGTCGGGTGAAGACTTGGATACTTAAATTGTAGGGATGCACCATCTGTCTCTAAGACATGATCATTTTCAGGATTTCTTGGGACAGGTATTTCTTCAACCACAGTATAATTGGCTAGCCTATAAAAAACCAGGAAAAACTGTCTGCCTCTCCTAAATCACAATGTGCTGACTGTGGGCAGCCCAGGCCTGGGAGAGAAAATGGTGCCCTTGTCAAGGCTATTGCTTGCAGCTGCTGCATTCTTGCCCTCTCAGTTCAGCTACTCTGGCTTCCTTATTATTATTAACATTCACACCTGGACTCACTCTCAGGCCTTGCTCCTCCTTACCAGAGGCTTTGCACTAGCAATCACATATCTCTCAATCCTCCCTCCCCTCCCCGCTTTTCTTTGTGTTTTGTATTCTGTCATTGGGCTATAAGCCCCTTAAGGATAGAAACTGTCTTGTTTCTTTCTATTTGCCTATCTAGTTTTTACTGCAGTGACTGGCATATAGTAAAGGCTTAATAAATCCTTTCTTCTTTCCCCCCTTTTCTTCTCCCCTCCCCTCTCCTCCCCTTTCCTCCCCTCTCCTCCCCTCTCCTCCCCTCTCTTCTTCTCTCCTCCCCTCTCCTCCTCTCATCTTCTTTCCTCTCCTCTCTTCTCCTCTCCCTTTTTCTCCCTTCTTCCCTTCCTTCCTCAATGCCAATTGTCACTCACAGAGTGGCCCTAAGAATTACAATCCTTTGGTTTGGGATTGCTTCCTTCATCCTTGGAATTTCTGACCACTTCATGGAGGTTCTGCCTCCTAGGATCTCAGGAATGCAAGCAAGAGAGGATGAACCTGAAGGGATCCTTCAAGAAGTAACTTCCCTCTTGCTATATTAGGCATCTAAGTAAAGAAAGAGAAAGGTGACTGTAAATAATTACCAGTAGCCTCCTCAGACTGTCCCTGCCAGTGCTGCTGATGTTTACCCCAAGGTCAGGCAAGATGGTTCTGTCTGTGTGATGAAATGAGCCTTTTCATAGTGGGGGTAAAAATTGCCTGTATTATTGTATACATACAGCACGGTCACCCTCCAAACCTAGGATTACTTTCCTGAGAAGCTAGAGGCACCTGAGGAATTGTCATCAACCTGAAAACAGGGAAGCAGGAAGTGGGGAGAGCTGGCCAGCAGGCTGGCCAAGTTCAGAGTGCCGGTTGCCCGCCTCTGAGAGCACTTCAGGCAGGTTCCTTCCCTCTTCGGGCAGTAGCCTCCTCATCTATAAAGTGAAGGGCTTGGACCCAATGACCTCTAAGTTTTGTTCTGGCTTTCAGTCTATGATCCTACAATCCCCAAAGAATGGTCATGGCTAACTTTTGTTTGAAGACCTCTTCAAAAGGGAAATAGAATCAGATTATTCACTGAAATAATTAATTATTCAATTATTTGAATATATTTTTGAAAATTTGAATAATATTCAAATATTAAACCAATTATTCAATTGGTTATTCATTGGCAGTATCCTAATTGTAGTATCCTAACTTTATTACATAATCTTGGGCAAGTACCCCTTCCTGTCTAGGTCTCAGTTTCCTCATCTGTAAAATAAAGAGGTTAGAGTAGATGAACCATAAGGTCCGTTCCAGATCTAACCCCCTATGAGTCAATGGTATTGGACTTAGGATAAGCCTAAGTACTAATAGCAACAAGAGATAAAAAGGCTGAAATTCACCCAAGGTAAAAGTCAGCATTTTATATAGTGCTAGGTGGAACACTGGACTTGGGGGTCAGGAAGATGGGAGTGCAATTCCTACATCAGACACTTGCTGTTTGACCCTGGGCAAGTTACTCAGTCTCCCTTGACCTGAATTTCTGTATTTTAATATGGGGATAACAATAGCATCCACCTCTCAGGGTTGTTGGGGGTCCCAAAAGAGACCAATGTCAGCTATTATTAGGTATACATTTTAATCTTCTGTCCTGGTCATAGAGTTGGGTCCCAGAGTTGAAAAGAACTTCCCAGAGTATGGGAGAAGGAAAATTTGCCTTTCCATGGTTTTCCATTTCTTTCTCTGTCCTTTCCCCAAGCCTGTTCCCATTCTTAAAAAGGACATCCAATGCTCCACTAACACCCCTTCTCCCTCTCCATTGGGGCAGTTATGTGGTGAAGTGGATAGAGCATCTTCCCTGGAGTCAGGAGGACCTGAGTTCACATCCAGACTCAGATACTTGACACTTACTGTATGTGACCCTAGGCAAGTAGCCTCCATCAAACATCTCAAGAAAGGATGTTGTTAGTCCCATTCTCCTGAGTGTGAATGTCAGTCATTGGTGACTTCTTCCCAGGGATCTCTGCATTCTAAGTGTGATTCAGAGCCACAGACTGTCAGAGCTGGAAGGCTCCCTAAGGCCATTTAGCCAAATGCCTTCCTTTTACAGAGGAAGATGACTGAAGCTCAGAGAGGGAGAGGGACTTACCTAGGGTCACACAGCTTGAATGGCACACTTTAGAATGAAGAGGTTTGGCTTGCCACTAGAGGGACTTTAGACACCACAGAACAAAAAGGGGCGGAGGGGAAAGGCTTCCTGAGGCCCTTGAAATTTCTAAGGCTCTTGGACATTGGTTCCTCAAGGAGCTGCCTGCCCTTTCCCTATACCTGAGACTCAGTGTGGCTCCTCACCTTTGAGTCCTAAGGGCTCCCGCCTCCGCCAGCTCTTGGATGGTGAGGATGGAGCCAAACTACAGCACAGGAGGCTCAGCAGCTGCTCTGGGCAGCGGTGCTTGAAGAAGAGTCTGTTTTGAGAGGTGCCTATCAAAGTCACGAATGTTGGGAGGCCCCAGAGAGGGCTTGTGCTCTACTGAGCTGGAGGAGGTCTAAGCTTCTCGGCTGGGCAGCTGACGATGATAGGAAAGGAGTCCAGGAAAGGGAGAGAGAGACAGGGCGGAGGTGACCAGATTTGTGAGCGGGGGTCAGCATTCATAGGCAGAGCAAGTTTTCTTCAGCAGCGAAATCATAGATCCAACCAAACAGAACTCAAAAACCAGCAAAAAGATCGAAAGCTTAGAGCTAGAAGGAGCTTTTAAAGATGGACTAGCGTAACCTCATTTTTCAGAGGAGGAAGCTGAGTCTCAGGCTCAGTGACTTTCCCAGGGCCGTACAGGCAATGCGTATCTGGGTCCTGTGGCTCCAGATGGCCGCGATGCAGCCTGAGCTCATTCATCTCTGCCTTAGGAGGAGGGGGAGTCACGGCGGCCGTGGCTAGAGTGCTGGAGCTCCTTGCCCCTCCCCAGCCTCTGCCGCCCCAAGGCCCAAGCACCCCTTTTGGGAAGTGTGTCGCGGGCCTCCTGGGCTAAAGCCATGGATGTCTCTGAGTGTTTCAACTCAGAACCGAAATGACGGCAGTAAATGGTTAGAGGTCGCAGTCACGATTTGTCGGCTGCATCATAATTCTCTGATTAGCCCTTCTGTAAATCACTCCACTGATGATAGGCAGGCGCTATGGAGAGATTTCTAGACAACGAGTCAGGAACACTTGACTTGGAATCCCGTCTCAGATGTGTACTAGCTGTCCTGGGTAAGTCATTTCTTCTTTCTGGCTCTCAGTTTACTGAAGCGTAAAAATGGAGGCATTGGATTTGATGCTTCCAGGGTCCTTTGCCGTTCTAAATCTAGGGTCCTTTGGTGTCCTGATATTGACCAGTACAATCAAGCATCAATTCTCCTTTCAGTAGGGTTAGAACAAGCCTCATGTTTAGTGGGTTCAGCTCTTTTGACCTGCCTTTTCCAGAAAAGGCTGGTATGAATGAGGCATGAATAAATGAAAAAAAAAAAGCATTTTTAAGTGCTTACTACGTGCCAAGGAGGCAGCTAGGTGACTCTGTGAATAGAGCACTGGGCCTGAGTTCAAATGTGACCTCCAACCTTTACTAGTAGTGTGACCCTGGGCAAGTCTACTTAACCTCTGTTTTCCTTAATCCACTGGAGAAGGAAATGGCAAACCACTCTAGTATCTTGGTCAAGAAAACCTCATGAGAGGGGGGGTGGGGAGGTGGCTAGATGGCGCAATGAATAGAGCACTGGCCCTGGAGTCAGGAGGACTTGAGTTCAAATCCAGCTTCAGACACTTAACAGAAAACTAGCCTGTGTGACCTTGGGCAAGTCACTTAACCCCAACTGCCCTATCTTCTACCCTCCAAAAAGCAAAAAAAAAAAAAAAAAAAGAGAAAAGAAAAAAAGAAAACCTCATGGATAGATTGGTACTCTGGTCTATGGGGTCATGTAGAGTCAGACATGACTGAACAACAACAAATGTGCTAAGCACTGTGCTCAGTGCTAGGGATGTAGATAGAAAATCAAGGCAGTTCCTGCTCTCAAAAAACTCATCCTACTTGTGGGAGCCAACATACACACAGGAGGGTTCAGCGGCAGTCTGAATGGCAGGACTCGGAAATCCTGAGGGTTCTGGCAATGACGGCAATCCCAGCGGCGGCGGCGTGCCCCCCAGGGCGTGCCAGCAGGGCAGACGGACCTCAGGACACCGAGGCGAGGCGGGTAAGACTGAGTGGTCTTCCATTTCACTGGAAGGCTTGTCAGCTGATGACTCCCTGGTGACCCAGATCATCCCAGTGGTGTGAAGGAACATGCCCTTTTATACACTTTCAACCTCACAGGAACTGGGTAGCCGTGGTGTTGAGATATTATTTGTACCGTTAAAGCACTTCTCAGTAGTAAGCTTCCAGCACTTAGCGCACTGCTTGGCATACAGTAGGTGCTTAATAAATGTTTACTGGTTTGGAATAGTATGGGGATCTGCAGCATATTTAAAATGACAACAACAATGTGCTTTATTATGCCATTGTCAGTGCTGACTCTTCCCATTCCCCAAAAGAGAACATTCCCTTGTAATAATTTATACCACCAAACAAAACAAATGAACACATCGGCTGTCTCTGAAAATGTATGCATTATTCAGCCTCTGCAGCCTACCACCTCTCTACCAAATTTAACAGTTTCCCCTCACTTTAAATTGAACAGGTTTTCTGTACTGCCTTTCTTTCCTTTTCTCTATAAAATGACAGGGTTGGATAAGATGTGCGCTGTGGCCCCTTCTAGTTCTAGCTTCTTTGATCCCGAAACTATTATTTTTGCCTCTCCTTCCTGGGTCCGTCTCTCATGTGCACAGAGGTGATGACTGTGGCCTCTCTCCCTTTCAGGATTGCTCAGTTCAGCTAGGATGCACACTCATGTGTCTGCAAACAGGCCATGCTGTCCCTAGCCAGCTTGGCATCTCCCTGGGCTCTTCTTCCTGTGTTTTCTTAATCCAAATGTGCCTGTTCAGTACCTGTGGGGAGCCTGGAGAGCAAACCAGAAGTCTTCAAATAGTGGAATAGCCTTGGTATTTCATGGTCCTGGCAGTGTTGGACACTACTGAGCAGCCCAGCAGATTGTGTGAGGGGCCAGGCAGCTGAACTGACACAGAGGACTTCCCAGAGCAGCTCAGCATTCATCAAACCTTTGCTGAATACCTACTATGTGCTTCAAGGATGCATAGTGTCACAAGACTGGCCATAGTCCAAGTACTAAGCTCTTTCTTACCTGGGATGCAGCTTTTGTTTTCATATTACCTTTATTTCCAGACATATTTCCCTCTTTCCCTTCCCAGAGAGCTATCGCAGTAAGAAAGATTTTCAAAGGAAAGAAAGGGGGGGGGGGGGAATGTTTAGTAAAAATAACCAACATTTCAACCAAGGTACAGTAAATGGAAATCACCACAATAAAATCATCCCAACACTGTGGGATTGGCAAACTTGGCTCCAGGGTTCCCACCTCTTCAAAACAGGAAGAGAAGTGTGTTCTCTCCTCTCTTCTTTTAAAAATTAAATTAAATTATGTTATATATATGCACATATTATATATAAATACAAAGACTGAAATAATATATATATATCTATAGATATATATATCTATATATCTATACATATATATATACACACAAATAGCCGTATATCCTTCCCATTAGAATTCAGTTCTTTGAGATTAAGGGTTATTTCAGTCTTTGTATTTATGTCCCCTGAGTCTAGCCCAGAGCCTGGATCATAGTGGGGGTGTAGTAAATGCTTAAGGCTGAATTCCCCTGCAGAATTTTAATCCATACAATCTCACTGAACTCTTTGAAATGAGCTTTCTCCAAATCTTGGATTCATATTAGGCAATGATAGAATTTTTTTCCCTTCCTGAATTCTCAGATGGAATGCTTATCTCCCTCCCATCACTCCCACCCCATCAAATGGCTCCTCATTGTTAGTAAGATTCAGATCTTGAATAATGGTTTCTCTTGCCAACTTCTCTGCGGCATCTAGCTGGCACTAGGCCTTTTGTCAGAGAGACCTGAGTTCAAATCCAACCTTAGATGCTTACTAGTTATGTGACCCTGGGCAAGTCATTTAATCTCTGCCTCAGTTTCCTCAACTATCAAGTGAGGGAAATACTAGCATCTACCTCATAGGATCAAATAAGATAACACTTATGAAGCTTAGCACAGTGCCTGGAGCATTGTAAGCACTATATTTTCTCATTCCCTTTTCTCCCTTCTCTTCCCTAGTCTTGGGGCTTATTCCCTCAGTATTTTACAAAAGACTTGGCTTGTTAGCATCTGATTGACTTTCTACCTGTTCATGGTAGATAGGAGCTGACTAGCCCAAGCAGAGTGGGGCTCTGAAGGGTCTGGCTACCAGCTACAAATGTAGACTGCATTATGATTATCATTGAAAGGAATAGGCACTAGATCTTTGATTTCACTGATACAGGAAATTCCCTCCTATCAATGCAGTTTGCCACCCTCTTCCAGTCTTGTTGAGTTGCCTAGAGCCCTGAGAGGTTAAGTGAGTCTGCCCAGGTTCACCCAGCTAGGAAGGGTCAGAGGTGGGTCAGCTCTCTTTCATCTCCCCCATTGCCATCTTTCATTGAATGGGATTTATTATAGAAGGGATAATTAAACAATAAATGCATTAAGCCCATTAAAGCAGTTAATTAATTTACTTTAATTTGTGTAATTGGGGTTATTATATGTTTTTCCTCAAAGACAGCTGAAAGGCTTGACAAATATCCATGTG
>CM053581.1:408373919-408426633 GCA_028627135.1 Pseudochirops cupreus
TGTGTGTGTGTACGTGTGTGTATGTGTGTGCACATGGGGTCCAATTTGGGGAGGCAGGGCACTGGGGGTGGCCAATCAAGGTTGGTCTCATGCACAATGTAGCATCTGCATTGAATCTTGAAAGAAGTGCCAGAGGTGAGGAAGGAATGCATTTCAGGCACAAGGTATAACCTATGTAGAGGTGAGGAAGGAGATGGGATATGAATGTCATGTACAAGGAGCAGAAATGGGCCATTTTGAGTAGAACAGAGAATAAATGAAGGATGGCAACTGAGTGACTGAATGGAGAGAAGGAGGTGGATATGAGAGATGGTGGGGAGGTGGAATCTAGACTTGGAAGCTGGATGAATATGTGGGATGACAAAGGAATCAAAGGTGATTCTGAGATGGTGAACCTGAGTGATTGGAAAAATGGCAGTAGCCTCAATGGAAATGATAGTAGTTGTCATTTAAGGCTTTCCAAAGCACTTTACATACTTTGTCTCTTCTGATTCTCACAACTACCCTGTGAAACAGGGCCATTTTCATCTCCATTTTACAGCTGAGGCTGAGAGAGGTCAAGTGATGTGCCCAGGGGCGCATAGCTCTGAAGGATCTGAGGGAGAATTTGTCTTCCTGATTCCAGATCCAGACCTTCAACCACAAAGCCACTCATTTAAAACGTTAGAGAGAGAGAGAGAGACAGGTTTTTTGGGGGGAGGGAAAGAGAAGTTCTGAGATGGACATGTTGAGTTTAAGATGCTTATGAAACAGCCAGGGGGAAACACTCAAGTAGTTGTTTGTGATGCAATCCTAGACCTCAGGAGACGATGAAGGTTGCATATATAGCATCTCCCTCTCTAATCTTTATTATATCTCATAATATCTTTATATATAAGTATCTATGAATTGGCTGCAAAAAAGGTGATAGTTAGATATATGAGAATTGACGAGATCATCAAGAAAGACAGTCTATGTGTAGAGAAGAGCTCTGCAGTTAGGTCCTGGAGCATCCTGAGTTAGCAGTGAGATATGAATGATGACCCAGCAAAGGGGGTTGAAGAGGAAGGTCAGATAAAAAGGGGAAGAACCAGGAAGAGAGTAGTACCCTAAAAATCTGGACAAGAGAAAGGATCCAAGTCCAAGGTGTCAAATATTACAGAGATTCAAAAGTATGAGGGCTGAGGAAAGGTCATTCAATTGGGCATGTCAAGATCGTTATTGACCTTTTCCAGAATAACTTTGGTTGAGTGATAAGGTCAGAAACCAGGCTGCCAAGGGCTGAGTTTGAGGAGAGAGGCCATGAATACAGATAGCTTTTCATAGGAGCTCATCTATGAAAATAAAGAGACCTGTGCGCTAGACTCTTCTTGTCGGCCTGCCAGGCTGCCTTTAGCGGGAGATTTGTTTCTCTCTGTCACTTTGTGGGTTCTGTAGCTCTAAAATTTGTAAAGAGTCATTTTTTACAGGTGGTTGGAGCAGGGGCTCAAGCAAGTTCCTTCTTTTACTCTGCCCCCCCTCCCCCGCCCCCCGCCCCCACAAGTTTCTAATGAATTGCAAGCACATTATGACTCAGTAGAACAACATGGCAGGTCAAATAGCAAATGTGAACTGAAGTGAGTTCAAGTTCTGCCTCTTATATGTACTGGCTAGTGATTGTTCAAGTTATTTAACCTCTTAGTACCTCAGATAACTCTTGAAGACTAAAAATTGCAGAGAATGTTTTTGCCTGAATTGGTAGAGAGAATTTTCCTCATTGGAAGTTCTCCGAAATACATATTTGGACCAGTACTTGCTCATAAAGCTGATGTGAGGTTCAAATGGGATAATGTGTGTAACTTGCTTTGCAAACCTTAAAAGCACTATATCAATGTCAGCTACAATTACTATTTTTATCCTTTCTTCAAGCTCCATCTCAATCTCATCCACTGAATTAAGCCTCCTCTGATTACCCCAGCTCATTGTCATCTAAAAAAGAGAACTCACTCAATTATTTTTGGCTCATTTTTGTCCCCTTTTGGATTTCCCGGGAACCTCTGAATTTAGCTTATGTCTAGGTCTCCACAGATGTGGGTCCCCTTAAACTTTTCTTAAAGCACTCGACTTGGAATATCAGATACAAGTTAGCTTTTACTTCACCCCACAGAAAGTTCTAAAGGAAATAAAGGATTCATCCTATGCATCCTTAGACTAACATTCAGGACATTTATCTCCTCCCCCTTCTCCCCCATCGAAATTCACTTTCTTCCCCGGGGATTTATACAGTTCTTTAATCTTTTATTCTGCCCATTAATTCTACTGTGCAGTCTATACATTCTACTTTCAGAATTCTTATTTCCATTTTAAACTATTTAAGAACACACTATTGTGGGCTTTTTTTTTTTTTGCTATTTTTTTTGGAGGGGGAAGGTAGGGCATTTGGGGGTTAAGTGGCTTGCCCAAGGTCACACAGCTAATTTTTTTGTGTTAAGTGTCTGAGGCTGGATTTGAACTGACATCCTCCTGACTCTAGGGCCAGTGCTCTTTCACTGCACCCCTTAGCCACCCCCTGCTGTTGTGTTTTTATGTTCTCTTGGAAATTCAAAGGGTTCTCTGCCCCATCAGGTATTGATTCATTTTCCTTTGTCTTGAAGTAGTTATTCATGGATGTATGGATTTGTTTAGCTAACCTGGAGGTTATATTTGTTTCTGTTTTTAATGTCTCCTCTGTTTATCCTCTTATGCTCAGGGTCTTTAACTGTATATATTCCTCTATTGCTAACTTTCTGACTCCTTCCTTTATGATCGAAGTTTTACTAGGGGCTGGATGCCAAAGCCATTTCAGTTTCCTCCCACATAGGCCAATTCACATTTCAGCAGCCCCAGTTTCTGTTCCAAGTGACTTCTGGAGAGATAAAACTGGCCCCAACTGGATGCTGGGCTTTCTCCTAGACTTGGTGTAGGGCCACAAAGCTATACACACTGGCATCCTTCTCAGTTCCCTCTGTTCTTCAGTTCTCTGGCTGAATTCTGTTGCATCACTTCTGTGCTGCTGTCCCAGCCAGCATGAGCTTCTGTCTTTTGGTTTTCTTTGGCATTGGGAGGTGGGAGGCCATAGTTGAGGTTTTTTTCTCTCTCACTTTATTATTTTTCTCAAATACATGTAAAAAAGTTAACAGTCTTTTTTTAAAAAAAAATTGAGTTCCAAATTTTCTCCCTCCCTCCTAGAGAAGGCAAGCAATTTGATATAGATTATACATGTGCAGTTATGCAAAACATTTCCACATTTCTCATGATGCAAAAGAAAACAGACCAAAACAAAAGTAGAGAAAAATAAAGAAAGTTAAAAAACAGAATGCTTCAATTTGCTTCAGACTCCAATAGTTCTTTCTATGAAAGTGGATTGCATATTTCATTATGAGTCCTTTAGAATTGTCTTGGATCTTTGTAAAGCTGAGAATAGTTGTCATACACAGTTGATCATCATACAATATTGCTGTTACTGTGTACGATGTTCTCCTGGTTCTGCTCACTTCACTTCGTATCAGTTCATATAAGGCTTCTTCTCAGGTTTTTCTGAAAACATTCCATACTTGAGTTCTGTTGCAATCCCGTGGGTCAGCTTGTAGAGCCTGCCAGAATGTAGTGGGCTGTGAGAGAAAGGGTGCTGAATGAGTATGTTAGAGGCTGGAGATTAGCTTTCTTTGTTCTTAGTTCATCACATTTTATTTTGTTGGGGTTCTTGGTGTCTATGGAGATAGCTGAAATTGCATTATCTCTTGCTAATAAATCCTATTTTGGGAAAGTTTGATAGTTTGTGAGGATAAGAGAAAATGTCTAGTCTTCCATATTGTTGTTCATGTAGTGTCATGCCTTATAGTACTACCCTAAGGATTTGTACTCCTCTGGTCTCAAATGAAAACAAACTTGGAATTCCTAGGGAATGAGTTTATTATAAAATGTGAATCTCTTCTTTCTGTAGGGGTCTATACAGACCACCACTCTTATAGTAATGTTTTAAGACTCTGGATTCTGAATTAGAAAAGAGCTGAAATTTTTGTTGCTTCCAAATCACTGGAATGACTGTTTAGAGTAGGGAAAGGCCAGATCTGTTTCCTTACATTGTGGCTGGGTCCCTTGCTACACCTCTAGCTTCAGACCACAAATTTACTTCTCTAGTTTTTTGCAGTACAATGAGCCAGAATCTTTTTGCTGCTGCTCACCACCATTTTTATCTGCTGCCACTCCTTCCCCCTCCCGCCAGTCATCTCACTGAGGTGCTAATTTGTATGTCCATATGAGTCATTTGGGGATATGATTAAAGTCTCTCCCAAAGCTCACATCTCTTAGCTTCTTAAAAACATCAACCACCACTACTACAACTACCACCACTGCCACTATAGCAAAAACTACAACCATCACTACCACTGCCATCATCACATCTTCCTCCTCCTCTTCTTCCTCCTTCTAGCACTTTCTACAAAAGGAATACTGAAGCATGCTTTGGTGACGGTGAGAATGAAGACTTACAAATCTCTCTCTGTGGTCATGTAGCATAAGGGACAGAATACTGTACTGTAAACAAAAGGAGCTGATAATCTTTTTCAGAATCATACCTGCCATGCTGAGCAGCCCTAGAAAGCTGCTGTCATTTTAACTTAGATGGCCTCAGTTTCCCCAAGTGTAAAATGAGAGGGTTGGACTGTATGCCATATAAAGTCCCTTTAAGCTCGAACATTTTGAGTCCTACCCAAGAATAAATTCTCTTTGTTCCTTTTTATTATTCTTTAGCACTTGTGCTAGGAGAACAGAAAACACCAGTGCTAGAAGGACCAGTAGACTAGAGCACAGAATGTTAAATTTGGGATGAACTTTGGGATCATGGCGTCCATCTCTCCAGTTTTAAGATTTATTTTTCTTCATTTGACCTGAAGAGAGACAACATGACATGGTAGATAGCTCATTAAGGCTCTAAATTGCAAAAGAAGGTGCCAGCCTGCATTGGTTGAGAGTCTCCTCATTCGAGAATTCCTGATATCAATGAAATCAAGTATCTAGTCCCTTTAACCAATGGGAAAATGAGGCCAATGCTGAGTGCTAAGGCTTGGGTCTAGGCTAGTAATTTTACTTGTCAAAATCTCAGCGAGTTCCCAAACTAGTTACATGCTCTCTATGTAAACTCCAGGCTAAGGATAGAGGAGCCTGATTCTCCTCAGTGTCAGGGGACTTTCAGAGGGATCTATGAGAATTTTCACTATAGTATCCTTTTCTATTTTCTAAGTTATGAACTTCATCACCCCTCCTTACCTTTTCTGTGGCAAGATACTTTCGTGCAATCAGGAGTTAGGAGAAAGTGACTAGGCATATAGATATATACTTGGTGATGAGAGGGACAAAGAGGACAAGATTCTTCCAGGGTATATTTTTCCCTCAGTCTCCCTTCTGGAATCTGGCCTTTTAGGATCTCTTCTATTTCTAAAACTCTGACCCTGTGATTCTTGTGGGTCAGTTCCTTTTCTCTTTAGGTGCCTTACTTGAAGATGCAGATTCCCTGGCCAGTAAGACTACATGTAACTCCAGAGATTTCTGGGTTTTAGAAAGTGATTTAAAGCCTGAATAAAGTAGAGCAGGAGTTCAGAAGGCTGAGGTTAGCCTGAGGAGGCTTGTAGGCATGAAGATATTTCCTCTTGGGTGCTGTACATGGAAGTCTGATGAAGAACAAACAGAATCTACCTAGAGGCTGGTTGTGTATGGCAGTAACTTCCCCAGAGATCCCAGACAGCTTAAGCCGGGGGTGGGGAAAGGAAATGTGCTGAGCCTAGTTTGACAGATAATAGTGGTCATGTTGGTCAAGCCTAGAACTTTGGACTCTGGTGCAATGAAAGGGAAAGATGTTGACTAAATAATACAAGAGAGTCTCCTTAAGCCAAGTCCTTTCCTTTCTCTGATTCCACATCGCCTCGTTTGTAAAACGAGGAAGTAGGACTAAGTGACCTCTAATGTCCCATTTGATCAAGACTTTTACTAGCTGTGCATCCATGTGTAAGCAATTTAACCTGCATGAGGCTGGATTCCTTCCTTCATTAAATGGAGATAATATAATTTGTACTGTCTGTTTGTGTGTGTGTGTGTGTGTGTGTGTGTGTGAGAAAGAGAGAGAGAGAGAAAGAGAGAGAGAGAGAGAGAGAGAGAGAGAGAGAGAGAGAGAGAGAGAGAGAAAGTGCCTTGTAAATATCAAGATGCCATAAAATGTGCATAAGGTGTATGAAATTCTCATGTCATAATGTTCTATACTCTATTTAGGCTATGGCAAGAAAACTGGTCAATTTTACCATTGTATGCAAATTTTGGTCTATGTTATCTCTAGCTACCAAGGGAAAAATTGCTAAATTTTAGAGGAGAAATGGTGTTTTCATCTTCTTTAACCAAGGCAAGCTGGGTGGGAAGTCCGTGGTCACACAAATTCATTTTCAGCAGTCTGTGCTTTTAGGACCAATAGAACACTCTCAGTTTAATTCATGTTCTAATTTTAAGTCCACTAGGTTTTTTCTCTTTCCAAGTGGAGACTCTGGAAATGTGTCAATGGGATAATTCCATTTGCCATTTTATTTGTCTGAATTTTCACTATCACTTTTCCCCAAATGCTGAGTGATATAGTCCCCATCCTCAAGGAGTTCATGTGTAGTAGAGTGGGTGAGCAGGAGAGGACCTATCCTGAAATAACTATAAATTGTACTATTCTAAGGCCAGAGAAGGGAGCCAAGCAAAAGACTTGAGGAAAATTTGAGAAAGGAGAGATGACGTTCACACGGGGTGTCAGGGAAGGCTCCAGGGAGGAGACGGCATCTGACAGGCAGGAACGAAGCAAGGCAAGAAATGAAACTGAATGAAGTGACCACCATTGTCTCCCTCCCACAGCGATTGTGTGGTTCAGTGTGTCAGTCAGTCAGCCAACATTTATTATCGAAGTGTGAAGGTTCTCTGCTGGGCTGCAACACGGATGGAGGAGATCCAGACCCGGAAATAGTGACTGCTGCCAAGTGTCGGGTCAAGCTGGTCCCACTTGTTTGGGGAGAATGCAAGTATGATGATTGTGTTTGGTCCTTCTCCCCAGAGACACACGCTCCACACTATTTGAAGACGGTGTCCAGAAGGGCTTGTGAATGTTTCCATCTCCCTACAGTGATGGCTCTAATTCCTTACTGGCTGTGTTACCTTCACTAGTAGGAGGCCAATGACAAGCTCTCTGGTATTTTTTTTAACTACTTAGCATCAATTAGTTTCTACAAAGGGATATTTTCTCCAAAGATAAAGAACAAATATACAACCATTCTTTTCCCTCAATACCTGGGGCATACACTTCCTTCCACTACCTCTTGGTCTCTGGGGAAAGTAGTCTTGAAGCTGAGTTCAATTTCTACATTTCATTGGTCCCACCAAATTCATCTCCAAATGTGGCATGATGACCAGAAGAACCTGCTTCTCAGCTACTGCCAGGCTCAGGTCCCAAAGGTCACTTCCAAAGGTGGCTTTTTTCTCTTCAGGCCATGGTTGCTGCTCTGGCTTGAAAAGCCAGCCTGAACTCTGACTTTCAGATGACTGGGGTTCTTTCTCCCAACCTTATGAAACTCCCAAGGTTGAAATGGTCTCATAAAAAAAGAACAGGTAGCTGAAGTTTCTAGGCCTTTCTGAAAGTCTTCAAAGCCAATTAAACAGTCTCTAACACATAGTTAACTGACTAGAACCAGTAACAGAATGCCTACACATGGTCCATTGTCCTCCAGGGTATTTGCCTTATGCTTCATCTTGGTTCTCTCAGAAACAGGCTTCCTAGCTTCTTTACATGAGAGACAGTGTGCCAGGTACACACAGATCTCAATTATATAAGGATAAAGCATTGAATCACTATGATTATAGACTTATGGCTTGTAGGGACCTTAGAGTTCATTAAATTTATCATTCTCATCTTTGTAGATGAGGAAATGGAGGCCCAAGAGAGGTTAAATGAAGAAAGTCATCCTAGTCTTGTGGTCTTGGTAATGGCAGCCCAAGACCATTAGATGGCAGCTGGGGGATAATTGTGGGCTGGAAGAGCATCCTCCCTGGGTTTCGGGGTCCTGGAATGAAGTCTGAGTTGCTATGCCTTAGTTATACCTCAGCTCTGATGAATGATAATGAAAGTGATGATAACTATAGGTGGGGTTAGCTTGCTTGGCAACTGATACAATGTCTTCACATTGACAAGCTAAGGGGTTTACTTTTGGGAAAGACAGATTAATGCTGAATGGAAATGTCTTGGACAAACTGAAGCATGTGCGGATGTGTTATATCTGGTTCTGGTCAGATAACCATGTATGTGGTTGGCTTTTGAGGCATTCAAAAAAAGGTTGGAACTTCAGCTACTTCTTCTTGGTGGCTCTTAGACTTACAGAGTCTGGTTTGAGATAATTCTGTATGAGGAGAGACCAGGGGCCTTTTATATCTACTCTGAGGTTGTATGGTCCCATGAAAAGTCCTTAGTATCCAGCCTTCTTTTCTTTTCTAGGTGAAGGGAATGGAGCTTTCATGGCCTTGCCAGTTTTGAAAGATCCAGAGTGTGCCTTTGTACCCCAATGGTTTTTGTAGCTAACCCAGTATTGAAACCCCAAGGAATTAGAAGTGACATTCTAGGCCTAAGCCACTTGGACCTGAGATAAGGACTCATCCAGCATTCCTGCTGCATCTGACCATGAATTTGGCAGAATCAATACTCTGTAGGAGTCTAGCTGAATTCTGAGCCTGCACCTTAGAGTTTGGAGTGGTCTAGGGAAGAGGATGTTCCCAAGGTTTATTATTTTTTTTTGATGGGGTGGGGAGGAATATTTGTACGTTTGCTCTTACTGTGTCTTTGAAGTAAATATTTTGTTGTAAGAATGAATTGATGTTAAGTGGTTAAATGGAATTAGAGCACAAATTACTGACTCTACTAGTGGGGGAAACACAAATGATGGGGAAGTAGAGAAAAGATACCCACAAAACCCTGGGGAGATTTCATAGCCTGGCTCTGGGAGAAGGGGTCAGAGCATATTTACTATATTTTTGTCAAGTCCATCTCCTTGTGACTCCATTTTGGGGTTTTCTTGGACAAAGATACTAGAGTGGTTTGTCATTTCCTTCTCCAGATCATTTTACATATGAGGAAACTGAGGCCAACAAGGTTAAGTGACTTGCTCAGGGTCACACAGCTAGTAAATATCTAAGGCCAAATTTGATCTCATGAGGATGAGTCTTTCTGATTCCAAGTCTAGCCCTCTATTGACTGTGCCTGCTAGCTATCTTTATTTGCTATGTAGATAGGTAAAAATAACATGAGATAATTTTGAGGGGAAAGGTGCTAGCATCTGGAAAGACCAAGAAAGACTTGATGTGAAAGATAATGAGGCAAACTTGGAGGAAACTAGAGAATCCACAAGGCAGGGGTGATGAGGTTAGTAATTCTAGGCCTTGGAGAGAACCCATGCAGGCCTTCCATTTCTCCCATAATATGGGATGAGTCAACTTTTCCTTCAGGGATTCCATCGTGGGGAGTGGGGCAATGGATAGCTTTCTGCTATGAGGAAGAGGGTGGAGTAGACAATAAACTAGTTTGGGAATCAGAGAATCTTAGTTCAAGTCTGTTACTTCCTGTATAACTGAGTAACTTTATCTCTCTAGGCCTCAGTTTCTTCCTCTGTGAAATCAGGGGTTTAGACTAGATGGCCTTTGAAGTCCTTTTAATCTCTAAATCCTGTAATTACTCTGAAGCACAGGAAGAAGAAGCTGCCTGCCTCCTATCTGAGAGTGATGAGCTGGAATGAGCTGATGGCCCTTTAACATTTTCCCCTTGATGGAGCCTCAGGCTGCCATATTTCTTCATTTGACTCCTCCTTTCCTCCTCACCCAATCACCTTCCTTCCCTGCTCCCTCAACACCCCTTCAAGTTTTATGGCCTCCTTCAAACAACATCTTAGGACCCTAGGAGAGATAAGAGCCACTGTGTAATTACCTGGGAGCTATAAGCAACTTAAATTGGTTAGGATTCTAATTACCCGAAATCACTTTATTGCCTCCTGGAGATAATAGGGCTGTTCTCACTCACTGACATGCCATGTACCTTCCCGCTTCTTCCCAAACAGCCCCTCCCTCCAGCCATCTAAAGGGTCACAGAGAGGCCAAATGCCAAGAAATTGGAGGTAGGTCACCAGGTTGGGCAGAATGATGATTCATAGGGTTTCTTGGAGACAGCCTTGGCTGTGGGATGGAACCACTTCAGAGACTGTCAAATCTTCCAGGATCAAAGACTTTGGAAATGGAAGGGTCCTTTCAGTTTTTTTTTTTCTGGCTGATCAAACACTTTTCCAACACTGTTCCCCAACCCTGGAATATATTCCCTCCCCATCTTGTCCTCTTAGCATCTATAGCTCCCAATGCTTAGCTCAGGAGCCATCTACTTCATGAGGCCTTTCCTAATTCTCCAACACTCATTAACTGATGTTTATGCATTATATGTATATACTTATATGGGTACATGTTGTCTTTCCCAGTAGAAAAAAGTCTAGATGTTATACTTCAAGAAACTATTAAGGAAAATTGCCCTTAAGTTCCAGAACTAGGAGTAAAGATAGAAATTGAAAAAACAAAACCAACTGATAATCTCTTGAAAGAGATTCCCAAATGAAAACTCTTAGGTTTTAAAGCTCCCAGGTCAAGGAGAAAAGTATTACAAGTAACTAGAAATGAACAATTTAAATATTGTGGAGCCAGTCAGCATAACACATGATTCAACAGCTTCTACGTTAAAAGACTGAAAGGTGTGGAATACAATATTCTGAAGAGCAAAGGAACTAGGTTTGCAACCTGGAATAACCTACCCAGCAAAGCTTTGTGTAATACTTCAAGAGAAAAATAGATACTTAATGAAATAAAAGACTTTCAGGTATGCTTGAGGAAAAGACTAGAGCTGAATTGAAAATCTGGCTTACAAGGATCAGGTGAAACATAAGAAGGTAAACACAAAAGACCCATGAGAAAGATTTTTAAAATGAGTCTAAACTCTTTACTTCTTATGTGCAAAAATGTCATTTGTGACTTAAAAGAATGTTATCATTACTAGGGTACTTTGAAAGAGTGTACATAAATAGAAGGTTTGGGGTTGAGTTGATTATGATGGGATGATCCTAAAAAAATAAAATTGATAGGGAAAGGTAAAATGGAGCAAGTTATCTCATAAAAAAGAAGTGTGAATGGAAGAATTAATAGAGTAGAGAAGAGGATGGGGTAGAAGGTGGTTGATGTTGGCATCTTATTCTCATTGGAAATGGTTTAAAGAGGGAATAACCACATACATTTAGGAGGATTAAAAAATCTTAACTTGCAGTGAAACAAGAGGGCAAAGGGATAGGATAAGGGAATGACTCTTAGAAAGGAGTGCAGATATGCAGATTAGGGAGGCAGTGGTCAGAAGTTAATTAGACATTTGAGGAGGGTTAAGGGGGGAAGACAGAGAAAGAGAAAGAAAGAGAGAGAGAGAGAGAGAGAGAGAGAGAGAGAGAGAGAGAGAGACAGACAGACAGACAGACAGACAGGCAGAGAGAGAGAGAGAGGGAGAGAGAGAGAGAGAGGGAGAGAGAGAGAGAGACAGAGACAGAGAGAGAAAAATTGCAAAGGAAAATAGGATGGAAGGAAACATGCAACCCATAACTATTACATTAAATGTGAATCAGATGAACTCACCCATAAAACAGAAACATATAGCAGAATGGATAAAAAATCAGAACCTAACAATATCTTGTTTGCAAAACCACACTTAAAAATGAGAGACATATATACAGTAAAAATAAAGGACTGCAGTAGAATTTATTATGCTTCAGTTGTAAAAAAAAATCAAGGGTAGCAATCATGATTTCAGACAAAATTAAAGCTAAAATAGATTTTACTAAAAGAGATAAACAGCGAAACTATGTTATGTTAAAAGGTACCATAGTTAATGAGGTAATAATAATACTAAACATATATTCATCAAGTGCTGCAGCATTCAAATTTTTAAAGGAAAACTAAATGAATTACAGGTAGAAATTGATAGCAAAACTACAATGGTAGGAAATTTCAACCCTCCCTTCTCAGATCTAGATAAATGTAACAAAAAAATGAATAAGAAAGAAGTCAAGGAGATGAATAAAAACTCAGATATGATAGACATCTGGAGAGAACTGAAGGAAATTGAAAAGGAATATGCCTTTTTCCCAGGGTTATATAGCACTTTTATAAAAACTGACCACATATTAGGCCATAAAAACTATAAATACAGAAAAATTAAATACCTCTTTTTCAGATAATAATGCAATAAAAATTACATTTAATAAAGGACCATGGAAACACAGATTAAAAATAATTTGGAGACTAAATAACCTAAATCTTAAAAAATGAGTGGGTTAAAGAACAAGTCATAGAATGAATAAATAATTTTATTTAATAGAATGATAATGAGGCAACATACAAAAACTTATGGAATGCAAAAACAGTAATCAGAAGAACATTTGTATTTCTTAATGCTTACATCAATAAAATAGAGAAAGAGCAGATCAATGAACTGAGTATATGATGAAAAAACAAGAAGAAGAACAAAATAAAAATCCCCAATTAAATACCAAATTGGAGATCCTAAAAATTAAAGTCCATAAAGGGAGTTATAATAAGTAAATCAGAAGAACTTGGAACGTATTACCTATCAGATTTATGGGTAGGAGAAGAATTTATGAATAAACAGATGGAAAGCATTGTGAGATGTAAAATGGATCATTTTGATTACATTAAATTGGAAAGTTTTTGTACAAATAAAATCAATGTAGCCAAGATTAGAAGGAAAGTAGAAAATCAGGGAAAAATTTTTAGAGATAGTTTTTTTTTGTAAAGGCCTCAGATCTCAAATATAGAGGCAACTTTGTCAAATTGATAAGAAAATGAGTTATTCTCCAGATGAAAAATGGTGAAAGGATATGAAAGGAAGGAAGAAATCAAAACTATGTATAATCATATGAAAATACTCTAAATCACTATTGTTTAGAGAAATACAAATTGAAACAACCCTGAGATATCATCTTAACCCTATTCAATTGGCTAAAATGATAGGAAAGGAAAATGATAAATATTGGCGGGGATGTGGAAAAATTGGGACATTAATACCCTCTTGGTGGAACTGTGAGCTGATCTAACCATTTTGGAGAGCAATTTGGACTTACGCCCAAAGAGTTATAAAACTGTGTATACCCTTTGACCCAGCAATACCTCTGATACCATTAGGTCTGTTTTTGAAGGTGATGAGGGAAAAAGGAAAAGAACCTATATGATCTAAAATATTTAGTTGTTGCTATTGTTGCTGTTTAGTCATATTTCAGTCATGTCAGAGTTTGTGACCCCATTTGGGATTCTCATGGCAGAGATACTAGAGTGCTTTGCCATTGTCTTCTCTAGCTCATTTTATAGATAAAGAAACTGAGGCAAGCAGGGTTAAGTGACTTGCCCAGGGTCACACAGCTAGTTTGTGTGTGAGGCCAGATTTGAACTCAGGAAGATGAGTCTTCCTGACTCCAGGCCAGACACTCTATCCACCTACCTGCCCAAAATATTTATAGCAGATCTCTGTGGTGGAAAAGAACTGGAAATTGAGGAGATGCTCATCAATTGGAGAATGGCTGAATAAGTTGTAGTATGTAATTGTGATGGAATACTATTGTATTGGTTTTTAGGAAAATGTGGACAGACTTGCATGAAATAATGAAGAGTGACATGAACAGAACCAAGAGAGTGCCCAGACACTGGAACCACACCCATTGGCCTGGATGCTATTTATATTCCTGGAGAAAAACAGTCACTTCTGGTCACTGACCCTCTACTTTCTTAGCTCTCTAGGAATTTTGCAGAGTCCTAGAGAGGAAGACTGGACCATTTCTACACCAATTCCTGTCTTAGGGGAGATTTTCGCAAGTCTCCTGGTTGTTCTCTTATATTGTGGCTGTTACTAAAGAGTGTTTAATGTGACATACTATTTATTCAATGCCTGATAGTAGTCGGGGCAGCTGATTAATGACCAACTAAAGATAAAAACTGAAAACACCCAACTTTGTACTGGTTCACCTTGGATTTCTTGAATAGATTTTGTCTGATGAAATAGCACATTTAACAGTTCACATCTCAAAGGTCCAGGGCCAACCGGAACGGTTGTTATTGCTGTTGTTTGAATTACATAAATCAGGAGAGCTCAACCTTTCTTTGTGTTTGGTGAAGCTGATAGACCCCTCATAATAATGTTTTTAAATACATGAAATAAAACGCATAGGACTATGAAAGAAACAAAATAATCAAAATACAGTTTTCATATATATATATATATATGCACATGTATATTCCTGTGTATGTATTTGTATACATGTCTGTTTACATACATACACATGTATGCATAGACACACTCATGAGTCCATGCTTAAGAACACTTGATATTAACCTCTTGTTAGATGTTAATAGAGTAGTTGAATGGTAACAGTTCTAGATTAGGAGTTAGTTATGGTTCTAGTTAGTTAACTATAATTTCAGTTATCTCTAGCTAACTCTAATTAGTTAATTATGTTTCCAGCTCTTTCTTAATGACTACTTTGCCATGCGATCTTGTAAAAATAATTTCTTTTCTGTGTCTTATTTTCCCCTTTCTCTAATGATAAGGAGTTGAAGTAGGTGATCTCTAAGCTTGCCTTTAGTTTTACAAAGAATTGTGAATTACATTGGCATGGACTCTCATCTTTGTAATGCCACCATAGTATCCAGGTTATCTGACTCAAACATACAGGATTCTCACTAATCACACTTGGATTCTGAGGCCCTCCTTGTGTGTGTGTGTGTGTGTGTGTGTGTGTCCCAATCAGGATGATTGGATGTCCGTCCTTACATGCACAAGGAAAGGAACCTCTCCCTAACCCAGGTTTCTTTTCGGAGGACTGGAGCCTAACCAGTGACAAATGGCAGAGAAAGTATAACCCTGATAACATCCTTCTCCACCCTTCTTTCCCTAAGCTCTGTAACCTCATCTAGAGAATGGATTGGATGCAGTTGGGAGCTGGGCTGGGATGAAAGATTCAGATTGAATCTCTAAAGGTTTCTAACAAGATTCCCAAACTAATCTAACTAACCGTGAAATTTGATCATGAACATGTCCCCTCTGGGAGAAAGGAGGTTGGGCCGGAGGGGAGAACAGCCACTTCTTGTGAGCACGGCCAAATGCAATCACGGCTGGCTAGCCATCAATTGTGTTGATTTCATTAGTGTTTATCTTTTAATTAAGCTCTTCTAATCTTTTTTTTTAAGTTTGTTTATTTGCTTTAGTTGGCTTCCTTTCCCTTCCCTCTTTCTAGCCCGTGGTTCTGCAATTATTATGCCTCCAACCTGATGAGAGACAATCACAAATTTATCTCTTTCAGAAAGAGAAGAATTCAAGGAGAGGGAGAGAGAGGTTGTTAGATTGGAACCCAGAGGCAGATGCTATTTCCTGTCTCCAAGGCTTGGTGTTCTTATCTGAAAAATAGGGCTACAGCTGTTAGATTTCTTAAAGAAGGGCAAAAGCTCCTATTCTGAATATTTTCGAATCCTAAGCATCACATTATAGGGATGGAGCCTGAGAAGAAGTCAATGTGGCTAAAGAAGGAAGGACCATTTATGAGAGATGAATGTGGTAGACTACAAAATTTGACAAAGAGTTTTAGGGCTTTGTCTTTCAAGCTCAGATCAAGGGCTCTCTTTTCCATGAAATCTTTCCTGCCTGCTCCTACCACAGCTAATAGTGTCTTCCTCTTACCAAATTAACTTATATTTATTTGGTGTATATTTAAAAAATCCTCATTCCTCTTTGTGCTGTGTTTTTGACTCTGGTCATTCTCATAGCAACTTCCTCACTCTCGAGGCCTTCTTAACTGGAAGTGCATTCTGCCCCCTGCAGTCCCTTCTTCTCATCAGCTGCTTCCTCCCAGAACCTCCATTTGAAGGAAAAAGTCCAGGCCAGCCATATTTTCATTCCTCTCTTAACTCCAATCCTGATCCTCTGGACTTTCTCCTTCGGTTTCCTTTTATGTGTCTATCCCATATTAGAATGTAAGCTCCTTGAGGGCAAGGGTTGTCTCACTTTTTTGCCTTTGTATCCACCATGCTTGACATATAGTAGGCACTTATATGCTTGCTGATTTATAGTGTAATACAGACTTAAAAATGCAGTAATAATTGAAGCATACACATAGCCATCTAAGGTTTACAAAACACTTTCATTTCAATGATAAACTGTATGCACAAAGATTCCTATTCTATAGTCTTGGCTCCATATTGACTCCTTACAGGATAAGTAGAAATTCCTGTTGGTCTTCTTTCTCTGAGTAACATGACCTCCAGACTTCTAGAAGCAATATGGTAGATAGAGAGATAGATGTATTTGGAAGGAGCTGGGTCTCATTATTAGCAGGTAGCAGCTGCTGCCTTCCTGACCCCATGGTGGAACTGCACTTACTGTGGTAATTTCAGTCTGCCTTCTGTTTACTACCCTGTTAAGATGACTGAATCTCAAAATTTCCAACCCATTTCCTTGGCATGCAGTTCCCGAATCGAATATTTTCGTTAGAATTTCAGTGTATCTTTGGAGACACGCTGACTTTGAGTTAAGCCAGATGAAGGCACTTTATAATCTTGCTCCTTTCTCCCTCTCTAGTTTTCTTACCGTTCCTTCCCCACAAGGACTGCGTGCTCCTTCGATGCTGGTCTCCTTGCTGTTCCTCACACAAGATGTGCCATCTCTTTGCTCTGGGCATTTTTCCTGACAGTCTCTCCTCACCTCTGCCCTCTGGCTTCCTTTTAAATCCTAAATCAAATCCCTCCATTCCACAGGAAGTTTTTTTTTCTGATTTCTCTTGATGCTGGTTCACGTTCTTTGTTGATTACTGCCAGCTTATTCTGTCTGCATCTTATTGGTACGTAGCCCGTTGTCTCCCCCATCAGACTGTTAAGTCCCGAGAACAGTAACCGTCTTTCGCCTTTCTTATAATAATTTCACTTAGCAGAGTGTCCAGCACACTATTCATCAATATTTATTGGCTGGTTGTCTGTTCAGTGGTATATGGATGTGTCAA
The DNA here is from genome assembly GCA_028627135.1 of Pseudochirops cupreus. NCBI lineage: Eukaryota > Metazoa > Chordata > Mammalia > Diprotodontia > Pseudocheiridae > Pseudochirops > Pseudochirops cupreus. Next base: position 408,391,052 of record CM053581.1, read on the forward strand.
TTCTTGGTCTTGCCTTTCTTTGCATCTTCAGTGCCCAACACTTTGCCTAGTGCATAGTATGTCCTTAATAAATGCTTATTGGTGACTCTGAGCTCCAGTTTCTTCCTCTGTAAAATGAGAATAATAATACTAACCCTATTTATTTTATAGGGTTTTTTCAGAAAAGCACTTTTCCAGGCTTTTTGTACAGAATCATTTATAGGAGCTCTTTTTGTGGTGGCAAAGAATTGGAAATTGAGAGGACGTCATCAATTGGGGAATGGAACAAGTTGTAAAATATGATTGTGATGGAATAGTGTTGTGCTATAAGAAATGATGACAAGGACTCTTTCAGAAAAACCTGGGAAGAATCACTTACATGATTTGATGCAAAGTGAAGTGAGCAGAACCAGGAGAACATTGTTCACAGTAACAGCAATATAGTATGATGATCAACTGTGAATGACTTAGCTATTCTCAGCAATACAAAAATTCAAGACTATTCCAAAGAACTTATGATGAAAAATGTTATCCACCTCCAGAGAAAAAACTGATGGACTCTGAATCCAGATTGAAGCATACTTAAAAAAACAACAACAACTTTATTTTTTTGGGGGGGGAGGGAGGTCTGTGTTTTCTTTTCACAACATGGCTAAGGAAATATGTTTTGCATGACTACACATGTATAACCTATATAAAATTGATGGCCTTTTCAATGAGGGGGAAGGTGGGAGAGGAAGAGAATTTGGAGCTCAAAATAAAAAGAAATCCAATGTTAAAAGATTGTTTATAATGTAATTGGGAAAAAACACAAGATAAAAAAAGAAAAAATAGAAAAGTACTTTTCCAACCTGGGCAGTGCTACAGACAGATGATAGGATAGGGTTAACAGAAGTGACCAAGGTAATGAAAGAAAACTCCAGAAATTTTGAGTGGGAGGTAGAGATTACACAAGATTATTCTTCCGTTTGGATTAATACAATTTTGTAGAGCTCTGACAGATTAGGAAAAACACTCTTTAGCCATCAACTCCAAATCCTCCTCTCTAGTCATTTATTCCTGTCCCTTCCATATGGCTGTTCTCTCATAGACTCCTTGGGTGTTTTAAAAAATTCATCATATTTCTAATATTTCTTTGAAAAAAGTGACTTGGGTAATTTTTTGTTCCAGACCGTTTCCTGAAGCAATCATCCGGGGTCTGCTAAGTGCACAGTTTTTCTTTCTATCCTGGATTTTATCTGTAATGTTTTCTTCCTGCTTCCTCCTCCACCTCTTCTGCCAGACCTTCATCATCACTACACATCTTTCAAAGAGGCAGTTTTGTCAGTATGTCCTTCTGAAGGACATTTATCCTTTGTTTTTCATCTATGATGTCTTTCCATATTTAGACACACTGCAAGTTCATAGGATCTTAATTTATGTTGATCAAATGATCACAGATATAGGGCTAACAGGGACTTCAGAGACCATCTATTCTAATATCATTTTATAGACGGGGAAACTGAGGCCCAGTGAAGGACAACAGTTTACAGTATTATACAATAATGGATTTAGAGATACATGTGACCTCAAAGGCCATCTAGGCCAACCCCTTCATTTTACAGATGAGGAAACTGAGGTCTGGCGGGGTAGGTTAAGTAATTTGCCTCTTTGCCCAATTATATGTAACTTATATATATATGTAAATTATATGTAAAACTGTACAATCTAAGTGAAATGGATGAATATTTACACAAATATAAACTGCCCAGATTAACAGAAGAGGAAATAGAATACTTGAGAAACCCTGTGTGAGAAAAATAGATTTAACAAGCCATAAATGAGCTCCCTAAAAAAAAATCCCCAGGACCAGAATTCTGTGAATGCTACCAAATATTTAAGGAGCAGTTAATCCCAACATGATATAAACTATTTGAAAAAAAAGAGGTAAAAGAGTCCTACCAAATTCCTTTTGTGTCATAAGTATGGTTTGATACCTAAACCAGGAAGGGCAAAAACAGATAAAGAAAACTATAGCCCACTTTCCTTAATGAATATAGATGTAAACATTTTAAACAAAATACTATCAAGGATATTCCAGCAACATAAATCACAAAGATCATACACTATGACCAGGTAGGATTTATACCGGGAATGCAATATTAGGAAAACTATCAGGACCATATCGACCATATCCATAACAATAGCAAAAAACTACATATGATTATATCACTAGATGCAGGAAAAACCTTTGACAAAGTACAATGCTCCTTCATATTAAAAGCACTAGAAAGGATAGGAATTAATGGAAACTTCCTTAGAATGATAAGTAGTATCTATTGAAAACCATCCATAACAGGGACAAACTTGAAGTCTTTCCAATAAGATCAGGAGTGAAGCAAGGGTGACCATTATTACTTCTCTTATTCAACAATGTACTAGAAACTCTAACTGTAGCAATAAGACAAGAAAAAGAAATTGGAGGAATATAATAGGCAAAGAAGGAAAAAAACCATAATTCTTTGCAGATGATATGATGGTATACTTAGAGAATCAACTAAAAATTAGTTGACATAATTAAGAACTTCAGCAAAATTGCAAGATACAAAATAAATCCCCATAAATCACTGGCCTTTCTATATCCTACCAACAAAACCCAGCAGGAAGAGATAGAAAGAGAAATTCCATTTAAAATAACTGCAGACAACAGAAAATAATTCTAAATGTACCTGCCAAGACAAACCCAGGGATTTTATGGACATAATTACAAAACACTTTTCACACAAATAAAGACAGAATTGTGAGTTATTATTGTAATAATGTTTCCTAGGTAACATGTATATTTTAACTGCGACTTTCAGGAGACAATTTTAAACGTTTCACAATGTCAGGAGATAAAGCCTTGGTTATCTACTGCCATTTACAATAATAATAATAATTACAATAACTAGCACTGACATAGTACTTTAAGCTTTGCAAAGTATTTCATATATATTAAATAATTTGATCTTCATGACAATGTTGTTCTATGATCCCCATTTTACAGATAAAGAAACAGACTGAGAGGCTTTAAGTGACTCGATAAGGGCCACACAGCTGTCACAAGTGTGAGACAGGATTTGAACTCAGGTATTTCTGCTCATAGCTTCATGGACTACTGGGGATGGGATAGACTTTTGAGATCACTTAGTCATAAGATTATAGGATCACAGGTTAAAGCTAGAAGAGGCCATAGATGTCACCAAGTTCAATCCCCCTTATTTTATAGGTGAGGTCATTGAGCCCCAGAGAGATTAGGTGATTTTCCAGAGTACAGAGTTAGCAAGTGTCTGAGGTCAGATTGGCACCCAGTTCTTCCAGAGTCCCTTTCTCTAAGTACTACTCCACAGTGCTTTGATTTTACAGATGAGGAAACTGAGGTCAGAGAGAGGTAATTTGTCCAAGGTGACAAGGCTAGTTAAGAATCAGAACTAGTATTTGAACCCTTAGTGCAGTTCCCTTTCCATTGTTCCATGATGCTTATGCTTGGGGCTAGGCAATGGAGTCACTGGGCTCCTGCCTTCTCTAATCTTCTTTACCTCTAGCCTTCTCACCCAGGCTAGAATTTCCCCTACACAAGTCACATCTTTTGGAGACTTTACAGTGTTTGGGGTTTGAGGATTGCTTCCTTAAGGAAGTCAATCAGAGAGGGGAAAAGGTGATTAAGTGGATTCTAGGAGTCACTGGTCTCTGAGAATTTTGGATTGACCACCTTATGTAGAGGAAAGGCAGCATGGTGTAGCAGATGGGGAATGGGAGGAGGAGTTGGGATGACTTGTGTTCCATTTCCCACTCTTCCATTTACTAGCTGTGTGGCAATGGGCAAATTGCTGTGTGATTCTGAGCCTCAGTTTTGTCATCTGTAAAATAGGGACGATAATATTCATATTGCCTCCTAATAGGGTTATTGTAAGGTTCAAATGAGATCATGGATAGAAAGTGCCTTATAGTGCCTTAGAGTATCATAGAAATGTCAGTTAATATAATGTAAGAGAAAAGTAACAGTTCCTGGTTATTAAAGAGTCTATCTCCAGAGAAACCCAGCTTCAAGGTGACTCATAGTTGGGAGATGCCTTAGAGATTATGTAGTTCAAACTCTCGCTCAATGTATGACTCCTCTTCGCTCCACCCCTGAAGAAAGTCATCTAGCCTCTATTTCAGTGCTTCCAATGATGATGAAAACTGTAATACACCAATCAACCCATTCCCTTTCTGGAGAGCTCTTCTTGCTGGGAATTTTGTCATCTTGTAGTAGAAATGGACCTCAGAGGTCATGTGGTCTAACCTGTCCCTCAGAAGGCATCTGGTCTAACCAGGATGTAGAGTTCCCCCTGTATTTGTGACGTGTGGTCATTCAATCTTGACCTGAAGACCACCAGTCATGGGACTCTCACTACCTTATGAAGCATCCCATTCCTGTCTTCAACAATTCTGATTGTTCAGAAACAATGCCTTACATCAAACTGAAACTACCTTTTTTTCACCTTCTACACATCACTTCCAGATCTTTGCTCTGGGACCAAACCAAACAAGTCAAATCCCTCTTTCATATGACATCTTTGAATAATTTAAGACATTTATCATTACCACAGGCAGGTCACTTGATCTCTATGGACCTCAGTTTCCTTTTCTGTTAAACAATGGGGTTGGACTAGATAACCTCTGAGGTCCCTTCCAGTTCTGAATGTATATTCCTGTGATCTTATGTTCTCCATTGAGCTTCTCTTTTAGACTCCTCAGTCCCAGGTCCTTCAAGTGATCCCAGTATAACTGAATCTCCAGTCCCTTTTTTGGCCTTCTTGGCTGCCTCTGAATGCAGCTGAGCTTGTCGTTGCCTTTACTAAACATGGCATCACAAATGTAGCACAGCACTCTAGATGTGGTCTGAGTAGGGGCCAGCTGTGGTTTTATCTGGGACCTAAGCTAGTCCCATTGGAAAGGGATTCAGCGCTGTGTGGGAAGGTCATTGAATGTGATGTTATGCGAGCCAATGTTGACAGCATGTCCTTGGACCAGTTCTGAGTTCCCTAGGTGACCATGCTTAAGTTAAAGGCTGGTTTTGGTCAGGCAACTTCCTTCCTCCTCTGTCACTCTGATGTCTTCATCTTCTCTTTTGAATATGTTGTAGTGTGATGATCCATGACAGGAATAGTGACCGTGACCGCCATAACCAGACAATAATACGCACCTCAAATAATAACAGTAACAACAATGTCACTTGTAAAGGGCTTTAATTCATTCATTCATCCTCATTTGTACCCATTTATCCATTTGATTCTTGCAACATTCCTATGAGGTAGGCAGGACAGAGCGAGGACTTCCGTCCCCATTGACTGGATGAAGAAACTGAGGCCCAGAGCTGCTTGGTGCCTCGTCTAGGGTCACACAGAGTCAGTGACAGAGTCCAGGTCTTTTGCACTGGCAATTCTTTCCACAGAACTCTAGGTTATATCAAAAGAGCTGTTTGGGTAGACAAAGCTGTCCATTCCTCCACAGAGGGGAGTCAAAGTGGTTCAGCATAATCAGTGTCTCATTCTTGCAAAGCACTTTAATATCTGACCCTCACAGCATCCCTGGGAGGTACACACCATCACCCCATTATGCAGATGAGGAAACTGAGGCTGGAGAAAAGAAATGACTTGCCCAATGGGACATAGGGAGTTGTTTGCAGAGCCCAGATTCCATTCAGGGTCTCTTGATTCCTAACGACTACTCTATTTTGCTCTGCTCATCTCTGGAGGAACTGGATCAAGGAGTCAAGTGAATTCACTTGACTGCAGAAGAGTTGAGACTGCCACTTAGACCACATCTTCCATCTTTTCCATAGAAATGCCTATGCATAGGTAGGAGTCAATACCTGGGGCATTCTTCTGCCCAGGGATGGACTGTGATCAATAATTTCTAGCTTGAAAGGAAAACATCAGCTATAAGTCCTGCAAACATAAGCCCAATGAGATGATGAAGAGGGTGGGGTGAGAGCCATTTCCTCTCTGGGGGTATACTGAAAGTAGTCCTCTTCTGGAAGCATTACTTTGCTAATTACTTAGAAGTCTCAATATGGCAGACCTCATGTGCTTTTTCACCAAAATGTATAGGCCAATGGAGGGTTCCACTGGGAAGACTTTTCAAATCAACCTATCTCCACTCCTTTTATTCTGGTTAGAGACCACATTTCCAGATGGAATAAACCATTCATTAAGTCACACTTTGTCCGAAGGACAGTCTGGACTTTGCCTAAGGAAGTCCTTGTTGTGGTCTTATGAAGTGTACCACTGGGGTAGAGGAGGATGGAAGGATTAACTTCCCTTTGGGGATTGACCTTTTTGTGCTTTCTCATCTTGAGCCTTTTGCTTTATCACAAAGGATAGAAATTAGAACAAGTTGGCTTCTGTGGAGAGAAACATTGATTTTTAAAAAATAAGACTTGTGATTTCTTTGGTGTAGGGACCGCTCCAGTGAGGAAATCCCTCTGACAGTATAGATGAGTACCTTCTCTGCAATCTATCAGAGAGTCACCTGGGGTACTGAGAAATTAGCTGACTTGCCCAGGGTCACACAGTCAGTATGTATAAGATCCTGGTCTTGAAACTGGATTTTCCTTCCTCTGAGGCTGGCTCTCTTCTGAGAATCTTCTTTGCCCAAGAGCCCACCTGTAACTTCTCAAAGTGATGTTCCAAGCCATTTTCCTAGGCTTTGATGTGGTGGTTTTGGGGAGGAGGCTAGTGATTTTCAAAGCTGTCACATTCAAATTGTATGAAATGGTCCCAGTTGTTTTCTTCCTAGGGCCCCATCTAGCTTGCCTCACCTGCTGCTTGGGAGTCGTGCTGGAGATGTCAGCCCTGAGAGGGATCTTTCTTTTCCTATGTGAAACCAGCACAGATACTGCCCCATTCAGGGTGTTGTGGGGAAGGAATGCCACATGTAGGGAAACATTCCAGATGCAGATGAGGGCTAGGGAAAGACAGTATGCTCCATGGATTGGGCACGAAGTAGGGAGGAAACCAGGCAGAGACCAGCTGTCCTTGGATGGGAAAATGATATCCAATTGGGTGTATTAGGCTGGGAAGCGCCCTGGGCATCAGGCTGGATCCCTGTTTCAAAGAGAGAAGAGACAAAATTAGTTTGTGGAGCTTACTCTAGTATATGCCTGATCTCAGATTATTCCCAAGACCTAACTATACTGATGAATAATTACAAATAATACATGGTTGTTTCAAAGACCTGGTCTTCCTCAGAGTTGTGAACTCCAGAGGACTGGGCCAAGAAGGAGGTTACAAAGAGCAAACTTAGCTTGGGTGCCAGGAAAAGGCTCCTTTCCATTTGAGTGGTCCAAAAGGCGGGCGGGTAGTTTCAAGAAGTAGACTTCCCATCACCAGAGGGTGTCTAGCAGAGGCTGAATGTTGATTTGTTCTTACTCATACAAGTTCATAAGCATTAGGGCTGGAATCCCAGCACCAGAGTCTTCTGTCTTTAAGTCCAATGTCATTATTGAATAGTGGCAAAGTGGATAAAGCACTGAGTCTAGAATTGGGAAGACAAGTTTAAATCCACTATCAGATACTTATAAGCTGTGTCATCCTGGGCAAGTCTTTAAGAGAAAACCCTCTATTTGCCTCAGTTTCCTCATCTGTAAAATGGGGATCATAATAGCACCTCCTTCCTAGGGTTACTGTGGGGATCAAATGAGATAACATTTGTAAAGTGCTTAGCCCAATGCCTGGCCCATATTAGGTGCTATATAAAGGCTAACTATTATTATTATTATGTTGTTGTTATTATTGTTAGCTGTAGCAGTGGTATGGTAGTAGTAGTCATAGTGGTAGTAGTTGTAGTAATGGTGGTGGTGGTGGTAGTAGTAGTAGTAGTAGTAGTAGTAGTAGTAGTAGTAGTAGTAATAGCAACAGCAGCAAATTAATAGATTGTGGCTCTTTTGACAGTTTTTGTTTGCAAAAAAAATAGGATATTCATTTAACTGTATGCTGCTGTCTTTTCTAGGAAATATTAGCACATAAGGGTTAGCCACGTGTGGGAGAATGCTCAATTGTACCAGCCTTGACATCCTACTATAGCTGTATTCCCTCTATCACATGCAGTCAATTACTCCTTTACAACAAGGGGTTTGGAGGGGGGGATGGGTCTGCATCCTTTTAGAGCTCTTTATGGCTTTTGAAGCTTTAGTTTGCTCCCTATAAGCAACTTCCTCTACCTCTCAGACAAGTGTCTCTCCTTTTTCTTTCCCTGACTTTCCATGAGCTCCCACTCTGTCTCTTTCACTGGCCCCTTGTCCTGAGTCTTTTATGTGAGTTTGCCTTGAATATCTTCTCTCCTCCTCCCCCTCTTAGCAGGCACTGAAAAAATACTTTTCGAGTCAAAATAAAATGAACTAAATCTCATGATAAGCTTATTTGACTAAAGACTGTCCTCCTGATAAGACTCTAAGCTTAAAGAAATGGTGTGTCAGAGAGAAAGGGAATTTACATATGTGGACACCTTTTTTGTTAGGATCCTAGGTTCGGAGCTGGAAGGGATGCTGGAGACCATCTAGTTCAATCCCCTCATTTTCACAGATCTGGAAAATGAAGCTCAGAGAGGTTTGGTGTGGCTCCAAGGCCTTGAAGGCTCTAAATGGCAGAGCCAAGCTTCAAAGCCAGGTCCTCGGATCCCACATCCATCTTCTTTTCCAGCTTCCCACTACTTCTTGTTTTAGCCGGGGTGGTTAGAATATCAAAAGAGAATTAGTGGAGTCTGGGAAACTCTCATTTTCTTTCTGTCTCTCAGGATAATTGTGGAGACTCTTTTAAAAGACCACTTCTCTGATGCTGAGTCCTTCATGAAATAAATTCTGTTAAGAAACTACTGGGTCAAGGTTTACAGCGTCACTGTAGACTCAGCCTGTTCATTTATGGATCGTTAACGGATATCAGCTGATTAGCAGACTCCATCTGTGGCCAACAGCAAGGTGGTAAAGAGCCAGGGGCCAGGCAGAAGCTGCGTTCTTCCTGGAACTGTGAACCAGAGCAATGCCCTTTGGATTCCAATCCAGGCAATGGTTTTGATGTGGGGCAAAGGGGGAGCATTCATGTCAATCCTTTATGTGCATAGAGATTCTCTGACTTTTCAAAGCTCTTTGATGTAGCCCTTCTCATTTGATCTCACAACCCTCCCTGAGGTAGGGAGATAGACCCCAGGACCAGGCCCTTGAGGCTTGGGGTTGTTTCCCAGCTTGGATATTCATGAGTGGTGGGAGATTTTTCAGTGGCTCTGGGCCTTGATTTTCCCATTTTAAGAATGAACTCTAAGGTCCGGCTGAGCTCTCACAGCCTATGAATCTATGATTATTACCCTCCTCCCATTTGACAGTTGATGGAAACTGAGTTATTTAGTAGTGGGGCTGTTGCTAGAGACCAGGTATCCAGACTTCTCTAATAAGGCAGGGTTCCCAGTGAGGCCTCGGAGGACCTCTTCTCATGGACATCAAAGGAATGAAGGAGGGGAGGGGAGGGGAGGGGAGCAGATTAAAGAGAAGGGTCAGAATCAAAGTTAAGTCCTGGGCCATGGACAAGAAGAGTGACTTAGGAAAAACCTAGAGATGTACCTGACTTGGGTCAAAAGCAGGGGAGTGGGTGGGTGGGGAGGGCTAAAGCAGGACTGAAGCTGTTGAGAAAAGGGGTTGGGGGGAAAACAACAGGAGTGGGAGAGGGGGTGAGGCAGAAAAGTTCGGAACTGAAAGGGCCCTTAAGATAGAAAATATGGAAACTGCAAGGACCTTAGAATATCAGAGCTGAGAAGGGTCTTAGAGAATGCTGGAGCTGGAAGTGGTCTTAGAATACAGACTGGCAGAGCTAGGCAGTGCCTTAGAACATGGAAAGTCAGAACTGGGAAGGACGTTAGAAAGATGTCAGAGCTGGGAGTTTTCTTAGAACAGAGACTGCTAGAACTGGGAGGGGGCCCTAGAAGAGAGGATGTCAGAGTTGGGAAGGACCTTAGAACAGAATGGCAGAGCTTGGAGGGTTCTTATAACATTGGATGTCTGAATTGGGAGGGAACTTAGACTAGAAAATAAGAGCTTGGAGAGGTCTTAGACAAAGAATGTCAGTCCATAGAATTTTAAAATTAGAAGTGGTCATTTAGTCAATCAGTTAACACACGTTGTGTTCAAGCACCGTGTTAGGTGCTGGCCATGCAAAAAGAAAAATGAGATTGTTGTGGCCCTCAAGGACCTTCCATCCTACTGGGAAGGCATATAACATAAATAAACAAAAACAAATTCGATAAATAAAAAGAGCAAAATCAACAACGATGGCGGGGTGAAGGGCTGCTAATGACTGGGAGAACCAGGAAAGTCTCACTGGCTGATTGATTCGCTCGTGCCTGTCCAACCTCCCCCACCCCTGTTGTAGGTGGGAGGACAGTGATTTGCTCATAGTGATGTCACTGGCACAGAAGCTAAGCCCAGAACTCCAGGCTCCTGCTGACACACCAAGCCATTCCACGATGCCTCGCTTTCTCCTGGGACAGGGGGCCCTCCCGTCCTGGAGTCCCTCCTCCTCTTCACTGTTGTTCCTGTCCAGGGCCCGTCTGCCACTTACAGACTCGTCTGACTTTGGTGCTGAGGTGACGTCCAAGTCCGGCAGATTCTGCAGGCCCCTGAAACTGCTAAGTTTTTCATGTTTCCTCCACTTGGCCCGTTGATTCTGGAACCAGATCTAGGGGGAAGGCGGACAGGAAAGAGACATCAAGGAAAGGGGATAGAACAAAACCTTCATCATTGTCTTGCCAACTGGCATTTAGACATTGTCTTATAGCTTCAGAGCACTTTGCACCCATTATCTCACTGGATCCTCAGACCGCCCTGTGAGGTATGTGGCGTGCTCATTGTTATTCCCACGTTATGGCTTAACGCCCCTGGGTCTCTCATCTGAGCTGCCTGTGGCGTAAAGTCAAGGCCTTTCATGCCACCTTCTTCTGATCACCTTCCTCTGGATATGCTCCAGCTTGTCAACATCCTTTCCAACCCAATACAAAACTCCAGAGGACTTCTAAGAAGGGCAGAAGATCATCTTATTTCTGTAACTCGCCTCAGGAGGGAGGCGATTAAGCCCAGATCTGATGACCATTTTTTGGGACTTCTGTAGAGGGAGTCTTTCTTCAGCTATGGGTTGGAGTAGCTGACATCTGAGTTCCCTCCCAGCTCTGAATTCTGTGATGCTGTGAAAAACAGCACTAGTTTTATCTCAGGAAGCCATGTAAGAGGACCTAGGTTTGAGTTTCACCTTTAGGTGGGACCCCTATTGATCCTGAAACAATTCACTTCCCCCCCTTGAGTCTGGTCCTCTTCAGGAAAATGAAGGGGTTAAACTAGCTAACTCAATCCTCTGATCTATGTTCTTGGCTGGGAGAATATGGCACAGGAAACCTGGGTTTGACCTTTGGCTTTTCAGGAAAAATTATATTGTATTAGTGCTGGGAGTGTGATCAAGATTAGGGCAGTTTAACCTAGTAGGATGTGTGGCTGATGGACTCGCCTTCCAGGGATGGAGTGTGTGCAGTGGAAAGAATAAACCTAGGTCAGCCTGCTATGACCTAGTGATGTAATCTTGAGCAAGCCATGTAGTACTATGGAAGAATGTAGACTTTGGAGTCAAGGGGCTTTGTTATGAGTCTTACCTTCAAGACTTACTACTGCCATCTCCTTCAACCCTCTTATTTTACAGATGAAAAACTGAGGCTCAAAGAGGTTAAGTGCTTTCCCCAAGGTTCCCAGATGGTACTTGGTAGAGCCAGGGTTCAAATTTGGGTCATAGGACCATACATCTAGATCTGGAAAGAACCTCAGAGGCCATGTTATTCAACCCCTTCATTTTACAGATGAGGAAACTGAGGCCTCAAGATGATCAAGTGCCCTCAAAAGTAGTCCAAGCACCTTTGAAATTTGAGCATGAGGATGGACATGTGGCACTAACCTGTATTCTGGCCTCTGGAAGGTTGATCTTGGCTGCCAGTTCATTGCGGACGTGGATATCTGGGTAGTGGGTGAACTGGAAAGTCCTCTCCAGCTCCTGGAGCTGCTCTGTGGTGAATGTGGTGCGGATTCTTCGCTTGCCTTTCCTCTCCTCTGTGTGGTAAAGAAGGTCTCCTTTTAACAGTAGCCTCTTTCCCCTTTCCTCTCCTGCCTTGCCCCCACTGACATTAGGACAGTCCTTCAAGCTGTCTTTCAAGTCCCGCTGAAAACCCTTCCATGTTACTCCATTGGCTACAGGCCAAAAGCAGAAATCTTTGGTTTGGCCTTGGCATTTAAGGCCTCTGCAATTGGGTACCCATTTTACTTTCCACTACTCTCTATCACATTTGTTATGCTCCACTTGGCATCGTAACCTCATCATCTCTGAATCTGGTATACTCATCTCTGCACGTGGATTACACTCTCTATTAAGGCTGAAAATTCCACAAGAGAAGTGGCCAGGCCTCATATGTTTATGCCTATTTCCCCTCCCCCAATGCCTGCCATAGGTAGTGCAGAGGAGGTGCTTTATACGTTTTGGTGAATAAACTTCCAGGAGCATCATGTTAATCAACCTGTTCCAAAGCTTTGGGAAGATTAACCTACAAAGGAGCAAAATGACCAAGTTTGGCTTTTATTTACAAGGCAGCGTGATGGAAAGAGTTCTAGCCTGGGAAGTGAGAGCAAGGTTTTAGCTTCTGCTTTTCAGATGATGTTGGACAAATCCCCTAACTCCTCTGGGCCTCCGCTTCCTCTCCTTCAATATATTGGGATTGGACTTGGTGACCCCTGCTCCCTTCAAATGCTAAAATACTCTTTTTTTCTAGTTCTCTCATCCTGTATCCCAAGGACCCTTTGACTTGTAGTGTTCTAACACTCTTTGTTCTGAGGTTCCTCCTAATTCTTTATAAAGATTAATTAATTAATTTTTAGTTTTCAACATTCATTTCCATAAGATTTTTGAGTTCTCAATTTCCTCCCCCTTCCTCCCCTTCCTTCTTCCCAAGATGGTGTGCAATCTGATATAGGCTTTACTTACATTCATATTAAACATATTTTTACATTATTCACGTACATTCTATGTCCCAAACCCATTTCACCTCTAGGGTCCTAATTCTAACTAATTTTAGTTCTATCTACTATTACATGTTCTAGGGTTCCTCTCAACTTTTCCATTTCATATTCTCAGATCCCACCCAGCTCTGCCATTTCATGTCCTAAGCTCCCTCTATTCATCGACAATCTGTGCTCTAAATTCTCTCTGGTCTCTGATGTTTTCCGTTCTAAAGCCTCTCTGTTCTCTGACATTCCTCTTTCTAAGATCCTTTCAGTCTCAGATATTTTGTGTTCTCAAGTTCTTCCAAACTTGCCTTTCCTTTCCTATTCTCTGCTAGAGCCTCTAATGAGCTTTCAAGCACCAGCAGTAACCAGGAAGAAGGTGAGTTTTTCTAAGACAAGGACCATAGTGTATCTCTGTCACCACTGGGCTCTCTGCACCCTGAAGGAGGTAGATCATTGCTCTGACTTCCTGACTAGCTAGATAATACTAGAATAATTGAGAGTCTCTATGGATTTTTTTTTTCTTGGATTTGACTCAAAGGGAGCAGAGCCTTTCTCTCACCTCCCCCATCTCTCCTTGGATGCCTGTTGGGAAACATGACTGTCCAGAAAACCATCTGGTACTTGGCTCCACAAATGAAGTAACTTGAAGGTCATGTTGCCTGGAGCTCCAATGGTGAAACTTGTTTGGGGGTGGGGAATGAGAAGTGAGAAAAAAATACACATGGAGAAGTTGCTTCTGTAAATAAACTTGAAGCAATAGGAGCCAAAAGCAGGCTTTTGGTCAAGTGAAATTTATGAGTCAGAGGTGTGGAATTGGCCACCTGAAGGGACTGCTGATTTAGCTGGGCTCAGCTCCTCACCCCAAGCTGTGAAGCAGAGGGTTCCCAGAGCTGGCAGGGACCAGAGTATGAAAGGAGGGCAGCAGAGGCTAGTCTGGCTTCAGACTAAATGTTCCTAGGAGCAGGCTGGAAGATGATGGATGGTCTCTGCTGAGGGCTGCTGGTGGAGGGGAGGCATCTCCCAAAGTAGGAATGGGATCACTGATGAGAGCTGGAGAGACTTGCAGAAGCCATCCGGAACTCTTCCTCCCCTGCCCCCCTTCCTTCATTTTTTAGAAGAGAAAACCAAGGCCCAGAGATTGACTCAAGTGACTTGTCCAAGTTCACACAGTTAGAGTCACAGGACCATAGATCTGGATTGTGGGAAGGAACCTCGGAGGCCATCTCACCGAGTCCTCTAATTTGACAAAAGGAGGAAACTGAGGTCTAGAGAGGGCTCTAGGAGCTTGCCCAGGGTCACCCAGGTAGCAGATGGCATTTGCTCCAAACCCATCACTCTTTCCATGGGCCTCTCAGAACTCAGCATGCTGACATGGAGGTTGGAGAGCTGGTCTTTTCCTAGAGGGAGGCTTTGAAGCCTTAAATTCATCTGCTGTTCATAGGCTCAGGCCTCTGGGGGCAGGAAAGCCCTGCTAGGGGACTGGTATTCTTGGTTTCCTCATGCCCCTCAGTCGGACTTGCACTATCACTATCTCCACAAGCTGGTGCTTCCTTCACTTTAGAGGCTCTGTGTCATGCTATTCGGTGGTCCAGTAGTACAGTGCTTGGCCTGGAGTCAGGAATCTGGCCTTAGACACTCACTAGCTATGTGGCTCTGGGCAAATCACTTGACTCTGTTTGCCTCAGTTTTCTCATCTGTTAAATGAGTTGGGGAAGGAAATACTAAACTACTCCGATATCTCTGTGAAGAAAACCACAAATGGGGTCATGGAGAGTCAAAGACGACTGAAAATGATTGAACAAGAACTCACGCTATTCTTCCTTTATACAGTCTGTTCCTAAGCCATTCTAGATATTCACTAGTTCCTGGTTGTGTCCAGCATTTCCCAGTCTCCACACTTTCACCTTACTTTATGCCAGGCCGTGAGATTTTGCTTTCCCCATCTGCTTGTGGCAATCCTCCTCATCCTTCAAGGCCCGGTTTGAATTCATGAGCATGCTTTCCCTCATTTATAGCTCCATTCAGATGTCCTCTTTGCCTTCCTAGATTTCAAATATTGCTTTGCAGCGGTCCTTTGCACTCATGACCCTCTAGCTGATATGAGAATGCTTATACATTTAAGTGGGCTGTCCCTGTACTAGACTGTAAACTCCAGGAGGATAGGAACTATAGTGCTCTTCCCACCCCCCCACCCCCCAAGAAGTTACTCTTATATAGAAGCAGAGTAGCACCATGGATAGAGAGCTTATCTTGTGATCAAGATCTGCATTCAAGTCCTGCCTTTGATATATCCTGGTTGTGTGATTCTCAGCTTAAACCACTTTATCTCTCAGTGCCTAATTCATTTTCTAAAAGCAGATATCAATACACTTTGGAAGAGGGGATTCCTCATAGGGACTTCTCTGTGCCTATAATGTAGGATAACAGATAGAGAGTTGGAAGGGACCTAGGTCAACCCAACCCCCACATTTCATGATAAGGAACCCAGGCCCAGAGGGGTACAGTGACTTGCTCAGAGTCACACAGCCGGTATGTGTAAGGCAGGATTCTAACCCAGGTCTCACCTGTGAGAACAGCTGTCTATTGACCTGCCTTTTATAGAAGGATGGGCACATAAGACCAGGGATCAATGGCAGAGCCAGAATCACAGGTCTGGTTAAAAACCAATTATACTGAGTTATTGGTGTTCATATTATTTCCCTCTCATAGAATGTAAGCTTCTTAAATGCAGACAGGCTTCTCAAAAAAAAAATTTCTAGCACTTGGCACAGAGCCTAGAATACTAAAGGTGTTTAATAAATGCTTATGTAATGGATTGAATGAATGAACTAGGTCTTATCCAACCTTCCTAATCCCTGTGATGTCTACATATGCCTGAATACTGTAAGGATCTGTTACATCTATGTTTATACCCATACCAAATATCCTTATGTCTTCTATGTCTACATATAATCTACATCTACATTCATACTTATGTCCATAGATATATCTATATCTGTAGATACATTGAATTAAAAAATATAGACATACTTATATATTTATATCCATGCACACATATACACATAACACACATGTACATGTACATACACAAGCATGCATACCCCCAAACACAGATGTACGTGCATATATATGTATATATGTGCAAACATATTTCCTTGGCATCCCTTTCTTTACACAGATGCCTTAGTATCTGATTCCTTGTGGCCAAATTTGTCACGGGGGGCCTCTCTTCAACTTAAGTAGGCTGGTCTTGGACACTAGACACCCAGGGCACCACTGGACCTTTTCTGAATGGAGAGGCCTTTGCAGGATCACACTATGGTGGCAAAGCCTTTAAGAGTCTGAGGTCATGTCAATATCCTACGAAGGCCATAGAGGAGAATGGCAGCTGCCATTTTGTACATTGGTGGGGGCTTAATTCAATTCTCAAAGTGTTTATTAAGAGTCTTTTGAATGTAAAAGCTGTGTGTAAGGTGTTGGGGGCACCAAGAAAAAAAAGTCTCTGGCCTCAAGGAGTCTGCATTCTCCTGGGAGATGTAGCAGTAAAATGATGGGTAGATACAGGATAATTTGAGGGAGGAAACAAAACTGTCTGCCAGAGGGATGTGGAAAGACCTTACTCTGGGGCTGAGATCTGAAGGAAGTATGGATGGTCAGGACCTTCTGCTCAAGTCCCAGGGGCTGGAATTCTGGTACTAGCCAACAGCCTGTTGGGTTGCTTCTCACGATGTGGGCAGAAAAACAGTGTGGAATAGGGTTGGGAAGGTTTTGTAGCTGATGAGATCAGGGGAGTCAGGGAAGGGGGAACTTGCTTCCAGACTGGTGGCTGTGATCAGATGTTTGAGAGTGGGGAAAATAGGGACAGACCTCCTTTAGAACAGTCTGCCCAGAGAAAATTGTGCATTCCAAGGCTGAAAGCAGCAAATCTCACTAGGAAGACAAAAAACCCCACTTATTTTGAGGGATCAATGTATCAGAAGACAATCAGGTCCCAGGGTGGTTGTATTGGGAGTAGGGATTTTGAGAGGAAGGCTTGTCCCCCCAGAAAACCTCGGCTATTCCAGCCTGAATGGGGGTGCCTGCTTAGGACATTCTAGCAGAGAACCAGGAGGCAGAGAGAAAGAGAGAGATTGATTTCTAGACCATGATTCCTTCAGGGTGGCACCCTGTGAAAAAGCTCTGCTTGTTCCACCTTAGTTACCACTCTGCTACAAACACACATTTCCCTTCAAATCTGCTATAGACTCTTCTTATCCTCCACTAGGGAAGGAAAACTTTTTTTTGCCTAAACAACTCAGAATTTTTCAGTTCCTGTGTGATCTCCCTTTTGAGGAAGAAAAACACTCCAAGCCAAAGACCAATCATGTGTGGGGGATGAAAAACAAAGAAGATGGAAGAGTTATGACTCTGGCTTTGAATGAGTCACCAGGGGACTTGAATATCTACTTGTTCACAAAGTTTTTCTCTCTACAAAAGCTGGAAAATTCCAAGGCCCTTGTGTGAGAGACATTCCCTTTATCAAGGCAAGGGGGAGGGGAAGGACATGCTATGGTACATGCCACATTGTGGGCCTGGCCTGCTGGTTGGCAGACCTTCAGGGGGAAAAAGAAGAGAAAAGAAAGCTTTCTGAGTTCTTCATCTTTAAAGAGACACAGCAGCAGGTTTGGCCACACACAGAGAGCAGTGTGTATTGAAGCCTACGACCTAGGATCACCTGGAAGGGCCTCCTGAGGTCATCTAAGCCAGCCCCCTCATTTTATAGAAAAAAGGAGGCTGAGGCCTAGAGAAGGGAAGCTGTTTGCTCAAGGTCCTACAGTAAGAATAGAGCTGGTGGCGTGGTGTAAAGGACAGAGGGCAGAATTTGGACTTAGAAGACCTGATTTTGAATCCCAGTGGCAAGCCACTGGGCCTCAGTTTCCCCATGTGTAAAAAATGGTGACAGGGAGAGGGGAGGGGGCCTCTAAGGTCCTTTCTTGTCCTAAAAATCTATAATTCTGTGATCTGTGGTTTTATTCCTACTTAATAACTGGGAAGGAGGCTTCATGATTCATAGTATCATTGAATGTTAGAACTGAAAGGACCTTCTAGGTCATGTAGCCTATCCTCTTTCCTTTCTCTTTAGAGATGAGGAAATTGAGTCTCAAAAAATCTAAGTGGACAGTTACCTAGGGAGTAAGTAGCAGATCAGGTCTGCTAACTCCAAATTCTACTCTTTCCACCATGCCGCACTTCCTCTGGGTTTATTTTTTACTGGGCTAACCACAGGTCTTGTCTCTCCTCTCCCTTTTCCTGTCATCATCAACAGGGTGTGAATGTCAACCATGTCTGTGGCACTCTGCTAGGCACCATGGGGGTGACGAGGTAAATTAGACACAGGACCTGCCCTCAAGGAAATTACAACCCAGATGGAGACAGATACACACACATACACATATATGTGTATGTATGTATGTATGTATGTATGTATGTATATATGTATGTGTGTGTATGTATGTATGTATGTATTCTATAGCAATTCAAGGCAAGATTTAATACGTGTCTTGGATGAAGTTTGGCCAATCAATATTAGAGAAATTCAGTGGAGGTAAGAACAATCTCTTTAGGTTTTATGGAAGAGGTCAGATTGTCCTTGGGACTTGAAAGTTAGGGAGGACTTGGCTAAGTGGAGGGGAGAAAGGTGGGTATGAAAGGCAAGGGAAATATTGAGGGCAAAGACAAAGAGTTAAGAAACTAAGCAGACCAGACTGGTTGGATTGGAGGGTTCACTAGAGTATTCATGGAAGATGCAGGTGAGAGAAAGATTGAGGCCAGAGATGAAAAGCCTTTAAAGTTGGGGTAAGGAGATCAGTGTTAGTTCTGTAAGCAATAGGGAACCCTTGTGATTTATTGAATAGAGGAATAACACTTGGTTGCTTGTAAAATAGTGTTGGACCAGAGGCTCTCAAAGACCTAAAGAAAGAAGTATCCTCATGATTACAGACAGATGGGAGGGGGGAGATTAGAGGAAAGGAAACCAATGAGAAGATGATAATATCAGTTCAAGTCTAAGGTGATGGGAGCCTGGATTAGGTTGGTGACAGTGGTATTACAATGGAAGGGATTAATTGGGGGAATGTTCTGAAGGAAGCCAGGTGGTGTAGTGGATAGAACACAGGGATTGGGACCAGAAAGACTCATCTTCATGAGTTCAAATCTGGCTATATACTAGTTGTGTGACCCGGGGCAAGCCACTTAATCCTGTTTGCTTCAGTTTCCTTCTGAAGACAGAAATGGCAAACCACTCCAGTATTTCTGCCAAGAAGATCCCAGTGCAGTCATGGAGAGTCTGACTTGACTTAAAAACAACAATCTGAAGGAAAAGTCAACAGGAACATATAGTGGGAAAAAGGACAGAGAGATAAGTCAAGGCTGACAACAGGAAATAGAGTCTGGGAGATGAGGAGAATTCTGGACAGAACTCAATTCATCTGTAATGGGAATTGGTTTTTTTTGGGGAGAGATGATGAAGATCCTTCAAGAGAGATGAGTAGGGAGGAATAGATTAAGAGTTCAGTGGCTTAGGAAAGAAAGAAGGAGGTGGCATACAAATTCCCAGTAGAGGGTTCAGCCTCAGCAAGAAGGAGGGCCACTTCTTCTGAGCTCGGGAGGGAGGAAGAGTGAATGGATCAACAAGCCTGAATCTTTGTGTTGTAGCTGAGGGTGGATGAAAAACTCCAAATGTCTTAAACTGGATGTTCTCTAGAGACCCTTAGACTGAAGTCATTCTCTAATTCCTGTGGCTTCAATCCTCTCATCATAGTTAGAGGTGGAGTCATTTGTTTAGTTAGGGAAGGGAACAGGAGGTTGAGGAGCATGGAGAAGATCAGAAATTGCAGTAGATGGTAATTAATTCATTAATATATCCAGAGCCCTTCTCCAGGCTGATTAGCACCATTAGCTGCTATCCCCTGCCTTTATTGCTACCATCCTGAGGGGAGACCGGATATCTACCACCTGGGAAGAGATTCCTACACTTGGTGGGAATTGGGCTGGATGGATCTCTAAAATCTCAGACCACCATTTCATGATGTTCTCAGGCCTTGTTCTTCTCACTCCCAGGCTCCTCTCCTTACTCCTTGGACTTCTCCATCTCATTACTAGTCATGTTACTTTGGAAATAAGGAGAGTCCTGAACCTTATCTCTAATACGTGTGACCAAGGACCACTTACTTCCCTAGGTCTTAGTTCGCTCTTCTCTAGAGAAGTGCTTTTAGATTTCACCTCGTAGGGGTATTGGGAAGATCAAATGAAATAAAGTATACAAAATGCTGTGATCAGTGCTCTTAATCACTAGATTAATGCCATTTATAACTCTGTTTCCTGAGAAGTCTGTTTTCTCTGAGGTTAGTTCCAACATTATTACTTTGCTCTTTTTCAAACTCTCCCCCTAATGATTTTCTCTTTCTCCAAGACCTGGCTTCTTTAGGCAAAATGGGCAGGTTGCATTCAAGACCCAATTCAGGAAGTCAGGGAGACAATGGCACTATTACAAGTCTCTATCAGGTTCAGGAACTTCTATAATCAACAGTAGATCAAGGAATCGACAAACATTTATTAAGCACCTGCTATACCCAGACACTGTCCTAAGTGCTGAGGATGAAAGAAGAGGCAAAGATAGCTCCTGCCCTCAAACTTGAAATCTAACGGGAGTGATTAGATGCAAACAAATATATACAAAGTAAGTGATATACAGGATAAATAGGGAGTAACTAAAAGAGGGAAGGCTTCCTGGTGAAGGTGGGATTTTAGTCGGGACTTAAAGGAAAGGCTGACAACAGGAAGTCAATAGTCAGAGTTCAGCTAACAGGTCTATACTGAGAAGAACACAAGTCCAACTACACCAAGAGAGGGGAAGGGCAGACAGGCACTCAGTAAATATTGATCAACCACTTGATGTTGGCTGTAGAAAGCGCTACGAGTAAGATGTGCTGGGGTTTAGTCTCAACCCCGCCACTGGCTTCCTGTGGGACCCATGGCAAGTCACTCTTCCTCTCGTATTCAGCTTTTTTTTTCTGTAAAATTAGAGGATTGGGTAAGGTGGCTTCTGACTTGTGGCAATTCTAAGATTCTATTCAAGGTAAGTGGTGGTTAATGGGTTAAAACTCCTTACCTTGAGGACCATTTCTGAGAGATATTATTAAGGATAAACATAAACTTTGCTGGCTAAAGAGCTGAAGTGGCTGCTCTCATCCCCATCTAACCAACCGAGCCCCGTCACTTCTGTTGTGGACACCAGATTTCATGGTCTGCCTTTGCTTTCACTCTCTGCCTTTGCTTTCACTCTCTGCCTGCTCTCCTTCCCTCTTTGCTGTTAATCTGTTTGTGCTCCCTTGAAGGCCTTTCAATCAAAACCGGTGCCTTGGACCCTTACACTATGCTTAAGAATCCCTGGCCCTCTTTCTCAGCAGCATTGATTAGAGTCTCTAAACTCACAAGGCTAACAACTAGGTGATGCTTCACCTTTGATAATGACGGTGATGATGATAGCATTGCTATACTGCTTGAAAGCTTGCAAAATGCATTACATATGTGTACTCTTTTTATGAGAAAACTGGATTTAGTGTCTCTCTCTGATAACCCTTTACCCTAATTTCAGAACTGCCAATATCTTTTCTAAAAATTAATATCTTTGGTTTTTATATTACTTTCATTTCCAAATAGAGGATGTCCCCCAAATCTTAGTGAAAATTTTAAGCTATTAAAATTTTAAAATTAAAGTTATTAAAGTTTTAAAGATACAATATTCTATGCCCTAGACCCCAGCTTTGCAGAGAAGGGAGAGGTTGGCCTCTTGTTCTTAAAGAAATTTATTACATGAAGTCATGTCTTCTTTAAAGTTATTAAAGCTTAAAACTTAACACTATTAAAGCCTTAAATATGCAGTGTTCCATGTTGATAGATCCTAGCTTTGCAAAGAAGGGAAGGGGAAACAGTCATTTTGTTCTTAAAGAGACTTATTATGTGAAGTCCTCTTGAACTTTAAAGCTGTCAAAACTTAAAACTTAAAGCTATTAAAGTTGAAGGCCTAAAATAAAAAGTTATTAAAGCTTAAAACCACACTAAAACTTTTGGGACACCTTGTATCTTTTCCCCCCTTCCCTTTCCAAGAGAATCATGGACCCTTGTAACAAATATTAAAAAAAAGGCAAAAATAAACAAAAAACCCCCATTAACTGAATCTGACAGAAGATGTAATGTTCTATGGAGCTCATGGACCCCAGGTTTGTGAAGACAGAATTGAGGTTGCCTGCTTGCTCTTAAAGACTTATGTGAAGTCATGTCTTAATTTAGAACTAATAAAGATATCTTCCTTTTCATTGAGATCAATTTTCTTGTTCTGTGCCTGTGATACAGGTAGTATACAGGTATTATCCCTTTTCTTTACCGTTGAAGAAACTGAGGCTTGGGGAAGCTAAGTAGCATGGTTAGTAAATGGTAGTTAGAAATCAAACCCAGATTTTTTTTTGCATGTAATGCATAATATGTAAACTCTGGCTTAATGTAAGCTCCTTGAGGGCAGGGACTGATTCATTTTTGTCTCTCTATCCTCAGGCCTAGGCCCAATGCCATATACCCAGAAGGTGTTAATAACTGTTGAGTCCAACTAGATTGCTGAAACCTAGGATTCAAGATGTTAATTCTCTGCTCTTGGGAATTTCTCCTCTAGTTAAGACATGCTTTTGTCAAGTCAGCAGCTGTCCCTTGGTTTTAAAGTCTTATGGTTGAAACAGCCAGGATTCTCCTAGTCATGGGCAATAGTGGAGAGTACCTGTACTTTGTACTTCTCCTCTTAATTAGGCTTGTTTTTTTTTGGAACTGAAAATATGCTTTACTAAGCATCCTATTAGCATTCATGTATGAAGTAGGTATCCCCAAAGCTTCAGTTTATTATATAGTCATAACTTATGATGTGGCTCTTAAGGGAGTGACTGGGTAACCAGACTAATTGGGATTGATCAGAGTGAGTGGCATCATTAATTAATCCATCAATCAAACACAGGACTGTTGCTGTCTTTGTGCTAGTCCCTGATGTGAGGCAAATAGAAGTACTCTCAGAGGATTTTAGAGCCAGAAAGGGGACTTATACACCATCTAGTTCAGCCTCCTTCATTTTTTAAGGTCTATCTCAGCACTGAAATGGTGAGATTTAATATCTTTCCCAGCCCTGACATTCTTTGGATCACCAAATCATAGCATCGGGATGAGAGGAGCCCTTAGGGGTTATTTAGCCCAATCTTCCCATTTTATAGATGCAGAAACTGAGGCCCAGAAAAGTCAAATGACACAAGGAATAAAGGGTGGCAGAGCCAAGATTCAAACCCAAGGTCTTTGACTCTAAATCCACAATTCCAACTGAGAGAGAAAGGAAGATATAGAGGATAGAGCCTGCCTGTCCCTAAGCCTCAATCAATCTATAAGTCAGTCAACAAGTATTTATTAGTGGATTCTTATGTACCATGCACTGTCCTGGGTGCTGAGGGTAAAAGTATGTTAAATAAAACAATTCCTTCTTGTTAGGGGCTTACTAAATGCAAAGAAATACATTACAGATTAGGATTGGATAGAACCCAATATTGGAGGGCACAGGTATAGTTAAGAAGTTAAAAATGAGTTTAGTGAAAGAAGAAATCAGTATGACATGGACCAGTCTGGGAAAGCTCTACTAGAAGTTGAGTCTTCATAGAATGTAGAGCGTTGGAACTGGGGAAGACCATAGTACATACAATGTTAGAGCTGGGAGGTACTTTAGAACATGAAATGTCAGAGAAGGGAGGGGTCTTAGAACAGGGAGTGGTAGAGCTGGGAGAGATGAGGAGACATAACGAGGAAGTGCTTCATCCAAGGTTAGATAGCTGGTTAATGATCAGATGACTTCTCCAAAGGTTCCCTCAAACTCTAAGACCATCTCATGGGTTAAGCCATAACCCACACTGTCTAGTCCCCTCTTTTTCCATGACAGGGAGTCCATAGCCAGTGTAGGTTCTTGGTTTAGAAGGAAGGAAGAGAACAGGGATTTATTAAGTGCCTACTATGTGCTAGGTAAACACTTTACAAATATTATCTCATTTGAACCTCACAACAGCCTGGGAAGGAGGTGCTATTATTATCTCCATTTTACAGATGAGGAAACTGAGGCACAGAGTGGCTAACTAACTTGCCCAGCTAGTAAGTATCTAAGGTTGGATTTGAATTCAGGTTTTTCTGACTCCAAGCCAATCACTTTATTCACTGTGTGACCTACCTGTCTCAAGAGACCTACTCTGTCAAAACCCAGCCCATTCAAAGAAAAGCAAGGGAGGGTTGAAATATGCACGTGTTTGTGTTTGTGTGGAGCAAAGGGGCTGTAACGGGAGGGAAGGGAAGAAGGAGACAGAAGAGAGATGCTAGCAGGGAAATGCCTCCTTCGGAGTTCCTCCTGTACTTTTATTAATTGTGTCATCACACTCCAGTGGGTCTTCAAAGGGAGAGAGTCAGCAAAGCTTAATTAAACCTGAGCTGTTTAGCACGCTGATCATAAGAAATACACCATTTACACAGGTGATTAGGCCACCTAATTATAGACCAATGTTTCTCTTGCTCAGATCTATTCCTAGTGTACCATCTCTCCATCCATCCATCCATCCATCCATCCATC
Organism: Pseudochirops cupreus; assembly: GCA_028627135.1. Lineage (NCBI taxonomy): Eukaryota > Metazoa > Chordata > Mammalia > Diprotodontia > Pseudocheiridae > Pseudochirops > Pseudochirops cupreus. Next base: position 408,415,786 of record CM053581.1, read on the forward strand.
CATCCATCCATCCATCCAGGCTGTTCATTCATCCATTTGTTTATTTATCTGCCCCACTACATGGGGAGCAGTGTTTGACCACGATGCAGAGTGAGGCTAATACCATAGGGGAGGACAAATGTTGACCAACAGGGTATATTCAGAATAGGGGATCCCTGGCCTCCCCTCACTTGGAACCCTGCTTTGGGTTCTAGAAGCCACCCTGAGGGTCCAGGATTCTCTTAAGGGTATTTCTGGGTTGCCTGAGCTGAGTCTGCAAGTCATGGGACCATTTAGAGCTGGAAGGGATCTCAGAGGTCATTTACTATGATCCCTTCATTTTATGTATGAGCAAACTGAACTATAGAGATGTGACATGATTTAGGAGATGATCTAGCAACTCTCTAATTTCATGGATGAGGAAACTGAGGCCCGAGGTGTTGAGGTGCTTGCCCAAGGATTGGCCCAAAGCATTCTCTTATGGTCTAGTACTTTTCAATAGGAAACCAGAACTGCGCTCGTCCCATGGGGCACTGAATGCCAGGCAGTACAACTTTCACCCCACAGCGTTTGTCTCTTGGTGGGATTCTGTTTAAGGCTTTCCCTTCCATCAAATTTATGTTGTCTCACTTATATTCCTTTTACTGACTCATAATCTCCTTCTCTTTCCTAGTATAGAATCAGAGGTAGTATTGAGTAGTGGATAGAAGCTTGGCTTTGGAGTGGGGAGTATTTGGGTTCAAATCCTACCTCAGGCACTTACTGTCTGTGACCCTGGGCAACTCATTTCACCCTGTTTGCCTCAGTTTCCTCACCTATAAAATGATCTGGAGAAGGAAATGGCAAACCACGCCAGTATCTCTGCTAAGAAAACCCCAAATGGAGTCACAGAGAGCTGAAATGATGCAACAAAATGACATTCATGAAGTATTCACTGAGTAACTGCTATGCACAGGCTCCTGTTTGAGGGGACCTTTCCAAAGCTATCCAAGCTATCATGGAGAAGTCTCCTTGCTCCTACTTTGATTGGTCGTTTTTTTCCTTTCAGGTCTCTTACTACCTGTCATTAGGGACTTTCATCATGGGATCCTAGGTCTGGAGGTGAAAGAGACCTCAGAGGCTGTGTGGTCCAACACCAAGGTCCAGAGAGAGGACCTGTCTTGGAACTGTAGCCTCTCAGATCTCGGATGGGTTCTCAGAGGCCGTGTAGTCTACCTTTCTCATTGCATGGCCCCAGGGAAGTGAGTATTGACCTCGAACATTCCTCTTCAGCAAATCTGTTTGGAAGTTTCCACCCTCCTTCCTGCATGCAACCTACAAAAAGGGAAAAAACCACACTGTACTCTTATGGGATTGCAGCCTATTTTCTTTCTTTCTTGCTCATAGTCCTGGTTGTTTCTTTTTTGTTTCCAGGCATACAAACCAACCCTTACTTCCAAAGCCGCACTCACACCTATCTCCATTGCTTATAAACAGCAGTGCTGAACACGCAGCATGTGATCAGCAACACTCAGGAGTGCAGCCTAAACCAGATTAAAATGTAACAGGGAATATTTAAAAAATAGAAATACAGTAAAGCAGAGATAACACTACATTTTAAAACTAAGTCAATGTGGTACCCTCTGGGATCCTTCTGTATGTATTTAGTGGCCAAATAGGAAGCTAGGCTGTGCATGACAAGGCAGGAAATGAACTAGTTAAAGCTGGAGGCAGGAGACCTGAGTTCAAATTCTGGCTTTCTTCTTACTACCTATATGGCCTTGGAAAAGTGCTTTTTGCTCTTTGCATCTCACTTTGCTCATCTGTAAAGTGAGGGGGCTGGACCAGAGGACCTCCCAATCTCCTTTCAGCTCTGAGCCTCATGATTCTATAGGTTTGAGGCACCAAGAAGCAACTCCCAATGCTGGCTTCCTCCTGCTGTCACTGCAGGCTGCTCCTATCAAACCAGTTCAGGGCTCCACGTGCCCAGATGCCAGAGCTATTAATCACCCCTCCTGGAGATAACAGAATCAATGCTGCCCCAGTAGTTGGGATGGGCAGAGCAGGGCAGAGGAACCAACTCTTTTTCCTGGAAATGCTGGTGGAAGATGTGAGATACTAGCTTGGAGACCAGTGGGAATATTGCATCTACCCATGGGCCCCATGCTCCCTGGACCATCAAAATGAAATTCAAGCACCAGCACACACCACGCCCTTTCTGACATTCTGAGAGAAAATGGTTTTCCTCATTTTTCCACTTTAGAGAGCTGGTCCTTCAGAACATACCAGCAGCAGAGAATGAGAATCTTGGGTCACAGATTTACAGATTTAGATTGGGAAGGGCCTTTGGAGGCCTGCAAGGCCAACTCCATCACTTTACATATGTAGAAACTGAGGCAAGGAAGTTCAGTAACTTTCCAAGGAATTCAGTATGTGTCTGAAGTAGGGTTTGAATCTAGATTTTCTTGATTTCAAATGCAACACTTTTCTCTAATATTCCTATGTTGCCTCACCCAGGGAAATTAAAAGACTTGACTTAGGTCACACAGGTAAGCCTGGTCCCTCTCCTCATAGAGCTTACAGTACAGTAAGAGACTATGATAAATATATAATATTATATAATATATAATATATAAATATATATATATATAAATATATATAATATTACATAAAAATAGGAGGCAGGGTGGTATAAGTGAATATATATGTGTATATGTGTGTGTGTGTATATAGATCACACACACACTCACATACACACACACACAGGGGCCATTTTACAGATGGAAAGACTGGGGCCCATGGAGGGTTAAAGGAATTTACACAGTCATACAAGTAGAAGAGGCAAGATTTGAATTCCATTCTCTTGATTCCAAGCCCAACACTATGTAGGGTCAAAAGAACAAAGAGTTAGAACATCTCCCCTACTCTCCTGGTACGTAGATCACAATGGCCCCACTTACCGTGTAGGGGTGGGTCAGTCAGGGAGTTGTGCCCATGGTCTTCCTCTCCTCCATCTCTGCTATTTTCCTTTGAGGGCTTCAATCTGGGGCTCGCTGCTTGGAAGTCAGTCAACTGGGGAACCGTCTCTTGGGGTTCTGGGGAGCTGGCTGACATCCTTGGGGTTGTCTCCTCAAGGAACATTGGTCTGGGAGAGGGGGCTGGTATCATCTGCTGGGGATCCCTCTCCTGTTTTCCCAGCACCCTGGGACCTGGGAGAGGCAGGTACATGAATTAAGTGGCATCATCCCTGAAAACACCTTCACGTCTCATGTTTGAGGAAAGAAATATGTGTGTGTTGGGAGGAGGAATGAGGAAGTGGTCTAGAGAGGGAGAGAAGAAGAAAAAGAAGAGGAAGAAGAAAAGGAGGAAGAAGAAGAAAGAGGAGGAAAAGGAAGAAGAAGAATAAGAATAAGAATAAGAAGAAGAAGAAGAAGAAGAAGAAGAAGAAAGAAGAAGAAGGAGAAGAAAATATTTCAAGAGCTAGCACCCCAAGGCAAAGGGAATAGTGGGCCCAGGCCAGCTTTGGACAACCCCATGAGTAATTCTACATCTGCCGTGAAGTGGCAAAAGTTTTTAAAAATCATTTTCCTTCTCTGGGTCTTTTGCGTAATGAAAGGGCTGGACTAGGTAATTTTTAATATACTTGGGGGCTCTGACCTTCCCTTTTTAAAAGCCCCTCCCATCTCTGACACCCTCATTCTAAGGCCCCTCCCAGCTTTGTTCTAATAGTTTATGTTCTTTCACCTCCAATGTTCTCTAATTCTCCAGTTTTTGTGGTAGTTCACTTAAGTGGTGATCTGACTTTTTTCCCTTTTAATTTTGACAAAGGGTTAGGGTGAAAGAAGAGTAGGCAGCGCATTTCCCAGCTTGGCCTTCAAGGGTTTTCCCATGACTTTATGGGAGAAGCCCTTCTTCCTCCCCATGCCCCAGACTCATGGGCAGGATCTGTTTCCCTAAGGACTTTCGGTTTCCCTTCTACTTTGGTAGACTCAGAGTCAGGCCTGAAAAGAGTAGATGGCCCAGAGTCCCAGCCCCCTGATGGATGAGTGGGGACAGTGGAGGTCTTCTACAAAAATGAAGTAGGTTTGCCTTGAAGGCACAGGGAAGGCTTTCCAGTCTGCTCACCCCCACCCCACCAAGAGTGCTCCTTCCACACTCATTGCTTTGGATTACAGTCTCCCAGAGTCCTCTGAGAAAACGTAAATGCCTTGGTAAAGAGAGTGGCCATTTATAATAATCACAGGAGGCGTCTATAAGGCCTGGAAAAGTTTGCAAAGTGCTTTACATACGTGATCTCATTTGAAACTTGTAATAACCCCATGCTCTAGAGACAAGTCCTACCAGCATCATTGACCCCATTATATACAGATGAGAAAACAGCCTTAGGGAACCCAAGCGACTTGCCCAGCGTCACTCAGGCAACAAGTTATAGAAGTGGGATCTAAACTCATCTTCCTAACTCCCTTTTAGTCACTGCTCCATGAAGCTTCTCATGGTTATATTAGTGAGTCAGTAGCTGTTAACATTGAAGTCAGTTACAGTGACCTTCAGGCCTCCAAGGCTTAGGTCCTTTACGTAGAACTCTTTAATGTTTACCTTTCCCAAGACAACCTCAGGAAGAGGCTAGTCGAACACTATTATACCCATTTTTTCTGATGAGGAAACAGCTGGCCAGAGAAGCTAATTAACTTGTACAAGGTCATATGGGCAGACCCTCTTAGTGTTAGGATTTGAACTCAGGTATTCTGACTGGGATTCAGTTCTCTTACTCCTTTCTGCACAGGATGCTACCTTCTGTTTAGAGTCTGTGTCTCTCACTTGGCACACGGCTACTCTGTCTCTCTGTCTCTGTCTCTGTCTCTCTGTCTTTGTCTCTCTCTGTCTCTGTCTCTGTTTCTGTTTCTCTTTCTCTCTCTCCCTCTCTCTCAGACAATTAGAAGACTATGTAGCAGAGTAGATAGGGCACAAGGGAGTAGAGCACTGGGCCTGGAGTTAGGAAGTCTCACCTTCCCGAGTTCAAATCTGACTTCAGATGCTTAGTATCTGTGTGACCCTGGACAAATCACTTAACTCTGTCTGCCTCAGTTTCCTCATCTGTAAAATGAGCTAGAGAAGGAAATGGGAAAACACTCCAGTGTTTTTGCCAAGAAAACCTGGAAGGGGGCCACGGACAAGACTGAAAAGTGACTGAACACCACCACCAACATGGGGCACAGAAATTAGAGTCAGAGGACCAGGGTTCCAATTCTGCCTTAAATATTATATTGTGACTTTGAGCACTCACTTAGTCTCTCTGTGACTCAATTTCTTCATTTGAAAAATATAGGGAGCATTTAGAGTCAATGGCTTCTAAGGCCTCTTCCAGCTCTAGAAATCTATGATTCCATGGTCACCCAGAGCTTTTCTGAAGTGGCTTATGATCTCTGTGGGCTTTTAAAAATTTTAACATTCCCAATTTTAAATTCAAAGAACCAAGAGCTCTAGATTCTAATGCTTACTTCCACACCAATTACCTCATTATGCTATGTAGGCTTGAGGAAATCACAACACCTCTCAGTTTCCTCACCTGTTAAATGGGACCATATGTGTGCAGACTGAATGCTCTTGAAGGAATCATTCTAGGACCAAGAGCTTTCCACTGACACTGGAAATTTAGGCTCAGTTCAGGGGCTGTAGGAGCCAAGCATGGACTCTACCAGCCTTCCTTATATTTTCTAGGATATGAAACCAAAGTCTCACAAGATACTTACCCTGGGGGAGCTCTAGTGGAGAGTTCTCCATTTTTAGGGCATCAGCAGCACCCTGTTGGTTATCCCCTTTACCTTTACTGGGAATGTATCTTCTCCTTGTCGGTTTCTTTAGGATCTCCTCAATGGAGAAGGGCAGACCCAGTTGCTTTGGGGAATCACATTTGTCCATGTTTTCCCCCTCCATCCCTTTACTCCAAACAAAAGTCAGGCAGCTTCAGCTCTTTGAGAGCCAAGGGTGGGGGAGGAAGGGAGTGAGGATTTGGGGTTAGCAGTTGAAAACAAAGTGAGAGGTAGGAGGAATAACTGTTTCCTCCCTGGCAGTCCTTGGGACCAAAACTAAAGACCTAGGATGTGGTGAGAGAGACACTGGAGCCTTGGGCCGGAGGCTCCTGCCATCCCCAGCCCATTTTCTCTCATTTCCAGGAACTCTGTCTCTTGGAGCCCAGTGGCCTTTGAAGTAGAACCACATATCACATCACATCAGAATGGGCCTCCCCAGTATTGCTGGGCAAGCTGGGAGGTTGGCTATTGGTTGTTCTGTGGTCCTGGAAGCTGCAGATTTAGAGAAGGCGTATCCTAGGTATGGCAGAGGTTCATAATCCTCTCCAACTCCAATCTTCCTTTCTCTTTCACAAATTAGTCACCAGGGACAAGATCCCATGGAGAAAGGGAACAAGGACAAGAAATAATGAGAATTGAAGGGAAGAGACCAATTTTGAGGTCCAACAGGGTTGGGGTCCAAACTCCTGAGGCTTGATGGGTCTCATCCAAACCACTGAACCCAGCCTTGGGTCGCTAGACTATTTCTTCCCTGGAGGCTGATCACATTTCAGGAAGCTAAAATTCACTCCTGGGCCCCCTTAGTAGTCTCTGCAGAGATGACCCATCAATCCAGAGTAAGTGATCCTGGATGTGTTCTCTCTGGTCAGCCTCAGGACATCAGGCTCGGGATCCTTTCACAGTCCAGGACTTTCTTTTCTTTTCTTTTCTGTTTTTGATCAGCTAGTTACTGGGGACTAAGAGTCCATGGAGAAGGGAACAGTGGTAAGATGATGTCCCAGAACCAAATCGTGGTCACTGAGAAGGGTCCTCATCTTTTCTCCATGTTTGTTTGTGCAGGGTGTCATCTCACCCTTCAGTATTCATCCCTGCTTTGGGGCTGGTGCAAAGTCAATGTGCTTCTTCATCCTTCTCTGTGGATAGGTGATTCAGAGGATAAATGGCTCAGATTTCTCTAGAGAATTCAGGTCTCTTTTTCTTTCCAAGTCCACTGGTACTGTTCATTGGAAGATTTACTTGACTCTCCAGTATGACACTTTTTCCTCCAATGGAGGGTTCGCCAGTCTCAAACTCCCTCTCTCAGATGCTTTCTCAGCCCTTCTCTTTGCTTCCTTATTCTTTCCTCTGTTGAATTTTCCTTATCTGTCAATGTTGGCAAGGTCTGTCTCCCTATGTCCAATGGGCGGACAGTTCTGGACCTGATAGGCTGGGGTCCCTGGAAGGAATTACTGTGTAACCAGGATGGGGGTAGGGAGATAATAAACCACACCCGATAATATGGAAGAGTCCATCCCCTTCATAGGGCAGGGGCTTGTGTGAACAAGGAGGTAACAGGGGCAGTAGGGAAGGGGGAGGAAGAGGGAATGGGAGGCCTCAGGCAGCAGCATCAGAAAGGGTCCGAAGAAGAAAGCCAGACTAGAATGAGGGGAAGAGAAAAGAAGGGGTCCCCAGGCTAACAATGGTCCTGTAAAGAGTTTAAATGGTCATAAAAGGCGTTTACACAGCTCAAAGAATTTATGGGTCATAGATTATTGCTATATAGACAGGAAGGCCAAGGCCCTGGGAACAGGGATCCAGGCTCCAGCTGTGGACACTCCCTGCCAAGTGAACTTTAGTCACTACAGATGTGGCTTTGCCAGCAGAGGAATGCTGGGGCAGTCTCCTAAGGGATTGCTGTGGGTAGCCCATTCCCACTGACTCCCCTGTTATGAGTGTGTACCTGGGGGGGCAGGGAGGTCAGCAGAGGAATGGGAATAGGGAAGGAGCATTTACTGAGTCACTGGTAAGACACTTAATTGAACCTGGTCAACAGATTACATCCGATCAATAAGCATTCAGTTGTTTCTGATTCCCTATGACCCCATTGGGGTTTTCTTGGCAGAGACACTGGAACAGTCTGCCATTTCCTTCTCCAGCTCATTTTACAGATGAGGAAATGGAGGCAAGTGTGGTGATGTGACTTGCCCAGGGTCACATGGCTAGCGAGTGTCTGAGGCGATTTGAACTCAGATCTTCCTGACACCAGGTTGGGTGTTCTATTCACAATGCCACCCAGCTGTTCCTCAACCAGCCTTCATGAGCCACTAAATCTATTCCAGTTACCAGGGATACAAAAAAATAGTCAAAGCCTGGCTCCTGCCTTCAGGCAGCTTACATTCTAACTGAGGAACGACATGCCCAAAGTTATGTACTTAGAAGATAGAGCAGTCCCTCCTTTTAGTTACATTGAGTTTAGGAAGCATCCATTAATGTCCTGTTAAGACACAGTCAGTCAGCAGGCTGGGTGCTAGGGACACAGACATACTGCTCACTCACTATTGAGCCACGTAGGTCCATCAGGAGCTGAGGGTAGGTAGAGCAAGGAGAGGGAATGGGATCTCACAAAGTCAGAGAGAAAAGGACCCTGGAACCTATGAAGGCAATGAATTTCTTGTTCTGAGCTGCCTATTAAATTCACCCATTCTGCTCTGGGCGAGACCAGCTTTAACTATAAGTCTATATTAACTATAAGAGTTCCCTGCCAAGGGACGAGACCACCAGGAGGAAGAACCTACCTTCCATGGTCCTTGAGGGTGGGGTTGCTCTTTCCTTCTGTCTACCAGGCTCTCATGCCCGTTCCTTGGACCTCAAGTTTCAGAATCAGAGTTCCTCCAGACTTTCTGCCCTTGCTTCTGATGACTAGTCCTCAAACAGGAAGTATGAGTCAAACATCCCGGGTAAACAGGGTACTCTTTTGCCCACTTGAAGGGGAGGGCTGGTGGCGAACCACAGAAACTCGAACTGTACATTTCCTAGAATTCAGCTAGAACTCAAATGGTGCAATAGATAGGGCTCTGGACCAGGAATCGGGAACATCTGAATTCATATCTGGCCTCATATGTTCAATAGCTGTGGGACCTTGGGCAAGTCACTTAATCTCTGCCTTTTTTAATGTTTTCATATGAGGATAAAGTAAGGTAATATTTGTCAAGCACTTTACAAATGTATAAAAAGGTAGCTACTTATAGTATTGATAACTCATGAGTCTGAAGTAACCAATGAATCAACAAGAATTTATTAAGCAGGAATCCCACAAGGAACTAGGGATACAATTGCAAAAAATGAAATAATCTCTACTTGCAAGGAGTTGACATTCTAGTGAGAGAGACAAAAAAGTAACTATAAAAATATATACAGCATAAAAATAAAGTAAATTAATACGAAATAGGTGAAATACAAGTTATTCTGCTCTGGGTTAGGCTACCTTTGACCAGAGGTAGCTGGAGTTCCCTTCCAGGACAGGACAACCAGAAGAACAGTATCTTCCATGGGGGCTAGGGGTGGAAAGTAGCTTGGGAGGGAGGGTGCCAGCAGTTGGGAAGGGGATCAGGAAATGCTTCCTAAGATGCTTAAGCAAATCAAAGGGAAGAGAGGGTCTTGTTGAAGTTCCTGGCATGGAGGACTGCCAATGTAAAGATACTGAGGTGGGAGATTGAGGGTCATGTAGGAAGAATAGAGAAGTCCTCGTCTGAAACATAGATGACAGGAGGGTGAGTAATGTCCAATGAGATGGGAAAGATGGATTGGGGCCAGTTTCTAATGCGGGAGGGTTCCTTGGTTTGAGAGTGGTTGGCTCACGGTGCTATGTGGCAGATGTTTCCCATGTTTATTATGCATTGTCTTCTTGTTACTATACTTTTTGTTTGCTGATAAGTGCTACATGTAGTATCCAAGTACCTGAGTCTGCTTCTATGAGTAGCCAAATCTAACATGTCTAGGAAATGAGACTAGAGGGCACTGAAATACAAGTTCAGAAGAAGAGACAGTACTTCCCCAATAGGTGGGGGCACAACATTTTCTTTGGGTAGAACCTCAAAGTCCACGTGCCCATTGACGATAAGCTGGTGCCGCCCCACAGAGAGAGGGGCAGTGCTGAGGGCCAGAAGGTCACTGGCTTTGAGCATTTGCCAGCACTTCCATTTAGGCAGGTTGTGAAAACTGCCAAGAGGAACCTAGGACCAGCCAATGCCAATCAATGCCATCTGCTGGTTAAAAGTATGTGCTGATGATCAGAAATAAAGACAGACCCAAATTTCTAGAAAACATTAAGTGCTCATGAGCAGACAAGTCAACACAATCAAAATCACAAGAATACCTAATTAAATGAATAATAATGACTGCTATTTATGTAGCACTTCCAATGTGCCAGGCTTGCTCTGTGCTAAACTTTTTTTTTTGATGAGGTTTTTAAAATATCTCATTATTTTTTCCAATTAACATTTATTTTCTTTCCCTCACTCTATTCTCTAATTGGTCCACAACACCAAAAGAAAAATAAAGCCCTTATGTTCAAAAATGTGTCTCATTCTACCTTTTAAGTCTATCACCTCCATCAGGAGATGGGTAGGATGCTTCGTCTTCAGGCCTCTGGAATCATGGTGTGTCATTGTATTGGCCAGAAGGCTAAAGTTCTTTCAAGTTCTTCTTTTTTTTTTTTAAATTTTTAAAAATTGATTTGTTTGTTTACTTTTAGTTTACAAGATTCAGTTCCACAATCCCTTGAGTTTCAGATTTTCTCGCCTCCTCCCTGTGGGGGCATGTAATCCAGTATAGGATCTGTGAATACTTTCACATTAGACATTAGTCTGGTTGTAAAGAAGGGTTGTAACCGATGGAGTGAACAATGGGAAAGAGGAAACAAAACCAAACATGGAAAAGAGAGATAGCATGTAGATTGCTTCAGTCTCCATTTAAACTCTGGTCTTTCTAGATCTTTCTCTGAATGTAGACATCTCCTTCCATCCTGAGACTTGTAGAGTTGTTCTTATACCTGTGCGTTACTGAGAAGAGTCCAGTTTTTCAAAGTTAGTCGTCACACATA